>CM059202.1:19695475-20329106 GCA_030323885.1 Branchipolynoe longqiensis
TCACATTACGTCGTGTTACGTCGAGTTACGTCGAGGTTTTGGACATGTTAAAAAATTTCGACTAGGCTCGAACGTAAGGGTTTATGTTCACCGTACGTTCTGTTCACGTTTCATCGAACATCAATGACGTTAAACGGACGTTAGGCAAACGTTCCTCACTACGTTCCACTACGTTCCACTACGTTCCACCACGTTCCACCCGTTGACCCATATTAAAGCCGGTGGAAAAGTCCATGTGGCGTAATGGGAAAGTCAGGAGAACGTCAGGAGACCGTCAGGAGAACGTGCATTCAACGTACGTTCAACGTTCTTCTGGCGATGGAATAACGTTCATAACGTTCCGTGAGCGTCATTACGTTGACCTCTCTCGTTGAATGACGGTATCACTACGGTTTACCGACGTTACGCTCACGTCCACTACGATACATCCACGTTCAACTTGTGCCCAAATTTGCATACTACGCCGAGAAGTTCAACGTTCTTCACGTTCTCCCTACGTTGACGTCGTTATGTCCTAGTGTGACAGGGCCATTACAAAGACAATACCGACAGCAAAACCCCTGCACCCCTACGTATTCACCCACACACCCACACACGATACATCCCCACAACAAAACCCCTGCACCCCCTACGTATTCACCCACACACCCACACACGATACATCCCCACAACAAAACCCCTGCACCCCCACGTATTCACCCACATACCCACACACGATACATCCCCACAACAAAACCCCTGCACCCCCACGTATTCACCCACACACCCACACACGATACATCCCCACAACAAAACCCCTGCACCCCTACGCATTCACCCACACACCCACACACGATACATCCCCACAACAAAACCCCTGCACCCCCACGTATTCACCCACACACCCACACACGATACATCCCCACAACAAAACCCCTGCACCCCCACGTATTCACCCACACACAATACATCCCCACAACAAAACCCCTGCACCCCGACGTATTCACCCACACACCCACACACGATACATCCCCACAACAAAACCCCTGTGTTAGCTACCTTAGCCACCATTTGAACCTACAGTTTTACCTTTTTGCTTGTACCAGTAGGGCTACATTCGATCCCCAGAGCCTCGGTAATACGCAGGCCTTCCATCCACTACTCGTCGTGCATCTCCACTCTCTTGGATAGCTTAAATTGATCAAGTTTTAAGTGATTATCTTTTACAAAAAATGATATACGCATCCATGGAAGACTTGGAACTCGCTGGTGAAAAAATATTCAACTGAATAAACATTTAAACAAAAAAAAAACGATGATAAAATCCCCAACAAACACAGTCGACCACCGACTCCGGCTTTGTGAATGAGAAGGCAGAATGTGGCTGGACAGTTTTTATTTCAATCATAAATTCCCTCAGAAAAAAACAACCTTTGTGGGCACGAGAATCAGACTCACTAAGCCCCTTCAGGATCCCGTGACCGTGGCCCGAGATGCCCAGGTCACATGACCATGTCCCGAGATGCCCAAGTCACGTGACCATGCCCCGAGATGATGCCCAAGTCACGTGGTGCTGTAGGAGTGGCGCTGTTTAATTCTCCAGTTCATTGCAAACTGAGTTAGAAAAATATATAATTGGTTCGTAATGCGTCAGAATTGGGTGTGATTTGCGGAGGGCGGAGGAGGCCATTGCTTCCAACAGCCGCGTCCCTCCCACCAGACTGGACTCTACGACTGTGTCTCCATGACTCGACCAACCACTACCTGTGACCGCAGCACCCCCGCTATTAGCACATCTCCAAAGCCTGCATCACTTCTTCAACGCCAGCAAAGAGCAACCACAAGTAATTTTCCCTACCCACCGGCCCTCCTGACTGAGACTTATTTTGTTGTATTGTACGCGTCTTATTTTCGTACCTTCATCGGGCTTTTAGGGCTCTTCCTCACAAGTCTCATTTGCTTGTAATAAGCACGATATTATCTGTTACTTGCATCTCCAATTCCTTCATTGCTAATCAGAGCGATTTGGCCATCAATTGAGCAGGCGATTATTATTATTATTATTATTATTATCATTATTATATTCCTGACTGATGTGGTGAATGGGGTTAAGCCGAAGTAACTTCGATGAAAAGTTACTAATTTTGGAGCAATTTCAGCTGAAAGAACCAACAATAATTTGTTATCAACCATGCTAACAATCTTGTAGCTATGACCCAGATTGTTATCTTGCGATGACCACATGATGTGGGCTGACCTACTGATGTTGGTAGCCTGGTCCCCTTAGAATGAGGGCAAACCTAATGAGGTCTTGAGGTTGACCTAATTTGTTAGTGGCCTCCCTGCCTAATGGCCGTTTGAAAGTAGGTGTCCAAATGGATTGGGTCATAAATTCACTGACTCTGTAGCTGCAAATCATTAGTTAGCGCACCAGTATTTAAGTTGGATATATAGAAACAAATTGTGTTTCGGTATTGAAAAATAGGCTTCATCAGACCATACAACTTTAAATAAATACAAATAAAAGCGGCGACATCCCAGATGTTGACACCCCTTCTCAGACAGGCCCAGATGCAGGGTTTGGATTAAGTGGGAACTGAGAGTTGACAGACAGCAGAACCTGAGCCGTGTTCAAGGTACGCGATATTGCTGACGTCACGCTAGTTTGAACGACTTTACCTGGCAGATGCCTTGAAAATGGTGGCCTCCGTAGGGTACCGTCATTTGCCAATAAAAAGAATAGCTCTGATTGGCTGAAACCACTGAATTTTGTGGCCATTTTCGAGGCGCTTTTTTCTCTTGTCTGAAAAGGGAGACGTCTCTAAGATGACTTGGAGGCATACCCTGAATGCAAATAGGCCAAAAAGACGTCTCAGAGCCGTCTCAGAGTTGACTTGGAGGTGTATCCTGAACGCGGCCCAGATTCAGTGTCTGCAGAACTCGCTTTGTGTTGACGGCTTCAGAAATCAAAAAGATGATGCAGTTAATGCCGTTATGATTTAGGGGTCAGTCACAACAGTCCACACTTCCATGTTGGCACAGGACCAACCTGCCACTTCTCAAACACCAAGTCGGTGTCAGCTCAACCATAATCAGGCCAGTCACCTGCTGGCCGTGTTAAAGTTCTATGCTCCAATGGAGCATATTGTTCTCAAAACCAAAACACTTACCTACATTTTATCATATACATCTCCAACTTAGATACTGATGTATAGCACCATGATCCGATTTCCCCCTCAGTAACATTATCCTGATTCTGTGCTATCCAATCCTTGCCCTATCCTACTAAAGCTGAGTGCCAGGCTAGGTAGCTACAATTATCAATTTTGTAAGTCATTTGTTTGACTAGGCCGAGATTTGAACTCCGACTTTCCACAGAGGGAACCTGTGCTCTACTATTCTAATATGACCTTAGATGTTTCTAGGATGTAAAATACCAAAAACCAAGCACATAATTCCAACAGTATGCACAGTGTAGAAATGTGAAAATCGCACCAACAGCAAGAACCCCCCCCCCCCGCACCCCCGCACCCCCGCACCCCCCTCTCCGCTCCCCAACCGAACCATCCTGAGACTAACTCCAAACACCTACAGTCCTTTCAACAAATTCTGACTATCGCCTTAACCTACCATCTCAAACCAGGCTAATGCAGCCCCCTCCCCCCTAACACGCACAGACACCCGCAGGTATAAGAGAGAGATAAGGTTGGTTGTTGGAGTTTTACATCCTGGCAACATCTCAGGTCATATCAGGACGGGTACCGACTTGTGACAGAGATAAGGACAGGAAGCCAGGCACATTTTTACTAAAAAGTTTGTTTTATTTAAAGATGCCTCTAGAGCACATTGATTTTCATCATCAGCTATTGGACATCAAACATATGGTTATTCTGACATATTTCTTTAGAGGAAACCCACTGCCGCCACATAGGCTACTCTTTCCAATAAGCAGAAAGTGGTCTTTTATATGCACTTTCCTACAGACAGGACATCACATACCACAGCCTTTGATGAACCAGTTGTGGACCACTGGTTGGGCACATTTTTACTGAACCATCTGTTCTGTTAATAAATATCTTGAAATTAAAAAAAGACGAAAAAAGTTTATGTCAGATTAATTGATCAGTTTGAGGTAAGGGCATTTCCTACCATGGTTGGCCGCTCAGGCAAGGAGCCACACAGACAAGTGGGTGTGTATGCGCTGACTGCATTAGGGAGCCTAGGTGGTGTAATGGTTAGCACGCTAGCCCCGGAATGGCAAGAAGTGTGGGTTTAAATCCTGCTCTAGGTGAATTATTTTCTAGTTTCATCAGCCCCATGACAATAGCACAATAAGCTATGCCCTGAATGAATTCAACAACATATATATTGCTTAGTTGATATCAATTCATCCTCACAAGGTTGACCAAAGAATCAATGATATATTGTAAATCGAAATGACTATCGTGCAGTCCACATGTACAACATAAGGCCCCCGTAATCTGTGTCGAGCTTCATGGCTGCTCGCTATTGTTTACATTGTTCATTCCATCTCATCATTTCGTCCATTATGCGTCATAACTGCTGAACGCCCAAAGACCAGTGTCTCGGTACTGCTAAGAAATGTCACTCAAATGGAATAACAAAGGGCTCCCCATAAGGAAGGCAAACACAAAGGAATCTCTACAAGATGCATGTATAAATATATACAGCATCTTCTCAGCAAAATCTAGTTTGCATGACATAAGCACAATTCCACCGGTATAATAAATAACTCAGACATGAGGCGACATTCGCAAGATGTTGAGAATAGAAGCTTTAACAGCATCCTTCGTACACAGTAACACATTGGGAGGGCTTACGCTTTATACACAATGACGTCAGACGAGAAAATAGTCCCATCTTCTATAAGCAGATTGGGAATACAGACAACAAATATGGGAGCAGAGAAGCAGGGTGGGGGGAGCTATAGAAGACAACAATGTATGCCTGTACTTCAGATTCAGATTCAAATGAGTTCTGGGAAAAGTTCTAGTTTGGAATTTACATACTTTTTTATTATTTCTGTAGATGTTATTGTATTCACTTTGCATATTTTAATTCTACTGTGTTTACTTTGTATTTATTTGATTTATTATGCTTACTTTGTATTCTTGTATTGTACTGTGTTCACTTATAATTCGTATATTATTGTGCATACTTAATTAAAAAAAGATTGTATTGCATTCTCTTTGTATATTTGTATTTTATTCAGTTTACTTGGTATTTGTTGTGTTTGCTTCGTATATTTGTGTTTACTTTGTATTCTTCTATTTTAATCTGTTTACTTTGTAGTTGTGTATTACGCTGTGCCTTTTTGAATATTTTTGTACTTTCTGGTGTTCAGTTTGTATTTGTGTACGTTATTGTGCTTACTTTGCACTTTTGGTATTTTACTGTGTTTAGATAGTAGTTGTACATTGCATTGTGCTTATTTCATAGTATTGTACTTTTTGGTCTTCAGTTCTTATTTAGAAAATATTGTATTGTGCTTACTTCAGAATTCTGCAGTTTGTGATGTTTACTTTGTACTTTTGTATTTCATGGTGTGCTAAGTGTGACAAGTGTGGAACCAAATGAAACGCACAATTCACTGCCCAGGACTCAACAGTTCAGGGGGGAGGTCACGTGTCTGTTGGTCACGTGTCTGCTGGTCACGTGAGTCCTGGGCACGTGTTCCTGGTCACGTGTGAGATGTTCCACCACCCACGTGACTCATCCTGGGCTATGATGTTGGCCATATCAGGTGATTCCGGAATATTTCCAACCATATAATACCACCTTCCAGTTAATACTGCGATATACTACAACAAAACCATTTATTGTCTACCAGTTAACATTACCACCATTGTTATCTACCATGTAATATTACCTTTATTATTACTTACCATATATAATTATCTACCAGTTATTAACATTACTATACATTGTTATTGGGTATGCGGGTAATGTAGTACCTATCTGCTAAAATACCTCAGGCAGTTTGAAGCCCCAGCCTTGCAAAGTTATAAACCACTGCCTTGTGGTATAGGTTCTTGATAGAACCAAAGGCTAAGGGAGCAAACCCTAACAGAAAACCATGCTTCCATGGCAGCATTAAGGGCGGTGATGAAGGGGACTCCCAACATCTCCCAGCCAGCTACTGCAGGGACAAATAGTTTGCGCCTGTCGTGACGTGTTCTTGCCGGTGTGAGACCTCTATTTGCTCCCCGAGAGAGTGCTGCTAGTAACTTGCAAAAGCCAGCAGCACTTCAACACTTTGCAAGCAACTTTTATGAAATGCATAACTGCACGAAATAGCGGCGGTTAAGAAATAAAAGCAGTCTTTGTCGCATTGCGACCGACAGCATGATGATGATGATGATGACTATTGTTATCTACCATGTAATATTACCATCATTATCTACCGTTTAATATTGCCATACATAATTATCTACCATTTAATATCACCATTATTACCTACCGTTTAATATTACCTTACATAATTATCTACCATGTAATATTACCATTATTACCTACCATTTAGTATTACCTTACATAATTATCTACCATGTAATATTACCATTATTACCTACCGTTTAATATTACCATACATAACTATCGACCGTGTCATATTACCATCATTACCTACCATTTAATATTACCATACATACTTATCTACCATGTAATATTACCATTATTACCTACCGTTTAATATTACCATACATAACTATCGACCATGTCATATTACCATTATTACCTACCATTTAATATTACCATACATACTTACCTACCATGAATTATTACCATTATTACCTACCGTTTAATATTGCCATACATAATTATCTACCATGTAATATCACCATTATTACCTACCATTTAATATTACCATACATAATTATCTACCATGTAATATTACCATTATTACCTACCATTTAATATTACCATACATAACTGTCGACCATATTAATACTGTTAACATTGTCCATGTTAGCGCTAACATGGGTAATTCGCAGCGGGACGTGGGGTGGTAGACCTCTCAAGCTTCACAACCACCGACCCGCCACCTGCCGATTACGGACAAACTAACCCCGCTCGGATTGCCCTAGCGCAACTCCACCTACCCCAGCGCCCGACCCTGCTGCCACCTATCGCCTTAAAAGCGCATCACGAACCATGCTGACCGCTCGCACACGACCAACCATCAGTCACCGATTGGATACGAACCCGCCCACTACAACCAGACTGATTCAGCCGCCACCCACCC
Source organism: Branchipolynoe longqiensis (assembly GCA_030323885.1). Taxonomy (NCBI): domain Eukaryota; kingdom Metazoa; phylum Annelida; class Polychaeta; order Phyllodocida; family Polynoidae; genus Branchipolynoe; species Branchipolynoe longqiensis. Next base: position 19,702,719 of record CM059202.1, read on the forward strand.
CTCAACTACAAAGGGACAGTAGTTTGCGGCGGTCGAGGCGGTAGGGTTGAGATTGCCGAGGTTCCTGTTCTCTGTTCTTGACTATGTAACTATCCGACTCTCCTGAATAAATGCAAATTATACCACACCTGTCTCGTTGTGAATTACCATATATTATTGTTACCATCGATGTTACCATTTACTTTTGACATCCAATAGCCGATGATAGAGATCAATGTGCTCTAGAGGCGTTCTTTTGTTGCCATTTACCATTCGATACCAATTCATTTTACCATACACTATCAGCTACTATATATATACTATACTGTATTATATAACTACCATTAAATGCTACAATATACTGCTAGCTGTGATACAATATTACATTATGTTATAACCTACAATGTATAGCTGCCAACTTCCACATAGAATTGTGTAGTATAATTGATTTTATGATTTTATTGATTGGGGTATGCAGGTATTGCAGGTATTGCAATACCTCAGGGAGTTTGATGCCCCTGCCCTGCAGAGTTGTAAACCACTGCCTTGTGGTACAGGTTCTTCACAGAACCGAAGGCTAAGGGAGCAAACACTAAACAGAAAACCATGTCACTGTGGCAGCACTGAGGGCGGTTGATGTATGGAACTCCCAACATCTCCCGACCAGCCACTGCAGGGACAAATAGTTTTGCGCCTGTCTTGACATGTTCTTGCCGGTGTGAAACCTCTATTTGTTCCCCGAGAGAGTGCCGCTGGTAACTTGCAAAAGCCAGCAGCACTTCAACATATTGCAGCTTTCATGAAATGTAAATGGAGAGCGGTAGTCAAGTAATGAAAGCAGTCTTTGTCGCATCGCGACCGACAGCATGATGATGATGATGAATTGATTTTATGCAAATATTAATAATGAGATGATGCTGGTGTCGGGCTTGTGCCGTTGGGAATGTGGGAGGTGTTGGCTGAGCAGCTTGGGGATCAGTGGGTTTGCAGTAAAGGAGGTGTAGTTGGACCGAGGGCTGCAGGTAGCCTCGTTCTGGACCAGGAGTGGTCAGCTGACCGTTCCAAATGCACTCATATGTGATATGGTATTGTGTTATTTGTCCATTGTAACTCGAGTAGTCGGCACTGACCTCTCCGACAAGGAGCCACATAAGACAGGTAGGCGTGTATAGGGTGGTTGCATCAGGGAGTCTAGGTAATGTAATGGTTAGCACGCCAGTCCGGGAATGGCAAGAGGTGTGGATTTAGTTGGCGAATGGTTGGATCTGTGCGCCAAGCGCGCCCAGATGTGGATGGGTGGTGGCACCACCGTCGGATCACAGCGCCGACCCGCAGTGAATGTGCAACGCCAGTCAACCACACAGCATAGTCAATATAGATTAGTATTAATAACACAACCAGCACCACCCATTTATATTCATATAATGAATTATATCCCATATAAATATATGTAAATATATATCAATATATTTAAAGACGCTCATACTAAGGAGCATTACTCTATGTATATCAGTTTGTATATCTATTTATATATTTACACAGACACATATATATATATATCACAATAGAACATGTCTCAATATATATATATCTCGATTTCTGTATCTAGTGTTATGCATGCCTATATATATATATACACAGCAAACATATACATACTTTTTCAGTGAGACTGATACAGGCCTTGGTGAATGATTAGACGCACCAGTCGAGTTGGTAGTCACAGAGCGTGGCGGGCAAAGACTGAGAAGGGAGTTTATCGGACCTCGGGTATTTAAACTTGTATAATTCTTATACATCACATAGATATATATATATTTATAGCCAAACTTTGGTAGGTCATGGGATTCAAACACTTGGGTTCGAACACTGGTCGAGTCAAACCAATGACTTAAAAATTGATATTTGTCACTTCCTAATCCTAGCCAGAAGCTCAGCATTACTACGATAGGGCAAGGATCATTGGAATGAGAAAGATCAACTGTCCACGATTGAAATTTCCCCTGCTGAATCAACTAATATACCAACAAAACCCCAAACATTGGCTGTTTATACTCATATAATTCCTGTACATCACACATATATATGCTGTATAAGAATTATACGAGAATAATAACCCAGAATTCTTTTCTATCCTAACACCCACCCACAAGTAATCGGGTGGTTGAGCCTCGGACTACTCATCTACTGCTCAGGCTTCAACTCCGACGGTGGAACCACCGCTCACCTGCTCACTATCCTACTGACTTAATGCTATATATAGCCAAACTTTGGATATTTATACTTGTATAATTCTTATACATCACAGATATATACATATATATATACATATATATACATATATATACATATATATATATACATATAATGATATATATACATATATATACATATATATATATACATATATATACATATATATATATATATATATACATATATATACATATATGTATATATATATATATATATATATATATATGTATATAAAGCACGTGGATCCAAGGCCCTCCAGCACGACGCCTCCACCTGGTGACTTACCTGCCAGTGCGACCAGGAGGGGGAGCTGTAGGAGGGCCGCCATCTTTGAGCGTCCTGCTTTGTCAGAACGCCGTCTCGGTGTCGCAGGAAAATGCGCGTCCCACCTTTATATATGCGCATGCGCAGAAGGGAAAACGCCAAGTAAACAAAGCCGGAGAGGTGTCAGCGCAGGTGCAGTCAGAGCAGCGCGCGGCGTGGCGAAGGTCAGCAGCGAAGAAAGGAGGAGACACAGGTCCCCACTGTACTTCACTGAGCAGAGCAGACAGTTGAATGGTTATTCTCCCATTCTTTACACGACAGTTATGGTGTGATTTAAACATAGATGGAAGTGCAGGACAGTTCAAACACGTTTATCTGTGCCAAACATAAATCAAATTTGTGATGATGTCTAAATAAGAAAGCACTACTAGTACTACCACTAGTACTAGTACTCGGCTACATCTGGTTTCTACGGAGAAAGTTATGCCAATTTGAATATAAGAAAACATGTGACCCCAACTCCAGATTGTTGTTAGTCAAATTATCATATATCTTTTGGAATAAAAGACTTATTTAAATGAAACTTGTATTGTTCAGTTCAGATGACAAGAGCTTACAGGGGTTTATTATGGATTGAAACAAAAACAATATTAAGAAAGTTCTACCAATTTGAATATAGAACCAGATTTGTTGACAGTGCCATTCATACCTCAGTGTCTTCTGTTTGCTCGCTCGTTGTCTTCAAGTTTAGCACGTTCTCACTATTATACTATTATCAAGTGACACTCGTGAATGGCCATGTTTAACCTGAGGCGGTGATAGGCCGTAGTTGTCTTGTCGCTTGTTTTGCTTGTTACTACGAGTTCACGCGTTCTTTAACGCACTAGTTCATGCGTTCTTTAACGTACTAGTTCACGCGTTCTTTAACGTACTAGTTCACGCGTTCTTTAACGCACTACTTCACGCGTTCTTTAACGTACTAGTTCACGCGTTCTTTAACGCACTAGTTCACGCGTTCTTTAACGTACTAGTTCACGCATTCTTTAACGCACTAGTTCACGCGTTCTTTAACGTACTAGTTCACGCGTTCTTTAATGCACTAGTTCACACCTTCTTTAACGCACTTTAAAAGTGAAATCGACAGCATTCTATTGGCGCCATCTTGTCTTTTTGCATTCTCTCCCATTTCACCAACTCTGTGCTGATACAAATAACAATTTGATACTGGAACCAGGGATCCTACTTCCTGTTTCATAGCAAAGCAGTTTTGGCCAATATTTAGACTACGTTGTCGTTCACCCCTATTACAAGTACAGGGTGACTCTTTTATCTAGCGTTCACTGTGCTGTTCAAGTTATGACAGTAAAAAGCTCTTGCTAGCTCGTTTTCAAATTGAGCATTCTCCCACAGTATTTGATCTGAAGCAGTGAATAGTCACGCTTATAAGTAACATTTGATGCTGTTTTATAAATGTATTGACGCTTGATCACACGTTTGATGGCACTGTACTTTACGCAAGTATGTTTTTATTTTATGCATCCCACAATGCACCGCGCTGCTGGAAACTGAGTTCTCAAGACGATGAGAAGAGTGAGGGTTGTTTTGAGTGAGGCAGCATAAGTGCTTGTGTGAGTTCAAACTAGACACAAGATTCACCCCATACTGCAGTAGTCTGAGTACGGGTAAAGAACAACCCCATATATATGAAAGCTGGCGAAAATTACCTACATGCTGGGTAAATGAAATGAGCAGATAGATTCTTAATTTAAGAAGCAAAATATATTCTTCATACAGATCTTCATATTTACCCACTACTTTTGAGTTGAAAAGTATAATAAAACATGTAGGGCCTAGTTTAATTAACTTTAGCTAATAGTGAAATTGACAGCATTCTGTTGTTGCCGTCTTGTCTTTTTACATTCTCTCCCATTCCACCAACTCTGTGCCGATATAAGTAGGCATTAGATACTGGAACCAGGGATTCCACTTCCTGTTCCATACTATAGCTATTTCACCCGTATTTAGATTACGTTGTCATTCACCCCTACTGCAAGTACGGGGTGAATCTTTTATCGAAGTTCAAACATGCCTGTGCGAGTTGAAACCCGCTCGGTGGGCTCCTCGCTGCCGCGCTGTTTATGCTAATGGTGGCGCGCCCAGTGGTGTCGCATGGAATGTTGTGTGTGGGAAGATGGCAGGGTCGTTGCATATGAGGAGTGATTGTGCTTGCAAAGAAAGGTAAATCACGCCTCATATATAATAATTAATATGTATATAACTCCCCGGTGTAAGTGAACATGTGGGCGCGCCGTTAGGGACGAAGGGGGCTGGTGGCGCCCCCACCGGTCCCAGCAGAGTAGTAGGATGCACATATGGGCAGCCGGTCAGCTGGTGCTTCCTGTCCCACTACCGGCTGGTCACTTCTGCCTGATTGTTGTTCTCTAAATAAAGAGATTGAGGTCTTAGAGGCCAGCCAGAGGATATTACTCACTCCAAATTGTATTTGTGTCTTGTCGTTATTATTATTACTATTACAGCGCAAATAATATAATAATATAATAATAAAAATACATCACATATATATGCACGTATGTGTGTGATGAAAATGGGAAATATTGTACCTAGAGTGGGACTCGAACACACATCTCTTTTCATTCCAAGCCAGTGTGCTAACCATTACACCACCTAGGTTCCCTGATATCAACACACCTACCTGTCTATGCGGTCGCTTGCCTGAGAGGTCAGTGCAGACTACTACATGTGTATAGGTAAATGTGATGCATACAAGAGGACTATTATGTGAATATAAAATTTATAAGCGCAAAATAATTAAATGTGTTATATTAATATATATTTAATTGACCAATCAACAGAGTGATAGTATTAGTACTCGATCTCTGAACAGCCGAGTTCCGTGGTACTGGTATCTACCGTACTGGTATATATGGTACTGGTATCTATGGTACTGGTATATACGGTACTGGTATCTACGGTACTGGTATATATGGTACTGGTATCTATGGTACTGGTGTATACTGTACTTGTGTCTATGGTACTGGTGTATACTGTACTGGTGGCTATGGTACTGGTGTATATGGTACTGGTATATATGTGACTGCTATCAATGGTACTGTTATCTATGGTACAGGTATATGTGGTACTTGTATATATGGTACTGGTATATACGGTACTGGTGTATACAGTACTGTTGTATATGGTACTTATATATATACAGTACTGGTATATATGTGGTATTGGTATCAACGGTACTGCTATCTATGGTACTACCATCTATGATACTGGTATATATGATACTGGTATCTACGGTACTAGTATCCACGGTACTGATATCTACGGTACTGGTATTTATGACACTGGTATCTAGGGTACTGGTATCTATGGTACGGGTATATACGGTACATGTATATATGGTACTGGTATATGTGGTACTGGTATATATGGTATGGGTATTAACGGTACTGGTGTCTACAACACTGGCATCTATGGTACTGGTATTTATGGTACTGGTATATATGGTGCTGGTATACACAGTACTGGTATAGACGGTACTTGTATATACGGTACTGGTATATACAGTACTGATATCTACATCACTGGCATATACAGTACTGGTATCTACGGTACTAGTATCTACATCACTGCTATATATGGTACTGGTATATATGGTACTGGTATATACGGTACTGATATATCTGGTACTGGTATATATGCTACTAGTATATATGGTGCTGGTATCTACACCACTGGTATATATGGTACTGGTATACACATTACTGGTATATACGGTACTGATATATGGTACTGATATATGTGGTACTGATGTATATGGTGCCAGTATCTACGGTACTGGTATCTACAGTACTGGTATCTACGGTACTGGTATATACGGTACTGGCGACCAGTGTCATTGGGGCAGATGGAAAAATTGTGCTTATAGAAGGTTTTGAACTCACACTTGCCACTTCGGGGCTAGTGTACTAACCACTACACTCCCTAAGCTCCCTGATGCAATCACCCTATCCACGCCGACCTGTATGTGCGCTCCTTGCCCGACACAGTGAGAGTGCATTGTGCGGTGTGGGACCGAGGTGGCGTGCGAACAATGTTGGTGTTGAGGGTTAAGTGGCTGGGTCACTGAACCGTGGAGAAGGCACGCTGTCAGTTCCGGTTCACGCGCTTCTTTACACGTGCTCCTTAAAGGCGCACAATCAGATGGTTTTGAGCTTCTGTCAAGTTTTGTCTGAGATAAATATACACTAAAACATCTCTAAATCGACCGACTTTAAGTGGTCCATTTAGGGAGGTGGTCGGTTTAGTGAGTTAGAATATGGTTACATTGGTATTGTTGGGACCCAAATAAAGCGATCGATATAGGGGAGTGGTCGGTCTGTGGAGGTGGTAGGTTAGAGAGGTCTTACTGTATTAAGTTGGTTGTTATAATTTACTTCAAGTAACTTTTGCTTTAAATAAGTAGCTTTAGACCGGACCTGGCGGCCGAATCGGTAGAGCATAGGCTTCCCGCGCGGGAGGTCGGGAGTTCGAATCCTAGCCGAGTGAAACCGATGACTTACAGAGTGTGAGTGGGGAGATCTCCCTGATACACAACTTGTAAATAGGCACAACTTGCGTAGCCAACCGGGGTAGGGTTGCAATAAGTGATACAACATGGTGTATTCTGGTGCCTTTTGGCACAGAATATGCTATCATAAACAACCTAAGATGACTCTTTGGCAAGAGATTACACATTTTATTACAAGTGGGAAATCGGGAGATTGGGGTTATTTTGCTATATTTTAGGGAGATATTCCGCCAAATCTGGAGATCCGGTCTCTGCCAAAATGCTGGATATAGGTTTAGTTCACCCGTTTTTGAGTGTAGCAATGTAGCACAGAACAAAACTGTACATTTATTCTATTAAATATTGACATTGTTAATGGTGGTGTTCTCTGTTGTGGAGTGGTTAGAGTGTGTGACTTTTTTCGAGGTCAGACTCCTAATCTGAAGGTCAGTGGTTCAATTCCCCGCGCTCTCACCTCTGCCAATTTGGATTTCCACCGCTGTGTATAACTTACAGCGTCATCATAGGCCAGTTGCTCTCATACCATGTCTATGTGGTGTGGGAGCTTAAAAATCCCTTGGGTCGGTAACAAGTGTAGGCACAGGCTTTCTATCGACAAACTGTCTAGTGGTGAAAACAAGTCTATTCTGACTTATCCATGATATGCAATATAAATCTTCAAGAAAAAAACAGTGACCAAACTCAATTACCAACAACATACCACTCATACTTTCCCTTTTCCCTCTTCCTACATCACACAACAACCCACCTCAATCAACCACCCAACATGACTGCATTAGTTCCACTACACACTAACTAGTACATGGAAATGGTTAATACCCCACAACAGCAAAATCATTCTACCACATCCCTAATGAACCACATGTCCATAGTGAAGCGTGATATGCCATAGTATAGTTATTGACATCTGCAGTGCACTTAATAAGGTAAATAAGTAGCACCACGACCATACCATCTACTAACACTTGACCATACATGTGTACCATTTCTTCAAATGGGTTCACTGAACTAGTTTTAACAATAACACAAGGAAACCACACCAAACGTCATATTATATTTGTTATAAAATCTGCAACGAAGTAAAGGATTTAACTGCATCAAATTCTACTAACAGAATAGCTTCATATTCACCATGTAAATGAGTCGATGTTACCCTAACCATGACACTGACAATATAAAATGTACACCGTTATCTCTCAATGCTGTTGGGTAACGGCACTATTCTTATTTCTTCTTCTTTTTGTATTTGTATCAAACTCCTATTGATTTTAGACCATTATAAATGTGAATGAATGTAACATGATATGGCCGGAAGACTAGTGCCTCGGTGCTGAAAAAAATACCTGTATTCGCTGAATAAAATGATCATTTACCAAAAAAAAAAAGAAGTCTGATGAGTGCACCAGTGTTAAGTTGAATATGGAGGGTCGAATCTAGAGATGTTGGCTAGTTTAGAACATGTGATGTTGACATCCGATTATGCCGCTTTATGGAGGGTATGTAGTATGGACATTAAGGGGTGAAGAGGAGTGAGCTGGTCGAGGGGCGACCTGGGAGTGACTGGGGAGGACTGCAGGAGATTAATACTCATGGTTAATGCAATAAAGTTTATCTGCATTAGATGACCGACCAACATTTTTTTACTCCGGTCGATCAAATATGGCGTCCACAAATAACGGGTGTGGGTGGATGCTACCGGTATGTTACAAATGTTGTTTGAAGCAATCAAATCTACCCTTATTGTAATAATATTATACTGGGGCCGAGCTTGGGACTTTCAGGTGCTACGCATACTTTTTCGGTGGTGGAACAAAGCGTGATGGAATAGAACGTGATGGAATAGAACGTAATGGAATAGAACGTGATGGAATAGAACGTAATGGAATAGAACGTGATGGAATAGAACGTGATGGAATATAACGTGATGGAATATAACGTGATGGAATAGAACATGATAGAATAGAACGTGATGGGATAGAATATGATGGAATAGAACGTGATGGAATAGAATGTGATTGGATAGAATGTGATGGAATAGAACGTGATGGGATAGAATGTGATGGAATAGAACGTGATGGAATAGAAGTGATGGAATAGAACGTGATGGAATCGGATGTGATGGAATAGAACGTGATAGAATAGAACGTGATGGAATAGAAAGTGATTGGATAGAACGTGATGGAATAGAACATGATGGAATAGAACGTCATGGGATAGAACCTGATGGAATAGAATGTCATGGGATAGAACGTCATGGAATAGAACGTCATGGAATAGAACTGATAGAATAGAACGTCATGGAATAGAATGTGATGGAATCGAACGTGATGGAATAGAACATGATGGAATAGAATGTGATAGAATAGAACATGATGGGATAGAATGTGATGGGTAGAACTGATGGAATAGAACGTGATGGAATAGAACGTGATGGAATAGAATGTGATAGAATAGAACGTGATGCAATATAACGTGATGGGATAGAACTGATGGAATAGAATGTGATAGAATAGAACGTGATGCAATATAACGTGATGTAATAGAACGTGATGGAATAGAATGTGATAGAATAGAACGTGCTGGAATAGTATGTGATGGAATAGAATGTGATGGAATAGAACGTGATGGAATAGAACGTGATGGAATAAAACACTATAAAACATCATACATTTTTATTGTTAAAATATTGTAATCTCAGGTGGTATGCAGCTATTTACCTATGTGTACATATTAACAACACGATTACTATGCAATTGTCTTGTGATCGACATTATTAATGGACTGATTGTCAACTGTTTGTGTGTTTAATAAACATTGATTTCCACCACCAATTGTACTCTTGGTAGTTGCCTTCCCTGCTTGCTTACATATATTACATAGATATATTATATATATGTATATATATATATATATATATATATATATATGTGAAATATAATTTATTTTGTGAGTATAAATTGGCGGAGCTATTTTCCTTGACTTATTTGTTCGAATGTACATCTGATTTAATGTGTTTATTGTGTTACGGGACAGGTCGCCACCATCTGATATCAATATACACACATATATAATATATATCAGTGTAGATATGATGGTAGTCTGATACATATATATATAATGGTACCTTAATACGTGAGGCACTATCCTCTATTCCCAGGCAGATACGCCGGGTGTAGTTGACATCCGGTATTTGAGGCGCTATCCTCTATTCCCAGGCATATAAGCCGAGTGTAGTTGACATCCGGTATTTGAGGCACTATCCTCTATTCCCAGGGAGATAAGCCGGGTGTAGTTGACATCCGGTATTTGAGGCGCTATCCTCTATTCCTAGGCAGATAAGCCGAGTGTATCGTGTGTATGGTAGATCGTGGGATTAGAACCCACTGGTTCGCCACCCACTCATACTACCACCCACTCACACAACCACCCACTCACACAGCCACCCACTCACACAACCACCCACTCACACAACCACCCACCCACACAACCACCCACTCACACAGCCACCCACTCGCATAACCACCCAGTCGCACAACCACCCACTCACACAACCACCCACTCACACATTCACCCACTCACACAGCCACCCACTCACACAGCCACCCACTCACATAACTACCCACTCACACAACCACCCACTCACACAGCCACCCACTCACACAGGCATCCACTCACACAACCACCCACTCACAGAACCACCCACTCACACAGCCACCCACTCACACAACCATCCACTCACACAACCACCCACTCACACAGCCACCCAGTCACACAACCACCCACTCACACAGTCACCCACTCACACAACCATCCACTCACAGAACCACCCACTCACACAGCCACCCACTCACACAGCCACCCAGTCACACAACCACCCACTCACAGAACCACCCACTCACACAGCCACCCACTCACACAGTCACCCACTCACACAACCATCCAGTCGCACAACCACCCACTCACACAACCACCCACCCACACAGCCACCCACTCGCATAACCACCCAGTCGCACAACCACCCACTCACACAACCACCCACTCACACATTCACCCACTCACACAGCCACCCACTCACACAGCCACCCACTCACATAACTACCCACTCACACAACCACCCACTCACACAGCCACCCACTCACACAGGCATCCACTCACACAACCACCCACTCACACAACCACCCACTCACACAGCCACCCACTCACACAACCACCCACTCACACAACCACCCACTCACACAGCCACCCACTCACACAGCCACCCAGTCACACAACCACCCACTCACACAGTCACCCACTCACACAACCATCCACTCACAGAACCACCCACTCACACAGCCACCCACTCACACAGCCACCCAGTCACACAACCACCCACTCACAGAACCACCCACTCACACAGCCACCCACTCACACAGTCACCCACTCACACAACCATCCAGTCGCCCAACCACCCACTCACACAACCACCCACCCACACAACCACCCACTCACACAGCCACCCACTCGCATAACCACCCAGTCGCACAACCACCCACTCACACAACCACCCACTCACACATTCACCCACTCACACAGCCACCCACTCACACAGCCACCCACTCACATAACTACCCACTCACACAACCACCCACTCACACAGCCACCCACTCACACAGGCATCCACTCACACAACCACCCACTCACAGAACCACCCACTCACACAGCCACCCACTCACACAACCACCCACTCACACAACCACCCACTCACACAACCACCCACTCACACATCCACCCACTCACACAGCCACCCAGTCACACAACCACCCACTCACACAGTCACCCACTCACACAACCATCCACTCACAGAACCACCCACTCACACAGCCACCCACTCAAACAGCCACCAGTCACACAACCACCCACTCACAGAACCACCCCACTCACACAGCAGTCACACTTCACCCACTCACACAGCAGTCACACTGCACACACTCATACACAGGCACCCCACACCCACTCACTCACACAACAGTCACACCGCACCCACTCACTCAGCACAGTCACACCGCACCCACTCACACATCAGTCATACCACACCCACTCACACAGCAGTCACACCGCACCCACTCACACAGCAGTCACACTGCACCCACAGCACAGTTACACCACATTCACTCAACCAGTAGTCACCTCACCAACTCACACAGCACAGTCACACCACACCCAGTCTCACACATCCACCGACTCACACAACCACCCACTCACACAGCCACCCACTCACACAACCACCCACTCACACAGCCACCCACTCATACAACCACCCAATCACACAACCATCCACTCACACAGCCACCCAGTCGCACAACCACCCACTCACACATCCACCCACTCACACAGCCACCCACTCACACAACCATCCACTCACACAACGACCCACTCACACAACGACCCATTGACACAACCACCCACTCACACAGCCACCCACTCACACAGCCACCCAGTCGCACATCCATCCATTCACACAAGCACCCACTCACACATCCACCCACTCACACAACCACCCACCCACACAACCACCCACTCACACATCCACCCACTCGCATAACCATCCAGTCGCACAACCACCCACTCCTTGCCTTTACATCTCTGAGACAAAATATGTCGTCAAACACTCCGCTCACACTCATATGAAAGGATGTTTGACTAATATTTACTGAAAGAGTCACCTAATCTCATGGCCTCCCCATTCCCCCTGTCCCGCCCCCTGTCCTCATACCTTGCCGGCTTAACCAGACTGAAGCGCAAACCCGATTCACATGTGATTGAAAACGAGGCTCAGCCAGCGTTTGCTGGGTTACTTTACAAGATGACGGCACCTTGTAATGTGCGCACTATCAACCAATGCTCGGATTCGCGAGATACTCTTTGTTGTTTGTTGGGGTTTTATGTCATAACACCATCTAAGGTCATATCAGGATGGGTACCGACTTGGGACAATGCACACTCATGGCGACTTTATAGTTCTGCCTCAATGGGAAACTAGGCTGCCGGGATCATAACCCAATATCCTACTCAGTCATATTATCCTGATACTGAGCCAACCGGGCCTTGCCCTATCCTAGTAATGCCGAGTTCCAGGCTTTGTCGCGATAAGTATCAATTACGCCAATGGTTTGATTCGGCTCGGATTGCTATATTGAATAGATTAGGTGGACAGAATTAATGGTGGCAATCTGCTCCATGGATCTTTTAATCAGAAGGCGAGATTTCGTTTTTAAAGCCTCATAATCCAATGAAAACATCAAATTTTCCAAAGCCAAGTATTCATTGAGCTTTGATTCTACATTTCTAACTTCGATACTGCTGCACTTATTAAAGCTGCATAGTCCGATGAAAGCATCAAATTGTCAAAACCTGAACACTTATCAAGATTTGATTCTACATATCTAAATATGAAGAGGAATACTGAGGCAATTGAATAGAACCTGTTACTGCCAAAACCTATGGTGTCAAAGTTTTGGCATTCTTGCCAAAATTAATTGTGCTTGGTTGGCCTACAAATATCTAAAGTTATCCATTTGAAATAAAAGTTACTTCAAACTAAAGTAAGGTCGATTCTAACAATCAACCCAATATATTTATCTCAGAAAAAGACATCGGACTGTGCAACTTTAAGCATTTATTGCTGGATATAAGGGAATAATAAGTCAATTTAATAAAAATAAAAAACCTCTTACAGCCAAGAAACAACAACAAATAACACCTCAAAATGTCAGCTACAGAAAGCTCTCAATTCGACTTTAAAGGTCCCTTAATTTACCTGATTTCATCAATTATTCACCTCAAACCTGTGAAATATAAGCATTTTGAACGATGTATTTAACACTTTAGATTACAACTTCATAGAGTTATGTCCCGACACTTTGTCTACAGGGCTGCAAAGTAGTTAACCTACTGGAGTCATCCAACTTGTTATTTTTGTCTTTCTTGAAGATTTATACCGCCTATCATGGATAAATCTGAATAGACTTGTTTTCACCATTAGACAGTTGGTCGATAGAAAGTCTGGGCCTACACTTTTACCGACCCAAGGGATTTTTAACCTCCCACACCACACAGACATGGTATGAGAGCAACCAGCCTTTGATGATGCTGTAAGTTATACAAAGTGGTGGAAATCCAAATTGGCAGAGATGAAGGCTTGGGGAATTGAACCACCGACCTTCAGATTAGGAGTCTGACCTATGAAAAAGTGAGACACTCTAAGCACTCCGCCCATCTTCTTCCTGCACCACTTACAGCTGCACAGTCCGAGGAAGCATCACATTTATCAAAACCAAAACACTCACCTAGATTTGATTCTACTTATTTAATGTAGATGCTGGTGCACTTATTAAGCATTTGTTGCTGCATAGAAGGGCATGCTGAGTCAATTTAATATAACCTGTTGTTGCAGAAGCCTATGGTGTCAGACTTTTGGTGTGCTTGCCAACAATAATTTGGCATGCTGTCACTTCAAATTTCTCTAAGGTTGGCTATTTAAATAAAAAGTTACTTCAACCCAAAGTAAAGTAGCTTATAATGATTTATTTAATGTATTTATCTCAAAAGGTTGCAGAAATTCAAAACCATCGGACTATGCAACTTGAATGAGAATATCCAGTGACTGTCCAAAGACTCATAGTCAGGCCTGAGTAGCCTGTATTGGTTGCAGCCTGGGGTGCAATCGATTAATCAACTCGGGTCACTCGAGCCACTTTTTGGCGCATGAGCACATCCTTCAGACTCGGGTCGAAAAATCGAATACGCTTCTTCATGCTCAGGGTGGAAAAAATGGTGGATTAATTCAAAGCCGTTTTTTTTTGTTTTTTTAAAAATAACTGACATAACTACAGCAAAATAGGATTTAAAATATTTTATGATGGCAGAGCCTGAAGGTCACGTGCTTTGCTGACGTCCATAGTGCGCACCGCTCAGTGTCGCCAGGAGGCGTTGTGAATGGTTGCTTCCACTTCTAACTCCAGGTGGCAGCGCCGTCACAAGGTGGCCTTTGGTGGAGGAGGGTGAGTTTGAAGGTAAGTGTGTGTGTGTCCGAGTGTGCATGTGTGTGTGTGAGTGTGTGTTTGTGGGTAGGTGTGATTAAGTGTGTGAGTGAGTGTGTGGGTGTAGGTGAGTGTGAGTGTGGTGAGTGTGAGTGTGGTGAGTGTGAGCGAGTGTGGTGAGTATGTTGAGTGTGCTGAGTTTGGTGAGTGTGTGTGTGAGTGACTGTGTTAGTGAGTGTGGTGAGTGTTTGAGTGAGTGTAGTGGGTGTGAGTAAGTGTGCTGAGTGTGAGTGACTGGTAGTGAGTGTGAGTGACTATGTTAGTGGGTGTGGTGAGTGTGTGAGTGAGTGTGGTGAGTGTGTGAGTGACTGTGTGACTGAGTGTGGTGACTGTGTGAGTGTCAGTGACTGTGTTAGTGAGTGTGGTGAGTGTGTGAATGTGACTGTGTGTGGTGAGTGTGAGTGACTGTTAGTGAGTGTGTGAGTGTGAGTGACTGTGTTAGTGAGTGTGGTGAGTGTGTGAATGTTAGTGTGTGTGGTGAGTGTGAGTGACTGTTAGTGAGTGTGTGAGTGACTGTGTTAGTGAGTGCCGTGAGTGTTTGAGTGAGTGTAGTGGGTGTGAGTAAGTGTGGTGAGTGTGAGTGACCGGTAGTGAGTGTGTGAGTGCATGAGTGTGAGTGACTGTGGTGGGTGTGGTGAGTGTGAGTGAGTGTGAGTAAGTGTGGTGAGTGTGAGTGACTGTGGTGAGTGTGAGTCACTGGTAGTGAGTGTGTGAGTGCGTGAGTGTGAGTGACTGTGGTGAGTGTTTGAGTGAGTGTAGTGGGTGTTAGTGAGTGTGGTGAGTGTGAGTGACTGGTAGTGAGTGTGTGAGTGCGTGAGTGTGAGTGACTGTGGTGAGTGTGTGAGTGTGAGTGACTGTGTTAGTGACTGTGGTGAGTGTTTGAGTGAGTGTAGTGGGTGTTAGTAAGTGTGGTGAGTGTGAGTGACTGGTAGTGAGTGTGTGAGTGCATGAATGTGAGTGACTGTTGTGAGTGTAGTGAGTGACTGTGTTAGTGAGTCTGGTGAGTGTGAGTGACTGGTAGTGAGTGTGTGAGTGCGTGAGTGTGAGTGACTGTTAGTGAGTGTGTGTGAGTGAGTGTGTTAGTGAGTGTGGTGAGTGTTTGAGTGAGTGTAGTGGGTGTGAGTAAGTGTGGTGAGTGTGAGTGACTGGTAGTGAGTGTGTGAGTGCGTGAGTGTGAGTGTGAGTGACTGTGGTGGGTGTAGTGAGTGTGAGTGACTGGTAGTAAGTGTGTGAGTGCGTGAGTGTGGGTGTGAGTGACTGTGGTGGGTGTAGTGAGTGTGAGTGACTGTGGTGGGTGTGGTCAGTGTGAGTGACTGGTAGTGAGTGTGTGAGTGCGTGAGTGTGGGTGTGAGTGACTGTGGTGGGTGTAGTGAGTGTGAGTGACTGTGGTGGGTGTAGTGAGTGTGAGTGACTGGTAGTGAGTGTAGTGTGGTGTGAGTGCTGGTGGGTGTGTGAGTGTGAGTGACTGTGGTAGGTGTAGTGAGTGTGAGTGACTGTGGTGGGTGTGGTGAGTGTGAGTGACTGGTAGTGAGTGTGTGAGTGCGTGAGTGTGGGTGTGAGTGACTGTGGTGGGTGTAGTGAGTGTGAGTGACTGTGGTGGGTGTGGTGAGTGTGAGTGACTGGTAGTGAGTGCGTTAGTGTGGGTGTGAGTGACTGTGGTGGGTGTAGTGAGTGTGAGTGACTGTGGTGGGTGTGGTGAGTGTGAGTGACTGGTAGTGAGTGTGTGAGTGAATGAATGTGAGTGACTGTTAGTGAGTGTGTGTGAGTGACTGTGTTAGTGAGTGTGGTGACTGAGTGTAGTGAGTGTGAGTAAGGGTGGTGAGTGTGAGTGACTGGTAGTGAGTGTGTGAGTGCGTGAGTGTGAGTGACTGTGGTGGGTGTGGTGAGTGTGAATGACTGGTAGTGAGTGTGTGAGTGCGTGAGTGTGAGTGACTGTGGTCGGTGTGGTGAGTGTGAGTGACTGGTAGTGAGTGTGTGAGTGCGTGAGTGTGAGTGACTGTGGTGGGTGTGGTGAGTGTGAGTGACTGGTAGTGAGTGTGTGAGTGCGTGAGTGTGAGTGACTGTGGTGAGTGTGAGTGACTGGTAGTGAGTGTGTGAGTGCGTGAGTGTGAGTGACTGTGGTGAGTGTGAGTGACTGGTAGTGAGTGCGTGAGTGTGAGTGACTGTGGTGAGTGTGAGTGACTGTTAGTGAGTGTGTGAGTGCGTGAATGTGAGTGACTGTTAGTGAGTGTGTGTGAATGACTGTTAGTGAGTGTGCTGAGTGTTTGAGTGAGTGTGAGTGACTGTGGTGGGTGTGGTGAGTGTGAGTGACTGGTAGTGAGTGTGTGTGAATGAATGTTAGTGAGTGTGGTGAGTGTGTGAATGGTTAGACTGTCTTTGGTTAGACTGAAGACACACCTTATAATCATACAGCATGATGCTGCTGGGTCCTGGCGTGCTGAGATTGGACCCAACTAAATTGTGTTCCTCTTCTCATTATTCATACTTAAAATGCCCTCATGTCAACCCATGGGTTCGAACCCTGGTCGAGTCAAACCAATGACTTTAGAATTTATACTTATCGCTTCCTAGCCTGGCCCGGATAGGGCAAGGACTGGTTAGCTCAGGGTCAGGATAATGTGACTGAGTGGGATATCAGGTCATGGTGCTGGCGGCCTGATTTACCAGTGGGACAGTACTATAAAGTCCTCATGAGTGCACCCCATCACAAGTCGGTAGCCATCCTGATATCACCTTAGATGTCGCCAGGCCGTAAAACTCCAAAAAACAACGGCAATCCTCTCATATCTGATTTTTGTTGTCTTTTTGTGTTTTTATTATTCTTTTCTTTTTTCATATTAAACGAAATCGCGGAATAAACAATCCAACTGTTGTAATGATCACGACCAAGTCATACCAGTTGGCAATTCAGCAGACAGCATGACTTCGGGGTATAATCACTTCCTTTATACAGCAGTCGTAGGTTCGATCCCCTGCTGAGTCAAGCTAAACACATTTGTCGCTACTTTGCCCGGTGCTCAACGTTGCTAGGGTATGGTATGGAGTGAGTGGGTCAGTGAGTGCCAGGATAATGTGACGGAGTGGAGTATTGGCTTCATGGTGCTAGGATTAAAACTTTGAACAGTTTTAGGAATTTAAAATCTCAATGAATAACACTTCATAGTCCCACCATTTCCAACACTGCTACTTCTCATGGGGCAACCATCTGCCAAGTGGCGCCACCACTCGACAACCTTAAGAACTAAGTCAAGTTTTGCTCATTTGACTAAATTAAAATGCAAAAGAATTTGGATCGCAAAGTGGTCATCCACTCTGGAGGAGGGTTAGCGGAACATGGTTAGCCCTGCAATCACAGCGGTTCCTAGATGCACTGATGATCGGAAGTGATGGCCAAGGGGGCAGAGTGTCCACATCTCACGCGGCAGGTCTCCAGTCGAGTCAAACCAAGGACTTCCAAAATTGAAACTTGTTGGCACCTTGCTCCGCGCTCAGCATAACGCTTGGGATATGACTGGTTGGCGCCTGTTAGAATAATGTGACTGAGTACGATATCGCATTGTGGTATCATGGTAGTGTAGTACAGTACAGCCCGTTAAACCAAGCTCAGTTAAACCAAACGATCGGATAATCCAAACTTTTTCGGCGGCCCGGCAAAATATTACCATTTATCATATAAAAAAAGTCGGTTAAACCAAAGTCGGTTAATCCAAAGTATCCAAACAAAATTGTCGGTCCTAGGCCACTTCTCACCATCTCTTTCATGTGGCTATAGGGTCATCTGAGCCCCCCCAACTGCGCTTATACCATGCTTGTTTGGATAAGTGTTAGCCCGCGATGCCTTCACTGGGGTGCTTATGCAATCAGCTGCAACGGCCCTCTCACATTTGACTACCCAGCCATTGTAGAGTTGCTTATGTAGCAGTCACACTACGACGACAAGCAGCGGCGACAGCCCTGCGACACCCACTCCCGGTTGTCGCTGATTGTCGCGCAGGTGTCGCGCAGGTGCCGCGCAGGTGCCGCCGCGACACCTCCGCGACACCTCCAGTATGTGTGTGTGTCTGTGTCTCTGTGTCTATGTGTGTGTCTGTGTCTATGTGTGTGTCTGTGTGTGTATATGTGTATCTATGTGTGTGTATGTGTGTGTGTCTGTGTGTGTATGTGTGTGTGTCTGTGTGTATATGTGTCTATGTGTGTGTCTGTGTGTGTATATGTGTGTCTATGTGTGTGTCTGTGTGTGTGTCTGTGTCTGTGTGTGCATGTGTGTCTCTGTGTCTCTGTGTCTATGTGTGTGTCTGTGTCTATGTGTGTGTCTGTGTGTGTCTATGTGTGTCTATGTGTGTGTCTGTGTGTGTGTGTCTCTGTGTGTGTCTGTGTATGTGTGTGTGTGTCTCTGTGTGTGCCTCACTCTCACTCTCAGTCTGACTCTGACTCTGACTCTCACTCTCAGTCTGACTCTGACTCTCACTCTCAGTCTGACTCTCACTCTCAGTCTGACTCTGACTCTCAGTCTGTCTCTCACTCTCAGTCTGACTCTGACTCTCAGTCTGACTCTCACTCTCAGTCTGACTCTGACTCTCACTCTCAGTCTGTCTCTCACTCTCAGTCTGACTCTGACTCTCAGTCTGACTCTCACTCTCAGTCTGACTCTCACTCTCACTCTCAGAGTGAGAGTGAGAGTCAGACTGAGAGTGAGAGTGAGAGTCAGACTGAGAGTGAGAGTGAGAGTCAGACTGAGAGTGAGAGTCAGACTGAGAGTGAGAGTGAGAGTCAGACTGAGAGTCAGAGTGAGAGTGATAGTCAGACTGAGAGTGAGAGTGAGGCACACACAGAGACACAGACACACACACAGACACAGACACACACAGAGACACAGACACACACACAGACACACACATAACAGACACACACAGACACACACACACAGACACACATAGACACACACACAGACACACAAACAGACACACACAGACACACACAGACACACATAGACACAGACACACACATAGACACAGACACACACAGACACAGACACACACACATACACACACAGACACAGACACACACAGACACACAGACACACACACAGACACACATAGACACACATAGACACACATAGACAGACACACACATAGACACAGACACACACAGACAGACACACACATAGAGACACACACAGAGACACAGAGTCACACACACTCAGACACAGACACACAGACACTGTCGTCCCGCTGTCGTCCCGTCTGTTGTCCCGATGTCGTCCGGATGTCGTCCGATTGTCGTCCAACTTAGCCCGAATTTGCATAGGTCGTCGGGATTTCACAAAATCCCAGCCGCCGGGCTGTCGTCCCTACCTTGTCGTCGTAGTGTGACTGCTACATTATATTAATTGTGGGTGCTGTTTGTGTGAATCCACACGTGTAAATAGTGGGTGTGTGTTGTTGCATGCCTTCACTTATTCACATCGCCTTCACTTCTCCACATCGCCAACATGTCGACGCCAGCTACACGTAAAAGGAAACGTGAAGCAAAGTCAATGGAGGACAAGTACAATGCCATTAAAGCTTACTCATACATGTATATATATTAAAAAACAATAATCAAAGTGTCCACATACATTGTATGTTACATGTGCAATACATGCTCAGTAATTCATAATGCACCCACGTTTTTGAAAAAGCCAAGTCAAAGTCGAAGCCAAAGCGCGTTCTCTGTGGCGGAGTGGTTAGATTGTCTGACTTTTTTCTAGGTCAGACGCCTAATCTGAGGGTCGGCGGTTCGATTCCCCGTGCCCCCAGCTCTGCCAATTTGGATTTCCACCTCTGTGTATAAATTACAGCATCATCAAAGGCTGGTTGCTCTCATACCATGTCTAAAGCTGTGTTTACATGGGCAATTGTGAAGCGAATTAGGCAAATCGATTTATATGAAGCGATGTAGTGGCCCATTTACATGGACCGAGTTTGAAAGTGTTTCGGCGCCGGGAACCAGCAGCCTTAGTTCCGCCTGTAGCCGGCGAGCACTGCTATTTTACGCTATCGCTGCCCGGGAACCAGCTGAATCGCTTCAAATAAACCACCTCGCGACCAGGTATTCATAAAGCGAATCATATGAAGCGAATCAGCCCAAATCCGCTTCAGCGGTGCGTTTACACGGCGAATGTAAGGCGAACTAGGCAAGGCGCATTATATGAGCCGTTTTAACTCGCCCGTGTAAACACGGCTTATGTAGTGTGGGAGGTTAAAAATCCCTTTGGTCGGTAAAAGTGTAGGCTCGGCCTTTCTATCGATCAGCAGTGGAATGAGGAAGACCAGTCGCCTATGACTGAAATTTCCCCTGCTTAAATAACTAATGGGCCAAAAAAAATTGGTTAAACCAATGATCGGTTAATCCAAACAGATTTCTGGGGTCCCTTCAAGTTTGGTTTAACGGGGTTGTACTGTCGTTCAAATAACTGTGATCCGCTACCACCTGGTGGCGACCGTCCTTATATGACCCTAGATGTTGATACGACGTAAAACCCCAACAAACATGAACCCTGGTGGTGGCCCTGTCTACACTGACCCGTGACCTGCCAGAAGGCCCGACAGGTGGCAGCACGACAAACAGGTGGTTACAATAATGGACTGCTCCATCCCAGTTAGCACTGTAGCAGCCACCAGTCCCACAGGATGTATGTTAGATGAGACACTTCTACAGGCAGCAATACACCACGGACCACCCTTACATTGGAACACAATTCACTGGTGTAACCCAGTAAGGGCAGCACTATAAAGCCACCATGAATGGGCAATGTCATCAGTACGGCGGTGTTTTTCCTGTAGTGAGCTATAAACCATCCGCGCACAAACTTAGTAAAAACGTGAACTGCTGAATCAATCAAAGAGAAATGAGCACTATCTCCCAAAAATGGTCATTTTATTGTGGTGCCCTCTGGTTTTAAATGCAAGCACTAACTAGCCTTTACTTACATCACCCTGGTGGCAGTGAAGGAAACCACAATTAGGAGCGCGATGATTGGGCAGATGAGAGTGGTGCTTTGTTGGTTGTAAATTAGTTGATTAAAGCTGCATAGTCCGATGAAACATCACATTTTCTAAACCAAGGCAATTACCTAAATTTGATTCTACATATCTAACTTACATACAGATACACTTATTAAGCATTATTTGTTGCCACATTGAAAGGAACAAAGAGTCAATTTAATAGAACATGTTGCTGCAAAAGCCTATGGTGTCAGAGTATCACATGCCTGACAAAATTAATTTGACATGCTTTCACTTCAAATATCTCAAAGGTTAGCCATTTAAAATAAAATTTACTTCAAATTAAAGTTAGGTAAACTATGATAATAAATTTAATATATTTATCTCAGAAAAATTACAGAAACTCAAAACCATCGGACGATGCAATTTTAAGCAGGGGAAATTTCAATCGAAGAAAATTGGTCTTCCTCATTCCACTGCTCGTTGCCCTATCCTAGTAATGCCTAACGCCGGGCTAGTTAGTGACAAGTATAAATTAAGTCAACAGTTTGATTTCACCCGGGTTCGAACCTGTGGGTTTGAATCCCATGACCAACCAAAATGTGAGACAGATGCTCAACTCCTTCGGCCATATCATCTGGTGTCACCATATTTGTTTCGCTAAAGCAATGCTATCGAACTCCTTTCCATATCGCGCAATAACTGCTTACTTTAACCATATCAGTGATTATACGGGTATTACTTATACCAACCATATATAGTCATTTATGATTCATTCATCATGTATGGGAGCATGACATAGCTCAGGCAGTAGAGTGTCCACCTGTGAAGGTGTCGGTCATCCTATCGATCCTGCTCAGTGGACCCATTTGAAGTTTGGGCTATTTTCTGTTCCAATCAGTGGTCCACAACTGGTTCATCAAAGGCTGTGGTATGTGATATCCTGTCTGGGAAAGTGCATATAAAAGACTCCTTGCTGCTTATAGGAAAGAGTAGCCTATGTGGCAGCAGTGGGTTGCCTCCAAAGAAATATGTCAGAATGACCATATGTTTGACGTCCAATAGCTGAAGATAAAATTCTATGTGCTCTAGAGGCATCGTTAAATAAAAGAAGCTTTACTTTTTTACATTCATCGTGTATTTTAATATCGAATATGTGTTCATCATTTGGATATCGGATTTGTGTGTAAGATGATGCACATAAGCAATAATTGTGATGTTGCTATGCCACTGGATGTAATGCCGCTCTTCACTTTCATCGCACATTTTCAGTTTTTGCCTATTACAGTACAACCCCATTAAACCAAGCTCCGTTAACCCAAACGATCAGTTAATCCAAACCTTTTTCGGCGGCCTGGCAAAATACTACCATTTATCATATAAAAAAAAGTTGGTTAAACCAAAGTCGGTTAATCCAAATTATCAGTTAATCCAAACAAAATTGTCAGACCCCAGGCCACTTCTGGTATGGTTAAACCAAACTTTCATGTATAAGGTCATCTGAGAGCCCTCCCACCCACCCCCACCCCCACCCCCATCTCACACCCACCGCCACCCTCATCTCCCACCCACCCCCACCACCACCCCCATCTCCCACGCACCCCCACCAAATCCTACCCCACCACGATCTCCCACACACCCCTATCTTCCATGCGCCTCCACCTCCCATCCCCAAACCCACGCCACCCCCATTTCGCACCCCACTCCCATCTCACACTCTCCAACTCCCACCCCATTTCCCACCCATCCCCAATCTCCCACCCCCCAACTCCCTCCCCGCCAAGTCAAAGTCAAAACCAAAGCTAGCTTAAACCAATGGTCGGTTCATCCAAACAAATTTCTAGGGTCCCTTCAAGTTTGGTTTAACGGGGTTATACTGTACTAAAGTTTCCGCGCATTGTTGTTGGACCAATAAATGCAAACTGTTTGTGTTGTGTGAGGTACACAGTACTTATGCAAATATTATTCATGTATGTAATTCTCCCGTTTTGTTATTTACTTGTTCTACTCGCTGCAAATACTCCTGTAACTTTGTTTTGCTGTTCTTTGGTAGTTTGGGTTACTGGAGGCTGGGGTGCAGCCTGGAGGGCAGAAGGTCTGCTTTCAAGCATCTCCCTAATTTCCCTCCTGGCCTCCAGGTGGCGCCTCAGCCCCCTACCATCTGCCCATTTCACCTCTGATTTTGCTCAATAAATGTAACGGTCAGTCTTTTTGGCCAGCCGGAATCTTAGGCTGGATCCATCTGTCTTGTCTTCTAATTTGTTATGGAAGGAATTAAAAATAAGCCATGATTCTAATAATGTTCCAGTTCTATTTCACAGAGAAAGCCGATCAAACTGCGTAATTATTCGCAGGACTACATAGCTCCTACAGTGGAGGAGATATTAGGGCTGAACAATGTTAGAAGTCGCAACCTGACCACTCACACTTAATTGGGTTCTAATTAAAGTTGCGTAGTCCGATGGTTTTGAATTTATGTATTTTTTCTGAGATAAATATATTAGATCTATCACTAGTATCTACTTTACATTAGTTCAAAGTTACTTATATTTTAAATGGTAAACTTTTGAGATATTTTTGGTGCAAACATGTCAAATTAGTTTTGTCAAGCTTGCCAAAACTCTGACACCAGAAATATCTGCAGTAACAGGTTCTGTTAAATTGACTCAGTATTGCCTTCTATGCAGAAACAAATGCTTAATGAGTGCATCGGTATCTAAGTTAGATATGTCAAATCAAATCTAGAAAATTGGTTTGGTTTTGAAGATTTGATATTTCATCGGACTATGCAGCTTTAAGTCCCCCATTTTCTGCAGGCCATGAATACTGAGCGGCTAATGCTATGAACAAAATTAGTTTTTCTATTTCCGTTAAAGGGTAGGTTAGGGGTGGAAATCCTCTATCAAACCTTTTCCATACAGCATGCTGCCCAGTGAGCTGCTACGCACAACATTAGTTCTTGCCACTGTCATCAGAGGGGCCGTTGGTAGTGGAAATCAGCTATGCACTTTTCACCAGAGTATGCTGCACAATGAGCTGCAACCCACAACTTTAATACTTGCCTCTGCCACCAGGGGGTGAGTTGGTTGGTGTGGAAATCATCTATGAAACCTTTTCCACAGACCAGACTTCATGGTGAGGTGCAACTCACAACAGTAGTTATTGCCACGGTCATCAGAGGATGGGTTGATTGGTGGTGGAAATCCTCTATAAGAGTTAAGACCTTTTCCACAGAGCATGTTGCACACGGAATTGGACCCCCTAAGATTAGTTTGTGTAGCTGCCGTTAGAGGCCAGGTTGGTGGTGACTATTGTCTACAGCTTGTGTCTACACACGTGCTGTGAAGACTCATATTCCGTATGGGTGATGCGAGGATATTAACAGGCCTCGTTCTCGTGGAGTGCCCCCCCCCCCTCCCGACTCGCCCCACCCACGTGACTTTGACCTGCGTTCCCACGCATGCGCAGTTATACAACATGGCTTATTTTTGTGCGCAAGATGCCGGATGAAGAAGACGTCTTCGGCGCTTTGCATAATGTGCTTACGTTGAAGAAGACAGAGCGGTAATACCCGTGACGCATGCAGAAATAACCTCCCTCCTTGCCCGCCTCCCCTTCCCCCTCGCCGCCTCCCCCTCCCCTCCCACCTACCCACTCTCCTCCCCTCCATCTAATCCCTGTCATGACCTCACCTCCCCTCCTCTCCCCTTCGCATGGTAGTGGTGCGTAGTGCGTGACACGTGGTGCGTGATGCGTGACGCGTGGTGTGACGCGTTGTGCGCAACACGTTGTACGTGGTGCGTGACGCGTAGTGCGTGACGCGTGGTGCGTGACGCGTGACTCATAACGTGTGTCTGCAGGTAGCCCAGTTTCTGTGTGAGTGTCCTTTGTTCGAAAACCGTATGAATAAATTTGAGTAATCAGACAGGATGGCCGAATGAGTTAGAGCGTCCGTCTCCTGTGTTGGTAGATCATGGGATCGTGGGTTCGAATCCTGGTTGAGTCAAACCAATGACTTGTCGCTTCCTAGCCAGGCACTCGGCATTATTAGGATAGGGCAAGGAGCAGTGGAATGAGGAAGACCAATCGTCCGTGATTGAAATTCCCCGTGCTTAAACAACTAATGTACCCAAACAACAAAAAAACTAAAAAATCTGATAATGAATCCCCAAAATAAATGTCCACCACAACTACGACCACAACCACAACCACCACCACCATACCAATTTGCCCTCCCGCCCCGCTCTGCTGACGACGTCTCCGGGCGAGCTGCAAGGCGCGTCCTTACAGCTGCACCGAGACTACGTAAACGCCACGGCCTCCTATTTCAGGCGCTACTGCTGAAGAACAATACTTTTGTTTGTTCCCTGCCATGGGCGGGATTCATCCGTCCCACACCTGACTCCCCTTCACAGGTGTCCCATTAAGGGTTCGCTTCTGGTCTAACACTGTGCTGGTTTCTATGGTAACCCAGGGTCCTCGCCTCAAACACTCTTTAGGTTTGACCCGCCATCCCCTTGACCTTGACCTTCAAACCCAATTTGTCTCAGACGAGCTATGCCAATCAAGATGAAGAATCACACCAGAATTAGCTGAGTATGGCCGTGTATTTATGAGTCGTCATTTCACTGCAAATAACACGGGTCAGGAATGTATTGTCTAATAAATCCTGGTTATGCACCATTGAACTTCAAACAATCAAACTGTGATTGTGTGATTAACAGGACTGTCACCACTCAGTGTTTGTAGATAGCCACTACATGGTTAGAACCCATACTGTGCCATTCAGTAGGTGTTCTGATTAGTGGATCATCATCATCATCATGCTGTCGGTCGCAATGCGACAAAGACTACTTTCATTACTTGACCGCTGCTCTCCATTTAGCTCTCTGGTGTGAGAGTGATGTCCATGAGTCGGTCTTAATGTCTCTCAGCTTCAGGTTTCTCTAGATGGTATCCTTGAACCAGGGACAGTTGAGAGTAGAGGATCTGCTTTGGTAGCCTGTCTGATGACATCCTCATGAGGTGTCCAGTCCACCGGAGATTCTTTTTGATCAGAAGATCTTCCATAGAGGGCAGCCCGTCTGTTCGAGTATTTCCTTATTTGTCACTTTGTCCTTCCAGGTTAGTCTCATGATTGAACGCAGATGTCACATCATGAAGGCATGCAGCTTTCTCACCTGCAATCTGTACACTGTCCAGGCCTCGTCTCCGTATAGTAGGTGTTCTGATTAGTGGATAACAGAGAATAACAGGCCTGTTTGAAATTTACACGAAATTCCGAAACGGTTAGATCCATCTCAAATGATAGCAAAGACCATCTCTGACCACTACTTACCCGGATCCTGTACAAGCTACGGGATGTAGGGTAGTTGAACCTACCTTGTGTCTGTATGTGTAAGTGTCTTGACTGTATGTATGTAATTGTAAGCATTAACTAATTTATGGATGCAAACCATTTAAAAGACTTACAATTCTGGGGGGACGAGGGTATGAGTATGCACTGAATTCTCAGGCAAGGAGACACATAAATAGGTCGGTGTGGATAGGGTGATTGCATCAGGGAGCCTAGGTAGGTTAGTGTGCTAGCACTGGACTAGCAAGAGGTGTGGGTTCGAATCCTGCTGAAGGCGCAACATTTCCCACGACAATATCAATGTTATTCACGATGTGAACTATGGTCGGGTGGTGGGGCGGGCGTTCAGACCGTTTTGTAGGCGATAATATCGGTTAGACTTGATCAATGTATCTGTCAGGATTAGGAAAACTGGAGGAGCGGGTTAAACTTGACATTTTTGGGGTTTGTGTACCCCAGATACCAGAACACCAATGGAACTATCCATTTATGTGGACTTTGAATAGGGAATCAGGCTTTGGAATGTGTGTCAATAACAACCCAACAAACACTCATCACACCTCTCACATTGCCTCAAGGTCAACAAATACCTGATCCCCCTCAGCGGTCAATCAAAAACTAGATCTGGTGGGGGTAAATCAAAAACTAGAACTGGCACAATGATGTTCGCGACTGTTCTTTTCAGTTCTGAGGTTCCAATATGAAGCATCAGTTTCATCGTGACATTTGACCTGCGTCGTGACATTTGTTTCAGTTCTGAAGTTTCAACACAGAGAATCAGTCGCCTCACGATATTTAACATGTGTCATACATTGTAATTTAAATAAGTAAATCTCATGAAATATAGCCGGAGAAAATAATATCAAAACAAACACATCACACATAAGCATAAACAGAGCTTTCAAAATTGTGCCAAAATTGTGCCAAAATTGTGCCAAGTTTTCTGAAAGACCGAGGTCATGGTTGGCCATGGCCAGTGCCGCTAATGCCTAGTATACACCTACCATTTGTGTGCACCCACCTACCGTATACGATCTAAAACTGCCCGTTTCACGCACAAAAATCGCTAGGTGTGCGCTCCCCGCGCACACATAGCGATTGTAATTCGCGACTAAAAACTCAGTTTTAGGGCTAAAACGGGCCGTTTATGATTGCGATTCGCGATTCAAAAAATTAATCGGCCTGTTTTCAGTTTTAAGCGGGTCGGATCGAGTCGCGAGTTTTAGTGCGTGAATCGTATATGGTAGGTGTGTACCAGGCATAAGACTACTTCAATTTATGCTAGGTGTGCGCGGGGAGCGCACACCTAGTGATTTTTGTGCACGAAACGGGCAGTTTTAGATCGTATACGGTAGGTGGGTGCACACAAACGGTAGGTGTGTACTAGGCATTAGAGCTGCACAGTCCGATTGGTTGGTTGGTTGGTTGTTGGGGTTTTACATCCTGGCAACATCTAAGGTCATATCAGGACGGGCACATTTGGCAGATGTTTGGTGATCTGACATGAGAATTAGACCAATATACTAGCATTATCATCATAATCTACTGTACTTTAGTTTTTGTTAGTATTACAGATCATTTATTTTGGAATTAGTTCAAGTGAAGACCTGCAAGATAATGTTGGTGTCCACCTCGAAATGCTGAACATCATGGACCTGTGGGACCCCGTCCTGATATGACCTTAGATGTTGCCAGGACGTAAAACTCCAACAACTAGCCAATGGACCTGTGAGACTTGCAGCAGTAACGGTTTTATTGATTCACTATAGTGAATCAATAAAACCGTCAGCAACATTGTCTGTGTGCAGCAGCAATACTTGCTCAGCGAGTGAACCTGTGGCTAAGTTGGATATGTAGCATCAATTATAGTCTTGCTTTAGACAATTTGATGCTTTAATAGGACTATGCAGCTTTAATTAATTGCTAAATTCAAGGTCAATGCAAGGTCACAGTGAATGGCGAGAAAAGCACACTGGATGTGAAGTTCAGATCTAGCTTTAAGATAAAATAATTCAAGACAGTCAGAAAGCAAGCATAGAGACTAATAGTTTTAATGAAGCCTGAGAATTCTGACCCTGCAGATTAACCGTTACACAAAGAGACAACAGGGACTGATGCGGGGGGATTTATGACTTGACTAATTAAATAAGATACCGGCTTTCAGAATGTCGCGACAATGTGCAATCGATAGTATATTCACTCGGTTTATGCTCCCATTGTGCGATGACTGTGTTCATATTATATTCACATTATTGTGTTCACATCTTTGTGCCCAGATTGTATTCGAATTACTGTGTTCACATTAGTGTCTTCACATTCCTGTGTGCACATTACTGTGTTCAAATTATTGTGTTCACATTACTGTTTATATAACTGTGCTCAGATTAGTGTACTCATATTATGCTCACATTACTGTGTTCATGCTACCATGTTCACATTGCCGGGTTCAATACACTGTGTTCACATTACTGTGTTCACATTACTGTGCTCACATTACAATGTTCACATTGCAATGCTCACAGTGCTGTGTTCACATTAGTGTGCTCATATTTCAGTGTTTACAATACCATGTTCACATTGCTGTGTTCACATTACCATGTTCACATTTGGTTCACATTACTGTGTTCACATTACTGTGCTTACATAACTGTGCTCAGATTGGTTTTGTCATATTATGCTCACAATACTGTGTTCACACTGCTGTGTTCACATTACTGTGCTTAGATTACAATGTTCATATTACTATGTTCACATTACTGTGTTCACATTACTGTGTTCACAATACCATGTTAGGATTACTGTTTTCACATTACTTTATTAACATGACTGTGTTCACATTACTGTGTTCACATTATTGTGGTCACCAGACTGTGTTTACATTACTGTGTTCACAATACTGTGTTTATATTACTGTGCTCACATTTCTGTGTTTACAATACCGTGTTCACATTGCTGTGTTCACATTAGCATGTCCACATTTTGTTCACATTACTGTGTTCTTATTACTGTGTTCATATTACTGTATTGACATTACTGTGTTCACATTATTGTTTTTAGCTTGGTGTGCTCACACTGTGCTCACATTCCACGCACAATGCCCGCAATTGTGACCCATTAAGAGCGCTCTAAGTTAGCTCTCCTCTCATATAAGCCACACTACAAGTGTACAACCTCTTCAGTGCAGAGACGATACAATCTACTCAATAGATTTGTACAGAAACAAACAACAAATGCGCCAGTAAAAAACATAATGATATTAACTGAACTTAATCCTGCAACCAACGGGAATGAAATTACTGCCTGCAAAGCATCAAGGCATTCGAAGCAATCAATGAGCATGGACCGGAAATAAATTACGCGAATTAAGATGTTCTCAATGTAATCACTGAGACATGCCCACTGTCCTGATAACAGCGGGGGTGCGAGAAAACAGAACACACTGACGTCATGAATGACTTCTTCGTGCTTATCCTTCTTCTGGTTTGCATTGAGTTTGTCGCAAATATTGAGTCAGAAAGGAGCTAACCTTTTCTGCAGGTAATTAATACCGACATGTATACGCAACTCATAAGAAATGCATCAATCAATCTAAGTAATGCATCAATCAATTTAAATAAGGCACCCATCGATTTAATGTATGTACCAATCAATTTAAATAATGCATCAATCAATTTTCTGTAATGCA
This sequence comes from Branchipolynoe longqiensis, assembly GCA_030323885.1. Classification (NCBI taxonomy): domain Eukaryota; kingdom Metazoa; phylum Annelida; class Polychaeta; order Phyllodocida; family Polynoidae; genus Branchipolynoe; species Branchipolynoe longqiensis. Next base: position 19,733,923 of record CM059202.1, read on the forward strand.
TCAATCAATCTAATGTATGGGGCTGAGACATGGACAATCTCTAAGAAAATGTACAAACGTTTAGGAGCATTTGAGATGTGGACATATGAATATCATGGACAAAGAAGATCACCAACAAAGAAGTTCTCAGAAAAATAAGAAACGCTTGTTTGCCACTATACAGACAAAGAAACTTATTTATTTTGGCCACATCATTCGTCAGAGTTCAATATACCGTACATTGTTGGAAGGGAAGGTGAATGGCAGCAGAGGGAGAGGGAGACCAAGAACATCATGGTTTACAAATATTTCACAGTGGACAGGCTTGAATTATTCACAGTCTATCAGAACAGCACACCATCGGGACAAGTAGAGAACCATTGCATCCAACCCTCAACTAGAGGACGGAACTATTGATTGATTTATCAATCAACTTAAGTAATACATTAATCTACTTAAAACAATGCATCAAACAATTCAAGAATTACATCAATTAATTTTTTAAATACATCAATCGATTTAAAGAATGTATCAATCAATTTAATTCATCTATCAATCAATTTACATAATGTATCAATCAATTTGTTAAATGCACTAAATCAAGTTAATTAATGCGTAAATTTAATTTTTAATGCAGCTGTCAATTTTACTGCATCAATAAATTAAAATAATGGATAAATCAATTGAAATAAGACACAAATCAATTAAAATAATGTGTAAGTTAATTTAAGCAATGCATCAGTCAATTTAAACGATACACCAATCAATTTGACATAATGCATCAATCAACTGAAGTAATGCATCAATCTGTTCACATGACATCTAACTCTTTTTCAATGTAGGAGAACTTCAGCTTTGCGCAATATTAAAGTTGCTTAATCAACGAATGTACCAACAAAACTTAAAGTTACAGGCACCGCTTTGCATACAGAGCACCATGATGGGAGAGTTTCACAATGTCAGAAAAGAACTAATCTGATAATACCCGCAAATATCATTAATATCTTTTGTAAATTGCATTCAATACCAGGGGACAATTATTTTATGCTTCTTTGCAGACAGCGGAAGTGACAATAGCAGCTGAGAACAAAGTCCCCTATTATCACTCATCATCGGCTTGTTTAGTTGTAGTCGCTGTGCTTCTCATAGGCGTACCCCTCCTGCTGCTTCTTGCCATACTCTCGTCCGTGGATCTTATCGTGCTCGTGACCTTTGGACTCGTGTGCTCCAGTTATTGTGCGTCCTTCCTTGTGCGAATGACCTTGAACGAAGCCCTCTCCCTTGGAAGCTGCAGCCCCGCTGCTGCCATGGCTTCCCTGCCCGTAGGCCCCCTGTGGCGAGTGGCTCTCGCTCCGATCCATGTAGGCCTTCCCTTCGCCTTTGCTCGCTGCTCCTTCGCTCTTTGAAGCTTCCTCCTTGAACGCTTCGTCCTTTGCGTAATCCCTGCTCTTCTCCTTGCCGTACTCATTGTCGAAGCTGTGGCCGGAGCCGTACTGGTGACTCATGCCGTATGACCGCTTCCCCCCGCCGTACTGAGCGTTCCCAAGCCCGTAGGCAGTGCCGCCTCCACGTCCGCCAATGGGGCCAGTGTAGTGGTGGCCGCCCGCCGCTCCGTAGCCGTTACTGCTCCCGTGTCCTACTCCGCGGTTGTAGCCAAGGCGGAGTCCATGCCACACTCTGGAGGCCAGTTCGTTGCCGTGGCCGTGGCCCACCCCGTGGCTCGTCCCGTGGCCCGCCCTTGCGCCTTGGTGACCGTAACCCCCGTCGTAGCCATTGCCAGGGTTACCGTATCCGGACGCAGCGCCATATCCACCTACGTTCAAATTATGCCGGGCTCCGCCGTAGCCGCCGTAGCCGCCGTTGCCGACGTGGCCAAGTGGTGTCCGGTAGGCGTGTTCTCCCTGGTAGCCATAGCCATGGCGACCTCGGTTGTTGCAGTAGTTGACCGAGCAGAAGATCGTGCCGTCATTGCAGTCACAGAAGTTACCGCAGTCGTCCGTCTTCCATCGGTCTCCATGGTAATGCTCTACCCCTTTGGTGCAAGAGAAGACAATTGAACGGATAGAATTAGTGACATCATAAGAACCTGCATTCGAAACTCACTCCGTCAGTCATTCCAGTCTGACTTTTGCAATATCTATGTTGTTGACTTCCTCCATCTTGGGCACTAAGGCCTGGGCAAGGACTAATATAGACTACTTACTGCCTACTGTCGTGACTAAGGCCTGCACCCCTGACAGGGACTATTATAGACATATAGCTTAAAGCTAAAATTCCATATATGCGGCAGGCAAATACAAATGCAAATGCAAATGCGCCATGAAATACCCATGTGATTTCCTGTCTTTCTTGCCACAAATTTTTGAAGGAAAGTCAAAATTGCTGGTATCTCTATGGGAAGGGAGCAGTATTCGCATTCGCACCGATCGCTAGATCCATTGGCTGCATTTGCATTTGCATTTGCATTTGCATTTGCATTTGCATTTGCATTCAGACATATGGAATCACTCCTGTGCATTTACACGCTTTTCCATCTTTTGCCGCATTCGCATTCACACTCACAAGGCCGCATACCGTGTATATGGAATCTTAGCTTTAGTTGTGACACCTGCAGTTATATTTTCTATAGTTGTGACACCTGCAGTTACATTGTCTATAGTTGTGATACCTGCTGTTTCATTGTCTATAGTTATGACACCTGCAGTTACATTGTCTATAGTTGTGACACCTGCAGTTACATTGTCTATAATTGTGACACCTGCAGTTACATTGTCTATAGTTGTGAAACCTGATGTTACATTGTCTATAGTTGTGACACCTGCTGTTACATTGTCTATAGTTGTGACACCTGCTGTTGTATTGTCTATAGTTGTAACACCTGAGGTTACCATGGCTATAGTTGTGACACCTACAGTCCAATTACAGTAGCCATATCTGTAACACTGTTACTTTCATGGACTACAGTAATTACACTAATACTGACAATAGCTATAGTTGAGGCACCTATGACCTTTGATTGTGACACCTATGGCTATTGTTGTGACACCATAATTACTGTTGCTATACTTGTGAGAGCTGTAGTTACCATGGCTATTGTTGTGACACCATAATTACCGTTGCTATACTTGTGAGAGCTGTAGTTACCATGGCTAAGGTTGGGACACCATAATTACCATTGCTATACTTGTGAGAGCTGTAGTTACCATGGCTATAATTGGGACACCATAATTACCATTGCTATACTTGTGAGATCTATAGTTACCATGGCTATAGTTGCGACACCATAATTACCATTGCTATACTTGTGAGAGCTGTAGTTACCATGGCTATAGTTGGGACACCATAAATACTGTTGCTATACTTGTGAGAGCTGTAGTTACCATGGCTAGAGTTGTGACACCATAATTACCATTGCTATACTTGTGAGATCTATAGTTACCATGGCTATAGTTGCGACACCATAATTACCATTGCTATACTTGTGAGAGCTGTAGTTACCATGGCTATAGTTGCGACACCATAATTACTGTTGCTATACTTGTGAGAGCTGTAGTTACCATGGCTATAGTTGCGACACCTCTGGTTACCCTTTTTAGTTGTGATACCAATCTTTACCCTAGGTATAGTTGTGACAGTTCTAATGTGTTGCTATAATTGTAAGAAATATAGCTTCAGTAGCTATTGTTGTGACAGTTCTAATGTGTTGCTATAATTGTAAGAAATATAGCTTCAGTAGCTATTGTTGTGACACCCAGTGGCTATCGTTTTCATTCCCATGTTTGAAACAGTTACGTCCGTGCGATACTTCAAAATGAAATTTGATGCGTAATTATAATTATAATACATCAATCAAAATCTAATTTTAGTATTGAAATGCAATTCTAGAACTATGCTTTATTAGAGTATGTCAATTTAAATCTAATTCTAGTTACTATAACTAAATAAAATTAAAATTTGTAATGAAATGTAAAAGAAATCGAATAAAAGAAATAATTTAACTTAAGATACATCAATAACAATCTAATTTCAATTCGAATAAATAAATCTAATTAGGATAAATAACCAATTCAAAATCTAATCTTAATTAGAATAAATTGATCTAACTCCAATTCTACTTGATTGTAAACTACTACTAGTTGTGATACCTAGTTTCAGTACAGTGCCTAGTTGTAAAAATATACGGATTTTCGGTTCGGAATTATATATTGGCTGAGAGCATTATTATCCTCGGGCGATGGAGTGGGGACCAAGGTTATGTAATAGAAAAGCAATGGGTGCCCCACTCGCTGTGTGACATATTAGGCTATGTGAAATATATGTTAATACATAGTGCCCGAGATTATGACGAGATGTTCCTATATAAGAGACAATTAATGTTTGGTGAAATGTTCCCTCTATGCACCACTAAGGGTGCTAGTGGGAGAAGGACATTTTTTAATATATATATTTATTGTAACTGTCTGCAACTACCCTTTATCACAGGGCCGATGGGCAAGCACACCAGCCATTCTGCATACGTTATGGACACCACCTACAGCTGGGGTTGAGTGACAGCTGGCCATATTGGGGCGTCGCCCCCCCCCCCCCCCCCCCCCCCAAAACACAAAGAAACATGCACACATGCACAAAAGGAAAATTGTATACAAAGAAATAAAAGACAAGAAGGCACCAGGAAGTTGGGTTTACTTAATGCGGAACTCACCATTACAAATGTTTCCTTGCGAATAAGCTGAGGCTGTGCCATAGGAAAGACGCAGAGAGCGAATGAAAAGGCAGCCCAAACAATGAAGGCGGACTGTGAAGCAAGACATCAGCAGTCGCAAAAAGTAAAGATGCTTAATTATTGCCAAAGAAAAGAAAAATCAGTTTGTAAATAAAGAAATAAATATTAAATAATAAAAAGAAAAAAAGGAAATAAAGAAGAAAAAAAGAGTAAAAAAAGGGGCGAGGCTACATTGTTAGAGTGCAAGCAGTTTCTCTCAGTGTCATCCTTTCCCCCCCATATATATCTTCCAAATATATCATTTTATAATTAAGCACAACATAATTGTTTCTTATTTTTCTTAGTTGAGAATATTGTTGCACTCAAAATTATTTTGTCATGCTAAATCTGTTATGATGTACATTTTCTTTAAAAAATGGTGCAGATGGAAGCAACACAGAGAAGACATGCAACCAACATTTTCTCAGTCAGTAATCTCATTTCAAGCTCTCCTACAACAACAGAACTACAACAACATTACTAGTTTACAACAACAGAACTACGACAGCAGTACTACATCAAGACAGCACAAACAACAACAGCACACACACCAACAAAATCACCAGTATGACTTCGAGACCTGGTCGCCTGGTTTCTATCCAATATTCCTTGCACAACAATTCTATCTATATTAAGGATCTTGCTACCTGTTCTTTACATGAATATTCCCTATAACTTAACCAAATATTCATATTCTACAAATGTCAACTGCATTGCACTTATAGTTATTAAGAATAGCCATGGCAGCCTTCTATTGGTGGTTGACACTTCATTCCCTACCTACAGGGTTCGAGCTCAAATATCGCATCCTGTGAGTCATGTAAGGAAAGGATAGGTGGAATTAGACAAAATATAAGGCATTGTCAAAGGACTTCAACTCACTATTTGTCAAAGTAGGCTTTGTCATACTTTGCTTGGTGAACTCCATTGCAGTGAACTACTTCTGTATAACCCTTCTCTATAATTAGCAGCACATTATTTAAACATATGCTTCAGTTCTATTTAATAGAGAGTACCTGTTTAACTGTATAAGTATTCCCTGGTCTATGTCACTCAAACAGCTGAGTCGGGTGACTAGAGCTGAATGATTATAATACAGTCTGCCCACAAAGACACTCAGTTGTGATTGGGTTCTAAATAACTCACAGAGAAAAAGGTTGTCTAAAGATGTTAAAACAATAAATGGTTGGTTGGCTTTTGGAGATTTTAAGTCCTGGGAACATCTAAGGTCATATCAGGACGGGGACAATAAATAGTATCATATGCAATCATGATAACTGTGTAAAGCTAAAGTAGCATCAGTCATATTACTACTCCTTAATTAAAACAAACCCCACCTAGTAATGTTAATTTTATTGCACCTATAACTGAGGGATAGAGGAGAAGGGGGGAGATGGGATGAAAGGAGGAGAGGGAAGAGAGAGGGGGGATACATGCGGAGAGGGGGAGGTGCAGAGGGAAGGAGGAGGAGAGGGAGAGACGAAGGTGAGGAGAGGAGAAAGGAAGGGGTGGAGAGGGAAGGAGATGGTGAGTGTGATGTATATATCCGTAATGCCAATGTATATATCAAGTAATTGACAATGGATGCCCGATACTCGGGAAGGAGGCGTGTGTCAGCCTCAAGCTCATCGAGAGGATAAATAGTGTGGACGTTGAAGTACAGCCTCAGGCGGAGAACCGAGAAGCAAGAAAAATGGTAAAGAATTATAACGATGTATTTACAGGGTTGGGTTGCATTAAGGTTGATGCTACAATCCATGTAGACAGTAGTATTGCCCCTGTAATTGATCCACCCAGGCGCATCCCTCATGCAATTAGCGGTGCAGTGCGGGAGGAACTGGATCGCATGCTGAAATTGGGGGTGATAGTAGAGCAAAATGAACCAACAGAGTGGGTAAATTCTATTACCATTGTGAAGAAACCTGACAAAATTAGAGTGTGCTTGGACCCCACCAAGCTGAATAAAGCTATTCTCCGGGGGCCATATCCTATAAGAACTGTGGAACAAGTTGTAGCTCAGACCGCGGGCGCTCAATATTTTACAGTGTTAGATGCACAAAGCGGTTATTGGCAGGTTGTCCTCGATGAGCCAAGTTCACGCCTATGTACCTTTAATACCCCTTGGGGTCGTTATAGATATACCCGGCTGCCTTTTGGGATAAAGACGGCTGGGGATATTTTCATCCAAGAGATGGATAAAATACTTAGAGGATTACAAGGAGTAACAGTAATAGCTGATGACATTTTAATTTACGGATGCAGTGTAAAAGAACATAACAACAGATTGGAAGCGGTGTTAAGGAAAGCTAGAGAAGTTGGATTAAAATTAAACCCTAAGAAGTCACGGGTATGTAGAACAGAGGTAGAGTACGTGGGACATTTGTTGACAGCTGAGGGCCTTAAGCCAAACCCGGAGCGAGTACAGGCGATCAATGAAATGGCAACCCCATCCGACAAATCAGGTGTGCAAAGATTCTTGGGGATGGTTGGATATGTCCATAAGTTTATTCCTAATTTATCGGAAATAGCCAAGCCTTTGAGAATCTTGCTAACTAAAACTGTAGCCTGGCACTGGGATGCACCACAGGAGGAGGCATTTAACAAATTGAAAATGTTACTGATCACGGCTCCTGTGTTAAAATATTACGAAGTGGAGAAAAACCTGACGATGCAAGTAGATGCATCGAAGTCAGGGCTGGGTGCGGCATTGTTTCAGGAAAAAAGGCCTATTAGTTTGGCATCTAAAGCTTTAGATAAATGTCAGAGTAACTATGCTGTTATTGAGAAAGAGATGCTTGCGATCTGTTTCGGCTGTGCCAAATTTCATGAGTATATTTTTGGCCAAGAAGTCACGGTCGAGACGGATCACAAGCCTCTGGTTAATATAATGAATAAACCGATACATGAGTTAACTGCCAGGTTACAGAGAATGAGAATGAGAATGCAGAATTATGATTTAAAGGTAGTGTACATTAAAGGGACAGATATGTATTTTGCCGATACGCTGTCAAGAGCGCATACAACAAATGTGAAACCGCATAATTTATATGATGCATCAATGTCTATTGCAGCTATAAGCTACGTTGAGGAAGAGTTGGAAGAAATAGCGTATGAAACCAACAGAGATCCAACTCTAAGCAAGTTAAAAGAATACGTTCAACAAGGTTGGCCAGATGACAAAGACACTCCTCCGGAAATGAAGCCTTATCAAACGTATAAAGACGATTTGACAATACATAGAAATGTAATAATGAAAAACACACGAATAGTAATTCCACACAAATTGCAGAAAAATATGCTTAAGAAAATACACAGCTCACATCTCGGTGTCGTTAAATGCAAACAGCTGGCCCGTGACTACATTTTCTGGCCGGGGTTAGATAAACAAATACAAGATACGGTGTCAAGATGCAATATATGTCTGGAGGAGAGAAATCGGCCACAAAAAGAGCCATTGATTAACCATGAAATACCACAGATTCCATTCTATAAGGTAGGAGCTGATTTATTTTATTATGAACATGAAAACTATTTATTGATTGTTGACTATTTTTCAAAATATCCTGAGGTAATTAAATTGGTGAATACCACAACGAGAGCAGTAATTGAGGGCATGAAAGAGTGTTTCGGCCGGCATGGCATACCAAAGGAAGTTGTTTCCGATAACGGACCACAATTTGTAAGTGAGGAGTACAGAAAATTTGCAGTACTATATGGTTTTCAATCAAATCGGTCAAGTCCGTTATACCCACGAAGTAATGGGCAAGCTGAAAGGGCGATACAAACTGTGAAAGCATTATTGAAAAAGGGGGGCGTGTCCTTCTGTTTTCCCACCTACTCACTTCATGGACGTCAGTGTCTCCTTGCCTGTCCGCATGACATGCTAGCCGTGTTGAATCATGCTCACTTAGCCTGCATAACTCTAAACAATGCTGCAAAGTTAAATCCGGGGTTTGTAACAGCCTATCTCTCAACTTGTCACTCTTCACACTGCAAACTAATCTATCACACAATATAGATTCTTCCGAGTCCCCAAAATCGCACAGGGCGATCCGGTGCTGTAGCTCTCTCACATACGAGTCCATTCCTTCGGAGCCCTGATTATATGTATTAAACTGGTATCTCACAATAGTCCGGTTCGACTTCCCCGTGCAGTATTTCTTGAAAGCCTCCGTCAATGGAATCATCTTGTCTTGCTCGCCTGTCTCAAACTGCATAATTTCAAAAACTTTCTGAGCTTCTGTCCCCGCAACATACAGGAAAGAATTACACTGCATTTTCTCACTCTGAGAGCTGATTCCTGTGGCCCCGGCATACAACGTGTACATACGGAACCAAGTCCGCCAATTCAGTGCCACATTTCCTTCCAAATTTAAGGGAGCCGGTGGCCTCAATCCTGTCGACGTCATGTTGGCATTCGTTCATGTACATCTGACACCATGTAAGATATGTAAAAGGAACAAGACCTTGACAGCTGTGTCTCATGACAGCAAGTGAAGTTTATTGGAACCACTGTTTACCCTGTTACCTTGTCGCATGACCTGTTGCTGGTTCCCGGCTTCCACACATAGACCGGTGTGTCTATACATCACAGTGAGGGCGAGGGAAGGAAAGAGTGACAGGGTAGGGGAGGGGGAGGGGGAAGTGAGGCGAGGGGGAAGAAAGGGAGGAGAGGGATGGGACTGGAGAGAGGAGGAAAGGGGGAAGGAGAGGAAAGTATTGAGAGAAGGGAAGGGGATGGAAGGAGAGAGGAGGAGAGGAGGGCGATGTCCTAAGAAAAGGATGAGTTCTAGTTCAGAGGACAGAGGGAGGCGAGGGAGGGATATGCTGACTAACACAATAAAGCGGAACCTGATCAGGTTTAGTCACACTCACATAACACCTTTATACACATCCTATATTCCATACCTGCTAGGTAACACCGTAGAGTTCGATGGCTTTACTTGTACCATCTTTTTACATATCATAATTCCCACAGTCAAACTGGCCATCCCACATAGAGGAGAATCTGACCATGTTCTATTTTCATACTCACAAAACTCCATTTATACACACCATAACTGCCGCAGTTGCGTTTGCTGTAGTACCCTGGCTGCTGGATGTATCCCGTCAGGCCGTGCGGATGTTGGGCGATGGAGGCGCCCTCAGTAGTGGCGGAGAACAGAACTAAATAAAGTAGAGAAGTCAAGGTCATGAAGGAGGTCGCTACAAGTCATAGGTATTGCGAACAAATGAAACAGTATGCCTAGAGCGGGACCCGAACCCACACTGCTGCCATTCCAGGGTGGCTAGAATTTCTGATACAATCAGCATACTCACACCTACCTGTGTATGTGGCATTTCACCTGGGGAGGTGAGTGCACCCCAATACCATACACCTACCTGTGTATGTGGCATTTCAGATGGGCAGGTGAGTGCATCTCACTATGCTACACCTAGCTGTGTATATATCATTTCTCCTGGGGAGGTGAGTGCACCTCACTCCCATACACCTACCTATGTATGTAGCATTTCACCTGGGGAGGTGAGTGCACCTCACTACACTACTCCTACCTGTGCATATGTCATTTCACCCGGGGAGGTGAGTGCACCTCACTATCAACACCTACCTGTGTATGTGGCATTTCACAAGGGGAGGTGAGTGCACCTCACTACCCTACACCTACCTGTGTATGTGGCATTTAACAAGGAGAGGTGAGTGCACCACACTACACTACACCTACCTGTGTATGTGTCATTTCACCATGGGAGGTGAGTGCACCTCACTACTCTACACCTACTTGTGTATGTGGCATTTAACAAGGAGAGGTGAGTGCACCACACTACACTACACCTACCTGTGTATGTGTCATTTCACCATGGGAGGTGAGTGCGCCTCACTCACTACACCTACCTGTGTATGTGGTATTTCACCTGGGGAGTTGAGTGCGCCTCACTACACTACACCTACCTGTGTATATGACATTGCGCTTGTGGAGGTGAGTGCACCTCACTACACTACACCTACCTGTGTATATATCATTTCACCTGGGGAGGTAAGTGCACCTCACTACACTACACCTACCTGTGTATGTGGTATTTCACCTGGGGAGCTGAGTGCACCTCACTGCACTACACCTACCTGTGTATATGACATTGCACTTGTGGAGGTGAGTGCACCTCACTACACTGCACCTACCTGTGTATGTGTCATTTCAGCTGGAGATGTGAGTGCACCTCACTACACTACACCTACCTGTGTATGTGGCATTTCACCTGGGGAGGTGAGTGCACCTCACTACCTACACCTACCTGTGTATGTGGCATTTCACAAGAATAGGTGAGTGCACCTCACTACCCTACACCTACCTGTGTAGGGGCATTTCATCTGGGGAGGTGAGTGCACCTCACTACCCTACACCTACCTGTGTATGTGGCATTTCACCTGGGGAGGTGAGTGCACCACACTACACCTACCTGTGTATGTGTCATTTCACGTGGGGAGGTGAGTGCACAGGTAGAGAAAGTTAGTCGGTGATTGGCTGGTTGGCACAGATAGCTGGTCTGTGATTGGCTGGTTGGTACAGAAAGGTAGTCTATGATTGGTTGGTTGGCACAGAGACCTGGTCTGTGATTGGCTGGTTGGTAAAGAGAGCAGGTCTGTGATTGGCTGGTTGGTCCAGAGAACAAGGATATGATTGGCTGGCTGGTACAGGGAGCTGGATTATAATTGGCTGGTTGGAGCAGAGAGCTGGTCTGTGATTGGCTGGTTGGTACAGAGAACTGGTCTGTGATTGGCTGGTCTGTGAATGGCTGGTTGGTACAGAGAGCTGGTCTGTGATTGGCTGGTTGGTACAGATAACTGGACTGTGATTGGCTGGTTGGTACAGAGAGCTGGTCTGTGATTGGCTGGTTGGTACAGAGAACTGGTCTGTGATTGGCTGGTTATTACAGAGAGTTGGTTTGTGATTGGCTGGTTGGTACAGATAACTGGTCTCTGATTGGCTGGTTGGTACAGCGAACTGGTCTGTGATTGGCTGGTCGGTAGAGAGAGCTGGTCTGTGATTGGCTGATTGGTACAGATAACTGGTCTGTGATTGGCTGGTTATTACAGAGAGCTGGTCTGTGATTAGCTGGTTGGTACAGATAACTGGTCTGTGATTGGCTGGTTGGAACAGAGAGCTGTTCTCTGATTGGCTGGTTGGTACAGAGAGCTGGTTTGTGATTGGCTGGTTGGTACAGATAACTGGTCTGTGATTGGCTGGTTATTGCACAGAGCTGGTCTGTGATTGGATGGTTGGTATAGAGAGCTGGTCTGTGATTGGCTGGTTATTATAGAGAGCTGGTCTGTGATTGGCTGGTTGGTACAGATAACTGGTCTGTGATTGGCTGGTTGGTACAGAGAGCTAGTTGGTGATTGGCTGGTTGGGACAGAGAGCAAGGAGGTGGCAATTCAATAGTAGAACATTCACACATTACCTGCGAATAGGCCTACCTAGCGCTACTTGAATTCAACTCTACAAATATTGGTGTGTTCACGGCGAGATGCTCAGTGAACATTCATTAATACGCCCGCTGTCGCATTGTTTATTCAAATATCCACTTTGAGCTTAGTTGTTCGCGACTTTGGTGGGATGAGTCCGGGTGCTGTTGACTAGACGAATGACAGCCAGCATGTGGCCTTCCCACAGCCCCGTCCTCTAATAAAGCATGTATTTGTATGCTCTCCCCGGCCGCTAAAGCGGATTGCAAATCTGTGTAAATATGAACACAAACAGGAGCCTAGCTGATGGAGATGTTCTTGTGTTAACATTTAGGATAACAGAATCATAACCAAAAGAAAAAGTCTAATGTCAAAGGACTTATTAAATTGTATGATGACTGACACTTGTAGAAACCCTCCCCCTCCCGCCCTCCCTCCCTCAGTCCCGCCTTTCTTATGCACACTGCATGGTATCTATTTTGATCACGTGGTCTTTAATTGGACGCATAAGTCAGTAGGGGGCGCACTGCCATTGGCTAATCTCTTCTGTGCACCTCACTACACTACACCTACCTGTGTATGTGCCATTTCACCTCGGGAGGTGTGTGCACCTCACTACACTACACTACACCGACCTGTGTAAGTGTCATTTCATATATGGAGGTGAGTGCACCTCACTACACTACACCTACCTGTGTATGTGTCATTTCACCTGGGGAGGTGGATGCACCTCACTATACTACACCTACCTGTGTATCTGTCATTTCACCTGTGGAGGTGAGTGCACATTGAATCTAGGGAGGTGAGTGCACCTCAGTACACTACACATACCTGTGTATGTGTCATTTCACCTGGGGAGTGAGTGCACCTCACTACACTACACCTACCTGTATATGTGTCATTGCTATGGAGCCCGGTGCTCAACATTACTAGGATAGGGCAAGGAGCAGTGGAATGGGGAAGACCAATTGTCCACGATTGACATTTCCCCAGTTTAATCAACTAATGCATCATGGGCTGTGTTTACATGGTGTGTAAATACTTATGCGGATATTATTGTGGGTGGAATAAACTCGCTGTACTACCCCTACCAACCAATGGTGTGGTTGGAGCGACCAGGAACTCAGGGGGTCTGCATTGAGCAACCTACACCTCCCCCTGCCCCAGCCTCGACCCAGTTTCTGTGCTTCTCGGTTTATTTTCACCTGAAATTTGCTTTTGAATAGAAATAAATAGTGTTCTTTTGTGTCCTAGCCAGCGCTTATGTCAAGAGAGTGGAGCAGCATAATGCAGGTGTCCCACTCTGCTAGTGCTACACGGGTGCCCATGAGAAACTGGCCTTCATAGATGTGTGGAACACAGCAGAGTAGAGCAGGATCTACACTGGCACTCGCGAGGGTTTGTGAGAAGGGTCCACAGCGAGGAAAGGAGGAAAAACGGGTGACCACCGTCCCATATTGAGCATACCCTTGCAGCATGAGTTTCCCATTCTCTAAGTACTGATATTGTGGATTTAAACAGAAGTCAATGTAGATAAATTTCAAATATACTTCAAACACTTTAATCTGTGCAAAAGATACATAAATGCATGACTATGTCTCAACAAGAAACTACTAGAACAATAATGGGCATCTTTAGCTGGGACCTTTCCATAATTTGAGCCAATCACAGCTGTTCTTTTCGATTGCAAATGGCTGCCCCCATATAGGGGGAGACATGCCAAATGACATACAATATGATATGGGCGCTTCCTGGTCACGTGGGTGATTGAAGGTTGCGAAGGCTGCAGCACTAGTATGGACACCCCCCCCCCCCGCCCCACCCGGAGGTTCCCATATTGGCAAAGCTACATGTTTTTGCTGGGTGGAGGAAAGTCTTTGGTTGGAAGGGGAGGGAGGCAGGAGGAGAGCAGGCCATTGCTGTGAGCTGAACAAACCGCTGAGCGGACGCGCCCACTACCCGGAGAGGCGGGCAGCCCACACCCAGGAGGGCCTCCGCACAACAAGACCAGAAGACCACAGCAAGCCAGCAAAGCTAATCTCTCCGCTCTGTGGCATCCATATGTAGTTTTAGGACAGTGCCTCCGCCTACTATCCATGAGTACCGACTGATTACGGTTACCTCATCTGGGTTTGGTTGTTGTTGTACATTAGTTGATTAAGCAGGGGAAATTTCGAATCCCACGACCTACCAACACGAGAGATGGACGCTATACCAACCATCTAATTTGCGGTTCATGTATGGAACAAACTCCCAACATCTCCCGACCAGCCACTGCAGGGACAAATAGTGTTGTGCCTGTCTTGACATGTTCTTGCCGGTGTGAAACCTCTATTTGCTCCCCGAGAGAGTGCCACTGGTAACTTGCAAAAGCCAGCAGCACTTCAACACTTTTGCAGGCAGCGTTCATGAAATAATGGAATGGAGACCTTTTCTGACAGCAAGAGAGTTGTGGCAAGATGGAGTGAACACTTCCAGAAGCTACTCAACGTCTCTGGTGACATAGATCACGAAGCTCTGGACAACATCCAGCTGCGCATTACCAAAACATGCCTCGATGAGATTCCAACCATGGATGAGATGGCTAGAGCAATCGCCAGCCTGAAAGATGGCAAAGCACCTGGGGGTGATGGAATTCCTGCTGAAGTATAGAAGCACGGAGGAGACAATCTGTTCAACAGACTGCGCCAACTAATCACCAATGCCTGGGAGGAGGGTTCTGTACCCCAAGCATGGAAGGATGCCAGCATTGTAACCATCTACAAGAAAGGTGATCGAACAGACTGTGGGAACTATAGAGGAATCTCTCTTCTTTCCATAGCAGGCAATATCTTCGCCAGGATCCTCCTCAACAGACTATCTATTCACATAACACCTGATGTAGTTCCGGAGTCACAGTGTGGCTTCAGAGGTAACCGGACCACCGTGGATATGATATTTTGTCTCCAACAGCTACAAGAAAAGCGCATTGAGCAGGACTGACCACTGTACATGGTATTTATCGATTTCACTAAGGTGTTTGATACAGTCGGGAGGACCGGGCTATGGCAGCTACTGAGGAAGTATGGATGCCCAGAGAAGTTCACAACTATGATCAAGGCTCTACATACAGGAATGATGGCGAACGGTAGTGTTGGAGGCGAAGTCTCGGAATGGTTTGGGGTTACCAATGGGGTCAAGAAAGGTTGTGTATTGGCCCCCCACGCTCTTCTCCATCTTCCTATCAGCAATGCTCGACGAGGCTTTCCAAGACATGGGGGATGGCATCTAAATACAGTCCAGACAGAGCCCTGACCTATTCAACATGGCACACTTCAGAGCGAAGACCAAGACTACTTGGATACTGGTGAGAGAGCTGCTATTCGCAGATGACAGTGCACTGGTTGCCCACTCTGCTGAATAGATCCAGAAAATAGTGGACGCTTTCTCCGATGCATCAAAGAAGTTCGGCCTAAAGATTAACATCAAGAAGACGGAGGTGCTGTACCAACCCAACTCTACAAGAACCCGAGAGGAGGATATCATGGTTGACGGAAACAAGCTGAACTCTGTTCCAGAATTCACCTACCTCGGAAGCACTATATCAAGTGATGGACGCATTGATGCTGAAATACAGAGGAGGATGGCCAAGGCTAGCGCATCTTTCGGCCGACTATGCCAGAGACTCTGGAACAATCACCATGTGTCCATGCGGGTCAAAGGCAAGATCTACGTGCAATCATGCTATCCACCCTACTATACGGAGCCGAGGCCTGGACAGCGTACAGACGACAGGTGAAAAAGCTGCATGCCTTCATGATGCGACATCTGCGTTCAATCATGAGGCTAACCTGGAAGGACAAAGTGACAAATAAGGAAATACTCAAACGGACGGGCTGTCCTCTATGGAAGATATTCTGATCAAAAATAATCTCCGGTGGACTGGACACCTCATGAGGATGTCATCAAACAGACTACCAAAGCAGATCCTCTACTCTCAACTGTCTTCTGGTTACAGAAAGAGAGAAACCTGAAGCTGAGAGACATTAAGACCGACTCATGGACATCACTCTCACAGCAGAGAGCTAAATGGAGAGCGGCAGTCAAGTAATGAAAGCAGTCTTTGTCACATCGCGACCGACAGCATGATGATGATGTTGTAAGCATGATTAAGCCACATTTATTTTTATAAAAGAGGGATCCCTCACAAGATGAATTAATTGATTATTTTTAATTTCATGCCTGTCACAGCAAGGGCCATATTCACTGATATCACTCACTAGAAGGATAGGGGAACAGGTCAAATTGTGTCAAAGATACCAGACTATATCATTAAGAAAAGCCAGTACAACTATCTGTATCATTACCGTTTTCAGCGCATGTGTGGTCGGAATTATGAACTGGACTATTGCAAAGATGTTTTCCTTAGAATTAATCCATCTTGATCCTCCTTGAATCCATTTTATCCCCCAAGATCTGGTAGAAGTTCAAAATAAAAAATATAGCTGCCATCCTTGGAGTGATAAATGCTACAAAGCATGAGGGGGTTTGCGATTTCCTAGTAAATCGAAAACCCTGGGATGTGCAATTTTCAGGGGTTTGCGATTTCCTGCCTCACCGGGAATGAAACTCCTCTGTCTGCATTGTCGACTGTAAAGAAGATGTACATATGCGAGATAAGAACTGTGCTGGACAGCTCGGGGTTCCAGGAAATAACACTCTGCAGCATATGGTTGCCTAACTTCACCATTTACGTAGCCAAGCATGTATTTGGAGAGTGATGTGAAATACAAAGGTATCGTAATGAGTTGCACTCAACTGCCCAGGTGAAATAACACGTACACAGGTAGGTGTGGGGTAGTGAGGTGCACTCACCTCCCCAGCTGAAATGCCACATGCACAGGTAGGTTTAGGGTAGTGAGGTGCACTCACCTCCACAGGTGAAATGCCACATACACAGATAGGTGTAGTGTAGTGAGGTGCACTCACCTCCCTAGATGAAATGCCACATGCACAGGTAGGTGTAGTGTAGTGAGGTGCACTCACCTCCCCAGGTGAAATGCCACATACACAGGTAGGTGTAGTGTAGTGAGGTGCACTCACCTCCACAGGTGAAATGCCACATACACAGATAGGTGTAGTGTAGTGAGGTGCACTCACCTCCCCAGGTGAAATGTCACATACACAGGTAGGTGTAGTGTAGTGAGGTGCACTCACCTCCCCAAGTGAAGTGCCACATACACAGGTAGGCGTAGTGTAGTGAGGTGGGAAGGACATAAATAGCATGCACAATAATATATGGAGAAAATACAGCTCCACCCCTTTATACTTATATAATACCTTATATATCGCATATATATAACATTTACACCCACCTTGAATCTCATACAATCACCCCCACCCCCATATATATATATATATATATATATATATATATGTATATACATGCATAATACATACACCCACCTGGCATCTCATACAATCACACCCCCATACATATATATGTACATAACACATACACCCACCTTGTAGCCCACACAGGGCGAGCATCAGTGCGCTCTTCATGACGGAGGTTCGAAATGCTCCTTCCGGGTACTTCTTTTCCTCCCTCCTTCCCTCCTCGACGGGTGAGTGCTAAATCCTCCCCGCCAACCATGCCCGCCCGACTTATATTCACGCGCATGCGCACCCACACACGGGCCCACACACGGGCACTCGCACACATGGGCCCACCACGTGACATACCGCCACTACCCGCCCACCCCACAACCCTCGCACACATCCACACACACCCAGCTCCCTGTCCACATATGGTTCCTGCAGCCGCCACCAGGGGACTTGCCTGCGCCTTTGGGTGTGCTTGATTGTTTGTTGGGGGCTTTACGTCCTAGCAACATCTATGGTCATATCAGGACGGTTACCAACTTGTAACAGTGGGGAACTCATGGTGGCTTTATAGTACTGCTACACTGGGAGACCAGGCCAGGATGACCCACTATCCCACTACAAATAAGCAAATGTTAAGGACGCCTCTAGAGCACATTGATTTTTATCATCTTCTATTGGACGTCAAACATATGGACATTCTGACATATTTCTTTGGAGGAAACTTGCTGCCACCACATATTGCTACTCTTTCAGATAAGCAGCAAGGGGTCATTTATATGCACTTTCCCACAGACAGGACAGTGCAGCCTTTAATGAACCAGTTGTGGACCACTGGTTGGATTGGACAATAGCCCAAACTATGAATTGGTCCACTGAGCAGGATCGATAAGATTACTCTACCGCCTGATCTACGTCCCGCTGATGCTTTGCCACTGTTATATTATCCTGGTACTGAGCTAACCCATCCTTTGCCATATCCAAGTAATGCCGAGCGTCATTGGTTTGACTGGGCCAAGATTCGACCTCCCGACCTTCCGCACGGCGAGCCTGCGCTCTACCGGTTTGGCCACTGCATCCGGTGACGCCTGTTGTTGCCTGGTGTCTGGTGTCGCCATGGTGACGGGTGGGTGGGAGCGCAGAGCTGCAAACAAGGAGACCATCGGGTATTGAGGATTTGCGTCAAACGATTAGCACCATATGATCAGTGCCTCGTCGGCCCTAATGGTTGGATAGAAAGTACAGCTTAACACTGCCGATGGGGTGGCGACGTTAATATAGCTTGGATTTGTGGTTTAATTTGACCGAATTTCACTTATTAATTAAGCTATCCTCATAAATAACATTATTTCACCCCCCCGAGTGAATATTCATGATTCTAAAATACAGAATTAGATCGTAGCAGTGAATAGATCGGTGCTTTTTGTTTTGGTTACCTTTGACAATATCGTCGCCTGTATGGCGGCGTTAATATCGCTTGGATTTTGGGTTTAATTTGACATGATTTCACTTTTTTAGTAAGCTATTCTCATAAATAACATTATTTCAACCCCCGACTGAATATTCATGGTTCTAAATAACAGAATTAGATCATAGCAGTGAATAGATTTCTGCTTTTTGTTTTATTTACATACACTTGATAGCAGAATGAACTGCTTCTACCCAACCATGAAGCAGGAGTAGTGTGATGCCTACGTCACACGCAAATCCTCAATAGAACCGTCTTCGAACCCACATTACTGCCATTTCGGGGTGAGCGCCAACGCTACAGTTATGCACAAGGCGGTAAAGCACTACCCATGACAGTTCACTCTTACTCAGTTCATACACTTAACCCACTTACTTAGTGGTTTGTATGCTGGGCGTTTGTCTTCATCATTCTTCCTCGCTAGTTGAGTGTGCCTCATTTCTGAATCGCCTGATCGCTGGAGCTCCCTGAGCACCAGCTCATCTGCAATCAACACGGTAAATACGGCTTGCGTGCCTCTCGTGGGCACCCACACCTTCATCTGTCTTCAGTCTTCACAGCTGGAATTCTTACTTTAAAAAAACAAATCTAACGGGTTGTTGGTGAGGACATCTCACCAAAATGTGACGCACTGTCAGTATACACCGGCAGTGCTCACACTGAGGCGGACGTCTCCAGCCAAAATACAACTATGTGTCAAGTATGTATGACCAATACGGGAGCGACAGAGGATAACCTCATCCCGCCTCAACCGTCTGTAGGAGGAATGCCAATCTCCCTAGACTGGCTTCACAGAATGAAGTTTGTTCGCTTCTGCATCATTCCAGTCATCCTGCCAGTTAGACATGATGTATTTGTCAATCTGGAATTTAAGGTTTGTATATGGGATGACGTTTCACGTGCAGGATCACACTTTGTGCGTATGTGCTAAAATACATACGATACAGAATAGTATATTTGGTAGATATATATAAAGAAAAGTAATAACAATATATATATATATATATAATATATATATATATACCGTAAAACCTCTCTAACCGACCACCTCCACAGATCGACCGCTCCCCTATATCGATCGCTTAATTTCGGTCCCAAAAATACCATTGTAACCATTTTTTAACTCTAAACCGACCACCTCCCTGAATGGACCATTTAAAGTTGGTCCCATGGTCGGTGTTTTTAGAGAGGTTTTACTGTATAATATATAGTAAAACCTCTCTAAATCGACCGACTATGGGGCCGACTTTAAATGGTCCATTTAGGGGGGGGGTCGGTTTACAGAGTTTTTTTTATCGTTATGTAAATGGGACCCAAATAAAGTGATCGATATAGGGGAGTGGTCGATCTGTGGAGG
Source organism: Branchipolynoe longqiensis (assembly GCA_030323885.1). Taxonomy (NCBI): domain Eukaryota; kingdom Metazoa; phylum Annelida; class Polychaeta; order Phyllodocida; family Polynoidae; genus Branchipolynoe; species Branchipolynoe longqiensis. The sequence goes on from CM059202.1 coordinate 19,754,315, forward strand.
TGGTCGGTTAGAGGGGCTTTACTGTATATATAATATATATATAATAGATATGTATATTTAGATATACATAATACATGTATTAATATATATATATGGCGGCGTCATATATGGTGGGTGCATATGAAAGTGGACGCGGGGCAGGGAGATTATGGGATGGGGCTTCAAAAAGCAATGACCTAGCGTTGCATGACCACCTGGTCACGGTTCGTTGGTTTCAGCTGCAGCATTCTATGAAATCCCCCCCCCCCCCCCCACACACACACACCCCTCACACAGACAATCACATTCATACTGCAATATTGGTTGATTGTTGGAGTGGACATAGACGAGACCGCAATTCGTAATTTCAACTGCGCATGCGCAGAAAACGACGTCTAGAGCAAAACAAATGCACATCTTCGTTGGTTGTATCTATGCCCACAACATAAAACGTCTGTAGGCCTGTTTCTGTAATAATAAAATCAAACAATTTGGCATAAACATGGACTCCCTCAGGCAACATGTAATGTACCGAATATATTTAGTACACAGCTGTCCATAATTAAGTATTTGGAGCCAACAAACATGCACTTCCCCACCAATGTTTCAGTAACTTTACTAAAGGCCCTGTCACACTACGACACATCGTGTTAGCATATGCCAACATAGGTGATTTTGCACCAACAGATTGGTGTACAGCTAGATGCATTATGTGAATATTATGCGAAAGTTATGCGTACACTGGTATATGGCATCATACGGCATCATACGGCGTCATACCGCATCATACCGCATCGCACACCAAGGGGCCGAACAAGTTTTGAGCATGCTGAAATCTTTATAGCATACGTTATGTATACGTTAGAGATAAGTCGATGTATGCTAGATGTACATTATACATACGTTATACATATGTTGAACTACATTGAACTACGTCAGGCATAAGTCGAGCCGGCGGAAACATACAGTCCGTATATTGACAAAGTATTGACAACGTATTGACAACGTATGACAACATATGGATAGCATACATCTAACATATGTCTCATTTACGTTTGGCATTTCTCCACCATATCTTGATGTATCTAAGGCATACTTCTGGCAATCAAATAATGTATATAATGTTCACCGGCATTCTGCGAGCGTCCCATGAGCGTTTTGCGAGCGTTTTGCGTTTGGCCATACTTTCTATGATATGCTGTCATACATTAGCAATACGTCAAACATATGTTCTGCATATGTTCAGTATGTTGTGTATACGTCCAACTATGCCCCCCTCCCCCCCCCCTCCACGCTGAAAAGTTTGACGCTTCTCGACGTATGAAATTGATTTCATTCATTGGGCACATGCTGACGCAATACAGCACAGTGTGACAGGGCCTTTACTTAATCCCCGTTTACACGGGCGAGTTAAAACGCCTCATATAAAACGACTTGCCTAGATCGATTTACATTTGCCGTGTAAATGCGACGCTGTGGCGTTTTAGGGCTGAATCGATTCATATGAAACACTTTATGTATACCGGGTCGTGCGGTGGTTTATGTGAAGCGATTCAGCTGGTTCCCGGGCGGCGATAGTGTAAAATAGCAGTGCTCGCCGGCTACAGGCTCAGCTGTAACTATCGCTGGTGCCCGGCAGTGTTAGGGACCGATTAGGCCGAAATCTATTGAATGCGATCATATTTAACAGAATTACATACTCAAATAATGAAATTTAATTAAATTAACCCTAAATTCCAAGCGATATTAACGTAGCCGCTACATTGGTGTCGTTATTCATATTGTGAATCGACGTATGTAAACTAAACAAATAGCAGTACTCGCCGGCTACAGGCTCCCCACTAAGGCTGCTGGTTCCCGGCGCCGACACACTTTCAAACTCGGTCCGTGTAAACGCGCCACTAAAACGCTTCATATAAATCGCTTTGTCTAGATCGTTTTACAATTCCCCGTGTAAACACGGTTTTAGACTGGTGCTCACATCACCAACAGCCCTCTGTTGAGGCCACATGTTTTCTAGTAAAGGTGTAATCTACATCTTAATCTAGAGGAATGCAATAATAGGCCAAATTCCATGATTTTGACTCATCAACAATCGTATATATTATTTGGTTAATTCGATGGTCTTTAAACGTTGCAGGAAACTGACTCTGGCTGTATAGTTTTTAATCTAGATTTGTCTAGATCTAAATGCAAATGGTGTAAGATGTGCTGGTGACTTTGTGTACATAAAGTGGTAGATAAAAGATTCACATCTTAATCTATGATGTTTTTTTATTTGGTAACACAACTTTCAAACTGTACCCGAAATGTAACAAAGTACAGAATCCAGGGCTGCACTCACTGCCTCAACATGAACCATGTACTTTGCGCGGGTTTGTTTTGTTTTTACCCATCCCACCATGCACCGCCGGGATTACCAATTCTTCTATTATTATATATTACAAGTATTAGACTGGCCTCGCTTTGAAAAGAGGAAACTTCCAGTTATTTTTAAGTTTCACAGTCGATGGTTTTGAGCTTCTGACATTTTGTGAGATTAATATATTAGGTTGATCGTTATAATCTACGTTACTTTACTTTGATGTAACTTTAATTTAAATGGCTAACAATTATATCTGTAGGCGGAACTAAAAACTGTCGTTTTAACACAAATCAAATGTGACCAGAAAGAACGTATCTCTGACGTATTGCTAGCGTATGAGAGCATTCATGTGCTTCACAAAACGCTCGGATATGCTCACGGAATGCTGACGTATGGCTATACGTCAGATACGCTGGAGATACAGCAGGCATATGTTCGAAGTACGTTATGAGGATGTAATGCATCCATTGGCAGTACGGGGACTGCATGTTCCCACCGGCTGAACGTACAGCTACCGTGCAGCAACATATACCAACCTATCCCTAACGTACTCCCAACGTACGACGACATATACCGAACGTACACGCAGCATAAATTCAACGTACGAGCCAAACGTCGACACACGTTGACAATTTTGAGCATGCACAACATTTTTTCGGAGCCTCGACGCGCGTCGACGTACACCGACGTTTTCCAGAAGGTATACGCCGTATGCCTGACGTACACATAACATATGACGACGTATGCTGGTGTATTGGTCGAAAATCACATACGTCCGCATATGCTAAGGCTATATGTCATAGTGTGCCAGGCCCGGTAACTTTCAGCGAACTAGTCCAACAATAATAGCGCCTCTCCTTCCCCCTCTTTTCTCTTCTTGTCCTTCGCTCTTTGCTTCTTCGATCCCAGGCTTTGCGTCGTCTTGCCCTATAACTGTCCGTCTGTTTTGTTATCGCTTTGTTCGTTTGTAGCAGTGTTTGTAACATCTTACCCGGAGAAATAAAACTCCTTGAACAAAAAAAAACACGAAAAAGAGAAGAAGAAAGAAGAAGAAGAAAAAGAAGAAGAAAGGAGACACGCGAAATAAGACATTCGATGTGTTGCTGCTCGTGACACGCTGCCGCCCCCTGTAATGAGAATGCAGAACTAGCCTCTGTAGTCGTCAGTGGAAACATGTATGATGACGTCATCAGTCTGCGCATACTCAGCGACCCAACTTAAGTCCTGGGGCTGCTGGGGGAGGACGGGGGTGATGCCTAAGTGTGTGTGTGGGGGGGGGGGGGCTGTAACTAAGCAGTTCAGCGCCTGTTTTCAGCCTCCAACGTCTGCCATCAAATTGATTCACAGATCGAACCCACCGACGACACACGCCATCGCGCTCGTCAAGCCTCAGCGCACACCGAGCGCAAGCCGCCATGATGGGCACCACCTGGGCCGCATTCAGGGTCTGTCTCGTAGGCGCATCGGAGATGGCCGTGACGTCACGCTGGTCTGAACTGCAAAGGCAGTTTGTTGTCTCGAAAATGGCCACCCCCATAGGCGGCAGCCATTTACAATGGAAAAGCTGCGCTGTGATTGGCTGAAACAACTGGATATGGCAGCCATTTTCGAGGCGCTTTTTGTCTCCTATCTGAAAAGGGAGGCATCTCTGAGACGCACCTGAACGGAAATAGGCCAAAAAGCATTGCCGAGACGTCGCCGAGGCACCTCCGAGACGGACCTTGAACGCGGCCCAGGTGGCAGAAGCGGACGGCCGCTACAGGACACCACTGACTACTGCCGCTAAGCCTCATGGGAAAGCTTGTATTCACCTCATTGTTGTTGTTGCTCACATTATTTTAATGGAGCTTATTGCTCATGTCATTGTCCTTGTTGCCGGAATCGAACACGTGTGGATAATGTAATGTACAAGGTTGTTGGTTGGAGTTTTACGTCCTGGCAACATCTAAGGTCATATCAGGACCGGTACCAATGAATAAGGTACTTATGCCTATATTATTATGCATGTACAGTAAAACCTCTCTAAATCGACAGACTATGAGACCGATTTAAATGGTCCATTTACGGAGGTGGTCGGCTTAGGGAGCTTTTTCTATTGTTACAATGTTCACCATTTCGATGTGCATGCAACAATTAATTTAACAAGTTTTGATTTGAAATATTTCCAAAATTAAGCTATAAAATAAAAATTATTTGAAGCAAAAATAAAGTTAATTATAACGATTAACCTAATTTGTATCTGAAAAATATGAAAGAAACTTAAAACCTTCGGATTGTGATTATGCAATCATAAGTTGTTTGTTGTGTGTGTGTATGATTCAAGTTGTGGCTCCTAAACGCCATGTCCAATATCACATGCGAGCATTCCAACCACTAGAACATCCCAAATACACAATCTATGAACAGGCGCATTTCGATCCTGACACACATGAATCTGTCAAGTAGTCTCAGTCATGCTACTCAGTCCTTAACACGAGGCCGACATGACTGGGCGAATGAAGACGGACAAAGGTCGATCCTCCTAGGAATGCTGGGCGGCACCTCGTCACAATCCACACATACAAATTCGAACCCAACAGAGTCCCTCCCGCCCTTCGCCATCCTGTAATTCTGACGGTGGCAGACGACATTGATCCCGATGGCGTTACATCCTCAAGGTCAACAGGGGTCAACTCGCGGCGCCATCCCCTGGTGGGAAAAAACTCAACCAGCCTGCCACTGCCAGCCTCGAAATGATATCACAGTGACGTCACGGGTGACTTAGCATCAGCAGCTTACCATAAGAAGCTGACATCGCTCTCCTCCTACTCATATTCCTATTCCAAGATGGCCGCCATGGTATGGAGCGGGTTGTTTACATTGTCTATTCGTGGATAAAAGACCTTTCCCCATTTTCGCTAATAATGTTCAGAGTCCGCTCACCAGATAGTCATTCAATTTAATGAAAGAGCAGCGTGTTTCCATTCAAATGGCCAGAAGAAGATGGTTTCATTCCCAATGTTTGCAGTCAGTCACTGGTTATTCACTTGGTTGAATGAAAAGAGCATTTATTTTCAATGCAATGGCTGAAAGAAGATGCCTTCACTGAACATGCGCCACGCAAAGTCTGAGCAGGTGTTTACATGTTGGCATGATAATCCGCTACGTTTGCTGCTGAATTTATTCATTCGATAGATCATCCATATTTGTCTTCACTGGAAGGTGTGGGAGAACAAAAACAAAAACAGATAAAACCAAGCCACACCACATCTAATAAAAAGAGATATATACAAAGAAAATATAGGCAGACAGGGGGCAGCTTACCGTGACAAACAGATTGTAGTCACCATAGCGACTAGAAGGATCAGCATAGCCATAGCATATGGTCATCGGCATGCATAATGCACATACACATGTAATATATATGTATATATGTGTGTGTGTTTAATATATATATATATATATATATGTTTAACCGTTCTGCACCCATTTGCATGCCTAAATAATGTTTTCATAACAAATTCCATGTGAATTTCCTGGCCCTGCCCTGGTCCGCTGCCGCCTCTCGTCCCGCTGCCGGTTGATTGCCTTCATGCTATGCAACCCAGGCTAAGGGCGGAGAGCCAGAGTGCCATAGAGATACGGATTGACCTTTTCCCGCATTTAATAGACGTATATTAGTTATTCCCTTAATTCACTGGCTCTCCTCCCCGCCATATCGAGTGTTATAATACTTTAAGTAATCCAGAACAAAGCGGACACTCCACTGTGCCGCCACTGTCACTTATAAACAGCCTAGATACCGTTTACTCAGTTAGGTGTTATTACGGTAATTCATGCTTTTATTAAGAAGGTGGTTATTATTTCCCCGGAGGGGAGGGGGGGGGGAGGTAATCGGCTTCAGACAGCCCGCCGGGCAGAAGGCCCTTAATTATATAGAGAATAATGGAATATTAATATCAAGTAGACCATAGCGGTTAATATACTAAGGGACTGGAGGATAGTAAAGAATGCAAGGAATGTTTCAATCGCTTTATAGAGCTCACAACTTTATTTCTGTTCCTACTGGTACAATCTAAGTTATTCAATAATGATCAATATGAATAAATACATCCCCTCCCTTTTTGTTAAGTTAATACAGTTTGGAATTCCAACAATTAAAGCCTAAATCTTGTCTAAAACATCAGAGCGTGTAGAAACACATCTGATGGGTCTGAGCCCGAGCGCTCGACCTCCCTACGTTGCTAGGAGATTCGCAACCTGCGTCTCCTTGCAACGCGTTACAGCAGTGAACCCTGCCCCACATTTGATGGCCAATGCGGGTCTGTCTTGGTGAGCAGCCCGCATTTGGAAATGCGGGTTGCTCGACCCAAGCCCACAATGGCCACAGTTTAGTATAGACTTGCCCACTTCACATGTATATATATATGTATATATATCACGGGCTGGCTTAACTGCAAAAGAATAGATTCAATCAAAAGAGGACTGAGGTCTCTGCAGTAATTTCAGCCTTCAAAGTGTTACTATAAATAGATTGACCCACATCCAGGCATTCCACTTCTACCGCTATAAATAGATCAAGCTCGAAAGTGAGTGCGTGATTTATTGGGGTTTTGCATCTAAGCAACATCTAAGTTCATATCAAGACAGATACCAACTTGTGACAGTGCGCACTCATGGTGATATTATAGTGCTGCCCCACTGGGAGACCAGGCTGCTAGCACCATGACCTGATATCCCACTCAGTCACATTATCCTGACACTGAGCCAACCAGTCTTTGGCCTAATCTAATAATGCTGAGCGCCTGGCTAGGAAGCGACAGGTATACATTTGTAAGTCATTGGTTTGCCTCGACCAGGGTTCGAACCCACTCACCTCCTTTGGCCATCCCTTCTGGTCAGCATGGATAGCATGATTGAATCATGATAGGGTGATTGAATCAGGGCGCCTAGGTAGTGTAATGGTTATGATGCTAGCCCCAAAATGGCAAGAAGTGTGGGTTTGAACCTGACTTGAGGCAACTAAGGCTGTGTATCCATAGACTGTTCTATTGTGGCGTGTTCCATTGTGACCTTGTGACGTGCCCCACAGACAATGAACATGTTCATCTTCTATGTTCCTGCTCAGTACGTCACATGTGCCATGCAGAAGGCCATACGGTCCCTAGGTAAACCCTATGAGAACGGCCTCTAAGCAAAACACAGGTTCATTGTCTGTGTGGCATGTCACAAGGTCACAAATGAACACGGAACAAGGGTACACACCACAAGGGAACAGTCTATGGATGCACGGCCTAATGTACACTTTTACCTCGCGTTCCTCCCCTCTGCGCAAATCGTGATGACGCATTTACCCGTTATTCACGCTGTAGACTAGTAGTAGTAGTATAGACATTGTTCCTGATCACCATTTTGCGTGAGGGTGCAATCTGTGAGACAAAGATTGTGCTAGCGCTACATTATAATAATACCGGGTGGAGGGCAAAGCTATACTGTGGTAAATATTATATCTTTGCACTGGTGGCGCCACCACGCGGGACTCCATCTCACTACCCCCCCCCCCGCCCCCCGACAAACATCGTCAGTCGCTGTGGAAATGTGTATGTGTGAGCTCTATTATAAGTTATAGGAACTTAAACAAGACACATTTCCTCCTTCAACCCCCCCCCCCCAGTGAGCTAATCGGTAGTAACCAGCGATATATTGTACACTGTGGTCCGTAGTTAGTTGTTTGCCCGCATTGACCAGAGTTGGCCAAATTAATGTAAATATCTTGGACATGTTACCACTGAAGATCTTCAGGGCGATGATAATATCACTAGGCAGTATAAAAGAACCTATGCTCAGAGTAAGTAATGTATTGAATCAAAAGTTCACATTTGTGATTAATAAGTGAACTCTAGTCAGTTCAAAGAATACCATGCTTGATTATATACATGTCAGTTATGGTGTGATAATACATCTGAATTTTAACATTGTATAGTCTGATGAAGCCATCAACATTTATAACCCAAAACATTCATCTAGATTTGATTCTACAGTTTAACTTAGACAATGGTGTGCTTAGTAGGCATTTGTTGATGCATGGAAGTGAATTCTAAGTCTTTTCCTTCTTGAAGATTTATACTGCCTATCATGGATAAGTCTGAATAGACTTGTTTTCACCATTAGACAGTTTGCTCGAGCCTACACTTTTACCGACCCAAGGGATTTTTAACCTCCCACACCACATAGACATGGTATGAGAGCAACTGGCCATTGATGATGCTGTAAGTTATACACAGCGGTGGAAATCCAAATTGGCAGAGGTGGGGGCACAGGGAATCGAACCACTGACCTTCAGATTAGGAGTCCGACCTAGAAAAATTTCAGACACTCTAACCACTCCGCCACAGAGAAGACCACAAATTCAATAGAACCTCTTATGGTTGAGGCCTATGGAGCCAGACTTTTGATTTGCTCACCAACATGAATTTGGCATGGTTTAAGTTCAAATATGTCCAAACAGAGCCATTCAAAATAAAAGTTACGTTGAGCTAATGTAAGGTAGGTTATATCGATCAACCAATATGTTTCTCTCAAATATTGACTGAAGCTGAAAACCATCAGACTATGCAACTTTAATAAAGATTTGTCATATTGAGTTCTGAACCTAAGAAGTGTAGTGCGAGTACTAGAGGTGTCTTAAGGGATGTTCTATGATCATCCAAATCCTGATAAGAAATAATGTATATATCGTTATTATGTGCATAGTTAAACCAGGCAAATCATTATTACAATGTCCAGTAAGACCTCCCTAACCGACCACCTCCACAGATCGACCACTCCCCTATATCGATCGCTTTATTTGGATCCCAACAATACCATTGTAACCATATTCTAACTCCATAAACCGACCACCTCCCTAAATCTGCCACTTAAGGTGGGTCCCAAGGTCGGTCGATTTAGAGAAGTTTCAATGTATTATGAATAGTGATGCACTACACACATCACCGCATAAATATACCATGCACTTACAGCTGCACGCTATCGTTGTATCAAATACTAGTTCTTCATAGAGATTTCGTTTTGCTGGAATAAAAGTAAGTGAATTGAATAAATAGAAGGCAGATATTAATGTAGTACAGGGTTAAGTGTGCAAATGGAAGTCACTTTGCCGGGGATTGAAGCCACACACTCGGCTACAAGTGTGGACCTTGACTCTCCACACACCTGGAACACGCAATGCGGAAACCCGCTAAGTCGACCGGGAATCAGGACCCCAAAATCCAAACTATCCATGGCAGACAAGCAATGGTACATATAAAATAAAAGCTCTTGATGAGAGTAATCCAAACATCACCACCTCATGGCGGACTTTTGTAAAAAAAAAAGAATTTTAAATGTTGAGTGAAAAATAAAAATTGTAACTTTGTTTTGTGGTGAGTAGGTAGTTGGTTAAATTGACGGTGTTGGCTTCACGCTGCTGCATGCTCTAGGTGTCTTGTTGCACTCGAGCTGGCAGTGGTGGAGGTGGTGGGGAGGGGGGTGTTCCCAGGGGTGGTTTGTTGGTTCATGTGCACAAGCTCGAGTTTGAAATCCCCAAATATGGGTGCCGCCTTCCCACACACAGGGTCTGCTTTCATGATGTTTGCTCTGATTCCTGTGTAGCAATCCATGAAGGCGACAGTGACCGGATCTGTGTGCGAAAGTCGAGAGGCAGTATTCTCACCAGATAAACTGTGGTCATGTAGCCGCACGTAATGTGGCCGCAGGGGGTGTAGTGGTTGTAGTGACGGGTTGTTGTTGGTGGTAGGGTGGGGGGTTTGGGGGTGTAGTGGTTGTAGTGATGGGTTGTCATCGGTGGTAGGGTGGTGTGGTGGTAGGGTGGTGTAGTGGTAGGGTGTGGGTTGTAGTGGTTGTAGTGACGGGTTGTCGTTGGTGGCAGGGTGGTAGGGTGTGGAGGTGTAGTGGTTGTAGTGATGGGTTGATGTTGGTGGTAGGGTGGTGTGGTGGTAGGGTGGGGGGTGGGGGGTTGTAGTGGTTGTAGTGACGGGTTGTCATTGGTGGTAGGGTGGTGTGGTGTGTAAGGTGGGAGGTGTGGGGGTGTAGTGATGTGTTGTCATTGTTGGGTAGGGTGGGTGTGGTGGTAGGTTGGGTTGGGTGGTAGTGGGGTGTAGTGGTTTGTAGTGACGGGTTGTCATTGGTGGTAGGGGTGGTGTGGTGTAGGGTGGGGGTTTATGGGGGTGTAGGGGTTGTGGTGACGGGTTGTCGTTGGTGGTAGGGTGGTGTGGTGTAGGGTGGGGTGTGGGGGTGTAGTGGTTGTAATACGGGTTGTTGTTGGGGAGGGGGTTGTGTGGTCGTAGGGGGGTGTTGTGGGGGGGTTTTGTGATGGGTTGCATTGGGGTAGGGGGTGTGGTGGTAGGGTGGGGTGTGGGGGGTTGTAGTGGTTGTAGTGACGGGTTGTCATTGGTGGTAGGGTGGTGTGGTGGTAGGGTGGGGGGTGTGGGGGTGTACTGGGTGTAGTGATGTGTTGTCATTGGTGGTAGGGTGGTGTGGTGGTAGGGTGGGGGGTGTGGGGTTGTAGTGGTTGTAGTGACGGGTTGTCATTGATGGTAGGGTGGTGTGGTGGTAGGGTGGGGGTGTGGGGTGTAGTGTTTGTAGTGACGGGTTGTCATTGATGGTAGGGTGTAGTGATGGGTTGTTGTTGGTGGTAGGGTGGTGTGGTGTAGGGTTGGGGGTATGGGGGTGTAGTGGTTGTAGTGACGGGTTGTCATTGATGGTAGGGTGTAGTGGTTGTAGTGACGGGTTGTCGTTGATGGTAGGGTGGTGTGGTGGTAGGGTGGGGGTGTAGTGGTTGTAGTGATGGGTTGTTGTTGGTGGTAGGGTCGTGTGGTGTAGGGTGGGGGGGTGTGGGGGTGTAGTGACGGGTTGTTGTTGGTGGTAGGGTGGTGTGGTGGTAGGGTGGGGGGTGTAGTGGTTGAAAGTGATGGGTTGTCGTTGGGGGTTGGGTGGTGTGGTGGTAGGGTGGGGGGTGTAGTGGTTGAAAGTGATGGGTTGTCGTTGGGGGTAGGGTGGGGGTGGTATGTAGTGGTTTTAGTGTGGGGTGAGTACTAGACGAGATGGCCGAATGAGTTTAAAAGTTTGTTTTATTTAATGATGCCTCTAGAGTGCATTGATTTTTTATCATCGGCTATTGGACGTCAACCATATGGTCATTTTGACAGATTTTGTTGTGGAGGAAACCTGCTGCCACCACATATCCTACTCTTTCCAATAAGCAGCAAGGGATCTTTTATATGCACTTTCCCACAAACAGTACAACACATACCTCAGCCTTTGATGAACCAGTTGTGGACCACTGGTTGGAACAGAAAATAGCCCAGATTGTAATGGGTCCACTGAGCCGGATTCGATCGGATGACCCAAACCTTCACAGGTGGACACACTACTGCCTGAGCTATGGCCCCCTCTGCCGAATGAGTTGAGCGTCTGTCTCCTGTTTTGGGAAATCGGGGGATCTGAACCCATGAGTTTGTGGGTTCGAACACTGGTCGAGTCCTACCAATGACTTAAAAATTGATACTTTTCGCGTCCTAGCCTGGCACTCGGCATTATTAGGATAGGGCAAGGACTGGTTGGCTCAGTGTCAGAATAATGTGACTGAATGGGATATCAGGTCATGGTACTGGCGGCCTGGTCTCCCAGTGGGGCAGCACTATAATGTCGTCATAAGTGCACGCTGTCACAAGTCGGTACCTGTCCTGATATGATCTTAGATATTGCTAGGACATAAAACAACAACAAACAAACTGCTAGTGGTGATGCATAGTAGTGGTGATTGTGGTGTTAGCGGTGGTTGTGAGGGTGACTGTGGTTGTGGTGCTGATTGTGCTAGTGGTAATGCTAATGGTGATGATGGTGGTAGTTGTGGGGATGGTGGTGGTTGTGGGGATGGTTGTGGTGGTGTTAGCGGTAGTTGTTATGATAGTGGTAGTGGTTGTGGTGGTTGTGAGGGTGACTGTGGTTGTGGTGCTGATTGTGCTAGTGGTAATGCTAATGGTGATGATGGTGGTAGTGGTGGGGATGGTGGTGGTTGTGGGGATGGTTGTGGTGGTGTTAGCGGTAGTTGTTATGATAATGGTAGTAGTGGTGGTGGTGGTTGTGGGGGTGACTGTGGTGGGGGATGCTGATTGTGCTAGTGGTAATGCTAATGGTGATGTATGTGGTAGTTATGGGGATGGTTGTGGTGGTGTTAGTTGGGGTGTTAGTGGTGGTGATAGTGCTAATGGTGATGGTAGGGGTAGTTGTGGTGATGATGATGATAGTGGTTGTGGGGATGGTGGTGGTTGTGGGGATGGTTGTGGTGATGTTAGTGGTTGTGGCGATGGTTGTGGTGGGGGGGGGGGGAGAGTTCATTTAGAATGCACTGCTGTGTAACACCAATTCCTGATCCTATTAAAGGTGATGTCAAACAAAGGAATTCCCGCAATGTGCATTCTGCACCGAATGGATCGAAAGATCTTGAACCATCGCCACCAACATGCACATTCTGGGTATCACGAAGTACTATCAGTAAACAACAGAAGAATCCTAAGCGAGTTAGTCACCCAGCAATATGTTTTATTGCCTAACTGCCATTTGATCCTGCATGGCAGAGACCGGGGTTCAAAAGTAGCGGTATATAGAGGTGTGTAAAGATTATATTTCGCTTCTTAGATTGATCTAACCTGGTAATTTCCTTCACCCAGCCTACTGACACTTTTTTTGTCTAATGGATTGCTAAGCAGCTAATAGGCCAACAATGGTACAATATCCCACTCAGTCACATTACCCTGATACTGAGCTAACCAGTCATTACCTTATCTTAGTGATGCTAAGCACCAAGCTAGGTATCGACAAATGTAAGGTTTATAAATGATTGCCTTGACTAGGTCTGTGTTTGAATCCACAACTTCCCAGCTCGACTCAGTTATCGGGTCCGCTTGGTGGTAAGCTGAAAAGTACCCGACTAGAGTGGTTTCAGATTCTGCGAATAGATGTCACTAGTAGTAGTAGGGAACAGTCTCCCAGACGAAGTGGTTGAAGCACCAGTGGTAAAAGCATTTGAGAGAAGGCTGGACAGACATTGGAGAGGACACCAACAATTATATGACTTCAGGACATGGTCAACCCACATGTGTCTGCAAAAAGAAGTTCTTTTTTTGCCATAACGAGCTGGCATTAGGGGCCCATTAGGGCCTAGATAAAAGATTCACCCGGGACTTGTAGTACACGGGTGAAGGACAACGTAGTCTAAATACGGGAGAAAATAGGTTTAGTATGGAACATGACCTAGAAACTGTGGCTCCATGATCAAATGGCTACTCATATAGGCACAGAGTTGGTGGAATGGGAGAGAATGCAAAAAGCCGTCGATTTCACTTTTAAATCTGATTAAATTAGATATTATATTATATTTTTCAACTCAAAGGTAGCGGGCTATCAATAAGACATATGTAAAGAATAAATGTTGCTTCTTAGATTGTGAAATTAGGCTCTCAATTCAGTAACCCGCTTTTTCGACCTTTTTTATATAGGGTTGGTATTCACCCGTGTACTGCGACTGCGAGTACCGGGTGAATCCTTTATCTAATTAGGGCCTAGATCAGCCAGAAGAGGATCTGTAAGTGGTCTCTTGTATACCGCTATATCGACACCATTGACAGCGATGCTGCCACCTGGTGTCAAGGACGTGAACTCTCAACACCAAATCCGCTGGGCACTGAGTCGTTCTGCGAAACTGGACACCAAATATGTCATAATTAATTCTTTCGTTTTTCAATCGCAAATTAAATGGTTATTGTTGCCTCTGTGTGCCAAGTATGTCAGTGCCGGGTATTTAATATATCCCACACAATGCATCAGAGGAATGTTTGTATGGTCTTTGTGAAAATGTGAAAAATTACTCACTTAGGCCTACACCAAAATTTATACAAACTTATGTTTTCAATTGTTGTCAACCTTTTCCTTATAAGACATAATTTTGCTTGCTTTGCTCTAATAACAAAATCTTGTTTTAATCTGTTGTATATGCTAAAATGATGTTCTGGGGGTGTGTTTGATTTCCTCATTACATTACGGCCTACATGGGACATTTTAACGTATTGCTTAATTTGTATCAAATCAAAATCAAAAAGTGAAAGTGGTAGCTGAGTGTCGTACTATACCTTCTGTTAACCTTAGTGTGGTGTTGTATGTATGTTACATGGTATGTTTAATGTTAGCTGAGTGTTGTACTATACCTTCTGTTAACCTTAGTGTTGTGTTTTGTGTATGTTACATGGTATGTTTAGTGTTAGCTAAGTGTCATACTATACCTTCTGTTAACCTTAGTGTTGTGTTGTTGTATGTTACATGGTATGTTTATGTTAGCTGAGTGTCGTACTATACCTTCTGTTAACCTTAGTGTGGTGTTTTGTGTATGTTACATGGTATGTTTATGTTAGCTGAGTGTCGTACTATACCTTCTGTTAACCTTAGTGTGGTGTTGTATTATGTTACATGGTATGTTTATTTGGTGTTAGCTGAGTGTTGTACTATACCTTCTGTTAACCTTAGTGTGGTGTTTTGTGTATGTTACATGGTATGTTTAGTGTTAGCTAAGTGTCATACTATACCTTCTGTTAACCTTAGTGTTGTGTTTTGTGTATGTTACAGGGTATGTTTAGTGTTAGCTGAGTGTCGTACTATACCTTCTGTTAACCTTAGTGTGGTGTTTTGTGTATGTTAGATGGTATGTTTAGTGTTAGCTGAGTGTCGTACTATACCTTCTGTTAACCTTAGTGTGGTGTTTTGTGTATGTTACATGGTATGTTTAGTGTTAGCTGAGTGTCGTACTATACCTTCTGTTAACCTTAGTGTGGTGTGTTGTATATGTTACATGGTATGTTTAGTGTTAGCTGAGTGTCGTACTATACCTTCTGTTAACCTTAGTGTGGTGTTTTGTATATGTTACATGGTATGTTTAGTGTTAGCTGAGTGTTGTACTATACCTTCTGTTAACCTTAGTGTGGTGTTTGTATATGTTACAGGGTATGTTTAGTGTTAGCTGAGTGTCGTACTATACCTTCTGTTAACCTTAGTGTTGTGTTTTGTGTATGTTACATGGTATGTTTAGTGTTAGCTGAGTGTTGTACTATACCTTCTGTTAACCTTAGTGTTGTGTTTTGTGTATGTTACATGGTATGTTTAGTGTTAGCTGAGTGTCGTACTATACCTTCTGTTAACCTTAGTGTTGTGTTTTGTGTATGTTACAGGGTATGTTTAGTGTTAGCTGAGTGTCGTACTATACCTTCTGTTAACCTTAGTGTGGTGTTGTATGTATGTTACATGGTATGTTTAATGTTAGCTGAGTGTTGTACTATACCTTCTGTTAACCTTAGTGTGGTGTTGTATGTATGTTACATGGTATGTTTAATGTTAGCTGAGTGTTGTACTATACCTTCTGTTAACCTTAGTGTTGTGTTTTGTGTATGTTACATGGTATGTTTAGTGTTAGCTGAGTGTCGTACTATACCTTCTGTTAACCTTAGTGTGGTGTTTTGTGTATGTTAGATGGTATGTTTAGTGTTAGCTGAGTGTTGTACTATACCTTCTGTTAACCTTAGCGTTGTGTTTTGTGTATGTTACATGGTATGTTTAGTGTTAGCTGAGTGTCATACTATACCTTCTGTTAACCTTAGTGTGGTGTTTTGTATATGTTACATGGTATGCTTAGTGTTAGCTGAGTGATGTACTGTACCTTCTGTTAACCTTAATGTGGTGTTTTGTGTATGTCACATGGTATGTTTAGTGTTAGCTGAGTGTCGTACTATACCTAGTGCTAACCTTAGTGTGGTGTTTTGTGTATGTTACACGGTATGCTTAGTGTTAGCTGAGTGTCGTACTATACCTTCTGTTAACCTTAGTGTGGTGTTTGTAATGTACGAGTCGACACCTTGAGTTCCAGTTAGTAACTGACTTTATTTGAGTACCGTCGCCATTGGTTACAATCCATATATCGCTGGTTCCCCGTACCTGCCGGATTGGCCTAGATACATCACATCTCCCCTTTTATATATATATATATATATATTTTTAATGAATCAATAAGGAACCGGTCACCATCAGTAAAGGAAAGCGACATGTACTTAATCTAACTTACGACTATTACATGCTTGTGACAAAGTACTTGAGATATGTGTGTATAATCTGTGTGACAAAACACACAACAGCTCGCCTGCGACACTACCCGTTATGATAAATACAACAATAAGTTCATCACCCTCCCAATTGTGCAATGTCCCTCTTTTAACTTACAGTAACTTAATAGCATCGTTAATCACAAATCCTTTATTTCATTCAATTCATAATATTAATATAACAATGTATATTATCATAATACCTTAGCTCTTTTACCTAAACGGTTAAAATTTATTTTGTAATACCTGAACGTGCAACAGACCTGTACTATATAACCTACACGTTAATCACAGATTCTTTATTTAAGACAATTGTTAATATCAATATAAACAATGTCTAATAAAAACAATGTATATTATACATAATGCCTTAGCTATTTTACCGAAACGGTTAAAATTTATTTTGTTTTTCCTGAACGTGTAACAGACTTGTCTATAACAATTACACGGTAATGCTATACATACATGTAAAAAGCGCATGCTTAAATGTACCTATTCAACAACTGTACATATTGGTTTAATGGCATACTTGTATGCCGTTACATTTAAATTAGGTACCGTACAATTTCTATGTCTATCAAGAATAACTAACAACTATTGTTCTTGGTTAATTATGTACTCTGACTATACGTGCAATGTGAAAGTATTTTCCGGAAAGTACCTTATTTACATGCATTAGTGAACAGGAAGTTGACATAACATTTAATCAATATCACTGAATAAGCTTAAAGTGTTTAAGTTCACATGGATATAGCGATTATTGTCTTTATTTACATGTTTTTCAGACACCCATCCTGTTTACTGGGCGAACCTCTTGGCCATACCGAGTCGTATATGGAGTTTTTACGACCGACTTAGTTTGTTGTGTGTCTAGTGTTGCATCAACCATCTCTGAATTAAAAACGTGCCGTCGGTTTCTTTTTATTAAATGATTCTGTACATTTAGGATAAGGTAGTCACGTGGACCTGGTGTACCAGCCCGTATAATTTTCCCAACCTGCCACTCTCCTCTGTGGTCGAGATATCTCACCCTATTTCCAATGTTTAACTTTTTGTGTTCCGGCCCTGCACTTTTATCATAGTAATTCTTTTGTACCTGTTGTCTGTGACGGATTTTGCCCTATTTTGAGGGTTGTTTCTTCGTTCTTAAATTTTTATCTAAGACCGGAATTTTTTATCTCAGAGTACGAGACATTAGTAACTGAGCTGGCGAAACACCTATGCCCTGCAAAGTTGTATTTCTATAATTTAGTAATGCTATGTTGATGTCCCTATTGTCGACTAGTGACTTTTTTATCATTCGTTTGATAGTCTGTACGTATCTCTCTACCTGACCGTTACTTTTTGCATACATCTGATTTGAGAATATGGGGATAAATTCATATTCAGTTGCAAAACGCAAATACTCCGCACTGTTGAATTGTGTCCCATTGTCGGAAACCACGTATTTGGGTATCCCATATCTACTAAAAACTTGCTTCATAGCATCTATTATAGACAGACTTGTTGTCATTGTTAATTCCACAACTTCCGGGAATTTTGTATAATAATCGATTAAGAGTAAATATGTAATGTTTTCTACATAGAACAGATCCACTCCGACTTTAGAATAGGGTATATCGATTATTTCATGGTTAATCAAAGGTTCAGCGGCCTGTTTGTTTCTAAAACCCTGACATATCTGGCAGCGTGATACCTTGTCCTCAACTTGCTTTCTCAGACCCGGCCAGAAAATTGTATCCCAACTGTTTGCATTTAACTATTCCTAAATGGGATTCATGTAGTCTTTCTAACATGTCTTTTTGTAACGGCCCAGGGATAACTATGCGGTTGTCTTTGAGTAAGATATTATCTTGTACTGTCATGTCGTATCAGTACGTGAAAAATGGTTTCACCGTGGGGTGTAAACCCCTATCATGTTTGGGCCATCCCTGTTTAGTGAACAACATAACCCTCTGTAGGGTGCTGTCTTTTGCTACCTCTATTTTGATTTTGTCTAAAATGTTATTGTCCATGTCCAGAGCTGCCACCGTCATGTCGTTGTCGAATAACTCATCAGGGCTTGTTACTGTTGTATGTGCCCTGGATAATGCGTCTGCAAAAAACATTAGGGTGCCTTTAATATGGACAACAGAGATGTCATAATTTTGTAAACGCATTCTCATGCGCTGTATTCTTGCAGACAATGTGTGTATTGGCTTGTTCATAATGGCTACCAATGGTTTGTGATCTGTCTCAACAGTTATACTTTTTCCAAATATATACTCGTGAAACTTTTTACAACCAAAACAAATCGCTAGCAATTCCTTTTCTATTACAGCGTAATTAGATTGGGTTTTATCTAGTGCTTTCGACGCCATGGCAACTGGCCTTTGGTCCTGAAATAATGTAGCGCCAAGTCCAGACTTGGAAGCATCTACTTGCAAAACTATGTCTTTCTTGACATCGAAATACATAGGGGCTTTCGTTAGTAGCTGTTTAAGAGTTTCAAATGATTTTATTTGCTCTGTCTGCCAGTGCCATGCGATATCCTTTCCTAGGATGACTCGTAAAGGCTTGGTTAATTCCGCCATGTTCGGTATAAATTTACTTACGCATCCCACCATCCCGAGGAACCTTTGTACCGCTTTTTTGTCTTGGGGTGTTGGCAAATCAATAATGGCCTGAATACGTTCCTTGTTCGGCAACAATCCATTTGATGTTATCAAATGACCAACATAGTTAACCTGCGATTTACAAATTACAGACTTCTTGGGGTTAAGTTTCAAATTGAATTTTCTGGCTCTCTCAAAAACTTTTCTCAGTCTACTGTTGTGTTCAACAATATCTTTGCCATAAATCAAAATGTCATCTGTGATCACATTAACACCTTCTAACCCTCCCAGGATACTATTCATTTCTTCGATAAATATGTCGCCAGCTGTTTTTATTCCAAAAGGTAAACATGTATATCTATATCTACCCCATGGTGTGTTGAACGTGCATAACAGGGAACTTTCTTCATCCAATTCGATTTGCCAATATCCGCTATTAGCATCGATTACTGAGAATATTTTGGCTCCACTTGTGTTTGCAACTACCTCCTCAAGTGTGCGGGTGGGGTAAGGGCCCCTTAAAATTGCTTTATTTAATTTTGTAGGATCCAAACAAATTCGTATTTTGTTAGGTTTCCTCACAATAGTGATGGAACTGACCCATGGAGTTGGTGTTGTTTGTTTCACAATTACTCCTAATTCTAACATTCTATCTAACTCCTTACGTACATCGGGAATTATTGCATGGGGAATTCTCCTAGGTGCATCAACAACAGGGGTTACTTTTGTATCAACATGAATGTGAGCCCCCACCTTTATTTTACCAAGACCTTTAAATACATCAGCAAAAATATTTACCAGGTCACTCGCACTTGTATCTGGGCTGATGCTCGTCGACACAGAATCCACTCTGGTTACTAAGTTCAGGTCGACACATGCAGTCTTTCCGAGAAGGGGTGTCCCTTCCCTCGTTATCTGGAACTTGAGATGATGTCCTTGGATCTCTATCCATGACACTCCAACCGGTTGGATGCGGTGACCAGAATACGTGACATGGTGACATCGTGATGGAGACATGGTTAAACCACCTATCTTGTCGTAGACCTCCCTCGGGATTATATTCGCCTGGGAACCAGTGTCTAGCTTGAACTTGATCATCGTGTTGTGCACCAGTATATCAGCAAACCACAAACTATTTTGATCAGCATCATCGTCGTTCACCGCACC
The DNA here is from genome assembly GCA_030323885.1 of Branchipolynoe longqiensis. Lineage (NCBI taxonomy): Eukaryota > Metazoa > Annelida > Polychaeta > Phyllodocida > Polynoidae > Branchipolynoe > Branchipolynoe longqiensis. The sequence continues at coordinate 19,774,600 of CM059202.1, forward strand.
CACAAACAAATCACATTCCACATCTTGTTGTCTGCTATCACGTATCGACTCCTCCTGTTCATCGGGACGTTCGACGGTCAACTCATCCACAACCGTTCTTCGCTTCAAAACACCACGACACATTTTTATGAAATGACCTGTTTTCTTGCAGGCCAGGCACTGCCTGTCCCTAGCAGGGCACCGACCTTGTTCATGCTTGTAACCGCAATTGGGACACTTTACACCAGCCATATTTGCTACATTTGACCTATATAAATGGTCTTATTGACGATATGGCCGTTTCCATGGCGCCGCGTGGCACTGTGACGTCACGCCGTTATTATTCACTTTTGAAATGACATCGACGTTCTCAATCGGCACACTGTGAGAACCATCTTCTAATAAATCTGACTTATGTTCACTTAATCGACATATATCAATGCATTTGTCCAATGATAAATTACTCGTTTGTAACAGTCGGTCTCGTAGGCTTCTGCTCTTGATACCACACACAATTCTTTCACAAAGCAGGGAATCTTCGAGTCCACCGTATTGACAATACGACACCCGGCAACGAAGATTCCTTATGTACGTGTCCATGCTTTCGGTGGACTGGTTAAGAGAATTGAATTTGTATCTTACCACCGTAATGTTTGTTTTTCCATCACAATAAGTCCTAAATGATTCTATTAGTACCTCAATCTTGTCCCGATCTTGCACAGCAATATCCAGGGTTCTATGTACTTTCTGGGCCTCAGCTCCTGCGACGTGTAAAAATACGCAGCACTGAACTTTTTCCGATTTAGAACTAACTCCCGCAGCTGTAGCATAAATTCTGTATGAATCAATCCATTGATACCAGTTCAGTGTGAGATTGCCATCTAGGTTGAGTCGCATCGGGGGTTTTAATGCAGATAATGCCATAATCCTTGACGGCAAGCCACATCTGACACCATGTAATGTACGAGTTGACACCTTGAGTTCCAGTTAGTAACTGACTTTATTTGAGTACCATCGCCATTGGTTACAATCCATTTATCGCTGGTTCTGCGTACCTGCCGGATTGGCCTAGATACATCACAGTGTTTGGTATATGTTACATGGTTATGTTTAGTGTTAGCTGAGTGTTGTACTATACCTTCTGTTAACCTTAGTGTGGTGTTTTGTGTATGTTACATGGTATGTTTAGTTTTAGCTGAGTGTCGTACTATACCTTCTGTTAACCTTAGTGTGGTGTTTTGTGTATGTTAGATGGTATGCTTAGTGTTAGCTGAGTGTTGTACTGTACCTTCTGTTAACCTTAGTGTGGTGTCTTGCATATGTTACATGGTTTGTTTATTGTTAGCTGAGTGTCGTACTATACCTTCTGTTAACCTTAGTGTGGTGTTTTGTGTATGTTACATGGTATGTTTAGTGTTAGCTGAGTGTCGTAGTGTGCCTTCTGTTAACCATAGTGTGGTATTTTGTGTATGTTACATGGTATGTTTAGTGTTAACAGAGTGTCATACTATACCTTCTGTTAACCTTAGTGTGGTGATTTGCATATGTTACATGGTATGCTTAGTGTTAGCTGAGTGTCGTATTATACCTTCTGTTAACCTTAGTGTGGTGTTTTGTGTATGTTACATGGTATGCTTAGTGTTAGCTGAATGTCGTACTATACCTTCTGTTAACCTTACTGTGGTGTTTTGTGTATGTTACATGGTATGTTTAGTGTTAGCTGAGTGTCGTACTATACCTTCTGTTAACCTTAGTGTGGTTTTTTGTGTATGTTACATGGTATGCTTAGTGTTAGCTGAGTGTCGTACTGTACCTTCTGTTAACCTTACTATGGTGCTTTCTGTATGGTACATGGTATACTTAGTGTTAGCTGAGTGTCGTACTATACCTTCTGTTAACCTTACTATGGTGTTTTGTGTATGTTACATGGTATGCTTAGTGTTAGCTGAGTGTCGTACTGTACCTTCTGTTAACCTTAGTGTGGTGTTTTGTGTATGTCACATGGTATGGTTAGTGTTAGCTGAGTGTCACACTCTATCTAGTGTTAACCTTAGTGTGGTGTTTTGTGTATGTTACATGGTATGTTTAGTGTTAGCTGAGTGTCGTACTGTACCTAGTGCTAACCTTAGTGTGGTGTTTTGTGTATGTTACATGGTATGTTTACTGTTAGCTGAGTGTCATACTATACCTTCTGTTAACCTTAGTGTGGTGTTATATATATATGTTACATGGTATGTTTAGTGTTAGCTGAGTGTCATACTGTACCTAGTGCTAACTTTAGTGTGGTGTTTTGTGTATGTTACATGGTATGTTTAGTGTTAGCTGAGTGTCGTACTGTACCTTCTGTTAACCTTAGTGTGGTGTTTTGTGTATGTTAGATGGTATGTTTAGTGTTAGCTGAGTGTCGTACTATACCTTCTGTTAACCTTAGTGTGGTGTTTTGTGTATGTTACATGGTATGTTTAGTGTTAGCTGAGTATCGTACTGTACCTAGTGCTAACCTTAGTGTGGTGTTTTGTGTATGTTACATGGTATGTCTAGTGTTAGCTGAGTGTCATACTATACCTTCTGTTAACCTTAGTGTGGTGTGTTGCATATGTTACATGGCATGTGTAGTGTTAGCTGAGTGTCGTACTATACCTTCTGTTAACTTTAGTGTGGTGTGTTGTATATGTCACATGGTAGGTTTAGTGTTAGCTGAGTGTTCTACTATACCTTCTGTTAACCTTAGTGTGGTGGTTTGTATATGTTACATGGTATGTTTAGTGTTAGCTGAGTGATGTACTGTACCTTCTGTTAACCTTAGTGTGGTGGTTTGTATATGTTACATGGTATGTTTAGTGTTAGCTGAGTGTTGTACGATACCTTCTGCTAACCTTAGTGTGGTGTTTTGTGTATGTTACATGGTATGTTTAGTGTTAGCTGAGTGTCATACTATACCTTCTGTTAACCTTAGTGTGGTGTTATGTATATGTTACATGGTGTGTTTAGTGTTAGCTGAGTGCCGTACTATACCTTCTGTCAACCTTAGTGTGGTGTTTTGCGTATGTTACATGGTATGTTTAGTGTTAGCTGAGTGTCATACTATACCTTCTGTTAACCTTAGTGTGGTGTGTTGCATATGTTACATGGCATGTGTAGTGTTAGCTGAGTGTCGTACTATACCTTCTGTTAACCTTAGTGTGGTGTGTTGTATATGTCACATGGTATGTTTAGTGTTAGCTGAGTGTTCTACTATACCTTCTGTTAACCTTAGTGTGGTGGTTTGTATATGTTACATGGTATGTTTAGTGTTAGCTGAGTGATGTACTGTACCTTCTGTTAACCTTAGTGTGGTGGTTTGTATATGTTACATGGTATGTTTAGTGTTAGCTGAGTGTTGTACGATACCTTCTGCTAACCTTAGTGTGGTGTTTTGTGTATGTTACATGGTATGTTTAGTGTTAGCTGAGTGTCGTACGATACCTTCTGTTAACCTTAGTGTGGTGTTTTGCGTATGTTACATGGTATGTTTAGTGTTAGCTGAGTGTCATACTATACCTTCTGTTAACCTTAGTGTGGTGTTATGTATATGTTACATGGTGTGTTTAGTGTTAGCTAAGTGCCGTACTATACCTTCTCTCAACCTTAGTGTGGTGTTTTGCGTATGTTACATGGTATGTTTAGTGTTAGCTGAGTGTGATGCTATACCTAGTGCTAACCTTACTGTGGTGTATGTATATGTTACATGGTTTGTTTACTGTTAGCTGAGTGTTGTACTGTACCTAGTGCTAACCTTAGTGTGGTGTTTTGTGTATGTTACATGGTATGCTTAGTGTTAGCTGAGTGTTGTACTGTACCTTCTCTTAACATTAGTGGGTATTTTGTGTATGTTACATAGTATGTCTAGTGTTAGCTGAGTGTGTACTATACCTTCTGTTAACCTTAGTGTGGTGTTATGTATATGTTAGATGGTATGTTTAGTGTTAGCTGAGTGTCGTACTATACCTTCTGTTAACCTTACTGTGGTGTTTTGTGTATGTTACATGGTATGTTTAGTGTTAGCTGAGTGTCATACTATACCTTCTGTTAACCTTACTGTGGTGTTTTGTGTATGTTACATGGTATGTTTAGTGTTAGCTGAGTGTCATACTGTACCTAGTGCTAACCTTAGTGTGGTGTTTTGTATATGTTACATGGTATGTTTAGTGTTAACTGAGTGTTCTACTATACCTTCTGTTAACCTTAGTGTGGTATTTTGTATATGTTACATGGCATGTGTAGTGTTAGCTGAGTGTCGTACTATACCTTGTGTTAACCTTAGTGTGGTGTTTTGTGTCTGTTACATGGTATGTTTAGTGTTAGCTGAGTGTCGTACTGTACCTTCTGTTAATCTTAGTGTGGTGTTTTGTGTATGTGAATGTGTATGCTTAGTGTTAGCTCACTGTCGTACTCTACCTAGTTGTAAAATATTCCGATACACAGCAGGGGTGAAGGCAAATGTTCTATTACTGATCGGTGTACCTGACCATGGGCATATATATATGGGTTGATGGTGCCTGATTGCACCCAGGGTCTACCCTTCTGGGATAGGGGTCACCACACTAAATAGGTCAGGGTTGGTGGTGGCATGGGGCCATACAGCTACTGGTATCCATGGAGACCAGGGATGTTGGATCCCTATTGCTAGGGCCAAGAATGCTCAATTCCCATTGGGTGAAGGGGGTGATATGATACTTTACAATGAACCCATGTAACTATATTTATATAAGCAATAAATCAGAGGGCTGGACTCGCTTCTCTTCTATTATACTTTACTCTCTTCCTTTCTCTTTGTCTGACCAGATGGGGTGGCCGAATGAGTAAAGCGTCCGTCTCCTGTTTTGGGAGATCGGGAGATCGGAACCCATGAGTTTGTGGGTTAGAGTCCTGGTTGAGTCAAACCAATGACTTAAAAATTGTTACTTGTCACTTCCTAGCCTGGCACTCGGCATTATTAGGATAGGGCAAGGACTGGTTGGCTCAGTGTCAGGATAATGTTGGATATCAGGTCATGGTGCCAGCGGCTTGGTTTCCCAGTGGGGCAGCACTATAAAGTCGCCATTAGTGCGCACTGTCACAAGTTGGTGAGCGCCCTGATATAACCTTGGATGTTGCTAGGACATAAAACAACAACAAACAAACAACCATTCTCTTTGTGTGTATTGTTTTCCCCATAGCCTATGTACACAGCCACAGATTCGAGCATTAGATTCTACATAGTGTTAACCTTAGTGTGGCGCTTTGTCTCACTGTAAAAATATAGTCTTTCGGTCGTGATAGGCGAGCTTGGAATCATATCAATTTCTTGGGTGATGGAGTTGGCGACCATTGTTATGTAATAGTGATGCAATGGGTGCCCACTCACTGTGTGACATGGAAATAACTATGTCTAAATGTTATGACGCATGGTGACCAGGATTGCGGTATGATGTCCTGATATTAAGATATGGTTAAAATTACAGGAATGTTCCCTCCATGCACCAGGAAGAGTGCAAAAGGGAGAGGGAAATGTATTATTGTTTAATGTAACTTGTTACCACGGGACCGCTGGGTAAGCACACCCAGCCATTCTGCATAGGGGTTGAGTGACAGGTGCCCCTTCTTGGGCACCACCCCTCCCAGACGGCAGAGGTGTCTGATTGGCTGGCTGTGTGAGCCCAATCACCCTTGTATTCCTTGCACTTGCTGGACAGAAACACACTCACTCTAGAGATACCAAAGGAAGCAGTTCACCTCTGAGCTGTGTAAAGGCCCTGTCACACTACGACGTAATGATGTCAACGTAGGGAGAACGTGCAGAACTTTGAACTTCTTGCCGTAGTATGCAAATTTGGGCACAAGTAGTATGCAAATTTGGGCACAAGTTGAACGTGGATGCAGCGTAGTGGACGAGATCGTAACGTTGGTAAAGCATAGTGATACCGTCATTCAACGAGAGAGGACAACTTCATTACGTTCACGGAATGTTATGAACGTTATTCCATCACCAGAACTACGTTACCTGATGGCGAAACATTGAATGTACGTTCTCCTGACATTCTCCTAACGTTCCCATTACGCCGCGTGGATGTTTCCACCGGGTTTAATGTGGGTCAACGTAGTGCAACGTAGTTGAACGTAGTGACTAACATTTTAATAACGTCCGTTTAACGTCATTGACGTTCACTGAACGTGAACAGAACGTACGGCGAACGTAAACCCTTACGTTCAAGCTACGTCGAAAGTTTTGAACATGTCCAAAACCTTGACGTAACTCGACGTACCACAACATAATGTGACGTAACTCGACATCATTCTAACGTCATTCTGACGTCATCATGACGTAACCCAACGCAATGACGAAAAATGACCATGTTAGGCTCACATTGGCTCGTTACGTCGTAGTGTGACAGGGGTATAACACCCATAGGACTTAGCTTCAATGGGATGTAGGCACTGATTTAGATTGAACAAGCAGAAGCGATGTGGGTCTGTATAGCACTTAGCAGGTTGTAAGTGAGTCAGGGTGGCAGGTCACTAGTAGGTGAACAAGAGTTGTAGCAATAGAAAATGATGTCATCATGTAGAGCTTTAAATTCTGGTTACTTTGGTATAAAGAGTGCAGTGATCGGACAATTAGAATGGGAGTTATGCTATTTTTCTTAATTTTATTGTCAGCTTGCGATGCCTAAAATTGAATGTTGTCTTTCTTTCTCTGATCAGTTAGAAAATTATGTCATCATGTAGAGCTTTTGATTCTGGTTATTTTGGTATAAAGATTGCTGTGATAGGACAATTAGAACGGGAGTTATGCTATTTTTCTATATTTTACTGAATTTATTATTGGTGTTTGCTGGAAATTAAGGAATTTAGCAAGTTTGACCTGAAATTTCAGAAAGAATACTAAAAGTGATGGTCTGTAAAAAATTGAGCTTCTTATTTGTACTATAGAGAATGAGATTCTTTAATATTGGACAGATCATATGCAAAATAGCTTCCAGGTGGGATCCTAAAATCCAAGATTTGGCTAATTTGGAAATGTGCACAAATCGGGGCAAAAAAATCAATCTTTAAACACTCATAACTTTGCAGCTATTCAATCGATCTAAATGATTTTTATATCATTGAGATTCAATTTAATAGATCTGTACAGATATATAAGATGTAATACTGACCTGTTGAAAATAGAAATCACTTTGGAGTACCTAATAGCAGGTTGTAAGTGAGTCAGGGTGGCAGGTCACTAGTAGGTGAACAAGAGTTGTAACAATAAAGCTCAACCTTATCACTGTCAATCTTGCATGACTTGTCTCCCTTTCTTTCTTATGAGTTGTGTTTTGGTATTTAGTGGAGGGAGACTGGAAGACAGTTGCCAGGATCCTCTTGATAGTAGTGAGTATAAGATGAGTAACTAGAGACGGCCAAACAACCAGTTATTCTTCATTACGTTAACTGTCACATGGTTTGTCTAGTGTCAGTTGAGTCTAGTACTGTAGCTAGTGTTAACCAAATAATGGTGTTATTAATAGACTCAGTGTTTAACACTAGTCTCAAACTACCGTATTTAGCATGGGATTCACATGATTTAATTAAATACAGCGTCACTCACATTAGCACACATCGGTAAGCAGTCACTAGTTTATATCCGTATAATATATTACATAGCCCATAACTACCTGTCCCAATAACACACCAACTGACATCACCATTAAGGTAGATTCAATGAGAAGTATCCACTGCCCAACTAAGCTAAGAACCACTTGCGTTGTCACACGCCTGCGGTCAGCCAGATAGGGCATGTATAAGTAGCTTCTGCACTGAATCATGCCTCCAGGTTATAGAGGAATTCCACTACCAACCCACCCGCTGACGTCAGTCGAATCTTGGTCGGGTCAAACCAACTTAAAACTGCATAGTCCGATGAATACATCAATTTTTCAAAACCAGAACACTTATCGAGATTTTGATTCTGGATTACTAATGCACTTATTAACCATTTGTTGCCACATAGAAGGAAATACATAGTTAATTTAATAGAATCTGTTACTGCAGAAGCCTATGGTGTCAGAGCTTTGGTGTGCTTGCCAAAACTAATGTTTCATGTTTACACTTCAAATATCTTCAAAGTTAGCCATTTAAAATAAAAGTTACTTCAAACTGAAGTAAGGTAGATTATAACAATCAATTTGATATATATTTATCTCAGAAAAATGTCAGAACCTCAAAACCAGAGGACTATGCACCTTTAAGAAGCTTGGATACTGGGAAAGAAGCTTCATATCTAATTATACCCCAGTCGCACTAAGCTTGTGACCACTTTGCGACTGGAAACAAAAACACCCTGGTGTGACCTGGGCTTAATTAGTTTGACGTGTCAACAAAGTTTCAGTTGTTGACAGTTGCACACCAGGTAACGTGAGTCTGAATATAGCGATGACCTGATGCGCATGCCAAGTGATGACAGCTTAAAACCGACACACACTTATACAGGCTTCAAAATAACGCTTCGTGCAGTTGCTTCCAAGTATAGCAAATTAGTTACCAAGGCTCAGCAAGTGCTCTTGCCCTTCATGATCCGTTGAAATAAGGATTTCTTTTCCATTTGATGGCAATTAATACAGAAAATTACTTTCATAAATTGTTTCAATAATTACCACGGTAAAAGTATAATGGTGAAAATATTAGCAGATGACAATTCAAAATGGTGGAAGAATTGCAGAAACCTGGGATCTCAAGGGGAGGAATGTGACGGGGACTTTGAGAAGTGTGGGTTTAGATTAAGTACTCAGGGTTGTAGAGGTGGGTATGGTCGGTGAAGCTTTAGTTAAGGCCTCTCTCTCGTCTCTTATTGGCTGATTTATATGGTTAACACTTAAATTGCAATACAATATTGACATTGCAGGAACAAAAACAAATATTAATAATCACAACACATGCTTTCAAGTGCAATTCAATGATGACAAAATAAGCAACTGCATCACATTTATCTGACTTTTTGTGTCTTTAAAAATATACTTCGGGAGCATTTAATAAAAAACATATTTCCAATGAATCAGATCTGTGGGGAAAAAAACCCAGTAATCAGGCTACCAGAAGTTTCAGTTAATCAGGCTACCAGAAGTTTCAGAGATCTCAGCCTACCAGGTGTTTCTTTCAAATAAGGACTCCAAAGGAGATGGTGTTTTTATGCATTTAAATTAAAAGAAAAAAAGATTACTGTAGTAGTCTGAACATGAGCTCTACTATCACGCGGTAGCAGCGGAGACTACGACGCCACCCGCGCAGTTCCACTACACTGCGCTAGGTGGCGGCACGGGTCACCACCGGTCAGACCCCAACTGGGCTGACCTCTACTGCGTGTGGTTGACCCCCCCCCCCCACACACACCTATAGAGTCGATGTGGGATCTGGCGAGTCAGGGGGCGGGTCAGACAACTACTGACGCCGCGGAGAGCAGAGGGTTCAATAAACCAGGTGAAGCGTACACTGAATTGAATCTTGGTGTTCTTTCGTGAGAGACAGGGTAAGTCGGAGGGCCGTGGGCCATTACATTGGTGCCGTGAGCCAGCTTGCCTTCTGCGTAAGGGGGTGAGTATTGGACCTGGGCCATGGACTCCGCAGGTAGGTTCTCTTCGTAATTTGTAGTTATGGAGGGAGCGATGGCCGGTCAACTGCGTAGTGGGCGCCAGTACCAAAGTGATGGTGCCGGGAGCCCCGGCGCAGTTGGGTCGCCGGTGGGCGTGGACGCTTCTGCAGTGAGTACACCGCACCACGCTCGCAGTTCACCTGATAGGGATGTTGATGTTTGTACGTTCATTCCTAATACAGGTGCCGGCGTTGTGGGGGACCGCCGCCGTGTGTCAGTGAGTGGGGGGGGCGTAGCCACTCCGCCACTTGTGCCGGTGGTGTCGCCTAGACATGCTGAAGGTGCTGATGACTATTGGTTGCAGTTAGCCCGACTGAGTGGCAGTCCGCCACCCGGTATTGCTCCGTTGTTTACAGCGGGGGCGATACAGGGTGGTGGGCGTGACGCGCGGTTGGGCGCTCGTTCTGATAGTGGTGGCGCGGCGTTGAAACATGTCGCGCCATCAATAGCAGTGCAAGATGTTCTCTCAGTTGATAGGAAGACTGGGGAGGGCATTACGGGGAGTGCGATGAAGGTGGGCTTCGCTCTTGATGATATGCAGTCTCTGTCGATCAGTAGTGATTCGGGGTCGGGTGTACGTGAGGGTAGCAGTTCAATCACGTGTCGTGAGGGCTTAGGTCTGGCTGGGCGCGGGGGTTCTGTGGGAGGCATACCACTGGAGTATTCGCCGTGGGGGAGTTCAGCTGTCCGTTCTGTGGGGACGGGAGCTGGGCGTGCAGGTCCCCGAGTTCCCGATGATAGGGAGAGTTTCCCGGCTTTGGAGACAGGGTTCGCAGCCGATGACTCGTTGACGTTCGCGTTGGAGCATGATTTGGTTATGAGTCGTACGTTTTCTGGGTCGCAGTCGGAGGTGGAGCGTCAAGAGGGGATGCGGATCCGCCGACTGCGAGCTTGGAAGCGAGTCAAGTATGACCGGATGGCGGAGGAGAGGCGGTCGTTGGATGAGATGAGAGTCTCCAATGCTGCCGCCTTCGCGCGCGAATTAGCAGAGCTAAGCGCGACGCGTCGTGTTTCCGCAGAAGAGGCAAGGTCTAATCGACTGTTAGTGGGTGAGCAGCAAGCTGCTTTCACTAAACAGACGGAGGACTTGTCTATGCGGGAGGCGCTTAATAATCACTTACAGGATGAGAATCAGAGATGTGAACGGTTGCTAGCTGCCGAGAGGTGTAGCATTAATTCTGCTCTGGGGGTTCTTGTAAGTGAGCGCGCAGCTTTTCAGGCTGAGAAACTGGCGTTTCAACGCGGTTTGGAGCTTGGAGAGAGTAATGTGGGGGTAACTGAGTCTACACGGTTAGATAACTGCGAGACGCAGTTTCCAGTGCATACTGCACGCCCGGTTTCCGCGGGTAGCTCGCCGCGTTCTCCGACGCCCTCTAAGGGGGGCGGTGGGGGAGGTGGGGGTCCTAGGGAGCCGGAACCCTCCAGTGAAATTGGTACCTCTAAGGGGGGGGCTTCTGAGCAACATCTGCGAGGTGTTGTTCAGGACTCCGTTTACGTGGGTAATACTCATGAAGAGGTACGGAGGGAGAGGAGTCCTGACCCGGTATGTGTGGGGGGTGACGCAGTTCCGATTGCGTCATTGCCTGGGCTGCCGGTAGGTCGCCAGTACTCGGTGGAAGAGATGTGGTTGTCCCGTAATCATCCTGCAATAATGGATGTGATTCGGGAGCCTGCTTCGATTGGGGGTGGGGCCGGTTGGGAGTCGTGTAATCGGGATACGTTGGAGCTGGATGAGAACGTTCTGAGGTATCCCGTGGCAGGTTCTGCGCGTATTCCAACGCTGCGTCCTAAGCCATTTACAGGTATTAAGCAGGAATGGAATATCTGGTGGCGGGACTTTACGTTGGATATGCGGTCAAACATGTGGGATGAGAGGGTAGCTCTCATTCAACTGTTGCCTCTGTTAAGGGGGGGGCCGGCGCAGGACTGTGTGGACGCGTGGAGGCGTCATGGGTTGACGATGATGAGGGAGTTACTTCCTATCATCTCGTATAAGTTCCGACCAGTGGACCCCATGGCGCGGTGGTATCAGTGGAAGAAACGCGTCCAAACTGCCCGTGATGGATCGTACCGCGCGTACGGTCTACAGCTCCAGGTTGATGGGCGGGAGGCTGCTAGAGATACTGGGATGAGTGAGCGTGCGATCGAGACTAAGATCGTCGAGCGTTTCGTGTGCTCACTCATGGATCCGGGTGAGCAGCGTGCCGCCTATGACCGGTGGCGGCCGGGCAAGTCGTCTCTGGAGGAGATGTTCGAGGTGGTCGACGATTACTGCGCCAAGGCACTGCGTGCTGGGCGGTCGACTGCGGTGGAGGCTATTCGGCTATCAGATGAGTCGGATAGTGAGTTCGAGGTCGAGGTGGCTGCGTATAACGCACCACGTGATCCTCGGCGTAATGGCGGCGGTAGCTACTCTCGGGGAGGTTCTGGGGGGAGCTATCGCGGTGGTAATTCCTATCGGGGTTCGTCTGGGGGTAGCTATCGGGATGGTGGCAATTTCAGGGCGAGCTCTGGGGGGGTTATCAATCGCCACCTATCACTAAATCGATGGTCCAGGGGTGGATGCGTGATGTGATGGGGGAGCAGAAATCTGCTGCGCAGGTGGCAACAGGTGGGCCTAGCTCATCTGGGTTATCTGCGCGCAGGCGCGTGGGGAAGAAGGATACGCGTGCTCGAGATCACGAATGTGGTCGTTGCTTTGCTTTCGGTCATTGGCCTATACAATGTACTGGAGTAAAACGTACTCTCGAGGAGGCTGTGATAGCCGGTGATCGCGAGGGTAGGGACAACTCGGGTGTTGATCGGGCGAGGTTGGCGCGTCACCGTAAGGACGGGGCGTTAAGGCTAAGCCTAATTTAAACGCCTAGGGTTGGACCATTTGGGCGTAGGCCCAACCCAATTGGCAAGCCCGGATACCGCCAAAGCGGATGCGGTGTTAACTATCAAGGAAGCCGGTGTGCAGTCTGATGCTAGCGCGGGACCGCCGGTGATCGCCCCTTGTGATACGATCCCAGTGGAGTCGGTATTGTGGGATGGCATGAAGCGGATAGCGCGTTGCGTTTCTGCTTTGGCTCCCGCACCTTTGGACGACTGTATGCAATTTATAGTACAGCGTCAGGGGTGCGACCTGTCTCACCCTTGTGGTAAACGCTTATTCGTGGATTCCACTTTCTGGAGTTTGGACGGAAAACGGTGGTATGTGAGAGTGTGTGTTAGAGGGATTATCGGGTATTTTTTAATAGACAGTGGGGCTGCGGTCACATGTGTTGGACGAAAATTCTTCGATAAGTTAGACGGTGATGAGGTGTTTTTCGATAATAGCGTGAAGCCTGTCACTGTCACCGGAGCACCACTCAAGCAGTACGGACAAGCCATACTATCTCTGGAGATCGGGGGGAAAATATTCCATTATGCCCCTACTGTTTCCGATATTTCAGAGGATGGTATTTTGGGTGCGGAATTTTTGGAGTATTACGGTTGTGAGCTGCGGCAGGCAGCAGCCTATATCTTCGATATCCGTATCAACTCACGGTGCAGTGTGAATTACGTCGCGATAGTCAGACTGTGTCTGCTGTCGCGCAGGATATTCGGTTGTGACCGATGACCGGTTGTGATGTTAAAATTACAGCTGTAGGAGTTGACGGTGATCACCAGAGCCTATTTGAGCCGATGGTCTCAGAGTTGCATGAGCTGGGATTAGTAGGTCAGAATACGCTAGTGTGGAGTCCTGTTGACTCAGTTGTACCGTTGTTTAATCCGAATCGGTATGCGGTCAGATTACGGAGGGGTACAACTATCGGGTTGTTGGGTGAGGCTACTGACTTTGGTGATGTTCATGGTGAATACGCTAAGGCGGAGTTGTCTAAACAATCCGGTGTAAACATTGCTCGCGGTGACGAAGTCACTGAGTCAGCTGTTGCCGCAGTTGACCCAGTGTGCGGGGTTGGCGCGGGGCGATGTGTGGCGGTCAGCTGTTCGCAGTTATTGGATAATTGGGGCAGTGGTTGGCCTGGACTGCGTGTCGCGCGGGCGGCGCAGTTGGATTGCTCCTCTAGTGTTGTGAGTAGTAGAGGGGAAGTGGGCGTTGCTGCGTTGGGGGCGGTGGTCGATGTGGTTACTTTTGGTACGACGGAGGAGTGCGTGGCACCTTCTGTGGTATCTCGGACCCTCGATGGGAGCTTGCCTGCCCATCTTATACCTTTAGCTATGGGGTGTGAGGTGGTTGATGAGTCTGATCGCTCTCGGGTAATTGAATTTCTGGGTAGGAATATCCAGGTTTTCGCAGTGCCTGGTGAGACGTTGGGCTGGACTGAGGTGGTGAAGCATGGCATTGATGTCGGTGAGTCGGCTGCTTTTAGGATTCCCTATCGGCGTTTCGTGCATTCCAAGAAGGAAGCACTGGAGACGGAGCTTCATAAGCTGCTGGATAGTGGGGTGATTAGGAGTAGTGATTCACCGTGGAGTTCACCTGTCCATTTAGTCAAGAAAAAAGATGGTTCAATCCGTTTTTGCATTGACTATAAAAAACTCATACTGTGACGCGGAAGAATGCTTACCCATTACCGCGCATAGATGAGTCGCTCGAAAGTTTAGGGGGTAATGAGTGGTTTTGCACTCTGGATCTGCAATCTGGGTATCATCAGGTTGCTATGGATCCGGGGGATATTGCTAAGACGGCTTTTAGTACTCACTTAGGCTTGTTTGAGTGGAACGTGATGCCGTTTGGGCTATGTAATGCTCCAGCCACGTTCGAGAAGATGATGACGGATATGCTAGCGGGTCTTCAGTGGAAGATCTGCTTGGTGTATTTGGATGATATCATTGTCTTTGGTCGGACACTGATCGAATGTCAGGATAGGCTTCAAGCAGTGTTCGATCGTTTACGTTCCTATGGTCTGAAACTCAAGGCTTCAAAGTGTAGACTTTTTAGGCGTGAGACGCAGTACCTGGGGCGGGTAGTTTCTGCGAGGGGATTAAGGCGGACCCGGAAAAGCTCTCTGCAATTGCGGGGTGGCCCAGACCTGAGGATATGAAGGAAGTGAGATCATTTCTTGGGTTTGTGTCATATTATCGCGATTTCATTGCTGATTTTGCGCGGTTAGCTGTGCCTTTGCAGGATTTGGTCGTGACTGCGAAAAAAAATAAAATTTGTGTGGGGCGACGCTCAGGAGGCGGCATTTCTGGGCTTGAAACGTGCCTTCACTCAGACCCCAGTGCTGCGATATCCGCGGGCGGTGGGGCGGTTCATTCTGGACACTGATGCGTCAGGGTTTGCGATCTCAGGCGTATTGAGTCAGGTGCAGGATGGGGTGGAGGTCCCGTTGTCTTTTGCAAGTAACAAACTTAATAAAGCGCAGCGGAATTACTGCACGACGAAGCGTGAGTTGATGGCTATCGTCGTGTATAGCAGGAAGTGGAAGCATTTTCTGATAGTGTCGGATTTTATTATCCGGACGGATCATCATTCTCTTCGTTGGTTGTTGAATTTCAAGGAGGCGGAGGGGATGATGGGGCGTTGGTTGGCCACGTTGTCTGAATACGGTGTGACGAATGAGCACATTGTGTACAGAAAAGGGGTGGATCATATCAACGCAGATAGTCTGAGTAGAATCCCGGTGCGTAAGTGCGGCCGGGGTGATTGCACGGACTGTGGCGCGCAGAATTGTGTACTCGCAGCAATTTCTGCGATGCGTTTGGCGGACATAGATGATGATGAACTTTGGACGTTATCAGAGGTTCGCTTGGCGCAGCGCCAAGATCCCTCCATACTGCGTGTAATTAAGTGGTTGGAGGTGGGCCGCTCGAAACCTCTGCGTGACGAGCTGGCGGTGGAGAATGCAGAGACTCGTAAGATTATAAATCAATGGGATCTGTTGGAACTGCGTGAGGGTGTGCTCTGCAGGTGGAAGGTAGTGGGTGAAGACCTATGCAGTCGCCTGCAGATCGTCGTGCCATTTGCATTGCGCGATGATGTGTTGTTGTTTTGTCATGGGCATTCTACAGCTACGCACTTTGGACGTGTTCGCTCCACCAAGCGTTTAGCTTGGCGGTTCTATTGGCCTGGCATGACTTCTGATATTAGGCGGTGGGTACGCACTTGCCATAAATGTCAGGTGGTTAAGCCAGGAGAGGGGATCGCTAAGTTGCGTTGACTCAGGAATTGTCTGGGCATCGGTGGCGCCGTCTAGCGTGTGATTTTGTGTCCGGGTTCAAGACGACGTCAAGGGGGAATGTGGTGATGATGGTAGTCCAAGACTATTACACTAAGTACGTGCAGGTGTACCCCTTAAAAGATCACACTGCACCCACTGCAGCGCAGGCGTTGGTGGATAACTGGGTTATATTCGGTGCCCCGATGCGGATCCATTCGGATCAAGGACGGGAATTTGAGTCCACACTGTTCCAGTCCATGTTGCGCTTGCTGGGCGTTAAAAAAACGCGTACGAACCCGTACTGTCCGCAATCGGATGGTATGGTAGAGCGTTTAAATAAGACGTTAATATCTGCGTTGGCTTGTACCGTGAATGACTTTCAAGATGATTGGGATTTACAGGTCAAGTTTGTGGCACACGCATACAACTGTACGGAGCATGCATCTACGGGTGTGACTCCGAACAGGTTACTATTTGGGGAGGAGCTCCGACTGGCAGGTGATCTGCAGTTTGGGGTGGTGAATCGTCAAGTAGACCGGCCTTGTGAGATCGTGTTTGTGAGGTGGTTGGAGCATTGCTTTCACCACGCGTATAGCGCAGTTCGCGATGCTTTAGGTCGGGCAGCGGTTCGTCAGAAATCTGACTACGGGCCTGCTGCGTGGCGCCAGTTCAAAGTGGGGGACTGGGTGGTGCGGTATCATGCGCCGCTAGCTCGGGTCAAACTCGCAAAGAATTGGGATGGTCCCTTTACTATAACGGAAGTTGTCTCTGACACCACAGTTATTATGAAGGGCAAGGATGGTAAATACCGTAAATCTAACGTTAGACGTCTTAAGCTTTACACCGAGCAGATGTCTAGGAACGCTGGACCATCCTCCTGGCTAGATGCACATGTAGGGGACGAGCCCGCACCTGCGAGGGTGGAGGCTGGCACTATAGATGTGGGTAGTCAGAAGAAAGTACCTGGGCTTCCAGTTACTGCGGGGGAGGCTATGCGCCCTAGGCGGCATAGGCCTGATAAACGGAAAAATAAACGTCGGCGTCGTTCTAGATCAGTGTCTGATGTCGATAGTTTTGTTTCTGTACGCAGTAGCTCGGGTAGTGACAGCGACTTTGTACCGGTTGGACAGGGGTCTGATGTACGTTCAGATGCACCGCCTGTGCGGCGATCTGAGCGTTTAGCATTACGACGCAGATAACTGGTATGGGGTGGGGTAGTAGGTATTAGGCTACTCCACCCTGGTGGTGTCTGGTCTCCAGGGGTTGGTTGTACATGAGATACGCTGATCCCTGTCACACAACGAGTAACGCAGTATATATGTTCAGTTAAACTTTACTACGCAGTTATTTGAGAATGGTGGGGAAAGACTGGGGGCCCCGGGGGCGCCAATGAATGGGCGCAGTTACTACTGTTCTGCGTAATGCTTTTGCCTAAGCCGTGTGTTTATTATCTACTATTTCTTGTCTAGCGCGTTGGTTATTGTTGACGGGGCGTACTGCGTTTAGCTGCTATGACCGGGGGGAGTGTTTGTGTTCGCTGCGGGCATGGGGGTGTAACTGGTGCGACTGTGTGGTTAGGCGTAATTGGGTCACTTATAGCATGTGCGTGTAACCGGGCGGGTAGGTTGCTGGCGCTACGCAGTGCGTATTGTTGTTTGGTGGGTACTGCGTGAGGGCCGGGGATCTGTCGCCGGGGGTGGCTCAGTATTGTGCACTAGCTGGCGGGCGGGCTTGGTGGTAGAGCTAACTAGGTCACCCTATTATTCTACGGTTGGGGTTTCTCCGTGACCACGTGGTGCGGTGACGTCAGCGGTACTGCGGGGGGACGGGGAATCCCGCCGTCGGGTGGTGTGGTTTGGTTCCTATGTAGGTCACGCTAGCTGCACCGGTGGCGCACCTGGTGTGTTGCGCAGAGCCAATCATTCTCTGGTTGGTACGCCGACTGGACTCTGCGGTTCTGCGAGAGAGGACGTGGAGCCAGTCACTCTACCGGCTACCGGCAGACAAGGTGGGTGTGTTTGTCCTCGGACATTGATCCTATCTGTTCGCGTATTCCTCATTTTGTACTTGGTTGTTAGCATAACATTTTTAGGGATACAGCAAGGCCGGCCGCGTCTGTGTTGGTCTGTGCGTTTATCGCGCAGACTCGACACAGCGTGTACGGCGATCGTCGGGCGTGGTGGAACACAACTTGAGCTGCTGTGGCAGTTCGTTGTGTTTGAGCCATGTCGGACGATATTCTAGATTCGCCCAGCACTCCATTAGGGGGAGCTGAGGCTGTAGACTCTCTCGGTTTACTCTTTGATGAGGCCGAGGGGGGTGAGGCAACAGGTTTAACCTGCATAGGGACCATTAGGCCTTTAGGCGGTAGGGAGATTGCTGATGCAGTCTCCCCGCGGCTGTCTAGTCCCCTATTGTCGCCCGTGTTGGCTGTGGTTAGAGGTCCTCAGCGGGTTACGGCGGCGGCGCTGGTTTCTCCTCCTGGAGTAGCTAGCCTGTCGTTACGTTCCCCTGAGGTACCCACTGGTCAATGCGTATCTGCGATGGGTGTTACTGCAGGGACTGTGGTGAATGCTGACGAGTTGGCGCGCTGTCGGGAGTGGCAGCTCGGTCAGACGGCGTTGAGGGAGTCGGTTTGTTCGTCCCGCACGGATCCGTTCTCGCTCAGCCCAGCTGGCGTGAGGATGGCGCAGCCTCTTAGCGGCAGTTCATCGGGTTCTTGCCAGGTGGTACTGCCGACTAAAGTGTCCGACCCCCTATGTTACCGTCCACAGGCTCTGAGGATGTAGGTGCTAGAACCTTAGGGAGTCTGGCACCGGCACCTCAAGAAGAGGGACGGTCAGTAGGGGGAGGTTCTGTGGAGCGGATGGACGTCGACTCTGTCGAGTCTACCCCGGTTGTGGGCGGTGAGTTGCTTCGGCCTCCTGCCCCTTCTCGTGAGTCCGGTGCGTTAACAGAAGCGCAGGTGAGGACGGCTGTGGAGCGGGCTAAGGCCTCTGTACAGCGTGACACTAGTTGTGTCGGTGCCCCCTGAGGCATCGATCCCTCCAGAAAAGGTGTCGTATGGGTCGTTCGACTATCGCTATCATAATAGCGATGGGACGAAACGAACGGTGCCCATAGATGTGGATGAGGCTCCTGTCGGTAGTAGTAGGGGGACTACACGTCCGGCGGTATCCGTCGCTCGCTGTTCTGACCAAGGACAGGGGGGGGAGGATCAGAGACCGGGTCGGATAGCCCAGCGACTGTTGCGTTGGGCTACCGATAGGAGCTTTGCAGTCGAGCTCGGCTATGCGATCGCTGACGATCCTACTCCGTCGTCTGAGTGGATTGTTCGGTCGCTGGGGGGTGGACCGGTTAAGCTGGCGCGGTTCCTTTCGGGGAACGTGGCTGGGTTGACTGAGACTACTCTGTCGCGGCTATGGAATGACCCTCATGAACGGGAGCCATGGTCTGGGACTATATGGTCTGGGAGGAGGGTCGTTGTCGGTTGGTGCGGCCTCAGGGTCTGACCGGAGATCACGGTGTCTCCGATGACGAGGGCTGGGTCGAGCCCGAAGGTCATTCCCGGATCCCGCTGGATTGGTATAACCTCCATTTATGTCACATAATTGGAGGTTTGACGGATCCAGCGAGGGGGGAGGGCTACACGTGACAAGAGTTGGCGTGTCTGGGATATGTTCGCCGGGTGTTTCGCCCGGGACAGACTTGTCTGTTCTGTGAGCTAAACCCGGTGGGGCGTAGGCAGACCCCGAAATTGTTTCTGCGGTGGGGGTCGTTGGCTCGGCATATTTGCGAGAGCCACCTTCACACCGCTCCTCTATGGAGGTGCACGCGACTATTCAACGTGGCGAGTGGTTCGGAGGGTTGTCCAACGCTTAAGGCGACTGGGCAATACTTCTCAACTCCTCGCCGCGGTGAGATGATCAAGCATCTCACGGAGGGCCACGGACGTATGGTGATGGACGTCGTGAAGGGGCTGAGTAGTATCCTGTGGGATCCTCAGTTCATGTCGCACAGGTTGATTGCCCTGTTTATATATGTTCCTGGGTCGGCGGAGGTGCGTCGTGAGCGGTTTTATACTGGTCGCGGCCCATCTTCGGCGAAACGGGGCAGGGGTCGTGGTGCTGTTGCTGTGAGGAGGGACCGGCAGGGGCGAGCAGCTCCTGTGGCCTCTTCGAGCTCTGGGCGGGGTTCTAGATCCGTCCAGGGGAAAGGCAAGGGGAGAGGTAAGAGGTCCTCGTCCCTGGTGCCGTTGCGCGATGGCTCTGCCATTGAGCTGCAGCGGAATCAGGGGTCGGACAGGTCAGCTTCGCCTCCCCCACCGCCGCCTCCACCCCCTCCATCTGCTGCCCAGCAGGGGTTGAGAGACTGGCCTGAGTTGCCAGTCGTGACTATCGATCCGGAGGTAATGGGGTCGAGGGTGGTGCGCCGTCGTAAGCGTCGGAAGGTAGTGACCGAGCTGACACTCTGAGTGCGGTGGTGGCACGGGCTCCACCGACTGTGGTGACGGTGCCAGTGGCATCGGTGTCGCAACCGGTGTCACTGGGTCAGGTTCCGCGGCGACGTGTGTCGGCGGCTGCGGGATCTGCCTCTCAATTGGCAGTGACGCCGTCTGCAAGCTCGGTTGTGATACCAGCGGTGACTGCTCCTGTGGTGAGTTCAGCTCCGGGGGTGATACCTGTGCGACCGGTGGTGGCTACGGCCCCGCTGGTTGATCACGGTGTTGCTCTGGCGCTGGACAGTATCACGGAGCGTCTCTGTGAGGCCAACCATGTGGACGTTACGGCCAGGATTTTGGAGTCGGTCGGCGGCCTGGTCAATGCCTTCATTGGAGGCTTTGATGCGGTCGTCGCGCAGACGCAGGAAGTCCTGACGCGTCAGGCTGAGGGAAGGCGTGGTGCTGACTTCGACAATGGTGTGGAAGACAAGAAGATTGTCGAACGGAAGTTGGCAGTATCACGCGAGCAGAGAGCGCGGCAGGCATCAGTCATTGACGATATCGACATGACTTTTTCTGCCGCGTTCCACTCGGACTTCCGGAGTTGGGATGGTTCATTGCGTACTTTGGATCTTTCCGGCTTTAGCGTTGAGGACAGGCTGCACGGCCTGCCGGCCAGCTTGGTGGCTGATGCTGCTGCGGCACATCGGGCGCTGCTGGCGCGGGCGGCTAGGGCGCCTGCTGACGTTGACGGCGACGTTCAGATGGCAGGTGACGGGAAGGTGGACGGCGATTAGTCGTCGTTCTGTCCTGTCTGGTTGGTTTGGACGTCACGTCGAAATTCAGATGACAGGTGACAGGGTGGTGGACGACGTGTAATTGTTAGTACAGTTGGGCGTCGCTCTCCTCTGTCCGAGGGATTCTGGGTATCGTGGTTGCTCGGATGACAGGTGGCAGGTAGGTTAGCGGTGGTTGACTGCTCGCGCAGGTGATCGGCGCTAGCCCTGTCCGAGGGATTTCGGGTTCCACGTCAGGGGTTATTAAAAGACCAGCACCCCTGTGGCGGTTATTGTTTTTTTTTATATATTAATATATACACTAATATTATATAAAATAATTTTTTTTTCTGATAAGTTCATCTCCCTTAAGGAGGTGATTACCGCCTTGTATATATATGTGTATTGTTACTAATATAACATTGTATATACCTTTTTTTAGTACTACGGTGCTATTTTTACATTGATAGCCATAATGTATTTAGCATATCGTACTGCTCTATTCCAATATTATTTTTCTTTTGCAGTACGATTGTTCATGATATATGGTATGGTGAAGAGCTTAGCTTTCTCCCGATTGGAGGATCTAGCTTCTTGTGTTCTGCCTATTTTTCTGCAGTAGGGGTCGGAATAATTTTTTTTTATATACTAAATAAATTATTTCTAAAAATATTCCTCAACTTTCACCCTGTTTTGACTTCCTTGTTCCACACTATTAGGAAATATAATATTCTAAATTTATTTAGTGGAACGAGGTGGTCGATGGTGTGGGAGTTGGTGGGTAGACACTGTCCATTTTACACTAAAAGATTTTCCTATGCAGTGTCGCCCTGGCTCTTATTTTATGCTGCATTCTTTATTTTAAAATTACTACTATGGTAAGCGCTTCTAGCAGAACATGATTGACAGCGTGTGCGTCGGCTCCTGTTATGACAGGGGAGGATGCACATGGGGTGTAATTTTCTTTGTAGGAGGCCGGTTTCTTGCTGGCGCCCATTACCATAAAATTACAACAGGAGAAATGCTATAAACACTTTTATTGTTACATCCAAATAAAGTTATTATACCAGTAACAGCAAATGTTCAATGTTCATACACAGGCATTGGAATAAGGGAGATAAATTCAAAGGTCTGTATAAGAAAGCTGAATATTTGATGAAAGCATCGCATTTTGTCAACCAAAACAATTATCTAGATTTGATTCTACATATTCAACTTGGATACTGGTGCACTCATTAAACATGAAATACTAAGTTACCTTAATAGAACTGACACTGCAGAAGTAATTTTGGACATTTTCACTTCAATTATCGTCTGTTAATAATGTATAATATTAATAATTTACTTCAATGTAGATTATAACGATCAATCTCATGTTGTTAGTTATCTTAAAAATATGGTAACATCCTCCTCACAGGATGCATTAATGCAGGCACTGTCCTCCTATTAGGATACATTAATTCAGGCACCGTCCTCCTCACAGGATGCATTAATGCTGGCACCGTCCTCCTCACAGGATGCATTAATGCAGGCACCGTCCTCCTCACAGGATGCATTAATGCAGGCACCGTCCTCCTCACAGGATGCATTAATGCAGGCAGCGTCCTCCTACCAAGATGCATTCTTGCAGACACTGTCCTCCTATTAGGATGTATTAATGCAGACATCGTCCTGCTCACAGAATACATTAATGCAGACACCATCCTCATCACAGGATGCATTAATGCAGACATCGTCCTGCTCACAGAATACATTAATGCAGACACCATCCTCATCACAGGATGCATTAATGCAGACACCATCCTCCTCACATGATGCATTAATGCAGGCATCGTCCTCTTCACAGGATACCTTAATGCAGACACTGTCCTGCTCACAGGATGCATTAATGCAGGCACCGTCCTCCTCACAGGATGCATTAATGCAGGCACCATCCTCCTCACAGGATGCATTAATGCAGGCACCGTCCTCCTTACAGGATGCATTAATGCAGGCACCGTCCTCCTCATAGGATGCATTAATGCAGGCACCGTCCTCCTCACAGGATGCATTAATGCAGCCACCGTCCTCCTCACAGAATGCATTAATGCAGGCACTGTCCTCCATACAGGATGCATTAATGCAGGCACCATCCTCCTCACAGGATGCATTAATGCAGGCAGCGTCCTCCTCACAAGATGCATTCTTGCAGACACTGTCCTCCTATTAGGATGTATTAATGCAGACATCGTCCTGCTCACAGAATACATTAATGCAGACACCATCCTCATCACAGGATGCATTAATGCAGACATCGTCCTGCTCACAGAATACATTAATGCAGACACCATCCTCATCACAGGATGCATTAATGCAGGCACCATCCTCTTCACAGGATACCTTAATGCAGACACTGTCCTGCTCACAGGATGCATTAATGCAGGCACCGTCCTCCTCACAGGATGCATTAATGCAGGCACCATCCTCCTCACAGGATGCATTAATGCAGGCACAGTCCTCCTCACAGGATGCATTAATGCAGGCACAGTCCTCCTTACAGGATGCATTAATGCAGGCACCATCCTCCTCACAGGATGCATTAATGCTGGCACCGTCCTCCTTACAGGATGCATTAATGCAGGCACCGTCCTCCTTACAGGATGCATTAATGCAGGCACAGTCCTCCTTACAGGATGCATTAATGCAGGCACCATCCTCCTCACAGGATGCATTAATGCAGACACTGTCCTCCTCACAGGATGCATTAATGCAGGCACCATCCTCCTCACAGGATGCATTAATGCAGGCACCGTCCTCCTCACAGGATGCATTAATGCAGGCACAGTCCTCCTTACAGGATGCATTAATGCAGGCACCATCCTCCTCACAGGATGCATTAATGCTGGCACCGTCCTCCTCACAGGATGCATTAATGCAGGCACAGTCCTCCTTACAGGATGCATTAATGCAGGCAGCGTCCTCCTCACAGGATGCATTAATGCAGGCACAGTCCTCCTTACAGGATGCATTAATGCAGGCACCATCCTCCTCACAGGATGCATTAATGCAGGCACCGTCCTCCTTACAGGATGCATTAATGCAGGCACTGTCCTCCTTACAGGATGCATTAATGCTCGCACCACTCTACTGCCCCCGCTGCCCCTAGTGCCTCCACCGGGGCCGCTGCTGGGGCGGCCGGTCGGGGGGCAGCCGGAACTCGAGCTTGGGCTCGGAGGGCAGTGGCCGGAGGAGCGGCTTCGTGAGCGGTGTGATCTTGTACACGGACGGTAGGATGGGCACGGAGCCGGGGCCGGGGCCGGACTGGGTCAGGTTTGTGTAGCTGCAGGAACAGAATGAGCACAGAATGAACACAGAATGAACACAGAATGAGCACAGAATGAACACGGAATGAGCAGGGAATGGGCACAGAATAAGTACAGAATGAGCACAGAATGAACACAAAATGAGCACAATATGAGCCTGGAATGGCCACGGAATGAACACGGAATGGGCACAGAATGAACATGGATTTAGCACAGAATGAGCACAGAATGAGCACGGAATGGGCACAGAATGAACACGGAATGAGCGTAGAATGAATACAGAGTGAGCACAGACTGAACACGGAATTAGCACAGAATGAACACGGATTTAGCACAGAATGAGCACAGAATGAGCACGGAATGGGCACAGAATGAACACGGAATGAGCGTAGAATGAATACAGAGTGAGCACAGACTGAACACGGAATTAGCACAGAATGAACACGGATTTAGCACAGAATGAACACAGAATGATCCCGGAATGGGCACAGAATGTACACGGAATGAATACGGAATGAATACAGAGTGAGCATGGAATGAACACGGATTTAGCATAGAATGAACACGGAATGAGCACAGAATGAACACAGAATGAACACGGAATTAGCACAGAATGAACACGGAAGTAGCACAGAATGAGCACAGATTAAGAACGGAATGAGCACAGAATGAACACCGAATGAACACAGAATGAGAAAGGATTGAACACGGAATGGGCGCAGAGTGAACACGGAATGAGCACAGAATGAGTCCGGAATGAACACAGAATGGGCATTGATTAAACACAGAATAAGCACGCAGTAAGCACAGAATGAGAACGGAATGAGCACAGAATGAACACGGAATGAGCACAGAATGAGGAAGGAATGAGTACAGAATGAACACGGAATGAGCAAAGAATGAGCACAGAATGAGTCCGGAATGAACACTGAATGAACACAGAAAAAACACAGAATGAGCCCGGAATGAGCACAGAATGAACACAGAATGGGCATTGATTAAACACAGTATAAGCACTCAGTAAGCACAGAATGAGAAAGGAATGATCACAGAATAAGCTCACAGTAAGCACACTACTAGCAGAGAATAAGCACATAGTAAACACAGAATAAGCACAGGATGAGAAAAGGAATGACTACAGAATGAGCACAGAATAAGCGCATAGTAAGGTGAAAAAGAGCATGACAACTGTGCATTAGGAATAAGTCCAAAATAGGCAAAAGGAATAAGCATACAAAAACCGGAGAAATAAAAATGAAAAATAAGTGTGATGAACAAGCATAATGAAGATACAACAAAATAAGTGTGATGAACAAGCATAATGAAGATACAACAAAATAAGTGTGATGAACAAGCATAATGAAGATACAACAAAATAAGTGTGATGAACAAGTATAATGAAGATACAACAAAATAAGTGTGATGAACAAGTATAATGAAGATACAACAAAATAAGTGTGATGAACAAGCATAATGAAGATACAACAAAATAAGTGTGATGAACAAGCATAATGAAGATACAACAAAATAAGTGTGATGAACAAGCATAATGAAGATACAACAAAATAAGTATGATGAACAAGCATAATGAAGATACAACAAAATAAGTGTGATGAACAAGTATAATGAAGATACAACAAAATAAGTGTGATGAACAAGCATAATGAAGATACAACAAAATAAGTGTGATGAACAAGCATAATGAAGATACAACAAAATAAGTATGATGAACAAGTATAATGAAGATACAACAAATAGTGGGGCGGATATGTAACAATTTCTACTTGAGGTGTGCACTTCCGGAAAGAAGCATGAAACTTTGTCCTAGGGTGTTTTGGGGTATGCTAGTTTAAAGAATTGCGGGAACCATGACGTCACTCTAATGGTTCCCACCCGAAATTAAGAAATTCAAAATGGGCCCCACAAAACACATTTTTGCCCATAAAACTGTTCTAAGTCCCCCGATTACCATGATCTTGATGTATATACCTATGTTTTTAAGGTCAAGGAATCCAATAAAAGACATGTGAAGACCCATAACATACATCTTCATGGTGAAAATTTAAAAAAATGCTCATAACAATAATTTTTTAAACACCAACTTTCTTTAAATCTGACGTTGTTGTTTTACTTCTTCATGGTAATTGAGGATTAAAAGCAGAAGACATTCTAATGATATTGGTGATCTTAAATTTCTCACAGTATGCTAATTAATTTAAATCCTTTCAATGATTTTGCATTTCAGAGTTTATTAAGAGTTTAGATACAAAGACGATACCTGGCACAGACATCAATACTAATGACATTTCTTCTCAACAGGGTCATAATCACAAGGAACCAGTACATTTAACCTGTTATAATTCTTACTTTTCAGAAAGCAGTGGCATTCATGTCATGATGGTCATCTAGGCGATCACCATGTCCAAAAGGCTTAGACTTGCTCCTCGGGCACCAGTTCAACCGACAAACTGGGACATATGTGCTCTGTTCCAAGAACTTGGTGGAACTCTCATAAACCGATCAGCAACAGGTTATGCATTGCTGGCCACAAATTTATCTGCCTTTCATGAACTAAACAATGTGCCATTGAACATAAACGTATCACGACTCGATGATGGTGACGGCATGGAGAAAATGCTGACTAAGCATGAAGGTAAGTGACACAAAAAATGTTACGTGTAATGCAACAAAAGTGGAGAGAGCCAGGAAGATGCAAGAAAAAGCTTGTTTGAATACAGCTTAAAAAACACCTTCGCAGTGCAACCACTCCAGCATGTCCCATGGAAACAGAAGAGACACATCAGCCAGCGTGTATTTTCTGTGATGAAACCACAGGAGACTTTCACAAAGCCGAAACAATATCCCTTGAGACCCATGTCAGACAAATCGCTACAGAACTCCGAGACACAAAGCTGTTGGCCAAATTATCAGTTGAAGATATCATCGCTATTGATGCTGTTTATCACTTTAAGTGCTTGACATCATTCTACAACAAACATAGATCTCAACAAAGACATTCGACTGAGAAGTGTCACCAAATCAACACAGATTCACTTGCATTTGCTGAGGTGGTGTCTTATATTGAGGAATATGGTCAATTGGGAGGAGACCAGAATCATGTTTTCAAACTCACTGATCTCAACGTATTGTATTGTGAGCAGCTACAAAAATTAGGTGGTAACACAAATGGAAACATCCATTTGACCAGACTTGCACAGAAACTCCGACAGCATATTCCAAATCTTGAAGCTCATCACAGCAAGTTTGTCACAGTATTTTCATTCAAGGATGATGTTGGTGATGCCTTGCTCAACATCTGCTACCTTGATCCAGATGATGAAGCCATCATGCTGATGAGAGTAGCAAAGCTGATTCGCAAAGAAGTGTTTGAGAAAAAATACCACTTCAATGGTTCCTTATGCGATAAACAATATGACGATCTCCCAGCATCTCTATCTGCTCTGGTTGGAATGATTTTAGGAGGTTCAAATGCAGGACAACGTATTGATGACAATGAAGTCAGCACAGCTGCCTCATCCATTTCGCAGTTATTAGTCTTCAATGCTGTCAAACATGGTAGGAGAGAATCTGTAGCAGTACGGCACATCTCCGACCATGAGACTGTTCTTCCACTGTACCTAGGCCTACTCATTCACAATAGAATACAAAAACGTGATCTCATTGACATTCTTTTTGAGAAAGGTCTATCTGCATCGTAAGACAGGGTTTTGCAACTGTCCACAGAGGAAGACAATAGAGTAATAGACAATTATGAGAATGAGGGCAGTGTCTGTCCGTCTACCCTCCGAGACAGTCTGCTCACTACTGGAAACCTGGATAACATTGATCATAATCCATCATCCACTTCAAGTCTTGATTCTTTCCATGGCACAGCACTATCAATCACACAGCATGTCACAAATGACAATCCGGGTGTTTTTAGGGTCCTTGAGAAGATTCCTGAAAACAGAGACCAGCCAAAGTCGAAATCTATCAAGTCATTACCGAAGTCATATACTAATGTGCCACCAATATCGCTCCCTGGCAATCTCATTCCAACAGTAACTGATGACCTAGCAATTCCAATACCTGTTGCCATGAATGAAGATCAAATGCAATGCCTTGGTTTGAAAAAGTGAGGACAGCTTTGGCTGATGAAAACTGATCTGGTGAACATATCATGGTCAGCCTAGTTTGCCAGCTTACAGTTGTATATACCCAAGCCTCCTGCAATTATCGCTCTACTGCCAATGTTTCCAGATGCTGCACACTCACCCACAGAACCGTGGAGCTGGTAACCATCTCTGGGTTGCCAACAACACTAATATTCCTGGTAACTGGAATAACTTCCTTCATTGTGATTCAAACATAGAGAGCCTGTTCCAACTTCTAGCCAATGCAATACAGGAGTTTCAACCCCATCAATATAAGCTAGTCATCTCCACACATGGCAAGAATGCTGTTTCATCTCCCAGAGCCGACCTTTCCGACTTGTCCTGCACTCATGAAGAAACAGACACACGGCTACGGTTTCATGCTTCCCATTCGTTCCATCAAGGATTTACCAAGCTGACGATACATGCAACAGATACCAACGTGGTGGTTCTTGCAATTGATGTGTCAAGTGTCTTAAAGGATTGTGAAATATGGGTAGCATTTGGTCATGGATCTAAACTATGCTACATCCCCTGTCACCTGATTTCAGCTGAATTAGGCAATGATGCATCATGGGGTATTCTCTTGCATGCGATATCAGGATGTGATACGGTTTCCACCTTCTATGGAATTGGAAAGAAAACAGCTTGGGCTGTATGACGAATATGCCTCAGCTCACACCTACTTTCCTTCGTTTATCTCACGCGCCAACTCAGATATCCCCAGACAAAATGGAGCAAATAGAAAGATATGTTGTTCTTTTGTATCAGCGAACATCAGCACTTAGCCATGTGAATGAAGCCAGGAAGCAGTTGTTCACTCATAACCGTAAGATGGTAAACATTCCTCCAACATTACATGCCCTAGAGCAGCATGTGAAAAGGGCTGTTTTTCAGGCAGGGCATATCTGGGGACAGTCACTTATAGGAGAACCCAATGTTCCTTCACCAGATTTATGGGGCTGGGAGAGCGTGAAAGATGATTCTCCATGAACTCCATGCTGGACCACTCTCCCAGAGGCAGCCAAAGGTTGTCAAGAACTGTTAAAATGTGGATGTAAAAAGGACTGCACTAAAAGATGCAAGTGTGTCAAGGCAAATCTGCCATGTTCACAGTTGTGCTTTTGTTCGGGACAGTGTAGCCGAGAGTAAGAAGTTTGTAAGAAGATCAATAATTTGATAATGTTTTAAAGGAAGACTTTTGCCGTAACCAGTTCCAGCTGTTCTGAGCAAAACATATTCAAAAAGAGGTAACTGATAACTTCATAGCTGAATAGTACTGAGAATATAGGCTACTGGAACAATCCACAACCCCTGGTGGTAATTCTTTGAACTTGTTCAAGTCATTTAGTTCTATGGCATATGTGTCCCTTTATCAGAATGTACGACACACAATCAGATTCCTTAATATTGATACTAAGATGGTAATCGATACACTTACATATACGCTGTTGCAAAAAGATTGAAGTTATAAGCGTCTTTTAATATTTTCACCATGAACATGTATGTTATGAAAGTTCAAATGTATTTTATCGGGTTCCTTGACTGTAAATACATAGGCATAGACATCAAGATCATGGTAATTGGGGCACTTAGAGCCATTTTATGGGCAAAAACGTGTATGGGGTTGGCCATTTTGAATTTCTTAATTTTGGGCGGGAACCGTTGGAGTGACGTCATGGTTCCCGCAATTTGTTAAGTCAGCATACCCAAAAACCCCCTAGGACAAAGTTTCATGCTTCTTTCCAGAAGTGCACACCAATTTCGCATATCCGCCCCACTAAAAATAAGTGTGATGAACAAGCATAATGAAGATACAACAAAATAAGTGTGAGGAATAAGCGAACAGAAAGCATGAGAAATAAGTTGGGTGAACGAACAAAAGAAATAAATATGAGAAATAAACATAGGAAAAAAGCATTATAACTGCACAATTGAAATAAACACAAGAAGCGAACACAAGAAATAAGCAGAGGAAATATATGTAATATAATCAAGAAACATAAGCACATAAAATAAATATGAGAAAATGCAAGAAAAATAAGCAGAAGAAATAAGTGAGAAATAAAACAAGAGGCCTGCACAAATTACACATTTGTTCTATAAATAATTGCGAACAAATAAGCCCTTTACTGCTAGTGCTACCCAATGATCTATGCCTTTCGCTGCCTGACAGAATCAATCACCAAACATGGAAATTTGAAAACTACCCGAACAGTCATGAAACGCGCTTCCCAGGAGCAATAAGCCAGAAAGAGCAGTCAGGACTGTTGTAACAGATTCAGTTCGGACTAGTCAGGTAGGGGCCACGACTTGGATTTCAAAACGTCTTGAAAAAGCAAGATGTTTTGAAAAACCAAGCCAGTTTACATGTAGAAACAAATAGGGGTGACCTGTCACAGTCTGCCACTACTTTAATATTGAGGATGGAACCTAACAAAATACATCATTAAAATGGCTATAAGTAGCTCTTCAAAGTTTATGTGAAGAAAATGCTCCTGTGTATAGTATGTTCATAATATTCAATTAAAACTACATTAAAATAAAGAGATAATCTTATTTTGCCTATAACATTGTGCTGTTATTATTCTGGAATTAGTCATTTTTACTGGTGAAACACCATGGTCTATTTAAAGAAGTATTTTTCTTAGAATCAAAATCCTGGACATAGTTAATGAGAAATAACCAACAATATGAACAAATCATGATGAATAGCATCATATATGCCATTACCCTAATGTACACACAGGCAGATGGGTTGTTGTTTTAGCAGTCTACTACACAAGGATGGCCACTGGAGCTGGGTGTGGGTGTTGGTTGGGTGTGTGTGTGGGTGTGTGTGTGGGTGTGGGTGTGGGTGCAAAGTGAGATTTCTCTCTGTGTGGTATATCCACCATCCAGTATATGTGTATATGCATATACAGACATATACAAGTATATATATATTTATGCATATACATATATATGCATATATGGGCATAATTATGAACATATAGTGATAAACTCGCATATATGTGGATATATGCCCATATATATGCATATATACACATATCATCATCATCATGCTGTCGGTCGCGATGCGACAAAGACTGCTTTCATTACTTGACTGCCGCTCTCCATTTAGCTCTCTGCTGTGAGAGTTGCGTCCATGAGTCGGTCTTAATGTCTCTCAGCTTCAGGTTTCTCTTGATGGTATCCCTGAACCGTAGATGGGGGCGCCCTCTCTTTCTGTAGCCAGAAGACAGTTGGGAATAAAGGATCTGCTTTGGTAGCCTGTCTGATGACATCCTCATGAGGTGTCCAGTCCACCGGAGATTCTTTTTGATCAGAAGATCTTCCATAGAGGGCAGCCCCATCCGTTCGAGTATTTCCTTATTCGTCACTTTGTCCTTCCAGGTTAGCCTCATGATTGAACGCAGATGTCGCATCATGAAGGCATGCAGCTTTTTCACCTGCCGTCTGTACACTGTCCAGGCCTCGGCTCCGTATAGTAGGGTGGATAGCACAATTGCGCGGTAGATCTTACCTTTGACCCGAATGGACACATGGTGGTTGTTCCAGAGTCTCTGGCGTCGTCTGCCGAAAGATGCGCTAGCCTTGGCCATCCTCCTCTGTATCTCAGCATCAATGCTGTATCTCAGCATCAATACACATATATACATGTAAATATGTATATATACACATATATACATATATACACATATATATATATATATGCATATATACATATATATGCATATATCTGTGCGTATATGTGTATATATGTTCATATATACACATACATACATTTAGGTATGTATATACACACATATATACACATATATATATGTGTATATATGGACATCTATATGTGAATATATATATATATATATATTTGTATGGATATACTGGTACTGGTAGTACCCCTATCCTCAAACTTAAAAACAAGGTTTGGCAACAGTCATGGCTCAATGACCATGACCCACATCCCCACTACGTTTTTCAGTTAGTCAGTTTACAGATGCATCCCCATCCTAGCTTTTTTGTGTTGGTGTAACCCTGCCAGCCATATAGACCAGGTTAGTGGTAGTCATGCATGGTTGCCCCACCTGACACCTCCCCCACCACCCACACACACAAAGTAAAACAATACCCACACGGCAACACTGGTCTGCAATCCACACCCCCACCAGCCCACCTCTAGCCACACCATGCTGGTCAATGATGATGTGGTGATATTTATTTAAATTTTATTTTATTTATATTTAAATTGATTTATTTATTATCCTAACTTTTTATTTTTTTCAGATTATTTCTATCCATACTGTTTGCTCATTATTCACATGCTGTCAGGACCTCCCAGCATTCTGCCACCAATTGGACCACTCTGGGTTTAGCACTTCCTTTATAGCTCAGATGGCAAAGTGTTGGTCTCAAGATCAGAGGTTAACTGGTTCGAATCTTGGAACCAGAATAATTTTTTTGTAAAGAATGTCTTAATAATTTTTTTTTAAATGCATAATTATTTTAATATTAGTCAACTTTACCGGGCTCGACTTTACCCTGGGTCGACTTTACCCCAGGTCTACTTTACCCCAGCCCAACTTTACCCCGGTTCGAGTTTACCCCAGCTCGAGTTTACCCCAGCTCGACTTTACCCAACTTGACATTACCCGGCTCGACTTGACCTGCCTCGATGTTACCCGGCGTGACATGACCCGCCTCGATGTTACCCACCTCGACGTTACCCACCTCAACGTTTCCCACCTCGATGTTACCCATCTCGACATTACCTGCCTAAACATTACCCGCCTAAATGTTACCCGCCTAAACATTACCCGCCTAAACGTTACCCGCCTAAACATTACCCGACCCGACTTTACCCGACCCGACTTTACCCGACCCAACTTTACGCAACCCGACTTTACCCGACCCAACTTAACCCGACCCAACTTTACCCGACCCGACTTTACCCGACCCAACTTTACCCGACCCGACATTACCCGACCCGGATTCACCCGACCTGACTTCACCCGACCCAACTTCACCCGACCCGAGTTTACCCGACACGACTTTACCTGACCCATCTTTACCCGACCCGACTTTACCCAACACCACTTTACCTCACCCCACTTTACCTCACCCAAGTTTACCTGACCCGACTTTACCCGACCCAACTTGACCCGACCCGACTTTACCCGACCCAACTTTACCCGAGCCGACTTTACCCGACCCAACTTTACCCGACCCGGATTCACCCGACCCGACTTCACCCGACCCGACTTCACCCGACCCAACTTTACCCGACACGAGTTTACCTGACACGACTTTACCTGACCCATCTTTACCCGACCCCACTTTACCCAACACCACTTTACCTCACCCCACTTTACCTCACCCAAGTTTACCCGACCCGAGTTTACCCAACCCGACTTTACCCGACCCGACTTTACCCGACCCGACTTCTCCCGACCCTACTTCACCCGGCTCGACTTCCACCCCACCCAACTTCCACGACCCAAGTTTACCCAACACGACTTTACCCGACCAGTCTTTACCCGACCCGACTTGACCCAACCCCCACTTGACCTCACCCCACTTTACCTCACCTGACTTTACTCGACCTGAGTTTAAACGGCCCGATTTTACCCGGCCCGACATTACCTGGGTTGACTTTACCCGACTCAATGTTACCCGCCTCGATGTTACCCGCCTCGACGTTACCCGCCTCGACATTACCCACCTTGATGTTACCTGCCTCGACGTTACCTGCCTCAATGTTACCCGCCTCAACGTTACCCGCCTCGACGTTACCCAACCCAACTTCACCCGACCCGACTTCACCCAATTCGACTTCACCCGATTCGACGTCACCCGACCTGAGTTCACCCAACACAAATTTACCCGACCCGACTTTACCCGACCACACTTTACCCGACCAGACTTTACCCAACCACACTTTACCTCACCTCACTTTACCTCACCCGAGTTTACCCGACTCAACTTTACCCGACCCGATGTTACCCACCTCGACTTTACCCGGCTTGACGTTACCCGGGTTGACGTTACCCGCCTCGACGTTACCCACCTCGAGTTGGGTAAGTCGAGTCGGGTAAAGTCGGGTCGGGTAAACTCGGGTCGGGTAAACTCGGGTCGGGTAAACTCGGTTGAGGTAAAGTGGGGTGAGGTAAAGTGGGGTTGGGTAAAGACGAGTCTGGTAAAGTAGGGTTAGGTAAAGTCGGTTCGGGGAAAGTCGGGTTGGGTAAAGTGTGGTCGGGTAAAGTCGGGACGGGTAAAGTTGGGTCGGCTAAATTTATGTCGGGTGAACTCGGGTCGGGTGAAGTCGACGCGGGTGAAGTCGAGTCGGGTGAAGTCGAGTCGGGTGAAGTCGAGTCGGGTGAAGTCGAGTCGGGTGAAGTCGGGTCGGGTGAAGTCGGGTCAAGTAACGTCGAGGCGGGTAACGTCGAGGAGGGTAACGTTGAGGAGGGAGGGTAACATCAAGACAGGTAACGTCGAGGCGGGTAATGTCGAGGCGGGTAACGTCGAGCCGGGTAACGTTGAGGCGAGTAACGTCGAGGCGGGAAACGTCGAGGTGGGTAATGTCGAGGCGGGTAATGTCGAGGCGGTTAACGTCGAGGTGGGTAACGTCAAGCCGGGTAAAGTGTAGTCGGGTAAAGTGTAGTCGTGTAAAGTCGGGTCAGATAAAGTCATGTCGGGTGAACTCGGGTCGGGTGAACTCGGGTCGGGTAAAGTCGAGTCGGGTAAAGTCGGGTCGGGTAAACTCAGGTCGGGTAAACTCGGTTGAGTTAAAGTGGGGTGAGGTAAAGTGGGGTTGGGTAAAGACGAGTCTGGTAAAGTAGGGTCAGCTAAAGTCGGTTTGGGGGAAAGTCGGGTCAGGTAAAGTGTGGTTGGGTAAAGTCGGGTCGCGTAAATTTATGGCGGGTGAACTCGGGTCGGGTGAAGTCGGGACGGGTGAAGTCGAGTCGGGTGAAATCGAGTCGGGTGAAGTCGAGTCGGGTGAAGTCGGGTCGGGTGAAGTCGGGTCAGGTAACTTCGAGGCGGGTAACATCAAGGCGGGTAACGTCGAGGCGGGTAATGTCGAGGCGGGTAATGTCGAGGGGGGTAACATCAAGGCGGGTAACATCGAGGCGTGTAACATCGAGGCGGGCAACGTCGAGGTGGGTAACGTTGAGGCGAGTAACGTTGAGGCGGGAAACGTCGAGGTGGGTAACGTCAAGGAGGGTAACCTCGAGGCGGGTAACGTTGAGGTGGGTAACGTCGAGCCGGGCAAAGTGTACTCGGGTAAAGTGTAGTCGGGTAAAGTCGGGTCGGGTAAAGTCGGGTCGGGTGAACTCGGGTCGGGTGAACTTAGGTCAGGTGAACTCTGGTCGGGTGAAATCGGGTGGGGTGAAGTCGAGTCGGGTGAAGACGAGTCAGGTAAAATCGAGCCGGGTACAGTCGAGCCGGGTAAAGCCGAGCCGGGTAAAGCCGAGCCGGGTAAAGCCCAGTCAGATAACTTCGAGCAATGTCGAGTTAGGTAAAGGCATATTTATTAATATTGATATAATTATCCATTACAAAAAAAGTAGGACATTCTTTTTTTTTAAAGTATTGCAGTTCCAAGATTCGAACCGGTTACCCTCTGATCTTGAGACGAACACTCTGCCATCTGAGCTACAGAGGAAGTGCAACCCACAATCGTCCAACTGGTGCCAGAATGCTGGGAGGTCCTGAAAGCATGTGAATAACGAGCAATCAATATGGCTAGGAATAATATGAACAAAAGTAAGGATAATAACAAATAAATTTAAATAAATAAATATCACCACATCATCATTGATTCATGACTGACCAGCATGGTGTAGCTAGGGGTGGGCTGGTGGGGGTGTGGGTTGCAGACCAGTGTTGCGGTGTGGCTATTGTCTTACTTTGTGTGTGTGTGTGGGGGGTGGGAGGGGGGGGGGGGGCTAGGAGGCATCAGGGTGGGGTAACCCCTAGCCTGGCCTGTCTGGCTGTCAGGGTTACACCACCATAACTGTTTAACTGAAAAACTTAGGGTGGATGTGGGTCATGGTCATTGAGGCATGACTGCTGCCAAACCTTGTTTTTAAGTTTGAGGATAGGGGTACTACCAGTACCAGCACATACTGGGAGCACCCCCATCCCCAACCCCCCATCCCCAACCTGTGGGCAACAGAGTGAAAGGGTGTGTTGTGGAAGTGAGTTTGGTAAGAGGGGGTATAGACCTGGGAGGAGTGTGCTATTTATATAATAACCAGAAATGCTGTACACAATTATGTTATTGTTTAAAAAAATTGTCTATGGCACTGAAAATTCTGCATAATATATGTGTATATAGTCACATATATCCACATAAATGTGTATATATGTATATAATTATGCATATATATGCTTAGCAATGTACCATTATACACACATATATATGCATAAATACTTATATGCAAATATATGTGTATATATGCGCATATATACACACATAAATGCAAATCTACACATATATATGAGGAGTTCAGGCGCAAAACCAAGTAAGTCCACCCGACCTCTTTTGCTTTAAAATCAAGATTTGTATATGGCCATAAATATAATTCTCAGTAATTCCACTTTTCTTTGTATTATAGGGTTATGGGCAATGAACAAAATACTATGAAAGTGATAAATGAACCTTTATTCCAAAACTCATTAATTAATCAACTTTTATTGATTTTTCTGCAAAACCAAGTAAGTCCACTTTCGGTTTGTTTGCAAAACCATGTAAGTCCATTGTCAAAGACTAATCTTATGGAAATCTTGCAGAATCAAAGAACACACAATTTCCACCATAAGCTTACTCATCATCACCACTATCCTCAAGGTCCTGCACAATGTTCTGATCACCATCATGAGAGAGGGCATTCTCATAGTAACCCCGAACCTCTTGATTTACATCCAACTGTTTCAGCAGCTTCATGACATCCTGCTTCTTAGCCTCTTTCACGCAGTTAATGTCAGCCAGTAGTGAAGGATTGAACTGTGCCCACTTTTTCCCCCTTTTTAGAAGGGAGTGTTGACAATATTCCCCAGCAAATGCACTTTTGAACCCCAAATTTTTCTTAGAAATCTGTAGCACTCTTGCCTCACTAATTTTGAAAGATCTTTGACGTTTTGTGAAACTGGCTGATTCTGCTTTGTAATCATAGCACATCCAATCCTTTCCATACACATGAACAGAACCATGGTTCCTCAGAATCTCACAGTATTCCTCTGGCATTAATATTGTTTCCTTCTTTCGGATTTCTTGCTCGATCCTTCCAAACACTCGGTCTGCAGGAAGAAAGCTGTGTCCCTGTATTGGGAAAGTGTACTCAACAGTAAGATTTGGGTACTTCTGGTTGCACAAAGCAAACAACATGGATAAAACGTTAATGTTCTTATTTTGGCCGTAGCAAGAATCTGAGAACAAACGTAGGAGTTCAGTTTGATTTATGTCCATGTTAACCACTGAACCTAAGTAATCACGTAATGCAGAAGCAATTGTATTGCTGTCTTTGGCATTCTGATGTTCAAGCCATGTATATAAATGAATGTCATCTTTCCCCTGCGGTTCTCCTCTACCTCGGTGACGAACAATCCCAAACACATACATGTATAACTGGCGAGAATAATACGTTTGCCCTATTGGGGACTTCGGAAGTACCAGATTTTCCATGACATCAAAACAGACAGTGAAACTATCTCCCACCTCATTCATCTTGGTGTAAAATTGACGGGCACGGCGACGATGCAACCCATACAGCAGAAGATTTTCTCGCTTTTCATCAGGGGTTTGCTCTAGATCCTTAATTTTCAAGCGGAATTTCATACATGTGGAACATACATCTGTGGCAGGGTGACCAAATGATAGATTGAAGTCGTACACAAAAATGCTCCAATACAGTGAGTACGTTATCCTGTCATGATTCTGCGTCTGGAACAATTTGTGCATCTTTGCAACACTTAAATCACTAGGAAGGTACTTCCTCCCTGGTGCACCTCGACGAGCATAGTGGCTAGCTCTGCACGTGAAGGACTTTATATGATTTCGGACGCTCTCCTTCTTCCCCTCATTTTCTGCAGCTCTCCTGTAACCACCACGATTTTCCGGAGAAGATCTACCCTGATCAAGCCAGAACCTCGCGATGCTCTGTACTCGATATTCCTTGACACCTGAAAGAATGAATTAAATTAAATATAACAAAGCTAATGAACACTTTTATTACAGGTTCTAGTCAATGTAAGTTTAAGCGTACGGCTTTTCCGCCCCCGCCTAAGGCAAGCCTACGTGTTAATAATTATAATTATTTTGGAAAACGACGGAGCGTGTAGAAACACGTCCGCCGGGTCTGGCCCCGAACGCCCGACCCCCGATCGTTGCTTAGCTAGTCGCTAAGCAACGCTTTACCACCGAGAACCCTCGCGTGCACAAGTGTTAGCAATTTGCGCGCTCGCAAATTGCACGTGCGCAAATATGATATCATAAGTATAATTAAATTAAATAAACTATAATTAGAATAGATTAAATTTCTTGCCATATGTGGAACCATACTTACACAATATGCTGAGAAATGAAGCCTGGCATACTGAAATTTTCGTTTTATCTTCCTTCACAAAGCTGTACTTGATCGACACACCTCTGTTGTGTGCCCTTTCCTCATTTTCTTCTCTTGGCCTTCGGCGATGGACCTGGGTTATATCCATGTGGGACACAAGGATTGCATCTTGCTTAACTTTATCTGAGGTGACATACAGCTGCTCTTTTATGTACTGTAAATCGTTTTCTGTCAAAGTTTGGGCAGAGCATACGGTATTGTTATGCGCGCATTTGACACGCGGAATCAAACCTACTCCACTGTAGCGAGCTGCTTTGGCTCTAGAACGCGTGGAATTTTGTGGCTGACGTCGTTTACGCTTTCCCGATGGTGATAACATCACGTTCTCATCAATTGCATCGTAGGTTTCCATAATAAACGTAGACAAAACAACCGTTTGTTTGTTTGTTGTTGTTTTACGTCCTAGCAACATCTAAGGTCATATCAGGACGGGTACCGACTTGTGACAGTGCGCACTCATGGCGACTTAATAGTGCTGTCCCACTGGGAAACCAGGCCGCCGTCACCATGACCTTGTATCCCACTCAGTCACATTATCCTGACACTGAGCACACCAGTCCTTGCCCTATCCTAATAATGCCGAGCGCCTGGCTAGGAAGCGACAAGTATCAATTTTAAAGTCATTGGTTTGACTCGACCAGGACTCGAACCCATGACCCCACGATCTACCAGCACAGGAGACGGACGCTCTAACTCATTCGGCCATATCAGCGCGTACAAATAGGGAATGTGGGCGCCGCCATTTTGTGCGTCATGTGACCTGACATGCGCCGCTGATTGGCCCTATACATCTTACGTGGTTCTGCAGACAAACTCAAATGGCACTTACGAGGTTTTGCAACAAAACCGTATTTTAGGGCCGATTTACCATAGGACTTACCAGGTTTTGAAACAAAACTGATTTGCTCATTGTGTATTAGGGACTAAGAATTGCTGTCTCCATTGGTTATCTCACTTTTCATCAAAATGGACTTACTTGGTTTTGTGCCTGAACTCCTCATATGCAAATATATGTATATATGCATATATACACATGTATATATGTGTATATATACGTATATGCACATATATATGAGTATATATGCACATACATGAGTGTATATGTATATAATTATGCATATATGTGTATATATATATATCTGTGTGCATTTGTATATATATATGTATGTGTGTGTATACTATATGCACATACACATATAATGTGTGGTGGATATACCACACAGAGAGAAATCCCACTCTGCACCCACACCCACACCCACCTCCAGTGGTCATCCTTGTGTAGACTGCTAAGACAACAACCCATCTGCCTGTGTGTACATTAGAGTAATGGCTTATATGATGCCACACAGACACGCGGAATCAAACCTACTCCACTGTAGCGAGCTGCTTTTGGCTCTAGAACACCATTTGTTCATATTTTTTGTTATTTCTCATTAACTATGTCCAGGATTTTGATTCTAAGAAAAGTACTTTTTTAAATAGACCATGGTGGTTTACCAGTAAAAATGACTAATTCCAAAATACAAGCAGCACAATGTTATAGGCAAAATTAGATTGTCTCTTTATTTTAATTGAATATTATGAACATACTATACACAGGACCATTTTCTTCATATACACTTTGAAGAGCTACTTACACCCATTCCAATGATATGTTTTGTTAGGTTCCATCCTCAATATTAAAGTAGTAGCAGACTGTGACAGCTCACCCCTATTTGTTTCTATATGTAAACTGTCTTGGTTTTTCAAGACGTCTTGAGAAAGAAAGACGTTTTGAAATCCAAGACGTGGTCACTCCCTATATATGTTCAATTTGTTGAACTATAAGGGACTACATGTGTGAGGTATTGATTGCAATCAGTTTACTGGTGCTTTAATTTCTTAATGTGGAAAAGACCTTGCATAAGGGTACACACCAATGCTGAATGAGAGGCACACCTCTTCGCGTCACTTTCTTCGTAGGCAGGGAAGTTGAACTTTGCTTAGGAACTGTATTCATGAATTTCACCTGATGCGCTAAGTAATTCGCTTGCCAGTCAGACTGAAAAGGGTTCACTTCAGGCAGCACAACAGAGCCAGGCCGGATATTTGTGCCATATCGAGTGTCTTCTTGCACCACCCTTATCATTGCTGTCTGGGCTGTTGGCTGATGGCTTGACATAATAGCAGCTAAAGGGATTTCCTTTGGCAGTTCATTGATTCGTATAGCCAAAGCATTGCCTTTCACTGCATCTGCCATTGTCGATAGCATCGAAGGAGTTTTATTGAGACAAAGACTTCTTCCAACTGAAGTCCTTGTCAAAGGAGTTTTGACTTGGTGCAGGATTATGTTCGCAGATTTACGGGCTTGGTCGTCAGGCATAGCTAGTTGTTGCTGCTTTCCATGAAGACCATTTGCCACTAGCCTCTCTGACATTCCAGTTCTCACTGAAGGGGCTGTAGTGAAATTAAGCGTTCCATGGACAGAAGTGTTTGCAGAGCAAGTTGTTGCGATGAGAGGGGGACCATGCACCAAAGTGCTTGTTGAATAAGTGGTTGGGGTAACAGCCTTTCCATTGCTCAAAACGTTTGCTGAAAAGAATGCTCTGTTGGTCGGGCTTCCACAGATTGCAGTGCATGGCGAAGGAGATGCTGTGATACGAGTGGTTCCATGGACTGAGTTACTTATTAAACACGATGTCGAGATGAAGGGACTTCTACTGACAGAAGTGCTTACTGAACATGTCACAATCGGTGGCTCTCTATGGACAAAAGAACTCATTGTTGGAAGCTTAGGGCTTCGACAGACCAAAGTGCCCACTGAACTAGTCTTTACAATGTGAGGGTTTCCATGAAACAAAGCGCTTGCTGAAGTTGTTGGCTTTCGACAGACTGTAGTGTCTGCTGACCTAGGTATTGCGATTTGAGGGCTTCGACAGACCAAAGCACTGCCTGAACAAGTGGTTACGGAATGAGGGCTTTCATGAAGCAGGGTTCTTGCCGAAAAAGATGTTGGGTTGACATGAATTTCACTTTCTGACCTAGTCACTTGGTGTGGCTTAATAGCGAGTTGTTGTTGAGTGGTGCGATACTTGTTCCGTGATTTGCGCACCGTTGCTGTATGTGCTAAGCGTGTTATTACGACACAAGTGTTTTGCTGATCTGAAGTGCTTGCTGAAGAAGTTCTGATGGGAGGGTGACAGTGAACTGAAGTGCTTGAGGAACAAGTGGTGTGACACAGTGACCTACTTGGTATGTGAGTTACCGCTTTATCAACTGCAGTGCTTGGAGCAGCTACAATTTCAAGAGTTCCAACTACTGCTTCGCTTCTATAATGCCTAATAGGGAGTACGCTGCCATCTTGTGATTTGTGTGACTTGCCGCTGATTTTTGGCAATGTGGGACACGGGGGCCTCCTTGAGGATGACCCCCAGTTCAGGCGCTTCTGAGTCAGGGGCTGGGAAGCTGTAATCAAAGTAACATGATTATGAAATTTCACAACAGCGCTAAGGTAATCCTTGTCTTAACGAAGCATACCTTATTTATAATATATATATCATCCATATATTAGCTACATATAAAAATTATATAAATATGTGCTATATAATTTATTATATGAATATAAATACGGAGTTCCAACTTTATCCACTTTGATCAGGAGAAATTGAAATCTACTTTAACAAATAACCAGAATACCCAAATAGGAAATCCAATTTTTTTCTGGCAGAGTACCTGCCCAAACTAAGAGCTAAATTCGGCGAAGTTGGTACAATAAGGACACCTAGTGCCAAATAGGCCCTTGTACTTATACACATATAGAATAATTATGTGAGACTTACCTGGGTACAGTTGACACATAATTGTTGTTTTACCGAGTCCTAGGCCTCGGCTTGTTATAGGTCAGGGAGAGGAAGCGCTACCCAATGAACCGCTCTTTACCTAGCTAATTCTGTTAATTTATTTTATTAATTTATTTAGTTAATTTTCAAGTCTCTGGTTTGACTCGATCAGAGTTTGAACCCACAAACTCCCGCATGGGACTCCAGTCGGTGCCCTACCAATTCAGCCATCATGTCCAGTGCTCAACTTAACACTTCTGGGAACTGATTGGTTTCCTACTTTTTGGGTATGGGAGGGCGGGCCCTGACCTATAACAAGCCGAGGCCTAGGACTCGGTAAAACAACAATTATGTGTCAACTATACCCAGGTAAGTCTCACATAATTATTCTATTTCACCTCGTCCTCGAGCCTCCTGGCTAATTATAGTTCAGGGAGATGTTTACGTACTTATAATTTCCATTTCACCTTCCATTTCTAAATTCCTTATAGTATTAGAATTCAGAACCTAATCATTTCTTTTTAACGCAGTAAACTGATAGCCAAGGAATCTTTTCTTCAGCCTTTTGTTGTAATATCTTTGTGAACATTAAAACATTTATCCCTACTGGTACAGAGTAAATTAATTTTTATTGAGACCCCAGTCCCCTGAAATAGGGCTGGAGAGATATCTATGTAATATCTTATATTCTATGAATATATAACCTCCAATTAAATATTGCCAGCTTTTGTCTTGCCAAGTTACCACATATAGAGATAATTTCTGTGTCCTCTGATGACTCCACAGTGTAGTTTGCTACCAGTTAGCAAAACATTGTGATGTGTTATTAGGGGGTCAATTCAGTGACCTCCCAAACAGGTAAGTTAAAATGTTACCAATACATCCTATCTTAACCAGTATCATAAAGAAACATATATGGTTTTAGCAAGTGCTTTCACTAAAAGGAAGCTGAAGTGCAATAATACAAAATTGTACGCTATCATAAATATCCTTCGATACCTTCCAATGTTCTTCAAGTCACTAACCGTAGACCTTTAGAGTAATGGTTTCACCAGGTGATATGTGTTCAAATTACAACCCATATCATACGACCATATACCAATGTGGGTATACCTAGATATGTATCACACAGAGAACTGAACCCTCCTATTGAGTTCATCCATATCATACAGCCAAATA
Source organism: Branchipolynoe longqiensis (assembly GCA_030323885.1). NCBI lineage: Eukaryota > Metazoa > Annelida > Polychaeta > Phyllodocida > Polynoidae > Branchipolynoe > Branchipolynoe longqiensis. The sequence continues at coordinate 19,818,672 of CM059202.1, forward strand.
CCAATGTGGGTATACCTAGATATGTATCTTACAGAGAGGTGAACCCTTGTATTGAGTTCACACTGAATCCTCTGCCACCCAGGTCAATTTCTTAACTTGATTATGTGCGTGTTGTTAACACCAATGTGGAGTCACATGTGCATGTTGACAGTATCTTCTGGCCATGCAACTTTTGGTAGCTCAATCTGTTCATTGAGTGTTTTAGACTTATCAAGTCTGTGCCCCTGTTTCTTTCCAGAACACATGTTCCAATGCGTAAGAATATGAGGTTTGAGCCTCAGTGCATCAAACTATTATGTTTGTGTCCAAACTGTATATAATCCATGTTTGTATTCATATACAATGGTCGATGGCAACTGAATCAGTTGAATTTGACAGGTGTATCTAGGTGTATTACCAGCACCTCTGTGTACCTATGTTTATAGGGATTTCTTGTCTATTATATTCACACCTCTGTCAAAATTTGCAACCTAAGTTTGCTATGGTGTTACATCTGTAGTAGTGCATATTTAAAACATTAAATTTGTAGTTCAATATGTTGACTTAAGTATGTGTCAAGGTCTTTTCATATACCAGGTTTCCTATGCAAAACATGGCAGCCCTACTCTGGGCTTAACTTTATCAATACTCCATGCTATGTTGGCAATATGATGCAACAGATTATGTGCCTGTGTATGATTGAAACAATTTCAACAGTTATCTCATAACCAAAAGTCTGCCTACTGACAACCCATCTGTGCGGGTTCAAACTAACATATAAAGCATGCACCTATTCGTATTGACAACTTGTGTCTGTCAATGTGGCCAAACATGGTAAACACATGGCTATGGATATGCTGAACTCATATCCAATCTGCTAATGCATATTTATGCGAGTATTGATATTAATCAATACTGTTGTCATTATCCCTTTATAACAATGTGTTCTCTCCATGCCCATTATTGATATCCACTGTCTAAGCTTATGTCAATTCATGGAAATTGTCTAAAATTTCTAATGAAATGAAATAATTCTCAATTCCCAGTCTAGCCTCACATCAGTGGCAGTAAGTTTTCCCCATGTTACCAATGGGGTAATAATATGGATGTAACCAGTTATCATCTGGGTCTAGCCTAGGACCACCTCCAGCTATGACTGAACCCACTATTATTGTTTACCAATGGACTGAGCTCTGAAGTCTTCCTAAGAGCTCTGAAGTCTGAAGTCTTCCTAATAACTTAAAGAGCACAATAAACCGATCATTAAATAAAGAGCTGATCTGTATATATGTGAATTGTTGGCCCAACAATGCTGCCGATAGCAATGTTGTAGTACTTAGATTTATTAAGTAATCATTAATAAATAATTGGCCTAATTAAAGTCACTGCTATAATTTCAGAAGATTCAGAATAAACACTTTGTCTCTTATGTGCCTATGCATCATGACAACAGACTGCTAACAATATTTTATGCAGTCAACTTTGCTTTAATTATTCATCCAACTAAATAAGTTGGGTAATATCTGCTTTCTAAGTTAGACAATATATATATATATATTCACCATAATAATATCTAAATTAAGAAAATTGTATGGAATTTCCTAAGAAACACAAAACCCCAGTTATGGTTACAGATACATCTGTCAAACTATGTTCGGCACTGTTTAATATAACAGTCTGTTATGTGTTATTATGCCATGCCCATTGGGATAACCTGATAACCTTAGATGTTGCTATGACAAAAAACTCCAATAACCAACCAAAACATTGGTAGTTGTATGTTGGACTTAGTAGTGTTCTTTCCTTACAATAGGTAAGTGTATGTCAGACTTTAAATGTCTGCTGGTCTGGGTATGTATATACCACAATTACAGAGGTATTTGTTTTGTGCCTAGCACACCCAATCATGTCCACAGCCAATAGAGCTGTTAATATCCAAGCTAATTACTGCTACCCAGTAGGTAGATGGCCACATGTCATATACTATGATTGCATACACCCCCATTCATGTAATGGTGTATATCTAGCCTGGCCACTGAGTGTCAGTGTGGTGGCTTGATGGGCTATTACACTAAAATAGCCCTGTGTCCTGAAGTGGGGTATTGTGTAACCCCAGCCCTTGCTACTGGTCTGGTGCAATCATGCCCATGATACCGAAATTGGCTGGGTCTGTGCCCTTTTTAAGAGAGGTATGTATATGTACATACCTGCATGTTTCTGGGGTTTACCTGCTCAACTCCTTCAAGTTCCTAGGCCCCGAATAGGAGTCATACATTTTATGACCATGTAAAGCCATTGCTGGCCATGTGTATATTCAGCCAGTTCTCCCACCACTAATTAGTGTGATAGTGTTGCCAGTAGGCCTATGCCTTGGTTAGCATGGTTCACAGACTTTGTCACTATTTTACTATTGCAAATAGGAAAAACATATAGTGAGTGCAGCTGTATACAGAGCATCTCTGCAATTGTAACGGCCAAATCTAGCCCACATTCAAGGATAACCATAGTTAATCCTTGTGCCAACCTTATTTCCCATAATTATTACTTTTATGGTTCTTTAATGGCCAGTTGCTGTGACAGCACTGGCAATGTGCATGATCATTTGTCACATTGGTCACCCCGTCTGTGGAGTACCAGTTCACTGACTTCATTTCCACTATTTTATTATTATGTGTATGCATACACACATAGTGGGTGCACTAGTGTACGCAGTGTCTCTGCATAACTATGCTGAGGAGCCAATCCCTCTAGTTTGTCGGAAGCCATCTCGACTCAAAGAAGTATTTTCATTCCTTGTAATTATAATCAATTTATCATATTGTTACCTTCAAATAACCTATTTGACCACCCTCTGGGACTGGCACTGGCTAGGTGCATGGTCAGTTCTTGTATTGGCTTGGCACTCTGCCATATTTGACCACCCTTGGGGACTGGCACTGGTATGTGCATGATCAGTTGTATTGGTTCGGCACTGAGCCTAAGGGTGTCACCCCTCCCAACAATCCTACCGGTGGCTACCGTGCCTCCGGTAGTTTCACGTACACATTTTTACTAATTTTGAAAAATCAAATACCAAGTATCAGTTTCACTTAAATATTTTGCTGCTCACCTTCTTACACTACTAATCTCAGTCAGTTAGAAAAACAAATAATTTTATTTCACTAAATTTCATGTAAATGTCATGTAGATACATGCTGTCCAAACGTACCCGTGTGTCAGAACACACAGAAAAAACATACACATTAAACTAATGTGTGTATGTGTTGAGTGAGAAAATGGGTCATGGTGACAGCACTAAAAGTCACCATGAGCACAACTGTCACAAGTTGGCACCCATCCTGAAATACCTTAGATGTAACCAGGATGTAAAACCCCAATAATGAACCAGCAATAACATGGATAGTCAATTGTCATTGAATACAAATCAAATACAAAGTATTATTTCTCATGACTGTCAAATGTACAGTGTCACAAATCCCATGTGTATGCCTGTATTAATGCAGTGACTGTGTTTCAGCACTTGTCCTATGTATTGACAGTGTGTTACAATGTCTATAGTACCTAATTTAGGCAACCCAAAGCAATGTTATTTTCCCCATAAATGTCTGCAAACATTTTCATCTATAGTGAGTGTCCAAATATAACTTTGAACACCAAAAACCCCATGTGTTTCAACACACCATGTATAATGTCATGTATTGACACCCTATGCCTATGTCACATTCTATATTAAAATTGACATAATAGCCACTAAATATTTCCACATATATTAAAATAATATATATGCCTGCAGACATATCCCAATAAAGAAAAAGAAGTCTAAATGTACTTACATAGTATCCAACTAGTCTAAATGCCAGTGTAAAGAGTAGTCCAGTCCTCACCATTCCATGTCTGCTCTCGGTGAGGTGGGCTCGCTAAGTGGTTCATTCGGTAGCGCTTCCTCTCCCTGAACTATAATTAGCCAGGAGGCTCGAGGACGAGGTGAAATAATATATATAGTTTGAAATTCAGTGGGAAAGTGACTTGGAATTGGCCGGTGGTGGCACTACCAGAGGCAACCCGGGGCAAATCCAGGCAAGTCAATGATTAGACATAATGCAACTAGCGAATAATACATGATAGCAATAATAATAGAGACAACACTCCACCTATCTATATCCGCATAATTAATTATACATCCTATATATATATCGGGAGATGAAGCAGTTCCGGTCTCAAGCCAATTTTTACCTAGTTAATTTAGGAGGGTTAACATACAAGCCAATTGTCTATTAGCTGTCTTACTTGAAAAAATTCTTTTTTCCTGTTATTACACTTTTCTTAATTTCTTAATTATTTAAAAAATAATGTCCTTCTGTATCGCAAGGAGCGCTGTGGGTGGACCCTGTACTGCGACTACCAAGGGGCACAGGCCTCGGTAAAACACAACTTATCCTTCAACTATACCCAGGTAGGTCTGGTCTAACTGATTCTATTTTACCTCGGGCTGTTGCCTCCAAGGCATTCACAGCCCAGGGATAGTTTTCCTTATCATAAAAGAACCATCACATTGAAATAGCTTATGCTTAGCCTTTACTTTATTTTGTTTATAACCAGTGTCTCTCTGGATGAAGTTTACAAGTTTCCACATAGAATGTACACACTACTTGTATTGTTTTTAGCCTTGTTTTCCCTAACCAGCCTATACTGGCCTGGTCTTTGGGTTGTACAACAACTTCCTGGCTACTTTGTTGTTTCTTTCCACCTTCTTGTTATAGTAGAGTGCCAAAGACCTGGCTGACTTCCAGCCTACATGTTTAAGGATAGTGTTAACTGATATTCCTAACGCTCTTCCCTTCAATGCTGCCACACCTCGAGTTGAGCATGGGCCATATACCTTTGTGTTTACACCTGCCCTGTCAAGTAATTTAACAGTCCATATCGTGCAAAAGTGTCCCTTGATATTGGCGCATGAGGGCGTAACCAATAGCTGCTTTCCTATCCTAATGTCTTTTGTGTGCACTAAATAAGCTTTAAGAGCTTTAACTACACAAATACGTGGGCACTCATCATATGCATGCAAAGATATTGACGACAGTGGATCTCCAAGACTATTTGACTTGAGTAATTTTTTCCGATGAAAAGACACTTGTTTGTCCTGTTCTTCCATCCCCTCAATAGAGAGAGCAACAATGGTTTGGCCTCTGTGCCCATTTACTAAGAGTAACAAGATGACTAACTTCAGTGTAAGTTCCTTGAGATTCAAGTCCCGGCCAGTCTCGTAGTGTATCAAACACTTTATTCACATCGCAAAACCTGGAATATTGTGGTTTTGGTGTTTTTTATGCATAAACTGACAGCATCAGCCAATGAACCAGTTGATGTTTCCCGATTGTTTGTCCATCCATCCTAGGTAACACCACTGACAAAGCACACCTTGCCATGTTGATTGCACCAAACCCCAAACCTTTCCTAATACAAAACAGTCCCTACTTTTTTTAAGCACTTGCATAAACTTTCACTGTCCCTTCATGCCAGGCTGATGACACAATGAAATCTGTTGTTGTCGGGTCTAACCCAAATGGTTGGAGATAACTCCTCAAAAACGGAATACCACCAAGGGCGTTGTTGAGACATCCCCCCTTTTCTCCAGTGGTCCCTGTGGGACCAGATTGTCTTGTGCTCATGGTAGGAATCGCTGCTCCCGACTCCACCTGTTGAGCACAACAAACCACACTTGGCTGGGCCAATGCGGCGTCACTAGGATGGCATGGGCTTCCTCTATCCATAGTTTCCGGGTGACTGGCAATCATGCCGAACGGTGGGAACATGTAGAAGAAATGGTGGCACCATTTAAAGGCAAATGCATCTACCTTCCAAGAATCAGGTTCTGGTTTCCACGACACATACTTTGTAATTTAAAAGAAATTCCGCATTGCAAACAGGTCCACATCCGGTTTTCCCCAGAGCCCACAAATTTTCTTGAAAATTCTTGGAGACAGGTCCCATTCAAGGTGGTTCTTGAACTCCCTGCTGCGCTTATCTGCAATTACATTTAATGAACCTGGGATGTATGCCGTTGTGAGGCAATTCCGTCTCACCTCTGCCCATTGCCAAATTTGTTTAGCCATTGCATTACATTCTGGTGACCTAGTGCCTCCCATCCTGTTTATATACGCCAACTTTGTAGTGTTGTCCATATAGATCTGTGTGTGAACTTCCTTTTCTGTTATTAAATTTTGCAAGCCCAGCTATATGGCTCTTAATTCCAACACATTAATGTGCGAATCTGACTCTACTTGCAACCATCTGCCTTCTGTGGTTGTGCCCACCCAGTCAGCACCCCAGCCTTGGACCAACGCATCCGTAATAACCTCAATCGATGGATTGTCTAATCTAATCGGGGTAGAAGAAAACCCCACTCAATCCTCCCAATAGAGGATATCCTTTCACCCAGCTACCAAAATATTCATAAGCCTTTTAAAATTACGCTGACTTAAATTAATAGCCTTATTTTTATTTATTTCAAGTCCCTGCCCATAAAGAATAGCTGCCGTGTAAGCCGTCATGAGTCTCAGCATTGCTGCTACTCATCTAATTTTTATTTCCTTCCCTTTTCCCAAATTACAGACGAAAGTGTGGAATTTATTCTCCCTGCTTGTGTGTGGTAATCACAATGACCCCTTTTTCACACAGTTTCAGCCTCTCCTCTTCAGAAAATCTGAACGGATGTGGAGTCCTTGCTTGTACAGGGATCTCCACGAAGGGGAGAAGCACTCCATCTATTGGCAATAATACCCAAGGACAATTAGTTAACCTTTTCCAAACATTAATGTGATTCATTACATTGCCAGCTATTTTAGTCATAGTTACCCTATCCAAAGCTGAGTAGGGAAGTTGAACAAATGAACTTTGGCGATCTACTTCATTCCCTCCCTGGCATTTCTGTCCGTTGGTCGTCTGTTGATGGCTCTGATGAGTATGCCTGTACTCATTCCAGTTGGAAGTATCTCTGCCTGCTCCCCTACCCCTGAAGGTGGGGGGAGAAGTGCCTGGCCCTTCTGAAGGCCTGTCTTTTCTTGAAAACATTCTTGCCTCTATTGCCCCATCCAGAGCCTAGTGAGTGCCATCTGTCATCCACATTTGCTGCCCGATTTTACTCTATTCACTAGTTGTGGGATCTGACCCCCAAACATATTGTTCTTGTCAAAGGCCTTGCCCTTAATCGGTTTTGGGGTGAGGAAGAGTGTGAACTCTTTCCCGTTCTTGTCTTTCACCTTTTTGAGTGTGTGATCTCCTTGCCTGCGTCTGTTGAAACTGCCCTGTACACATTCTCATACCTTCTGTATGTTAAGAAGGCAGTGGCCTTCTTAACAATCAGATGAGGCCTCAGATCTTGGTTAAGATCTGAGGCAAGGGAGGTGAAGACTTTCTCCTTCAGCATGAGGTTAGCAACTGGGAGAATAGCAGTAAGAGTTGCCAAAACGGCTATCTGGCTTGTGTACATAACATTCTCAACCTTCTTCTCCTTTGACATCGGGACTTCCTCGTCCATTTCTTTAGGGCATGAGGCTTCAATGCCCTTAACACCAGTGAATTGGCTTGAAGGTGTGGAAGTGACCTTCCAACGCCCTCCTCAACAGCATGCAGTCTCACTTTTTTGTCCGGTTTGGTCAGCTGGTTCTTAGCCGCCAGGTCAAACTCTTTTGCCAGTGCTCCTGTGTGGTTGGTCTCAGAATCAGAATCTTCTGATGATGAGCTAGAGCTCAATGAAGAGGATGAAGAGGCATGCTTCCTCTTTTTCTTACTCTTTTTCATCTTCTTAACTTTGCGTTTGCCTGCATTAGCCCTCTTCCTTGCTTTATTGTACTCATCACCCTCCTACACCTCAGAGTCTGCTTTCTCTACAGAGTTAGCACATCTACTTCCTTGGGACGACATAGTCCCTGACTCTGACTCACTGGTGTCTGGTGACAGTTCATCCTGCCACATAGATTAGTCTTCCGACTGTGTGTCGTGCGAACCCGTTGCCCAATCTGTTGACGGTTCTGCCAGTCTTTTCTCCAGCAAGGAGGTGAGCCTACCTTCAAGGCTAGTTAGCTGAGCAGCATCAACGAACTGGTTCACTGGTTGAACCTGAGTTCTCTGTCCCTGAGACGTGGAGGGGCCCAAATTTTCACTCAGGCCTGGCAGAACTACGGTATTGCCGTCCAAGCTGACGGTCTGCCCGGCCCCGCCTCGGTGGCGCCAGCAACTTGCTGCGCTCTATGTGAACTCTGTCTCATGGCCATCTGTAAAATACAAGTGTAGAACTAGGTCAATACACTTTGCAATGGTTATGCCAACTGCTACATCAACAACTCATTGGAGTGCAGGGTGACACGTTGTGTGACACACTTATCGAGAACTTCAGTGGTTTTGAAGTTTTTTTGGTAAATAGTTTCCTATAAACCACCTGAGCAACCTAGTCGAACATAGCATGTCAACAAAGGGAGTCGAGCCAACTCGATACCATAACCTGGTAGCGACCAGTGAGTCGCTTAACCTCTTTTCCGTTAGATGAAAATGAATGTTCGTAATCAAACTTTGGGAGTATAGATATAACCAATGTTAAGTTCATTGAGAACTTTGATGCCGATACAAATTTTAAGCCGTACGCTTACAATGCGAAAGAACTTAATCGGTGGCCATTTTAACAAAGAAACAACAGCGAGAACATGCCATTACCCGATCTGGAATGCCAAATATGGATAAATAGGTCATGACGCTAATGTCTTAAGGGTGCATAAAGCACAATATACTCCGGCGCGAGAATGTGTTACAAACACCCTATTAAACCTCCGGATCGATACTTAAGTTATATTTTTACATCACCTAGGTGATCAATGACCCTTTATACATGAGAGTTTAACAGTTTTGGGGTTTAAGAATGCCTTAAACTCCCTTAAAAGATTTTAAAAACTGTACCGTGAAACAACTCAGCGTGATGTCTGAGTTTTTTTTAAATATGCTAATTGACTTGAGACTGGAACTGCTTCATCTCCCTGGGCTATGAATGCCTTGGAGGCAACAGCCCGAGGTAAAATATATATTTATATACGAAGGATGCAGACATTCCCCATACTAATGAAACCATGTTCTGTCTAGCGTCAAAGTGATTGTTATGCTACCGATATCCTCATGTCATTAGCCAAACTATTCTCAGAGACATTTTCAAGTTAGCAAACCTTTCATGTCATGGGTCCAATAGCCTCAAACCTTTAGTTCCTCAATGGTTACGCCATACAAGGAGAGAAAGGGAGATGCACTCCTATGACAGGAATGAAGATCTTCTAGTTAGCGAAAATTATGTTATTGGCCCAATAGCCTCAAACCTTTAGTTCTTCTATGATGATATCATACAAGAGAAAGCGAGATGCACTCTTACATAAGGAATGAAGTGAGTAGGTAGAGATTGTTTGCCGGGTTTTGTTCCTCCTTTCCAAATGAGCCTCTTTTTGGATGCAGTGAATGGAATTAACGAGTAGTTCCCTTTGGGGTCTCGATGAAAAGAATGACAAGTGCCTTCTTTCCTACTCAGTAATGATCGAACTCACAACCTGCCAACCACAGGGGAAGCGGACACTCTAACTGCACCCTCACCTGTGGATGTGCCAGTTGATGGGTCACGTGATGCACCGCCCCCTAGGTCATGTGACAAACGCCGATGCATGCAAAACCTTTTCGCCTTCTTCAGTGAACGATGAAAGCAAAAGAAAGGGTGGAAAAGATAGTCACTAGTCTGGTGGCCTTTGATAAGCATTGAGTGGACAGTTGTCATTGTTTGATTGATTGCTGAAGATTTAACGATAAGGTTCATTTTCACATGAAAAGCTAGTGATATCTACTGTCAGTCTTGTCAATCACATTTTCCTAAATGGAAATTTACACAAAACTCCCAAATTATCAGATCTATGTCAAATGATAGCAAAGACCATATCTGATGTAATTTTGAAGTGGTTACACTTGTGTCAACTGATAGAGAAATCTAACTCACAATAAATAGCCAAAATGACAGATGATATAACCCAGTTGTTTTTAAGAACTCTAACATTTGGTTGTGTTTTACATCGTTAAAGTTGCATGGTCCGATGACGTTTGAATTTTTATTTTATTTTTTAGATAAATATATTAAATTGATCGTTATAACCTACTAATCATTAGTCCGAAGTCATTTTGATGAAACATAGCTAGTTTTGAAGGAATTTGAGCTGAAAGAACCCAAAATACTTTTGACAAGCTTTCAAAAAGTCCTCTAGCTATGACGCGTATTGACATCTCGTGATGACCACGTGAAAAGGGATGACCTAATTCAAATGTAGCCTGGTCTCCTGGTATTTTCTACTGATGGCATCATTTGTTTGTTGTCATGTGATGTGATGTGGGCTGACCTACTGATGCATTTGTGGTAGGTCATGGGATTCAAACTCATGGGTTCAAGACTTGTTTTATAGTTGCATGGTCTGATGAAGCATAATCTCTTTGTCAAAATCAAACCACATACATACATTTGATCTTATATTTCCAACTCAGATGGGACAATGTTAGACTAGAAATCTGAAGATACCCATTTTGTGTGTGTGTGTTTTTTTTGTATATCAGTTGATTAAGCTGGAGAATTTTCAGTCACATACAAGAGCAGAATGTGTCTGAGTGTTAGTGGGCACTGACACCAAAAGTGCTCAGGAGGTGGTTCTCCCTTGAGTAAAACTGCATGAGTCACAATTGCTAAGGTGACTGACATGTCAATGACCAGCTGCACTGATTTGTGGCTATTTGGATTGAAATAGTGTACCATCATTTTTTATAACCATTAGGTAATATATATTTTTCCTTATGACATAGCTTTTTGTATGTACTGACTATTCATAAACATGTGAAGTGAATAACCAGAAAAATAGCCGGCTAGTTCTAGGGTAATTTTCAATGTACAGTGAGGGGTTATGACGGAGACCAGTTAGGTTTGAAGGCAATTAAGGGGGATTGCCAGACCGTTCCATCGGGTCTTTATGTAGTCCGGCCTTTAACCACGTGGTGGTGCGCTGCTGTAGGACTGTGGCAAGGGGGGAATGTCAGAAACCGGCCATGGGGTCTTTATGTAGTCTGGGTCTGGCCTTTAACCACGTGGTGGCGCGCTGATGTAGGAGTGTGACAAGGGGGGTCGGGGGGGGGGGGGGGGGGGGGTCAGACCCCTGGCATTGGGTCTTTATGTAGTCTGTGTGCGGCCTTTAAACGGACCCGGTATAGGCTGCTCAGACACGAACCGTACTCCGGCAAATGCTCTCCACACATACCTTTGCTGGTTTTAAGTTTATGCAACTACATATGCGGGGGGAGAGTGCTGACATTGCTTGTTTCTGTTGTGTTGTATTTAGTCCAGCAGCATTGACAAGCCTTTTAGACAACCATATTGAGAAAAGATGTTAGGAATTACAATCTAAAATGATCAATATAAAGTTCAAATGTTTATTTATCATAACCAGTTACTTTTTGTGTGAATAATTGATTAAGTCATGCATATTAATAGACGTTAAAAATTGAATTGAGGTTTCTGTGGCTGCCATCGTAGTGGTTGCCATGGATTCCCCTGTATGTGGGGGAACCCCTCTAGGTCATGTGATGAGGTATACCCACCCATGATGTCATTCATACATCACATACCTCAACACTCCCCCCCCCCCACACACACACATGTTCAGTTGCATGAACTGAAAAAAACTAAGCAAAGGTATGTTTGGAGAGCTTTTGATACTGGATTCGTTTGTTTCCGGGTGAGGTATACTGGGCGACTTTAAGTTTTAACCATGTGGTGGTGGGCTGCTGTAGGACTGTGGCAAGGGGGGAGTGTCAGACCACTGCCATGGGGTCTTTATGTAGTCTGGGTCCGGCCTTTAACCACGTGGTGGGGCCTGTGTAGGATTGTGACCTAAGGCGATGTATTTTTTTTGGTAAATGAATTTTATTCATGTAAATCTTTTGTCAGCGCCATAGCGCTGGTCTTCCGGCGTAAGTGTTACAGGTATCTTGGTATTTACACAATTCTGGTATTTACACAATTCTTTTGGGGGGGGGGGGGGGGGGGGGGGAGTGAACAGGACCATCTGACTACCTGTTTGCGGTTCTTTAAGAGCCGCTGCTTCCTGGTAGTGCCAGCATCGTTCTGATGCAGCTTGCGGGAGAGGGGATGTACCAGCAGAGAACTGTCATGTTCAGGCGTGCCCACCAAGCTCGGGTGCCACTCCCCGGATATCTTGGACTTGTAGCTCGACCCGAGTTGCTGCTGCACACCGTGATCCAGATGTGACGGGTCCGAGGTCGGGAACTGGAGCCATGAATAGCAAACAGTGAGTGGGTGGGTGATTGGGTGGTGAGTGAGTGGGTGGGTGAGTGTGTGGATGAGTGTGTGAGTGTGAGTGGGTGGGTGAGTGCGTGGATGAGTGGATGAGTGAGTGTGAGTGACTTTGAGTGAGTGGGTCGGTGAATGAGTGGGTCGGTGGGCGGTGAGTGAGTGGATGGGTGAGTGGGTAGTCAGTGAGTGAGTGAGTGAGTGTGAGTGAGTGTGTGTGAGTGGGTGGGTGAATGAGTGGGTCGGTGGGCGGTGAGTGGGTGGTGAGTGAGTGTGAGTGAGAGTGTGTGGGTGAATGAGTGGGTCGGTGGGCGGTGAGTGAGTGGATGGGTGAGTGGGTGGTGAGTGAGTGGATGGGTGTGAGTGAGTGTGAGTGGGTGGGTGAATGAGTGGGTCGGTGGGCGGTGAGTGGGTGGTGAGTGAGTGAGAGTGGGTGGGTGGATGAGTGGGTCGGTGGGCGGTGAGTGAGTGGATGGGTGAGCGGGTGGTGAGTGAGTGGGTGGGTGTGAGTGAGTGTGAGTGGGTGGGTGAATGATTGGGTCGGTGAGCGGTGAGTGAGTGGATGGGTGAGTGGGTTTTAATGTGAGTGAGTGAGTGTGAGTGGGTCGGTGAATGAGTGGGTTGGTGAGCGGTGAGTGGGTGGTGGATGGTGAGTGAGTGGGTGTGAGTGTGAGTGAGTGGGTGGGTGAATGAGTGGGTCGGTGGGCGGTGAGTGGGTGGTGAGTGAGTGGGTGTGAGTGTGAGTAAGTGTGAGTGGGTCGGTGAATGAGTGGGTTGGTGGGCGGTGAGTGAGTGGATGGGTGGTCAATGAGTGGGTGGGTGTGAGTGAGCGACTCGGTGAGTGTATGGTGGTTTGATAAGTTAGTGAGTGTATGAGTGAGTGCATGGGTGAGTGGATGAGTGAGTGAGTGAGTGGGTGAATTAGTGGGTTGGTGAGTGAGTGGATGGGTGAGTGGGTGGGTGTGAGTGAGTGAGTGACTGATTCGGTGAGTGTATGGTGGTTTGATAAGTGAGTGAGTGAGTGAGTGTACATGTGGATGAGTGGATTAGTGGGTGAGAAGGTAACTTTCATGTATTAAGGTAGTATGCAATAGCAATGTATCAGGATGATCACCTATTGTATTGTGACAGTGACCAAAAACAACTTTATACTGCTGCCCCAACGTGATACCACCAGTACCATGACCCGATATCTCACTCAGTCACGTTATCCTAACACTGAACCAAGTTATTTCGCTATAGACTACATCACGGTTCCAGCGGCGCAGTGCATTGTGGGATGCATCAGAGCAAAACAACCCCCCCAAAAGCACATGGCACATGCTAATACACTGGGTGCAGCTATGAAATGTACTTGTTTCAGCTCATCTCAGCTCTTGTTTGAAAGATAGAATACTAATTAAAAAAATATATATAATAAATTAAGATATTAATCTTTTATCCAGCATTGGATTTACATCAATATAATCAGCACATCTTATGCCATGTGCATTTAGATTTAGAAAGATCTAGGCACTCAGACTAGTATTAGAGCCATAGCGAGAGTACTCAATGCATTGTCAATGGCAGTGAGCAATCTCCATACAGAAAAAGTAAAATATTGATAAAACCACACCACCTAGAGACAAACCGTTTGGAACACATATAGAAAACATGTTTAGCAAAAAGATTATATTAGATTTATAAGGTTAGGGTTTTGGATTTCTATTAATTTTGAATAAAACTGACATTTTTCAATGAGCGTATAGGCAAAGTCAATGGCTGTACGCCTTTGCTTTGCTCCCACGGCCGTTTTCAGCGCATGCGCAGTCGGAACCGTGATGTAGTCTATTCGAGTAATGCCGAACACAGGATAGGGAAAATTATCAATTGTGTAAGACATTGGTTTGTCTCCAATGGTTGGAACGAACCGACGACCTCCCGCACGAGAAGCCCACGCTCTACTGATTTGGGTACCCCTTCGGGTAAACATTTACAAGGCTCTCGATGACTCGGGAGCTCGCGTTAAATACGCATTAAACTGTGTAGATTTGCTCTACAGCTAAAAACAGCAAAGTGCCAGGGACGCATCAATAAACGTTATAGTGCTGCACCACTGGGTGACCAGAACGCTAGCACATGACCCGATTTCCCACTCAGTCACATTATCCTGACACTGCGCTAACCAGTCCTTATCCTGTCCTAATAATGCCGAGGACCAGATTAGATAGCGACCAGAATAAATTGTGTAAGTCATTGGTTTTACTCGGCCATGATTCGAACTCCCGACCTTCCGCACGGGAAGCATGCTCTTTTAGTGAGTCAGCCACTGCGATTCTTGCATCTACAATGGGATGACTACATTAATTTGTTTGCGTAACACACCGCACATCACCTATATATACACAAACCTACCTCTTCATGTGTGCTGGAAGTGAAGCCCAGATTAATGTGGGGCAGGGAGACTGCTAGGGTCTCCACGGGAGAGTTGGCTGGGGGCAGAAGGGGAGGCGTGTCCGATAGGTCATAGCCAGTCACCTGACCGGTACCCACTTGAATGAAAGGGAAATGAGAATCTGGAGAGTGTAAAGGGTCTTCTGGCTCTACATTCTTAGCGTCTTCCTCGACGACTGCCTCCCGGACATCACCCACCGAATGGATGCCGAACACCCACGGCATCATGGCCGATGCGGATGGCTTTGAGGTGTCGTCCTTGACCTCGGTCAGGACACCGCCTGCGTCCGATGGAATCTCAGTCTCGAAGATCCCCTTGCTGAGCCCTTCCTCAGACCCCTCAGAGCCGAACACCTGGTTTTGATCGACATCGGATAGATTGCTGAGCATCAGCCAGCGATCAACATCGGATGGATCGCTCGATGTATGACTACAATTGACATCGACCAAGTCTATTTGTATCTGGGTGTGATCTTGCTCTTCGGGGATATCGTGTGAGTTGCACTTTGGGAGTTTATGAGTTGACTGTTGACCCTGAGGTGTCGTGGAGGTCATCACCTTCGAACATTCGCTGGCATTCTGGAAGATAAAATGATGAAAGTGTTCTCCACCAAAAAATCAGAAGTCTATCGTCAGGTTAAATATAAAAAATGTTGACCAATATTATCCTAATAATAATAATTATTATTAATTCATATTTGCAAATGTACTATGTCTTGGCCTTAAATACAACGGTTTTATTAATAAAATTATGACCACAGGCATATCTGAAAATAGCATACCATTTTCGACGTATTTTAACCATCACCACTAATCTTTTGGATTGTTTACACAAATATTTGAATGTTTCCCAGTTCCCTGTTCTTGTAGTGACTTTATTATTACCCCTACCATCAATTCACTATTTCTTGTTTGAGTTTTACGTCTGAGCAATATGCAAGGTCATATAAGAACAGGATTCAAACTGACCAATTGCTATCATATATATAATCTTGGCACTTTGTGAACATCAATCGGTAAATATAAAAAATGGCGGAAATCTCCCCCCCCCCCCTGGGTCGGATAGGGTGAACATCTTTGCAATTATGCAAGTTCCTGGTTGGGCAATTGCGAGCCTTGCTCCAGTTGATTAAATACGCCTCTTTTATATTTTATTCTGCAAATAAAGTTATTTTTCATTGCTGGGGCACTGGCCTTCTGGCGACATTATATTACATTAATTTACATATATGATTTAAACCATCCTCACTCATGTGCCGTCTGACCAACATGAATAGTACAGGGTTGGGTAACTAAGGAAACAGGAGGTACGTGTCCATTTGCTTGTTGGAGTTTTACACCCTGGCAACATCCAAGATCATATCAGGATGGGTACTGACGTGTGACAGTGCGCACTCATGGCGACTTTATAGTGCTGCCCCACTGGAAATGGCTGCCGGCATCATGACCCGATATCCCACTCAGTCACATTACCCTGATACTGAGATAATCAGTCCTTTCCCTATCCTAGTAATGCCAAACGCCAGGCTAGGTAGGCACAATTATCAATGTTGTGTGTTATTGGTTTGACTCCGTTTGGCTTCAAACTCCCGACCTTTCTCACGGGAAGTCTGCGCTCTACTGATTCGGCCACCACCTCTGGTAAGAGTCACATGTCAACTTAACATCAGCCTTATTATGTTTGAAACATAATATTTAAAGTCAGTTGCTCCAGTCATCTTTAGGTTTTACAATGTTACAAGAAAGTGAACAACCAAAGCGGTGATCACTACAAATACGATCAATAAAGTTCAATCTCAAAGGAGAACCAACCAAGGCAGAAAACAAGCGGCCATTGACCCCCCCCCCCCCCCCCCCCAGGGTTGGCGGTGAGCCAAATCATATATAGTTAAGGGTCGGCTTCAACCTTCGGCATAAACTTGCAGCTTCAGCCTTCACCATCAACCTGAGGGCACGTTTTGCCTGAGGCGCTACTCATGGGAACTATTACAAAAGCCAATGTTGCCATACCTTTCCATGTGTATTGCCCATATACAGATTTATTTCATTATTCACAGTAGAAGTATATTCGATTCACTTCATATAGAGAAGGCAGAAGGCGTCATTTTATCAAAGTGACACACACTTGGTGAAAATCTCTTACCCGTTCAACCTGAGTTTGAGCCTCTGCAATGTAAGCCATGGAGGTTCCAGTCAGTGACAGCCAGTCAGGTGTCACTACACTGTCAGCGACTGAGAGAACACTGTCAAAACATGGCGAGCAACTCTCAGATTTGGACAAAGAGCTGTCCAAAGCGTTCAATGAGGATTTGAATGAAGAGTTGAACGAGGTCTTCATGAAAGGGTCAAGATCGACGTCGTCAGATAAGTGACTTAAGGCGCTCGAACACAAGTGGTCATCGAAGGGCGAGTGTCCGTGTCCATGCTTGCTGAGTTCACTGAGCTGAGTTGAGGCCTCGTGCTGGCAACCACAGACAAAAGCAGGGTAAGTCAAAGTGGTTTGGTCGTTCACTTCGGAGGGGGGTTCTCCCTCATATCAACAAGTGACCATGTTCAAAGGAGGTCTCGTCAAGAGTGTTTGAGTTTTAATTAAATTAAGTGGATTAATTTAGGTTCTTGCTTTATATATCTATATGTGTGCTGCCTATCGCTAAACTTGCATGCTCCAATCAAAGAATCAAATTTTGTTAACTGAATCAATTACCTAGATTTAATCTTACATATTCAGCTTAGATACTGGTGCACTCATTAAACAGTTATTTCAGTTTGGTACTCCTGTATTGTGCTGATATGCTTGAATGCAGTATTTCGGGGCGCAAACCAAAATTAATTATGTATCTTTTCCCTGAAAATATATCGAAATTTAATCCTTTTAAATAAAGGTTATTTCAAACTAAAGAAAATCCATTATAACAATTAACCTAATATAATTAATTATCTAACACAACTCAAAACCATCGGATTATACTGCGTGAAGTTTGTTTGTTGTTTTACGTCCTAGCAACATCTAAGGTCATATCAGGACGGTCTGCGTCGTGACGTAATTGAGAATGACACCTGCATGACTGAATCCCATGCCGACAAGTGTCAAATACACTAAATACTCTCCAAAGGAAAACTAAATTTCTTATTAAAATTCATTTTAACCAACAATAATTATTACGAATTAATTTATTTAAAGAAACCGATTTCTTGAAATTAATTAATGTTGCATAGTCCGATGGTGTTGAGTTTCTGTAATTTTTAAGATTCTCAAGTTAGGATGTACCCTTTCTTAGTTTAAAATAACTTTTATTTTAAATAGCTAACTTTTGAGATCTTTGAGGTACACACATGTTAAATTAATATTGGCAAGTAGGTAAAAACTGTGAAACGACAGCTTCAGCAGTAACAGGTTCCATTAAATTGCCTTAGTATTCTATTTTATGCAGCAACAAAATATGTAATAACAAGTTCACCTGTATCTATGTTAGATAAGTAGAATCAGATCTAGGTAACTGCTTAGGTTTCGGAAATTGCTTCGGTTATGCAGCTCGAAACGGGAACAAAATATTGTCAAAATATGTTTGTTTTCATTTTTGTTTTATTTCATTAATTTAATAATTAAGCAGGTTTATGAAATGGAAATGTCTGACGTGGGTGAACTACTCACAACTGTGTTGGCAGGGGCAGTGAGAGGACCATGTTGCATTCCCTGGTGAAGTGGCTTTCTGGTGGCCAGCTGACATGCCGCAAAGCTGGGGTTGTTGGTGCCTGCTGCCTACAAGACAAGCTGAAGAAAGTTTAGTGGTTGCCTAACTAGCCACAGCTCCCCCCCCCGCCCCCCACACCTCATCCCCACCTCGCCCCCACCTTACCCCCACCTCACCACCACCCTCACCATACCTCACCCTCACCTCCACATCGCCCGCACCCCCAGCCCACTCTCATCCCACCTCACCCCTACCCCAACCTCACCCCCACCCTCATGTCTACCTCACTCGCACCCCCACCTCACCCTCATCCCCACCTACCCTCATCCCCACCTCACCCCGACCTCACCCTCACCTTCACCTAATCCCTACCCCACCTCCACCTCACCCTCGTCGCCTCGAGCTCACCCTCACCCCCACCCCACCTCTCCTCTATGTAGACCCTCCTCCGTGAATAGGGCCTATGCTGCCGACACGGCGTAAAGAAACCACCAATCAATCAATCAATGCTCACCTCCACCTAGCCCTTACCTGACACCCACCTAACCCTCACCTCCACTTCACTGCCACCTCATCTCCCTCTACCTCACCCTCACCTCCACCTAGCCCTTACCTGACACCCATCTAACCCTCACCTCCACTTCACTGCCACCTCATCTCCCTCTACCTCACCCTCACCTCCACCTCACCCAAATCTCCCTCACTCCACATCCTCCACCTCCCCATCCCCTACACTCACCCAATCTCCCTCACCCTACTCCCACCTCACCCACATCTCCCTCACCTCACCCACATCCACTATCCTCCTACCTCACCCACATTCACTCCACTCCCCTACACTCACCTCACCTCACCCACTCACCTCCACCCTCCCACATCTCCTCCACCTCACCCACATTACCCTCATCCCACCTCCCCCAATCTCCACCTCACTCACCTATCTCCACCTCACCTCCACCTCACCCACATCTCACCTCCACCTCACCCACATCTCACCTCCACCTCACCCTCATCTCCACCTCACCGACATCTCACCGACATCTCACCTCCACCTCACCCTCATCTCCACCTCACCCACATCTCACCTCCACCTCACCCTCATCTCCACCTCACCCACATCTCACCTCCACCTCACCCACATCTCACCTCCACCTCACCCTCAACCACATCTCACCCCTACTTCACCTCATCTACATCTCACCCCTACCTCGCCTCCACCTACCCCCATCTCACTCTCACCTCACCTCCACCTAACCCTCACATCACTTCTACCTAACCCTACCTTCGAACCCTGGTCTAGTCAAACCAATGACTTCAAAATTGATACTTATCGCTTCCTAGCCAGGTGCTTGGCATTATTAGGACAGGGCAAGGACTGGTGTGCTTCAGTGTCAGGATACTGTGACTGAGTGGGATACCAGGTCATGGTGCCAGTGGCCTGGTTTCCCAGTGGGACAGCACTATAAAGTTGCCATGAGTGTGCACTGTCACAAGTCGGTACCCGTCCTGATATGACCTTAGGTGTTGCTAGGGCGTAAAACAACAAACAAACTTCACCCTCACCTCACCCCGCCCCCACCTCACCCTCAACCCCACCACAACGATTCCAAATTGCATAAATCTATTAAATGTCATTTATTCTTCTGTTTTTAATGCTTACTAACTTGGTCTATTTATTTTTTAAACGGAGAGAACATATTTGTCGTAGGCAATTATGTAAAAGTGTTAATAGCATATTCCGTTCGCTAATATATGTTCTGATCATTCCTAACCCGTTTAGTTTGATAAAACTGATATTGACTCTGTCTAGTTTGACATCACTTCCGGGTATTTAGCAATAGCTTGTTATTTGTTCAAAATTCGCTGAAATCTCAACTTCTTGAAAGTTAAAATGACTACAGCTTAAAAGCAAATATGTATGTTGACGAGGCAACATATTTAATTCACGCACGAGGCAAGTCCAGGCTCAGCATGTGACCTTTTCCGCCTTTTCCCTCACTTCCCTTCTCGCTGCCGTATGAGCAACGGTAACTTTCACTTGCCTATTTTTCTCTGCAGGTTGGGCGTTTTTCTGGATGCTGCCTCGTAAGCGCCTCGGGAGGCCGCCGCTGCGGCCACAGCATCGTAGGGCGTCTCTACGACGATCGGCGCGGACGCTGGTGTCACAGGCTCGTATGAATCGCTCTGCTGTTAGCTCGTCGCCTCAGAATATGGATAGTTCGTCCCAAGAGCCAGTTTCGAAGCCGGCGGACTTGTCAACCGTATTGGAGCTTCAGAGGGAAAGCCGCCAGAACAAGGCCCGTCGCAGTCGCAATTGCCGTTAATTGCCTGCCCTACGGCTCAACTCGACCATGACAGGGTAGTTTCCCAGGCACGCCAACCGCAGTCGCAGGCTTACTACCTGGTCGAGGTGTTACAGCCGGCAGGCCCGTCGGTCACGGTTTCACACCAGTCGAGACACGCGCCCAGCAAGCCGCTGCTGCCAGTGCGGATATTCTTCTCGACCCTGGGGCGGCACTCAAAAAAACGAAAGGGATGTTGTTTCTTCCCCAGTTGCTTATCACAAGAGGTGAGGCCTTTAAACCCATAGCACAGGGAGAGGCGTCTTGGCCTGAGTACTTTGGTGCCTTGCGTACAATGGCTTCCCTTCCCTCCTTGCCTCCGGCCTGGCCCCAACAACTTTTGAAGCATGAGCAAGATCTGGCTGATATGGCGACTTTGTGGGAGTGACCAGTGTGTAGGCATTGGTCAGAGAGAGTGTTCAAACTAATCACTGATGGCCACCTGACACGCGGGTGGGATGATCAAGCTGCAATAAAGGACCTCCAACGTGACATTTGCACTGCAGCAGGGAGGGTGACCCAAAACCCGCTGTTGCATCAGTTTCCGGGTTTATATTCTCCTCAAGTTGCGCATCAGACGCCGCCGTTTGCGGCTCCTTATGCCCCTATGGCAGTTTCCACCCCGATAAATTCTCGGGTAGAGTACAATAAGGACACCGACGGCTGCCCATGTATTAATTGGAATTGGGGGAGGGACTGCGGGTTTGCTGCCACCCATGGTACCCCCCTGCCAAGATGCTTCATGTGTGCGCATGGTGCGGATATCGTATTAAGAAGATTCACTTACATAAAGAGCAGGATTGTCTCAAGTGCATGGCATTCAATGATAGGAAAGCTGCGGAGAAACCAGCCGCACTTGGGGCCACTGTAAGTGAACTTACTGTGGAACTACTGTACACGGGTCTAGGTCTGCATATCGCCTCGCTACCCTTACAACAACCGACGCATACACCGCTAACTGCTAGCGCCACACACTTGATAGCTACTCAGCCGGTGGAATGTCCCTACCCTGCCACAACCCCCCTTCCCTCTCCGGCGGTCTCCACACACACACAACTGCAAACACCTGTGTACACGCATGTTATTCCCGACTGCCTGCCAGTCAGCACTGCATTACATACAGAAATGTCTGACACACCCTCGTTTCCCCCCCTTCAACCACCCCAACCTCTCCCCGACACCCTCCCTTCCTCCCCCCTTCTCTACAACCCCCTCCACCTCCTAACCCCACACCTTCCCCCCTTCACTCTTCCCCCTCCCCTGCCCCGCCGTCGCTGCCAGCCAGTGGGCGGGTTCCAATGAGCCAGTCCCGATGATGCCGCCATCACACTTAGGGCCAGTCAGCTGTTCGAGTTCAATTCCCGCTACTGGTGATGTTTCTCACGCTGGTTCCACCTATGTCGTTAAACGTTCTTCTCTGTCTACCTCACAACTTATTTCCCCTCTCCCGATAGAGATTGAGTACGACTGTTTCAATACCAGCTCTGATGCATTGACTCTATTTGCAGGCTCCAGCCAACACAGGAGACGGGCTCTGCCGTCGCCGGCAGATTACAGACAATCCCTGGCTGAGTTTTGGCCGAATGCAGTTCCTGCAGCACTCAAGAGTGCTTCTCCCTTCTGTAATTTGTACCAATCTGTTAGGGCTACAGCTCTGCCCAACTATTTACTTGCCAGGGTCCCTCTTCCCTCCGCACTCAATATTCCTGCATGGCGATTAGAGTTGGCAGACTATCCAGATAACCAGCTCATAGATTTCCTTGAATTCGGTTGGCCCTTGGATTACACCGCTAACTTCAGCCCCACTCCCACCCTTAATGGCCCTGTCACACTACGACGTAATGACGTCAGCATAGGGAGAACGTGAAGAACGTTGAACTTCTCGGCGTAGTATGCAAATTTGGGCAGAAGTTGAACGTGGATGCAACGTAGTGGACGAGAACGTAACGTCGGTAAAGCGTAGTGATACCGTCATTCAACGAGAGAGGACAACGTCACTACGTTCACGGAACGTTATGAACGTTATTCCATCGCCAGAAGAACGTTACGTGATGTTAGCGACGTCATGAGACGTTGAACGTACGTTGAATGCACGTTCTCCTGACGTTCTCCTGACGTTCTCCTGACGTTCCCATTAAGCCTCGTAGGCATTTGCACTCGGTTTAATGTGGGTCAACGTAGTGGAACGTAGTTGAACGTAGTGAGCAGCGTTGGAATAACGTCCGTTTAACGTCATTGACGTTCACTGAACGTGAACAGAACGTACGGCGAACGTAAACCCTTACGTTCGAGCTACGTGGAAAGTTTTGAACATGTCCAAAACCTTGACGTAACTCGACGTAACACGACGTAATGTGACGTAGCTCGACGTCATTCTAACGTCATTATGACGTCATCATGACGTAACCCAACGTAATGACGAAAAATTACCACGTTTGGCTCACGTTGGCTCGTTACGTCGTAGTGTGACAGGGGTATTAGAACCACACCGCTCATGCAGATCTTGATGTGCATATTACCGCCTTTCTCTCAAAAGAATGAAGGCATGAGGCTATGCTGGGCCGGTTTGACGAGCCCCCATTCGAGCCGTGGTTCCAAGTCAGCCCTCTTATGAGATGCCCCAAAAAGAATTCAGAAGCTAGAAGCCTCATTAAGTTAGGTTCGGGCTCTTGGCTTTGGTCAGCTGACATGTCCAGGGCGTACAGACAGCTCAGGGTATGCCCCCTTTCCACTCCTCTCTTAGGAATCTTGGTTAACGGAAAGCATTATATTGACCTCGCCCCTCCCTTAGGGTGCTGCACCTCGGCCCTGGCCTGTGCGCGTACAACCAGAGCGGTGGTGTGGCTGCTAAGGAGACGGGGGGTTTTCTCCTTATGCTATCTGGACGATTTCGTAGGAATAGAGCCCTCTGAAGCATGAGCAATGAAGCATATGCTTGCTTCAATCAAATAACGAGAAACTTCAGTTTAGTGTTGGCTCTTGAGAAGTGCTTTCCTCCTACACAACACCTCGTCTGGTTCGGCTTCACTATTGATGCTATCGAAATGACTGTGACACTCCCCCAGGAGAAGATAGACGAGGTCTTGGCAGAGTGCAGCGCTTGGAAGCTTAAATCGACAGCGTCGAGGAAGCAGACTACATTTTCTCCCTTGATTTTGAAAGATTTAGATTGGTTCATCCACTTTAATGCTTCCCTCAACAGTGTCATTCTCCTTCCCCCAGCTCCACCACCAACATGGGAGATAGAATGTGATTCAACCTTATTGGCAGGGGGGGGGGATTTTTCCCCCCTGGTCTGCTATTCAGGTCCCTATCCTGACGCTGTTAGGGTGTTCCTTCCACTAATTACACACCTAGAAGCCTTTAACTTGGTACTGGCACTGACTTTTCTCCTCCTGGAACAGCCACATAAGTATCTCATTGCAATTAACACTGATAACCAGACCTCAGAGCAAGTCCTCTCACAGCAGTGGGGAGAGATCCGTTCCTTTGCGCCTGTGCCAGGCCGCTCTGGCTTATAGCGGCGACGAATCATTGCAAGCTCTCTATTAGATACAAACCTGGTACGCAAACTGCATTTGCAGATGCACTGAGTAGGGCCCCGTCAGACAAAAAAGCTAGGGACTTAGTCCGTGATCAGATAAGAAGTCGTAATCTGAAGCAAATTACCGTTCTCCCTGATCTCGCAGTGAGTAACTTTGAACTTTGATTGATTCTCTACTCGAAGGTAATTGTTCCTTTATTTTTTGCTTTTTTCCTCCAGACTACTCCATGACTGAGCACCAACGCCTCATGGAAAGCTTCACCAACGCACTGGCAGTGGGCACCTGGAAAAACAAGGGTCTTCATTTCATCGTCTACGTCACATTCTGTAGACAACGTAGGGTTCCTCCTCTTAGCCCATCGCTATATGACATACTAGCCTTCAGGTTGTACCTTTCCTCTAGACTCAAGGCCAGGGTCCGCAAAAAATTATTTCAGCTCGGTTAAAACTTGTCTCTCAGCATGGTCAGACTGCGCTGCCATTTTTGACTCTTACTCTCTACAAGTTCTTAAGGGAGGCCTAAAGAAAAATGCTGTTCAGACAGTTCATAGGGCGTTGCCACTGGCACCTCCTGATTTGACCAGAATAGTTTCCTTCTGTCTCTCAGTTCAGATGCTGCAGTCTTTATCATTGCGCTGTTGGTTGGCTTCATGACATTGGTATGACAAAGTAATCTCACCGCAAAGACCGAGTCTAAAATTGGTCCACATACACTAATGTTTCTTGATGTTGTTGCCCATCCTGACTCTCTCCTACTTGCATTCCACTCCACAAAGATGCGCCCGCGCTCTAGCTCTTCCCTCCTCTTTTCTCTCCCTGCCATCCCACATTCCCCCTGTTGCCCTCTAACCACCTGGAGACATTATGCCCAGTCTCTCTCCCCGTCCAGGCACACACCTGCCTTTGTCCTCCCATCAGGCGATTACCTTACCTCCCGTGCACTGTCAAGAGTTCGGAACCTTGCCGTGTCAGCAGTCCTTCCCTAGCAACCCATATTTACTCTCCACAGTCTTAGTCGAGGAGCAGCTCAGGCATGCCTGTCCGCCAATCTCCCGCTACAAGATATTAAACAGGCCGGCTCCTGGTCTAGCGACGCCGTTAAACATTATTTACATGAGACTCCTATTACCAGAGCTCCCTCAGCACTTGCTTTATTATTGGGTTAAGTGTTGAGTTGTTGTTAGTTTCATGATTGTACGATATTCACCATGTTACCCATCTCGCTCCAGACACTCATGCGACGGGATTAGCGATAACATTCACCAACATTAACGACACCACTCGGAAGCCAGCCTTCCATGTCGCCAGGTGCCAGCCACCTGCAGTTATCTTCTCTCATGACATAATGTTCTCGGAGCCAGCCTCCGGAACGCCCGCTGCGGCACTGTTACATGAAACCTGATTGATTTCTCATTTGATTCCATACTCAATAAATGATGATTTAAGTCATTGTCACACCTCACCGGACTGAGCGCCAGAGACCACCGGACAAATAATTTTCTAGTCCGGCGTTGTCCGGTGAAGAAATCTATCGAAATGTATCGAAATGGAGCGTAAAATTAGGTTAATTGCCGCCGGACAACCGGGTAAGTACCGTACATGTACCAGACGAGAACCAGACCCTAACGGATGGGTACCGGACATGTACCGGACAAACCGGACACCAACGGATGGGTACTGGACATGTACAGATGGGTTCCAGACATGTACCAGACAAACCGGACACCAACCAGACACCTCAGTCTGGCGGTGTCCGGTAGAACTTTTGTGCATGTTCAAAACTTGTACCGGACACCACCGGACACCGCCGTATGGTTACCGGACGGTACCCGAACATCGCCGTACACAACTGGACAGTGTCCGGTTCTTGTCCGGTTCCCCAGTCCGGCAAGGTCTGACAGGGCCTTTAAACTTTGACTACTTAGTCCTTTGTCCGAGTGTCGTGAATTAAATAAGTGCTTCAACACCCTAATATGGGTTTGGGTGCCTAGGACATATCGAATGCAGATCGACATGTGCTTCGTCTCATCTGAGTACCTCAGGCATCAAACCCCATATACCACAATAATAGCCCAATCTCATGAGTTGGTGTTCTTAAAGCACACAACTATTAATTGAAATGAACTAAAGAAGCATGAATAAAAATCATTCTGGGTTAAAGAAAGAATATATTCAAATTAATTTTGAATTTAAAGTTGCATAATCTGATGGTTCTGAGCTTCCTCGATATTATTTTAGATAAATACATTTGGTTGGTCATTATGGTCAACTTAACCTTAGCTTGATGCAATTTTTATATTATAGAGTACATTTTTTAGATATTTAAAATGAAAATATGCTAAATTAATTTTGGTGCACACTGAAGTGCAGGACCTAACCCTTATTTCCACATTCATGAGCATAGCTTTAGTGTATGAGCATCAAACTGAAATACATATCTAATGAGTGCACCTGTATCTAAGTTAGATATGCAGATCAAATAGTAGAGGAGAATGATGGTTTGAAATATGTTATGCTTTTATCATATTTTTCTCATTTTAATTTATGTTGAAGTCGCTTGCCATAGTCCACTGAGACGACAAGCAAACTCGGAATGTAATGTATGAATGATGGTACGGGTGTCACTCCCTCATCATATGACCAAATAGTTGCCCACATACAGGGGAACACCGGGGAAGCCCTCTAGGTTGCACTTGCACACCAGCCTTTGTGGCTCTCCCTTCACATATTCAGGTACACAAACTGAAATGGTGTGCATTTATCAGAATACAATTCCAGCCTCAGTGGCCTATATTAGGTCCGTTTAAAGGAATTTAAAAGAAAAGGCGAGTTAGAATTAGAGAAGATCTGTCTCACCTGCAAGTGAAAGTTGTGTTCGCTGTCATCATGCATGACAGGCCAGTCGTCGGTCCTTTCTGACGCGGCTGATCCGAAACCAGGGCTGAAGGTCTCTCCGAGGGCATAATGGTCATTTTGTTTCCACTGTCTCCTCCGCAGAGAAGTGATGCAGAGCACATCATTCACATTGCCGTCCACTTCTTCCACGGGCCTTCTCGGCTTGAGTTTCCCGGGCGGGACGACCTTATTGTTGATGATGATGTCCTTGTGCGTAAGGTACTTCTTACGACCGAACATGAGGTCCTTTATCAACGTCTGCTCTGTCCTGATATGACCTTGGATGTTGCTAGGACGTAAAACAACAACAAACAAGCAACAATCAATCAACTTCTGCTAACCAGACTTTGTTTGTTATGTAAAGCGCCTGAGAACAGCTTGCTGGATCGGGCGCTATACAAATGTGTTTTTTAATTTTTGTTATGTATTGTGTGGGTTCACCTCACCTGCCAGGCCGGAGAAGTGGGAAAGCATTTATCTTGTGGAGTATTTTTCTCATTAAAGCCGCATAATCTAATGCGTCACAGTTCCTACCATATTTTGTAAATACTTACATTAGGTTGATCACTATAAGTATAATCTACTTTAGTTTGAAGTGATTATTATTTTAAAGGGTTAACTTTTGAGATCGTTGAAATGAAATCATGCCAAATTAATTTTAGCGTTCACACCAAAATGCTAGCTATTTTCGAGTATGGCAGCACAGGACAGGAGCACCAAACTGCAATAAATGTTTACTGGATGCACCAGCATTTAAGATATGTACGATCAAAGCTGGGTAAGCGATTCAGTTTAGAAAATGTGATGCTTTCACCAGATTATCTTATGTTAATCAGTTCTTGCGTGATATGGGATCTGAGGCCCGAGTGACTCTGAGGGGAGCTAGCATTGACCGAAGGCAAATAAAAAGTGGAAATCTGCGGTGAGGAATCTGTAAACATTGTACATGTTGCCGGAAACATGCATAATTCAAAATTCCTGACTACGGGCTTGATATGTCGATTACCATAGATACCGTTCGGATCATGCGTAGCTATGGTCCGTGTTAACTTCCGGTAAGGAATTCTAAGCACAGTTCAGTTCCTACCTGGCCACTGTCGTTGACGGAGGGTTGAAGCAGTAGAGACAAATTTCATAGTGGATTACGATGCCGAAAATGCCTAAGGTCAGAAGTGTGGTCGGAAAATATTCAAGGGCGTTATTGAGATCTATGGAGTCATCTGGATGTGGTTCTGACGGCGGAATACAGGACGATCTGCATGTGAGTCGTGTGTTGTCAAATACGCGACTGCAAATGGCGGATCTAGGTTCCATGGACCCTGTACCGTCGACTTCAAATGCCAATGATCACCCGTCTCTGGACGATATAGCCAAGTTGTTGGATGTAAAACTGAAGTCTGCACAAGAGCCATTGTTAGAGCGTATTCGAGGTCTGGAGACTTCTAGGCACAATGGAGGACTACATACGGATCAGTCGGACGTGCCGCATGAATCGAATGATGATGTCACTGGACGGTCATTGGAAACGGTTATGCGCAGTTCAAGTCGACATGGGATTCGGCAAACGGAATCGTGTAGTAACAGGAATGTCATAACCAAAGCTAAAGGTAACGTGTGCCATTCTCCTTGTTCTGGTCGTGCATGTAAACGTAATGTGTCAGATGTTGATGAAGGATCGGACAGTGAGGACTCAGTAATGCGAGAGTTAATACGGTATGCTGGTAAGAAGGTAAAGCGTAAACACACTGTTAAACTGCTTCCTCATAAATACGTAATCAGATGTGAGAAGAAGGGAAAAGTACAGCAAGGGGAGGCTACATGGTTCGAGTACTTGGCGGCCATACGTCGAATGGTAAAACGTGTTGATGTGCCTGCTTCATGGGATCGCCATTTAGATGATCATATCGATACCATTTTGGACATGGCCCAAAATTACTCGTGGCATACATGTCTGACGTATAGTGAGAAGATCTTCAATATGGTGGCCGACAAGAGACTACCAGGTGGTTGGGAGGATCAGGGTAAGATAATAGAAGTCAAAGGGGATATTTGTGGACTAGCTAGACGGGTCGACCAAGGCTCGACATCCAATGCATGGTCGACCGCAACCGAATATAAAAAGGGGGTGGATGCGAGACCGTGTATCATATGGAACAGGGGTGGTTCGTGTGGACACACAGGTGACCATGGAGAAGGAAACAGTCAGTTTGTTCACATCTGTGCTTATTGTGCTTTTAAGTTACGCAAGAAGCATTCGCACAAAGAGGTGGATTGCAAGACGAAGCAACATGCCAAGGAAATGGTCGTAGAGGATTCTTCAGCACGTGCAAAGAATTTTTAGAGTGCAGTCGGCCGGTGACTGCTACTACACATGAGACAGTGCGTATGGAAGCGGATGTGAGATTGTCGCGGTTCGTACCCGAGACTACAGATGATGCCACAGACGATGATGCGTCAATTAACCCAGTCGGCATTGGTCGAAATAAGGTCGGTGCGGTTGATTTGTTGGTGGCGTGTCGGCCTCCGTGTGTATCGATTCCCTCTGTCGTCCCTGTTTCCTCGTTTATCTCTGATACAATTATGCCTGGTAGCACCCGCATACAGTGCAATATTAGTTCTGTAGGCTCTCAGGAACCCCTTCACTGTCACCCGTTAAACAAAGCTAGTGGGGGATCGTCAGTTCTGCCTAAAAGACAACGGGCGCCATCTAAATATTTATTTAAGAACTATAAATTCAAGCGTGGCCCGCCAGTCAGGGCCACTGATCGTTTTCAGGATGTTAATTGTCAAGGTTTTAGGTATGCGTTGAACTGTACTAGCTTAGTAAAAAAGGCACGGTATGCGTGGTGTAAGCCATCAAGGCAGTGTTTAGTTGCCAATGATAACGTTAACACAAAAAAGTATTATGTCGATACACATACGGTAGGTACGACGTCACATCAATCACCACTGACAGTAACTTCGCCACCGTCTGGGTTCGACCAAGACAATGATTATGATAGCGAACAGGCTATGGTGACGTCTATCTGCTCTCTGTGTTTCAATATGTCTGAGTCGGCGGCCTCAAATAATGGACTGGTACTCATGGACAGATTCGGTAATTGCCTGTCGGCTGACTCGAATATTGACTATTTGGACTGTATCTCAGTTTGTAAAAAATGCATACGCCTCTATATGCGACCTGGAGTTAGTCCGGCCACTAACTTAATTAATGCTCCTTCTGGCACCCTTTCTCAATCTTCTGTTTCTAAGTTGCCGGGTACTGCGTTACAGGTTCCTGTTGTTGCTGTTCATTCTGGTAACCAAAAGGTTGGGAAAGAGTGTCCCTCTATTACTATTTCGGATGTTAGGAATCCGGTTTGTGTTCCTAGTAACACTGACCTTGACAAGGTTGTACTTGTCAGGAGTTCCGAGTTGAGCTCACCCCTCTTTATGGTTGATCAAATGGGACGAAACAATGGTAGGGTCGTCCCAGGTTCTTCTGAACTTGAAATAGTTGGTGGTCCTCCGCCTGTTAATGTTGATATGCCTAGTCTGTCACCGTTAAACTTTGAAGTTGATTTGCATGTTGCTAGTTATTATGATGTTGATGTTCTTAATGATATGGTTGATACACAAGTGTATGATGATGACGTCTCAAATTTTTGTGATAAATCACCCCTAGATTGTAGAGTCGCAGTCTTACGTTTGTGGCCTAATATAAATGCTACGTGTGACCTCGGTTTGAATTATTCAGACATTTATATGAAAGTTAGATCTACGGGCCTCCCGAATTATTTATCGGCTAAATTGCCGATTCCGTCGGGATTACGTATTGCTAACTGGAAAACTTTGTTGTTGGGATACGAAGATATAGAAATAATATCATTTCTGGAGTTTGGTTGGCCGGCCAACTTTACTGGTTCGTTTATTCCAACTCCAACTATGATTAACCATGCTCGTTCTAAGGAAGATTTGTTTTGGATTGATAATTATGTGCGTACTGAATTGCTTCACGGAGCGTTGCTGGGTCCATTTAATGAGCCCCCATTTTATCCATGGGCACAAATTAGTCCCATTATGACCCGCCCCAAGAAAAATACTGATGAACGGAGAATAATAGTTGATCTTAGTTACCCGAAGGGGCGCGGTGTCAATGCCGGTATTAATAAAGGGTTCTATCAGGGTAAGCCTTATAAATATCACCTTCCAACTATTATGTCATTAGCTAAACAAATCACGAAACTGGGGGACGAATGTTTTATGTGGTCAATTGATCTTGCTAGGGCGTACAGGCAATTAAGAACCTGCCCCTTAAGTGTGCCTCTCTTTGGGATCAAGGTGGATAATAAATATTATTTTGATATAGCTCCGCCTTTTGGCTGTCGTACATCGAGTATGGCTTGTGCACGAACTACGGCGGCAGTGGTATATCTAATGACCAAAATGGGATTTTTTACGCTATGCTTTTTAGACGATTTTGTGGGGGTGGAAAATTCTTTGGAAAAAGCACAAGAGGCGTATGATTACGTTTTTAAGTTGACTGCATGTTTAGGCCTAAATTTAGCAATACGTAAATGTACTCCTCCGACTCAAAAGCTCATCTGGTTAGGCTATGAAATCGATTCAAAAAACTTATTTGTCCGTATACCTGACATCAAATTGCTAGACATATTGATAGAATGTAAAAAATGGGTAGTTGGTAGGGAAGTGACTCGAAAAAATGTACAGCGGTTAGTTGGGCGGTTACAATTTATTTCAAAATGTGTGATGTCTGCACGCATTTTTATGAACCGAATTTTAGATTTTCTTCGAGGAACGCCATTCATAGGAAAAGTCAGAGTAACGGATGTTTTAGTAAGGGATGTAGCTTGGTTTTTGCGTTTTTCAGAAGGCCATAATAGGTTGGTTTTGTTGCAACACCTACCTAATAAAATATGGGTCATTGAGTGCGATTCTTCATTGCTCGGTGGGGGTGCATTCAGTCCAACGCTTTATTATTCGGAATTGTATACAGCGAAATTTCTTGATAATGGTTTTCACATTGCGCAATTGGAGGCCGTAAATTTAGTGGTGGCATTAAAAAACCTTTCCCCCCCTGACCCTCATAATTATCAAATTATCATTAATACTGATAATGCTGCTTCCCAACAGGTGCTGTCTACTGGTGCTGGAAAGGATCCTGTCTTATGCGCCTGTGCCCGCGAGATCTGGAAGTTTGCTGCCACGTTTACTTGTGTGGTACAGGTTGTTCATAAGCCGGGAAAGGATCTAGTACTAGCAGATGCTCTAAGTAGGTTGTGTTTTGATAGTAGGTTTAAATTAATTGCTGACGAATTATGTCAGGCTAAATTGTTGACTAAAATACATGTTTCATATGACGGGCAGGTGTTAGACGTCTCGTTATAGTGCCTGCCTGCATGTTGATAATGTTGTTTATATGCCTTTATCAACTTGCAGAAAATAGACGGGCTTTAGTACAGAGGATAGGTGTGTACTTCGCGGCAGGACTAGCAGAAGGGACATGGAGAAATAAAAGGGTACAATTTAGGGAGTATCTAATGTTTTGTAATAATATTGGAGACAATCCTAAGAAACCCAAACTAAAGACGGTAATGGTATATGCTTTATATTTAAATGATAAATTAAAAACTGAAGGAGCTGTAAAAAATTATATGAGTGGGGCAAGGACTTGGATAAGATTGATGAAAGGAAGTACTGAATCACTTGACTGTTATGCTATGACATTAATTAATGCTGGAATAGGTAAATTAAAAAATAATGCTGTAAATAGAGCTTATCCGTTGAAAATTAAGCATATTAAAATGATGATCATAAAATTTAAAAAGATTAAAGATGATGGACTTGTGTTAATTGTTGCATTACTAATAGGTTATCTATGTTTATTAAGACAGTCTAATTTATTTTATTCCGAGGTATCTGGAGATAGCGGTCACATGTTGCTCAGAAGGGACATCAAGGCACACGAAACACACCTAACAATAACAGTTAGGAGCACTAAAACGACACACCGTCCTGAAGATGTGTTCAGCATTGAGCTACCTAAAGGGGCAAGTTCCAACTTCTGCCCAGTGCGTGCTTGGTCGAAATACATCCGACTGACTCCGGTACATAAGGCCGCCCCACCTTTCGTCCTGAACAATGGGGAGCCGCTGACTGCCATAGTGTTTAAAAAATGTATGCAAGCTGCATTGAAATCTTGTGGACTTCCCTGGTGGCCATTGGTGACGTGTCATAGTCTTCGGCGAGGGGGAGCCCAGGAGTATGCACGAATCGGAATGCCCGTAGAGTGCATAAAGGCACTTGGGAGATGGAAATCCGATAGTGTATTTGATTATGTAAATAAACACGTATTGAGTTAGGAATCATCATCTCCCCTGTCCCAAATTTGGCTGAGAGATGATGATCCCAGTGTGCAATGTAACGAATGTTGCTGTGTGAAGTGATAGTGCGAATGTGGTTGAGTGTGCCAGATGTGAGCTGATGAAGTGACCGTGATCTGTTGTAGCTGTGTCGTCATGTCTTCTGTTTCCAGTTTTATTACAGAAATGAATAGAGAATGCTCAGAAGTATATCTTATAGTAGTATGATAGTACAATCACGGATTGGCCTGCATATAAGTAACTGAATTATGAATTAGTACTTGAACTTGACCCCGATAAGACCTGCACATAAGTAATGAATAGTAAATTAGAAAAAATGTCAGAGGTTGTACTACCTGCTGAAATAGAATAATTAAAGCTAATTATCTCAATTGTATTATTGAGAAAAGCTGATAAATAATGTTTTAACAAAGGTGTAGTCCAAAAAAGGCTGCTGTAAAATTTATTAAGCTCAAATAATAAATGTATTAGCCCAAAAAAGTTATTATCTGTGTCTGGTTTTGAATTGTACATGTTGCCGGAAACATGCATAATTCAAAATTCCTGACTACGGGCTTGATATGTCGATTACCATAGATACCGTTCGGATCATGCGTAGCTATGGTCCGTGTTAACTTCCGGTAAGGAATTCTAAGCACAGTTCAGTTCCTACCTGGCCACTGTCGTTGACGGAGGGTTGAAGCAGTGGAGACAAATTTCACCATCCCACCCACCCATCAGCCTGTTTTGTACTCGTACCTGAGAGCTGAGAGATGATGATCCCAGTGTGCAATGTAACGAATGTTGCTGTGTGAAGTGATAGTGCGAATGTGGTTGAGTGTGCCAGATGTGAGCTGATGAAGTGACCGTGATCTGTTGTAGCTGTGTCGTCATGTCTTCTGTTTCCAGTTTTATTACAGAAATGAATAGAGAATGCTAAGAAGTATATCTTATAGTGGTATGATAGTACAATCACGGATTGGCCTGCATATAAGTAACTGAATTATGAATTAGTACTTGAACTTGACCCTGATAAGACCTGCACATAAGTAATGAATAGTAAATTAGAAAAAATGTCAGAGGTTGTACTACCTGCTGAAATAGAATAATTAAAGCTAATTATCTCAATTGTATTGAGAAAAGCTGATAAATAATGTTTTAACAAAGGTGTAGTCCAAAAAAGGCTGCTGTAAAATTTATTAAGCTCAAATAATAAATTTATTAGCCCAAAAAAGTTATTATCTGTGTCTGGTTTTGAATTAATCGTATCATTAATCTACTAATTATTGTCTGATACTATCACATATCATATTTCCACGAAAATGCAGATATTCTCATATCGTCACTGACGCACAATGCAAATCAAAACATTGAAAAGAAAGTTGACGATTTATTGAAAAGTTTATGATTTTTATATTTTAGTCAGCTGCATTTAGTTAGTTCTCCAGCTGTTTTTCTTAAATTCATAGATTTCTCACTAGACGAAGTCCTTAAATTCTCATTGTACTTGAGTGTTGTGCTAAAATCGATGGACTGTGCTCTATGGAAGCGAAGTTGGGATTTCTTTTCCCAAATTTTCTCAGCCAGCAAACAGTCACAAATTCATATTTAGTTTGATTGTTTATATAATATATAATCGATTAAGTGGGGGAAATTTCAATCATATTGCTCTTCGTCATTCGACTGCTCCTTGACTTTTCCTAGTAATGATAGGTAGCAAGCAACAAGTAAACATTTTTAAAGTCATTGGTTTGACTCGGCTGGATTTGAAATTCGAATTCCTTGCCCTGTCACACGGGAAGCGGGCGCTCAGTTCATTTAGCCATCTCATCTGTACTCTTGGCCATTTACGAAAGAACTATTTTTTGCATGACTCATGTACAAAGCTTGTGCCTTATAGTACCTTTAAAAATAAACTACTCCTTATAAGTACTTCCAATAAAGTACTCAGATTAAGTACTTTCCTTAATCTACTTGTGTACAAGTGATGTAAAAAGGCAGCGTATGAGGGTACTTTTAATAAACTACATGCGATAGTGCTTGAGACATGTACAAAGCCAGTGTCTGAGTATACTTTCCATAAACTACTTAGTAAACGTATTTTTCGTGAACTATTCAAATTATTTTACTTATACGATTCAGTATAAGTCTTTTCCATAAACTACTCAGTATAAGTACTTTCCATGAAATAATCAGTATAAGTCCTCTCCATAAACTACTCAGTGTAAGACTTTCCATGAAATAGTTAGGATATGTCCTTTCCATAAAATACTCAGTAAAAGTATTTTCCATGAATTACTCAAGAATAGTACTTTCTATAAACTACTCAGAATAAGTACTTCCATAGACAACTTAGTAAAAGTAGGCCCTACTTACCATGAAGTACTCAGTATTAGTACATTCCATAAATTACTCAGAATAAGTACATTCCATAAACAACTTTAGTAAAAAAAAAAGTACTTCCCATGAAGTACTCAATATTATTATTACTACTTTCCATAAACTACTCAGCAAAAGTACTTTTCATGATGTACTCAGTATAAGTGCTTTCCATAAACTACTCTGATTTTATGTGTGCCTTCGACCTTGACATATGTGAATGCACATGCAATTTCACGGGTTTCACGTGTTAAAACTGGCCCGACCGTTGGCGTTTGCATTTTAAAGAACACTACTGGGATAAATTGCCAGCAGTAGCCTATCCCAGTCTTGGGGGTTACCTTACTGATGTAATTACTGACGGTTTAAACTACGTACCTGTTTAATCAGGACTTATCAAGATGCTGTTGTTTAAAGTTGCATACTCCGATGATTTTGAGTTTCTGCCATTTTCTGAGATAAATAGGCCTAGGCCTACATTAGATTGATCATTATGCTATACTCTACTTTACTTGAGTTTGAAGTAATTTCGATTTTAAATGGCTAACTTTAGATATATTTGAGGTGAAAATATGCACAATTAATTTGACAAGTACATCAAAATGCTGGCACAATAGGCTTCATCAGTAACAGGTTCTAATATATTGGCTTCGAATCCCTTTTATACAGCAACAAATTAATTCTGTTAAGCACTTCAAAGTTCTGACACCACAGGCTTCAGAAATAACAGGTTCTATCAAATGTAGTTAGTATCCCAGTATATGCAGTAAATAAATGTTCAATTAGTAAACCAGTAGGCCTACATAAGTTGGATATCTAGGATCCAAACTAGGTAAGTAATTTGTTGTCGACAATTTGATGGTTTCATTGAACTGTGCAACTTTAATGTTTTTGATCATGTTTAATTAAATGAATAAAGTTGCGGTTCATGAGGGGGTTTCTTTGTGACAGTGGACTTCCGGTAATACTATTTTAGTTATTTACATGAAATACGGACTTCACTTTTCAACTTTGATAAATAAGAGCGAACTCGATAAAATAAAATAAATAAAGTTTTAATTGCGGGACAGTGTGATGTGCATTCCTTCTTTAAAAAAAACAACTTTACATTAAGGACGGGGTATCACTATATTATAATGAATATTAAACTAATACTCAATAGTAATAGTATTCATAGATAGCAACATGTCATGTCATACGTACTCACTTAAGCCGTGTTCACACGGGCAATGTAAATCGATTCGTAGAAATCGACTTGCCTAGTTTGACGCACATTTCTCGTGTGAACGGGCGTCTGAGTCGAATTAGGGCTGAATCGATTTCTCTGATCCGCATATTGTAAACCACTTGTAGAGGTAGATTACGTAAATCGATTTCTGTGAATCGATTTATTTTGCCCGTGTGAACGTAATTAGGCGGATTAAGGACCTCACACGCATGCGCAGTCAAGACCTTAGTTTGTTGACTTTCCGGTCGATCAAAAGCGCATATTATATAATTTAGTCTATGAGACCGCTTGCTGGGCACAGATATTTTTTTCATCATTTATTTTAATGTTTTCACTGCCCAGCAGAAGTTTTGATCGTTCCAAACCAATACGATTCAGTCCATACATATCTAGGTCGGACCCACTCTCTCGTGGTGACGTCGCCTAACCGAAAACTGGCGCTGGTCAGACTGGACTTGCTCATGTGCTGATATCGATTTCCGGCCCAAGTATTGCCCGTCTGAACGGGCGGCTAAATCGATTCGTAGTATTCGCCTTGGCTGAATCGCTTTATATTTTGCTCGTGTGAACACGGCTTTAGAAGTCTCAAGCCGTGTTCACACGGGGAAAATGTGAAGCGAATTAGACAAATCGAATCAGGTGAGTCGAATTAGCGGCCCGTTCACACGGGCAGTACTTGGGCCGGAAATCGATATCTGCGCATGAGCAAGTCCAGTCTGACCAGCGCCATTTTTCGGTTAGTCGACGTCCCCACGAGAGAGTGGGTTCGACCTAGATATGTATGTACTGAATCGTATTGGTTTGGAACGGTCAAAACTTCTGCTGGGCAGTGAAACCCTAAAAATAAATGATGAAAAAAATATCTGTGCACAGCTAGTGGTTTCATAGACCAAATTATATTATATAGTTTGACGTGCTTAGTCCGCATCAAGTAAGTCGGTTGGGTTCACACTGGCAAAATAAATTGATTCACAGAAATCGCCTCACGTAAACTACCTCGAGAGAGGGTTTACAGAATGCGCATCACAGAAATCGATTCAGCCCTAATTCGACTCAGACGCCCGTTCACACGGGAAATGTGCGTTGAACTAGGCAAGTCGCTTTCTACGAATCGATTTACATTTCCCGTGTGAATACGGCTTTAGTTGAATTGATAAGATAAGTAAGAATATATTAAATTATCTTCAATAGTCGAGGCTAGATTTGAAAGCAGTTCGAGCTATATAGATCACGCACAGAAATGACGATTTGTGATGCAACAACCTCACAATTTGTAATTGTGCACAGTGTAAAACAAATATTCATTGTGTGAGTATATATATCGTATTGACAGCGGGTCACAATTGTCATCTCTGACCCGGTGACTGAATAAACCAACGGACATTTTACAAACGCGTATGCAAATATTAGGTTATACTCATAAACACACATGCTTGTCTCATCAATTAAACTAATCAGACCATATCACTTAATTGTGAGGTGATTTCCATTCTCTATTCAGTGCCCATCAACTATTATAATTGCGTGCTATCACTAGTCATTAAAAGTGACAATGTATAAATTAATTACCTTCGGAAAAAGAGGCGTCAAAGTTAAAGGCCAGTTTTCTCGTCTCTGATTGGTTGGTTGGTTTGATGTGCTTTATACTTAAATTACCATAAAAAGTCAGTATTACAGTAAGATAATACTTCTAACACTTAATCACAATAGGTGTCTTGAAATTTATTCCAATGTTTAAGCCAGTGCACCGCAATATAATGTATTCAAGAAGATATTTTATCGCATTTAATGAAAACAGCTTTTCTATTTTGTCGTAATTCGGAAGTAATGGACTTAGATGGCAAGGGACATGCACACAAGTCTATTATGGCTATGGGATTATTATGTACCAATCATTTATGTGATATAATGTCACTATGAACGAAACATCTATGTAATACAGTTTCACTATTAAAGGCCCTGTCACATTACAACGCATCTCACAAGTACACTGCCAACGTGTACATCGAGAAGCATCAAACTTTTCGTCGTGGTGGGCAAAGTTGGACATATACATACTGTATACATAGCCTATGGCCAAAGTATTACCAACATATGGCTAACGTGCTTCTGAGCGAAAAACGCTTGAATTATGCTCACGGTACGTTCACAGAACGCCGGTGAACGTTATATACGTTATTCGATCGCCAGAACTACGCCTCATACTTTACATATGTCAAGACATGCTGGAGAAACACTAAACCTGCATTAGACGTATGTTAAACGTATGTTATCCATACGTTGACAGTACGTGGACTGTACTTTCCCACTGCTATTAACGTAGATCAACGTAGTGCAATGTAGTGAACAATGTTTGTCTAATGTACATCTAACGTACATCGATGTACACCTAACGCATACATAATGAACGGCCGATGAAAAATCCACACGTTGTCGAACGTTGTCGTACGTCGAAAGTTTTGAGCATGCACAAAACTTTGCCGACCCCCTGACGTGCAACGACGTATCTCAACGAACGTTGACATACATTGACGTATACCAATGACCCCCTAACGCACACTTAACACATAGCAACGTATCCCGTCATAGCGGCCAAAAATCACACACGTCGGCGTACATTCGCGCGATTCTCGATGTCGGCATGACGTCACAACCCCGGAAACTAGCCCACGAAGGGTAAAATACGCTGTGATGTGTGCTGCGGCAATGCTATGTCTATGGGTAGCATTTATTTTTGTAAAATAAATTTAAAAACTTTCATCGAATCGATTAAAAATATCTCAATGCGCGATTGAAGAGGAAGATCTGAGGTGTTTAATTTAACCTAAGAGCAATTTTCTCTGAAAGTATTAAAAACAGAGAAAATAGTGAAAGTTGGGATATTCTGAGTGTCAGTGCCAGTGTTAGCCTTACCAGATCATGGCCTCAAAAACTATTTTCGCCAAATAAATTCAAGAACTTCCAATTGGCTGATCAAAAAAAAGCTGAACATGAAATTATAGAGAAAGATCTGGACTATTTAATAGAAACAAGACAAATTTGCTTTCAAAGCACCAAAAAGCAGAAATCACTGTGATAGATAGGGTAGTTCTAATGTTGTTTCTATGGGAGTAGCATTTGTTTTACCCTTCGCGCGCCGTGAACCCCAAAAGTGCCCGGATGTCCGACATCGAGAATGTGTCGTAATATGACTTGACAGCGCCTTTAGCTTTTTGTGTTGCAGTAGGCGTACAGTGTTTCCTTGCACAACACATTTATGTGTTTGTTGTTGTTTTACTTCCTAGCAACATCCACTGTCATATCAGGATGGGTACCGACTTGTGACAGTGCGCACTCATGGTGACTTTATAGTGCTACCCCACTGAGAGACCAGGCCACCAGCCCCATAACCTAATATCCCACTCAGTCACATTATCCTGACACTGAGCCAACCAGCCTGACTAGGAAGCGACAAGTATCAATTCTTTTGTTATTGGTTTGACTCGACCAGGATTCGAACATAAGAACCCACAGGTTCGGATTTCCCGATCGCCCAAAACAGGAGACGGACGCTCAACCCATTTGGCCATTCCGACTGGTCATGTATTTATGTGATACAATGCCACTATGCATGAAGCAAGCACGGCCATAGCTAACGGGGGATGGGGGCATTCGGGTGGTTAATAACAAAGAAAAAGCCCAGTATGTAACGTCCCTGAAATGGGTGGAAATGGCATTTTAGAGCCTTAATTTAGATTTCAAAGTTTCCTGGTGCATAGGCCTACTCCAAGGCCCCAGTATTGTGCCCCACGCCTTCAGCACTCATTAACTCCCAGAATGTATCCACAGCCCAAACCAAATCGGGGAACCCCAAACAAAAAATCTCATTTACGGCGATGGCATATTTCTGCACTAGTGTTTTAATTTTCACTTCAAATACTTTTGTGTTGTGTAACTGTTGTTTTGGGGAGTTTTCAGTCGCATTGGTGCGCTGAAGGCTGCAAATCTGCAGCACTGAATGTGCGTGGAGTGTAACAAACAGGTTACGCAAGTATTATTAAAAGCTGAGGCTAGTTTATTCGTTGGTGAAACGGTCCGGTGGGCCGTTGATGCCGATGTGTTGGTGCAGCACTGCGCTGCTTTGATGTGTTTGGGCAGCCCGGCGCTGCTGTGATGTTACTGGGCTGTGCCTAGCTGGCTCCGGTAGCGCGCCAGGGCCTTAGGCGCCCGTGCGTATTTGCGCAGCACTGCGCTGCTTTGATGTGTTGGTGCAGCTCGGCGCCACTTTGATGTTACTGGGCAGAGCCTAGCCGGCTCCGGTAGCGCTCCGGGGCTTCATGCGCCTGCGCGACCCTGTATCTGCATTCATTCCGCAGGAAAATTTGCTTTGGTCGGACGTGTGTTACGCCCAAGGGAAACGCATACAGCCTATCAACATGGGTGTCGACCTGTGTCAAGCGTGCGGGGACGAACACGAACTGCCACGCGGAGCAAAATGCAAGGTGATCAAAGCAAAGACGTCAAGGCGTACTATTAAGGCTGAACAATTGGAGGACGAGGATGAATCAGTGCCAAGTACGGCCCTGGACGACGCGACTGACAGACTACAGGGAATGTCGATCGGCGAGTTGCCTAAACGGTAGGAGGCGACAGGTAACTGGTCTAAAGGGGTCGATGTGGAAGCCGATGAGGAGGAAATCGAGCTGCGCCGCAAATTGGCGCAACGAGTGTTGGAACGTCGCAAGGCAAAATTGCGAGCGGAACTGGAAAAGGATCTAAGCTCCAAGGACGAAAACGTGGCGGTGCGCAAAACGTGCAGTAAACACAAGGAAAAGAAATACAAAAAGAAGAAGCAGAAGGTGGACCGTCGTCGGAACGAAGAATCGGCCTCGAGAGACAGTGACTCAAGCCCAAGCAGTGATTCGTCGAGCTCGTCGTCCGACAGCCCATCATCCGACACCGACAGCAGCACGGAACACAGCAGAGAACGCAGTAGGCGCCGTCGGAAAAAACACAGTAAGTTCGCCCTGGATAAATATACAAAGGGGAGGAAAGATGTGAACAATGTCAACTATAATGAACTAATGCAGCTTCTTTGTGGGGATTGAAGAGGGCGAAGAAAGCTGGTATGGATATCGCTGCACTAATGGGCTATCTCGGCCATCTTGCTTATATGGGCATGCATGCGACAACGAACAACTATGCAGATGAAGCGTACAGAGGGTATGATAGGGTGATACGGGAGAAGGCGAAGGAGAAGGGTCTGCGAGCGTTCAAGATGGGGGACAACGGCCTATCGTTGCTACACTTCAACATGGACAACTCAAAATCGTACAAAGATGGCAGAAAACATAAGGTGACTACCTTATGTTTTCTGCCATCTTTGTACGATTTTGAGTACAGCAAGGAAGGTGATGACAAGGGAAATGCCGCCCACAAGGTGAAGGGTGCGTGTTTCGCGCACAACTATAATAAGGACGGTTGTACCCACGAGAAATGCGCGTGGGACCACCACTGTCTGACGTGCCACAGTAAGAGTCACGTGGCGGAGGCATGCCCTCAGAAAAAATACTGACTATCAAAACACGGTTACGCGGGAAACATTGAGCGGGAAGTTGGCACTAGTGAAGCCGCCAGTAGTGACCAGGCGGCATCAGCCGTTGGCGATTACGTCGGTAATCTGGGAGGTGACGCCGCCATCGGGCGGCGTTATCACTGTATACACGAGGAAGGCGGGACGGACGCGACGGCTAATCCAAGCGCTGAGCTAAGTAAAGGAAGCGAAAACGCGCAGCAAAGGAAATCGCGTCTGAGGGGAAGACACAAAAAGGAGGAGACGACGGCTGTCTACACACACCCGGGCAGGGATCTCATGGTTGAGACTGCTACCGGGCGCAACCTCAACGACAAAGGGCTCGGCCCGAACAATGGGGACATAGGGGGTGGTCGCACTTCCTATACCACCGGCGTGTCGCATAGGGAAGTGCCTAATCGGAACGAGGACTGGTTCAGGGTGATTAGCCCAGAACCAGCCCGAGGCAGGGAGGGTGAGCTGATATGCACCCTATGGGTCGCCGACAGGGAAAGTCGCCACACATGGTCTGAACATTACATAGACATACTCCCTGAGTGCACTATGGGTTATTGTAACTGTGTCTACAATATTGATGGGGCGTTGGCCCAAATAAAACCTTGTCGTGTTTTTTCTGAATGCTTCTGTAGGGGCGATCTGGACCCAGATTGGGAATATGTATTGCGAGGCGCATGCTTCGGATTTAGGGTTATTGACGAGTCATGTCTCAGTAGCTATAATAAGGCAAACTACGGATCAATAACAAAAGGTGAGGTCGGTGTTGAAATGTGTGGTAGGCTACAAGCAGAAATTGATGAACAAATATTAACTGTTGTTGATAATTCACGGCCTAGGAGCTGTACCTAAGGGTCATGATGATTTCAGGGCTATCGTGGACTGCTCGAGTCCCGATGGCGTCTGTGTAAACGAACACACAAGTAGCTGTCGAGCGAACTTCTCTTATAATTCGGTAGAGTCGGTCACTGAAATGCTGCAGGAGGGGGACTACCTAGCAACAGTCGACATAAGTAACGCGTATAGAGCTGTGAGCATCCACCCTACATCTAGGGACAAACAGGGCTTGGCATGGGACTTTGGGGAAGGCACAGTCTACTTACGGGATAATCGCTTGTGCATGGGACTGAGTAGCAGTCCGTATGTTTTCTCCAAAATGAGTGACATGATAGTTCAGTGCATGGTTAGGGAGGGATACGGGAAATGCGTAAACTACCTAGATGACTTCTGTGTGGTAGCACACACAGAGCGGGAATGCAAAGAGGTGCAATATGCGTTGGTGAGAATATTGCGCAGGCTAGGGTTCTATGTAAGCTACAAAAAACTTGTATGCCCGGGATAAATCGTACGTTTTCTGGGAATCGACGTAGACTCGGTGGTTATGGAATTAAGACTACCATTGGATAAATTAGAAAAGTTACTCATAATCCTTAACAGTTTCCTACGCAGACGGAAGGCTTCTAAGAAGGAGCTGGAGAGCCTAGCAGGAGTGCTCGCTCACTGTTGTAAGGTCATCCACGGGGGTCGAACCTTTTCACGTCGTGTCTATGATTTGGTAGCATCCGTGACTAAAAGCACACACAGGGCACGGCTCAATGAGGAGTTCAGGTTGGACTTAAAGTGGTGGGTGGAGTTTGCCAGCACCTTCAACGGGAAGGCCAAGATAATCAAATCAATGGAACCGTGCATCTCGGTGTACAGTGACGCGTCACTCTCAGGGTTCGGGGCCACACACGGTGAGGACTGGCTAGCGGGTGCTTTCAAATTAACTAATGCAAGGGAGTTAGAAAAGTGGCTAGGACACCACTACGCAGACGCGAAAGATGGGGGCTGCAAGACAGATAACATTAACGTGTTAGAGTTATGGCCTATCCTGGCAGGGGTGCGTAGGTGGGGCCATCTATGGGAAAACAGAACTGTGGTATTTGTGACCGACAACACACAGGTAAGAGCGGCTCTCAATACAGGTAGAAGTAAAAACAAAACCATGATGACCTGGTTAAGACTGATATTCTGGTTATCGATCAAACACAACTTCGATGTGCAAGCAGTTTACATAAACACCCGAAACAACATCATCTGTGACAGCCTAAGCAGGTTGGAAGCATACACAAACAT
This sequence comes from Branchipolynoe longqiensis, assembly GCA_030323885.1. Classification (NCBI taxonomy): domain Eukaryota; kingdom Metazoa; phylum Annelida; class Polychaeta; order Phyllodocida; family Polynoidae; genus Branchipolynoe; species Branchipolynoe longqiensis. The sequence goes on from CM059202.1 coordinate 19,863,577, forward strand.
TGCGCGCATACGAGATGCAGACGTCGGGAAAACAATGTGCTGCCATGAACTCTTTTTTTGTTAATTCCAGACTGGGAACGCTTACACCAGGAGTGTGCTCAATATGAAGAGGCTCACCAAGCGCAATATACGAAGATTACTAGATCTGTACAAATTAAGGCATACCTTGAATTTTGTGAAATATTTCTCGAACAGTTATCACCATATCCTTGTTCTTCATCTCAAGCATGTCTGTACGTCTCCTTTCTTGCGAGGCGCATGTGCTACAACTCAGTTAGGCAGTACCTTAGCGCGCTAAGCAACCATCTGAAGGACCGAGGCATGAGTCCGATCGACTACTCAAGCCACAGGTTGAAAAAGTGCTTGGCGGGAATTCGTAGGACCCTAGGTGATATGCCAAAGCAAGCTGCCCCGCTACTCCCAAATAATCTAAGGTCAATATTTAATGTAATGTTAGACACCAAGGGTCATGTAGCTGTGAGGGCGGCCATGCTAGTCTCTTTTAGGGCACTCCTACGAAAATGTCACGTATCCGAGTCTAACGCAGCACTAACAAGAGCAGATTTCGTTTTTTATGAGTGGGGCATGATGGTGAGAATAAGAAAGTCGAAGACAATACAGTACAAGGAACGGGTACACCTGATACCGGTAGCAAAAGTAGCCGAGGAGGGGTTATGCGCCATGCACTGGGTACGGAGACACTTCCGGGACATGGCAGCCGGTGGGGACGCACACGCATTTAGGCTACGCAGGGGGGCTACATCGGTATCGATGCCATACTCCTTCTACTTATCATCTATAAGGCTCTTATGCGCGCGGGCAGGCATGAACCCGTCAGAATGCTTGACGCACAGCCTAAGGAGAGGGGGAGCCACCTTCCTACGACTATGCGGTGCGTCGATCCTTGAAATAAAAGAAAGAGGTGACTGGAAATCAGATGCAGTATTTGAGTACCTGAAGGCACCTCTTCAGGAGAGATTAGCAAGGGACCTTAGAGTGGCCACGTTATTGGCAGCGGTAGATATTCGCTAGCTGGGTTTTGGTGGGTTTGGGCCTTTAGAGGTACCAGCCAGAGGAATGACTCATCCATCTATATATTATACTATGTTTGTTGCCTTTCTGTTTTCCGTCGCGTACTAATAATGTGGAGTGTAACATCTTACGCAAGTATTATTAAAAGCTGAGGCTAGTTTATTCGTTGGTGAAACGGTCCGGTGGGCCGTTGATGCCGCCGTGTTGGTGCAGCACTGCGCTGCTTTGATGTGTTTGGGCAGCCCGGCGCTGCTGTGATGTTACTGGGCTGTGCCTAGACGGGTCCGGTAGCGCGCCGGGGCCTCGGGCGCCCGCTCGTATTTGCGCAGCACTGCGCTGCTTTGATGTGTTGGTGCAGCTCGGCGCCGCTTTGATGTTACTGGGCAGCGCCTCGCCGGCTCCGGTAGCGCTCCGGGGCTTCATGCGCCTGCGCGACCCTGTATCTGCATTCATTCGGCAGGAAAATTTGCTTTTTGATTAAACGGAGGGGCCTTTAGAGGTACCAGCCAGAGGAATGACTCATCCATCTATATATTATACTATGTTTGTTGCCTTTCTGTTTTCCGTCGTGTACTAATAATAGCCCCTTTAAACTTGTTTCCGGTATAAAGGCTAGGGGACCAGGTTGGAAACTGAGCGATAATATGGAGCGACCCAACCAGCCATGGTGCGACTCAACCAGCCACAGTTGATCCGTAGGCATATTCAGCGCTATCCGGAGTGACCCAACCAGCCACGGTGCGACCCAACCAGCCACGGTTGAACTCGTTTCAGCCCGTTTAAACTTGTTTCCGGTACAAAGGCTAGGGGACCAGGTTGGAAACTGAGCGATAATAGCTGAAACATAAGCATATTCAGTGCTATACGGAGCGACCCAACCAGCCACGGTTGCGACCCAACCAGCCATGGTTGAACTCATTCAATCATAAAATACTTTGCTGTAGTTATATCGGGCGGAAAATAAATGGATTAAAGTGTTTGAAGTATAGTTGAAATTTATCTACATCAATTTCTGTTTAAATTATACAATATCAGTAATTACAGAACGGGAAACTATTCCTGCAAGGATATGCGCAATATGACCCAGTGGTCATGCGTTTTTGCCATAAGCATATTCAGCGCTATACGGAGCGACCCAACTAGCCATGGTGCGACCCAACCAGCCATGGTTGAACTCGTTTCAGCCCGTTTATACTTGTTTCCGGTACAAAGGCTAGGGGACCAGGTTGGAAACTGAGCGATAATAGCAGAAAACTTCATAAGCATATTCAGCGCAAAACGGAGCGACCCAACTAGCCACGGTGCGACCCAACCAGCCACGGTTGAACTCGTTTCAGCCCATTTAAACTTGTTTCCGGTACAAAGGCAAATCTAACAGCATCGTCTGAGCATTGTCAATGGTCGGGAGCAATCTTCATACAGAAAAAGTGAAATATCCCTAAAACCAAACCACCTAGAAACAAATCTAGAAAACATGTTTACTGAAAAGATTATATTAAATTTATAAGGTTAGTGACACTGACACTATAGTGACAGTATGAGGCAGCAATTTGTGGCAATCTGCAACGGTTTGAATCGGGCTGATGTTGACACATGCGCAGACGATGCTTTGACGCATGCGCAGATGCTTTGACGCATGCGCAGAAGTGATGTTGAGAACTGAAACTGGTTGAGAACTGAAACCGCGACAGTGGGTTACTTGGGTAGGATCGTTTTGCACATGGGGAGTGTATTTGTGGACTCTACTCGCAGTGTTCGATTTGAAATTCTGACGACTGGGATGGCCCAAATGAGTGCCAGGGGACCAGTCTAGACCTCTGTGAGACAATTATTATTTGACGAGTTTATTGTTCAGACATTATCACATATTTATGTATCTTTTGCACAGATTAAATTGTTTGAAGTAATTGTTTGAAGTATATTTGAAATTGATCTACATTGATTTCTGTTTAAATCACACAGTATCACTACTTACTGAATGGGAAACTAATCCTGCAAGGGTATGCTCGATATGACCCAGTGGTCAGCCGTTTTTGCTTCTTTCGTTGCTGTGGACCCTTCTCGTTTTTGCGCCTTTCGTTGCTGTGGACCCTTCTCAAAACGATCCGACCCAAGTAACCCACCTTCTAGCTGGGGTTAGCCAGAGAGCGTGTATATAAACAGATGAGAGGGACAACTCCCATACTAGAGCATGTAACATCTGCCGACTGTGGCGCTCCAAGTGGTGGTTGTTGAACAGCTTAAGCATATGGGCAAACCTCAAGGCATTGTCAATGGCAGTGAGCAATCTTCATACAGAAAACGTTAAATATCTCTAAAACTACAACACCTAGAAACAAATTGATTGGAATACACATAGAAAACATGTTTAACCAAAAAGATTTAATATATAAAAGTGAATATGGGAACAAATCTGGATTTCAATAAATTGGATACAACTACGTTTTTCCCCACTACGTGTTGTGTAGTTTGTAGCATTGTCAATGGCCTTGAGCAATCTTCGTACAGAAAAAGTGAAATATCTCTAAAACTACACTACATAGAAACAAACTGTTTTGAACACATATAGAAAACATATTTAACACTGAGACTATATTAAATTTACATGGCTAGGGTTCTGTATTTCTATTAATTCTGAATAAAATACACGTTTTGCACTACACGTACGGCAAACTCAAGGCATTGTCAATGGCGGTGAGCAATCTTCATACAGAAAACGTTAAATATCTCTAAAACTACACCACATAGAAAGAAACCGCTTGGAACACATATAGAAAACATGTTTACCAAAAGGATTATATTAAATTGATAATTTTAGGCTTCTGTATTTCTATTAATTTTGAATAAAAACAAATGTTTTGCACTGAGCGTACCGGCAAACTCAAGGCTTGTTCAACACTAACCGCCAGGAACGCCACTGTAGCCTGTTGTAAAGTTTGACCCCTATCTTCATGGCCGCGTCCTGGGTCAACTTCGCAGATTCTTATTATGTCGCTGTAGACTGTGCTCCTGCATAGTCTATGCCGCTCATGGTCGCCATAGTGAGTCCCCTCCACAAAGAACGAAGAACACCATAGTCTTCAGTGCTCAGAAAGGAACTGACTTTTAATGGCAATGTACACAGTATATATTCAAACTCCCACCCACACATCTACCCACAAAGTTCCGGGATGTGGCTGACACGACATTCCCAAACATGTCATTGTGTGGGAGATCAGTCACACATTCTGGGTATCTCTGATGACACCAACCAACTTTCCTTAATGTATAGATACAACCTTTATGTGGCAGGCTACTCAGTGTTTCCCAGTATAGGGTGTGTGTGCTTCTTGGGAGTTCCCCGTCATTCAATACCCATAAACCTGTCCACCACAACCCACGCACACATCCGATTCCCACTGCACCCATATCCTTCTGGAGGCTGATGGGTTACCCAGATCCGGGTTAGCGGGTTCATGTGACACGATGGAGTCTCTATAGACTTTCTACATTTGAACATATATGGTATGGATTCTGTGCACATATTATTATAAATCAATTAAAACTAAAGACATTACTGGGGCTGTCTTTACACACCTCCCCCACTTAAAAGTTTTTAAGCTACACCTCGTAGGCTTCAAAACTCCAAGTACGTCAATAGATTTATACTACCAAGGGCAATGTACGAGTACACAAGTAAAAGCAAATAATTAGCCAACACTCGCAGATGATACCTGTTACATACCTAACTGTCACGTTGAGTCTATGTACTTCTAGATCTACTGCAATGTGGCTGAGTGCAACGATTAAATATAAGCAGTCGGTAAATACAAAGTTATACGTCCAAGGATGCTAGCTCAATTGCGCTGAGCTCCTCCGACTTGCTTTTCAACCTGTCTTGACAGGGTACCTTTGTTCTCACAGAAGGATTTGCTGATCCTTTACATCTCCTCCAAGCAATAATCATTAGTATTACCAGTACAATGAATACCGCTAGGGCAAAGCTACACCCAATTATTATCCCAGAACTGAACGACATGTCATACATCACCAACTCGTCATTCCACTTCTGCCAGTCTTTAACATCAAGCAAAGGAACCTGAACCCTGCTCTTGAATTGAAGTGCCTGCTGTACCTTTGTTCTTATCTTTGGTGGCAATACAAAATTCATGGTCCTATTGTAGACCAAAGTCACCTGCTTTCGAACTTGAATGCTGGACCCCTTTTTAGTTCCATAGACTTGCCATTGAGCTGTCTCTAATTTGCAATCTCCAGGAATTTCAATTTGGCTGGGTCCACTTATTTCCTTAACTACTGCTGCTTTTCCCAAGCATCTCAAGATTACTGTCAGTTTCTTGTATGCCACAATTACAAAACTCCCAATATCTAGTGGAAAGATATCTGAATCCTTATTATTCCTTTTTGAAATTTCGATAGTGCAATGGTCCAATGAGTTATTAGTAACTAGTCCCCATTCACAAGTTGCAGTAAAGGTTTCTTTCTGAGGTGCACATACTCTTGGTTTAGACTCATAACAATTTACCGGCCAAAATACAGCCCCTGTATCAGTGTTAATAGTAATATCACTGTGACCTTTGACAATCCGAATATGATCAGAATCTATTCCTACTGGAAAGAAGTGGATCTTATATTGTAAATATTGTGTCTGGCCAACAGCAGGTAGGATAACATAAAAAACCAATTTACCGTCTTCAGACCATAACGGCTCAATTCTCAAGTTCTCGTAATACCATACAGCACTTAGGGTCTCATAACCCGACTTACGTATTGTCAACAGAATCTCGTTCAGTTCCTGCATGCTTAATGTATTCTCAGTGAGCCATCCTCTCTCTAACTCATACCTCTGAGTCAGGAAAGCATCCATCTGGGCAGAATACGATTCATGCACAACATACAGTTCCTCAATAACTTGGTCAATAGACCTTGCTAATGTAAGCTTACTAACTTTATGAGATAATTTTGTCACATCATCACAAAAGTTCAGTACTTGTCTGTCTAGCCCCTATTGGTGCCTCTGGAGATCTTGGAGGTCCAAGCGATTCTCCATTACGTATTTCCTTGTTTGGTTTACAACACTGATCATCCGCTGATGATCATGTACCAACATGTCCGTAGTATGGCCAACACTGTCCAATGCTGCCCGTAACCTGCTCACGTCACTCTCGGTTGCAGTCCCAAAGAGAGATTTACTGATCGTCCCTACGAGATTCAGCAATCCTCTCCTGATCCTCCTTCTCCGTTTATGTAGGGAATGGAAGGAACGGCTCTGGTCAGTCCCTGCAGCTAGCTGTTGTAGTTCCAACGCATCCAGCCGTGCCGTCCAAGTCTGTTGATCTTGCTGGGAGATTTTTGGTCCCAATGATTGGATTCCCCTCCGAACCTGGTCGACCCACGCCAGCATGGATACCTGTTTCGGTGGGTTAATCACAACCAAAGTGGTCCAGACTGCTCTAATCGTCCGTGTTGGTCCGACCTGTTCAATCAGGATGCCATCATCCTTGAACAGATCAGCGTTGATATGTTGTCCAAAGTGTGCTATCACTAAGCACATCGCGAGAAGATAGCTGCAATACATGGCCTCATGCATTGTTTCTTCTGCACAGTTGGCTCGTCGTCACGAGTGCGTTTTCCTCGTATCGTTGGCGCAAGGATCCTCTCCACTTGCGCGGGTGAGTCCGGTATATCCGTCCTCATATGCTGATCTTCTAAAATGGTCACTGGTATCTGTGAAGAGCTGCTGTCATCTGCTGCCAGTCTCCGTGCTACCCTAGCACTCCTCTGTACGGTTCTTACCACATCACTAGTCCTATCATCCGTTGACTCTTCACACTCAAGGGGGCTGATCCTCCGCCGCTTGCGTGTCCGTTGAGTCACCACTGGATGCTCTAGCTGTGAGGGAGCTGATATCGGTACATATATCAATGGCCGTCGTCGTTTGGTATGGGTCAACCTCGGGTTGACGTCATCCCATACCAAGTCCGGGTTCACCAACCTCACTTTGACCCTGTTGACTGTGCATGATTTATTGGTCTTTGTACCGAGAACCATGATCACAGGCCTGCGTATCCGAGTCACAATGTACACGTGGTCCCACTTCTCATTGAGAATCACTTTATCATTCCTATAGTCGATAACAGTTCTGAGTCGTCGGAGACTGTCATCTCCTAATAAAATGTCATGGGCTAATTGGTCGACAATAATCACTTCCAGGTATTCCCCCATCACTTCGATTAGTGACCTACCTTCCATCTTTATCAGGTGACCTACTTCAGTGTGTGCTCAGCTTCGTCCTCCCTGAGAAACGTTGCTGCGATGTGAGCACGCATAGTCTGCCACGTAGCATTGCGTCCATTGTTTAGTTCTGACTGTATGTAGTCTGCCCCGCTCCTCCTCAGGTCACCACATGATTTGTAGCCCACCATCTGGATAGTCAGTTCGTCCCCGGTGGCGGTCCACTCCATCGCCTGCGTCACTGCATCTATCCAGTCACTTAGTTGTGTGCGATCAGTCCCATCGCAAACATCGATAGAACGAGCATGACGTTCCAGATGTTTCTGCAACATAAACCTGTCACGCTGTCTAATGCGGTGTTGCTGCACTTGCAAAAGCTGCTCAGCCATCTTGATGGTGATGAGCTGAACACCCATCGTAGTTTCGTCAGCGTAAGTTTCTTCGTCTAGGATTGCAAGCCAGCTGAAGTTTCAATCAGCTGTGCGTTCCGATCGTCGTGGTCTGCCAGTGTAAAGTTTGACCCCTATCTTCATGGCCGCGTCCTGGGTCAACTTTGCAGATTCTTATTATGTCGCTGTAGACTGTGCTCCTGCATAGTCTATGCCGCTCATGGTCCCCGTAGTGAGTCCGCTCCACAAAGAACGAAGAACACCATAGTCTTCAGTGCTCAGAAAGGAACTGACTTTTAATGGCAATGTACACAGTATATATTCAAACTCCCACCCACACATCTACCCACAAAGTTCCGGGATGTGGCTGACACGACATTCCCAAACACGTCATTGTGTGGGAGGTCAGTCACACATTCTGGGTATCTCTGATGACACCAACCAACTTTCCTTAATGCATAGATACAACCTTTATGTGTGTGCTTCTTGGGAGTTCCCCGTCATTCAATACCCATAAACCTGTCCACCACAACCCACGCACACATCCGATTCCCACCGCACCCATATCCTTCTGCCCAGACAGCACACGTTGTTTTGTCCAACCTCCCGCCGTCGCCCCGATGCCGTCGGGGCGACGGCGGCTGCCGCCGTCGGGGCGACGGCGACAAACGCCGTCGGGCCGACGTTGTTTTGTCCAACCTCCCACCGTCGCCCCGACGGCGGCTGCCGCCGTCGGGGCGACGGCGACAAACGCCGTCGGGCCGACGAGCCGAGAAGACACTGTCACTGTAAAAATATTAGTTTTATTCAAAATTAATAGAAATCGAGAACCCATAGCATATAAATTTAATATAGTCTGTACGTATTGACACTATAGTGACAGTGTCTTCTCGGAAAAAACCAAGATGGCGGTCCTTCGTCAAAATTCCGTACAGGGTAATTCAAATCGTATTAACACGAATAATTCCATTAATACTTCGTAAAAAATTACAAAACTTTTACAAAATAATCTAAACATATTAATAAACAAACCTGGTAAATGATTCCTTAAAATTCCTGGGATTTCTGGAGTTATTGGTAGAAAAAGAACACTGATCAACAATCGCACGTGTTCCGCTGGCGATTCGAAGTAAACAAACCGTATCGGATCATTCAAATCGTATTAACACGAATAATTCCATTAATACTTCGTAAAAAATTACAAAACTTTTACAAAATAATCTAAACATATTAATAAACAAACCTGTGAAATAATTCCTCAAAATTCCTGGTATTTCTGGAGTTACTGGTAGAAAAAGAACACTGATCAACAATCGCATGTGTTGCGCTGGCAACTCGAGCCGGCGACTCGAGTCAGGTGGCGATTCGAAGTAAACAAACCGTATCGGATGATTCAAATCGTATTAACACGAATAATTCCACTAATACTTCGTAATAAATTACAAAACTTTTACAAAATAATCTAAACATATTAATAAACATACCTGTTAAATAATTCCTTAAAATTCCGGTTATTTCTGGAGTTACTGGTAGAAAAAGAACACTGATCAACAATCGCACGTGTTCCGCGGGCGACTCGAGCCGGAATCCAAATTTAAAGAACTGCGCATGCGCGGCCCACCACGTCGGCTCGACGGTGGCTCGACGGTGGAACAGACGTGGAAAATGAATGCAAACCTGCGGCGGCCCACCACCGTCGAGCCGACGATGGCCCGACGGTGAATCAAAAGTGGAAAGGGATTGAACCCTAACGTCGGAACACAACCGGCGGCCCGACGGTGGCCCGACGGTGGCTCAAAAGTGGAAAAGGTTTAAAACCTAAGGTCGGGACACCACCGTCGGGGCGACGGTGGCCCGACGGTGTACGAGACGTGGAAAATGAATGCAAACCTGCGGCGGCCCACCACCGTCGGGCCGACGATGGCCCGACGGTGAATCAAAAGTGGAAAGGGATTGAACCCTAACGTCGGAACACAACCGGCGGCCCGACGGTGGCCCGACGGCTCAAAAGTGGAAGTTTTGATTGAACCCTAACGTCGGAACACCGCCGTCGGGCCGACGAAGGCCCGACGGTGACTCAAAAGTGGAAAGGGATTGATTCCCAACGTCGGAACACTACCGGCGGCCCGACGGTGGCCCGACGGTGGCTCAAAAGTGGAAAGGGATTGAACCCTAACGTCGGAAATCCACCGGTGGCCCGACGGCGGCCCGACGGTGGAAAGTCGATCGCGACGGTGCGACCAATAGCCGACGTCGGCCCGACGGCTGTGTGCTATCTGGGTGGCGGCTGATGGGTTACCCAGATCCGGGTTAGCGGGTTCATGCGACACGATGGAGTCTCTATAGACTTTCTACATTTGAACATATATGGTATGGATTCTGTGCACATATTATTATAAATCAATTAAAACTAAAGACATTACTGGGGCTGTCTTTACACTGTGTTACCGTTTTTCGCGGGAGTTGTCCCTCTCATCTGTTTATATACACGCTCTCTGGGTTAGCTACGAGCGATGACGTCAAATTTGCGCTGGTACCGTCCTACACGATAACAGCTACCAGTACCAGTCATACATGGTTTTTTTAAAGAATAACTTAGATTAATGAAATGGAAATATAGCTAAACCAGGCCGTCATAAAATACTTTAAATCCTATTTTGCTGTAGTTTTATCCATAAGCATATTGACCCAACCAGCCACGGTTGCGATCCAACCAGCCATGGTTGAACTCGTTTGAGCCAGTTTGAACTTGTTTCCGGTGTTGCGGATTCCGAGGGACACCAGTTTCACAGGGACACATCGCTCCTGCACACGCGTCAAACTCGAACAGCATCGTCACTAACCTTATAAATTTAATATAATGTTTTTGCTAAACATGTTTTCTATATGTGTACCAAGCGATTTGTTTGTAGCTGGTGTCATTTTAGAGATATTTCACTTTTTCTGTATTGTCTGTATGAAGACTGCTCACGGCCATTGACAATGCCTTGAGTTTGACGGTACGCGCAGTGCAAAACGTTAGTTTTATTCAAAATTAATAGAATTCAAGAACCCTAACCTTATAAATTTAATATAATGTTTTTGGTAAAGATGTTTTCTATATGTGTACCAAGCGATTTATTTCTAGATGGTGTAATTTGGGAGATATTTGACTTTTTCTGTATGAAGATTTGCTCACGGCCGTTAACAATGCATTTGAATGGAAGTGTCCCTGTGAAACTGGTGTCCCTCGGAATCCGCAACACCGGTATTGCAGTTTCCGAGGCACACCAGTTTGCCAGGGACACATCGCTTCTGAGCATGCGTCAAAATCGAACAGCATCATCACTAACCTTATATATTTAATATAATGTTTTTGGTAAAGATGTTTTCTATATGTGTACCAAACGATTTGTTTCTAGGTGGTGTGGTTTTAGAGATATTTCACTTTTTCTGTATTTTCTGTATGAACATTGCTCACGACCATTGACAATGTCTTGAGTTTGAAGGTATGCGCAGTGCAAAACATTAGTTTTATTCAAAACTAATAGAAATCCAGAACCCCAACCTTATCAATTTAATATAGTCTTTTTGATAAACATGTTTTTTATATGTGTACCAAGCGATTTGTTTCTAGGTGGTCTAATTTGAGAGATATTTGACGTTTTCTGTATGAAGATTTGCTCACAGCCGTTGACAATTCAAAACCAGACACAGGATTTCAATTTTTTGGGCCAATAATTTATTAAACAATTTTAATAAATTTCACACTAGCCATTATTCTATCTGCGACTAGCACTAATCATATTTCATTAAGCTTGGTCAATCAGTACAGATGCCCGGATAGCTTGTTAAACTAATCTATCTTCTGTGATAGTACAATCCAGAAGCGACTGTTAAGCCTTGTGATTCAAATTACTTATATGCAGGGATGATATCTAGATCTACTCTAATCAACTATAAATATTCTGTATTATCTATACAACTGAGACATTTTCTTGAATTGACGACAGAAGACATCCGCTAGGGGTAGATAACGGTCATACAGGGAAGCACATCAGGCACATCTCACTCACTACAATTTATACTACCAGACATTCTTGCTTTTTGGATTTGGACCATCTACTCTCAGCCAAATTGGGACAAGAGGGTAGATGGTCCTTTCCTCACGAGTTGTTTATTTACATAATTAAATATGCTATTAGATTTCCATTGTCCTAGTAGTCTTATGCAGCTTAGAGATACTCCTATTCGAGTGTATTCTTGGGCAGCTCCACGCCTTAGACTGTGTGTCGTTACCATTGGCCACCAGGGAAACTTGGCTCCCTTCAGTATTAGCCGAATGCACTTGATGAATTTTTGGCTTGTCAAAGGGTCCCCATTCGCTAGTGCAAATGCTGGGGCGCCCTTTTTCGGACCTGCCAGACGGCAGTAGTCAGTCCAGGCTTGGACAGGACAGAAGAGTGAATGAGGTATTTTTGGCAGTCTGACGTGGTAGCTGTCTTTCCGCTTGCATACCGTTTTTGTGCTACGGATATGCACCGTGATGTACGACTTGTGTGCCTCGATGTCTTCAAACATCAGCGTATGACTGCCATCACCCAGCATCTCAGAGTAAAACAAATTAGATTGTCTTAATAGGCATGCATAACCAATTAATAACGCAGCAATGAATACAAGTCCATACCTTCCCATTTTTCTACATTTTAATATTATCAGTTTCACATGTTTTATTTTCAATGGGTACGCTCTATTTACTGTACTATACTTAAGTTTACACACCCCCCGTTTAAGCACTGACACCGCATAGCTATCAAATACATCCCAACTACCCCGTACCAACTTCACCCAAGACTTTGCCCCACACAGGTAATTTTTAATGGCCCCTTCTGTCTTCAACTTATCATTTAGATATAAAATGTATAGCATTACCGTTTTTTATTTAGGGTTTTTGGGGTCAACCTTACTATTTTTGCAAAAGTTTAAGTATTCCTCAAAATGCACCCTCTTATTCCTCCACGTTCCTTGTGATAGTCCTGCGTTGAAAAATATGCTCAGCCTATTAACTACAGCATACCCATGATCTGCGAGGGAATAAGGCCAAGAAAAGAAATTAGGGCGAGCTGAAAATTACAGGTACATATCAAACACCTTGTTGTTGTAACAAGCATTCACTTAATTGTCTCTCATTACAAAGTTTTAACGCTAACCGTTTGGCAGAATTATCGAAAAACAACCTACTCAGTGCATCCGCCAACACAAGGTCCGCCCCTGCCTTGTGTACTACTTGGACTTCACAACACTTAAGTGCCGCAAACTTCCAGATCTGTCTGGCACAAGCACACAGGACAGGGTCTTTTCCTGCACCAGATGATAACACTTTTTGCAAAGCTTTATTATCAGTGTTAATGATAATCACGAATTGTTCAGGATTGGGGGGGCATAATACATTAAGGGCCACTACCAAATTAACTGCTTCCAACTGTGCGATGTGTAATTTATTATCATTTAATAAATCCGCCGAATACAATTCAGAAAAATAATGTGTGTTACTGTGGCCACCCCCCGCGAGCAAAGAGGAGTCGCACTCAATGACCCAAGCTTTTTTCGGGAAAGGCCTGAGCAAAATCAGGCCATTACTACCTTCCGCGAAGCACATGAACCAAGTTATATCCCTGACAAGTTCCTGACTAACTACGGTTTTCCCTACAAATGGTGAGTCCCTTAAGAAATTTAGAATCCTATTCATAAATTTTACGACTAACTTTGCTACCCACTTTCCATTTATTGCACCCCATCAGAACGTCCAGTAGTTTAGGCTTTGGTATCCTCAGTTCCATATGATCAGAATCTATCTCAAAGCCTAGGCACTGCATCAAAACAGCAGGTGGGGTACACTTTTTTATCGATAGCTCTAGCCCCAGTAGTGAAGTTAGCTCTAAAATCTTATTATACCCGTCTAACGCCCTCTCGAATGTGCTCTCAACCCCTACAAAGTCATCTAGGTAGCAAGCCACGAAAAACCCTTTTTGTCTCATTAAATACACAACCGCCGATGTGGTCCTGGCACATGCCATACAGGAGGACCGGCAACCGAAAGGTGGCGCCACATCAAAATAATATTTATCCCTTACTTTAATACCGAAAAGTGGAACGCTTAAGGGGCAGGTCCTCAACTGCCTAGATGCTCTAGCTAGGTCTATAGACCACATAAAACAATTTCGACCTAATTTAGTTACCTCCTTGGCCAAGGTCATTATTGTTGGCAAATTGAAAGACAATCTTTTCCCCTGATAAAAACCCTTTACTTTCCCTGCATTTACTCCCTTACCCTTAGGAAAGCTAAGATCTAAGAGCTCAGTAAAATTGGCCGGCCACCCAAATTCCAAGTAGTCAACAGCCTCGTAATCATAATAGTTCACTAGCAACTTTCGCCACATTACTATATTCAAACCAGACGGGACCAGTAGTCGGGCCCCACAGTAATTAGGGAGGGCAGATAAACGCACTCTATCGTACAAACCCTTATAAGTCATATTAAAAGTGGAAGTTGACTTCCACACATGCCAAAAACTATCTAAATGCGATTTGTACTCCTGCGGCGAAGGCTCGCTGAATTGTATAGGGGAGATGTCCTCAGTTAACTCAATAGGTTCCCCCAACTCCCCATGTCGTTCAACAAATTAGTACCCTCGTCTACGTGGTCATGTAGCATGACTTGTCCCGCGCTCGGCGCGGACCCATTAACACAAGCATCAACTAAACATTTACTATCGTTACCAATATTGGGCGGCTGTACTGCCGTGACTGGAGTATTATGACAACAATCATCATTAACAACCGAACATAACACAACCAAACTATCAGAGGGAACCAATAAACCGTGTCCTTCAACAGGCAACGTAACAGAATCATCAACGTCTATAAACTTCAACGAAGCAACTGGGCAATCATGTGCCATTAGTGAGTGCCGTGCAGCACCACTAAAGGTGCGGCCAGTAGCAGGACTATGCACAGAGTTGATAGCTGGATCAACCGAAGGAGGTAATATGGAGGTGACAGGCAACCTCAAGCGCATACAAGTGGGAGGTGGGTTGACAGCACCATGAAAATCCATATAGTTTGTGACAGGTAAGGCGACAGCGTATGCGGAATCAGTGTAGCATTTGGACGTGGCAATTCCACCTCCCGAGAACGAACGAATGCGGACCCGGTCGCCATGTCTACACCAGCTTGAGGGTCCGGATGCACAGTTTTATTAAAATATGCAACATCCCGCTTAACCGATGTATTTAACGTATCAACATTCGCTCCCAAACAGCGCAATCTAGTATTGAACCATTTATATCTATCACGATTACGAGACAAATGAATTGGAGGCACCACCCTATCACTGGTACTATTAACAAACGGTGCAACACAGGAGCCATCTGACAAATGTACACTTTTGGCAATAAGCGCCCCATTATAAACATTATTAATGGTATTCAATAATGGCGCTACCACAGGACATTGCACATCTGAACATAACCGTGAATCAATATGAACGGAACACCTCTTGCTGACCTGACATGACCCCTCAGCGACCGGCATTGATGATGTGACACTTGCTGCAGCTAACACAGGCGCTGATACTGAATCCAACGACTCGACACCGACATCCACATCCATGAACTGTCTCCCCGCGGTCGAAACAGATGTCGTCTTCAGCCAACCGTCACTCAAAAAACCTTGTTAAGAGATGTAGCAGAGTTATCAACAGCTTTGTCATCTCTACCACGCAACTTGCTTTTGCAGTCCAGTTCCCTGTGGTAATGTTTGCGTTTCAAGTTATACGCACACCATGAACAGATATGCACAAAGCGATCCCTACCCAAACCATGACTGTTTGTAAATCCACACTCCTTCCCACGTTCCAAATTGTGCATGTGCGCCCATCAACGTCCTTGTTATAGTCTGGGCAGGAACCCTCCCTACCGTGCTTCACTACTGCTTTCAACAACCGTTTACCCAAACTACTTTCATCCCGCCGAATGTCCTGAATTAATGCTGTGTCATCCCAGCCATTGGGAAGCCTCTTATCGGCAATCATGTTGAACACCCGCTCAGAAAAAGCAAGACAAGTCTCCCACGTATAGTACTGAGCCATATCTAACAACACATCGACATAATCCTCCACCCTCTGCACACAGCTAGCAGGAATATCCCCACGTCTAATCATACGTCTAATTGCTGCCAGGTATTCATACCACGTAGACTGTCCTTGTGCTACTTTATTTTTTCTCTCCCCACGGATGACATATTTATGTGGTAATAGCTTACCCTTTCCCGCTGCTTTCCTTGCTTTAGCACCTGCTACCCTCATTAAGTCCCGCATTAGTTTGTCATCTGAATCAGATGCGTCACCATCACTACATTCCAAACCCAACTGCCGTCCCGTATTATCTGCCACAGCAATCAATGCGCTAACTGTACTAGCCAAATCACTACCACCACGACGAGCAACATTGTCTACTCCTGTATCATGGCCGTCCTTACAACCGACACAAGGTCTAGTCGACGGAGTAGACCTACGCCTCGTGCGACTACCCGACGGCCCAGCAACTGGCTGTGACGTCACTTCCACCTCGCACAGATCAGGCAACAACAATGGCGACTCAGGGACCGGCGACTCCAGATTAGCAAGCCGGGACAACAAAGGGGCCGTAACATGTGAAAGTTTAGAATCCAAGAGGCGGGAGAGATCCTCCAGCGACACCCCTTGGATATTATTACTCACCGCCAACGGCGACAGCCTTGATGCACTGATACGACGCGCCGCCGCCGGCGAATCCACACGATGAACTGATTCATCAGTAGGCGAACACGAACAACGGCGACTCGCAGAAGCCAACAGCTCTCTTGAGAATTTGCCACTTCCCCGAGCACGAGACTTCAATACTTTAGGCATCGTAAGTTCACTTCCACCACAATATCAATTTCCTCTTTGAAATTTCTCGCTGTGAGACATCCAAGTCATTACAGCTAGGTGATACGGTGAAGAATGATTCAATGGGGCTTGTGTGACCGGAAATCAACTCTCCCTGGTTCCCGAATTCGAGACCATGTTTTGTAGCTAGGATGCATTACTAGGGGCCCGTGGTCAGGGTTTTTAAT
Source organism: Branchipolynoe longqiensis (assembly GCA_030323885.1). NCBI lineage: Eukaryota > Metazoa > Annelida > Polychaeta > Phyllodocida > Polynoidae > Branchipolynoe > Branchipolynoe longqiensis. The sequence continues at coordinate 19,880,364 of CM059202.1, forward strand.
TATGCATGTTACCGGCAACATGTACAATGCATTTGAATGGAGGTGTCCCTGGCAAACTGGTGTGCCTCGGAAACCACAACACCGGTGATGCGGATTCCGAGGGACACCAGTTTGCCAGGGACACTTCCATTCAAATGCATTGTTAACGGCCGTGAGCAAATCTTCATACAGAAGAAGTCAAATATCTCCCAAATTACACCATCTAGAAACAAATCGCTTGGTACACATATAGAAAACATCTTTACCATAAAGACTATAATAAATTTATACGGTTAGGGTTCTTGAATTCTATTAATTTTTAATAAAACTAACATTTTGCACTGCGCGTACCGTCAAACTCAAGGCATTGTCAATGGTCGTGAGCAATGTTCATACAGAAAATACAGAAGAAGTCAAATATCTCTCAAATTACACCATCTAGAAACAAATCGTTTGTTACACATATAGAAAACATCTTTACCAAAAACATTGACTCACAGCCATTGACAATGCCTTGAGTTTGATGGTACGCCCAGTGCAAAACATTAGTTTTATTCAAAATTAATAGAAATCAAGAACCCTAACCTTATAAATTTAATATAATCTTTATGGTAAAGATGTTTTCAATGCATTTGAATGGGTGTGTCCCTGGCAAACTGGTGTGCCTCGGAAACCGCAACACCGGCAAGTTCAAACGGGCTCAAACGAGTTCAACTGTGGCTGGTTGGGTCGCTCCGTTTAGCGCTGAATATGCTTATGGAGAACTCCTGTGCCACTGCCTGAGCAAATGAATGCCAGGGGACCAGGCTAGACCTCCACAGAGCTAGCAGTCTAGTCAAATATTATTTGACTAGTTTGTTCAGACATTATCACATATTTATGTATCTTTTGCACAGATTAAATTGTTTGAAGTATATTTGAAATTTATCTACATTGATTTCTGTTTAAATCACACAATATACTAATATACTACTTACTGAATGTTTTCCTTCCTGCCCCCCCCCTCCCCCCTACACCCTACCCCCCCCCCCCCAATTTCTCTGATCACTCCCCATCGGAAGCCAACTCCCGACCTCATGGAACTGCTTTCAGCGGTGCCCATTCAATGCTGCAGATTTGCAGCCATCAGTGCACCAATGCGTTTGAAAACTCCCCAAAACAACTTACTGAATGGGAAACTCATCCTGCAAGGGTATGCTCAATATGACCCAGTGGTCAGCCGTTTTGGCTCTTTTCCTCGCTGTGGACCCTTCTCGTTTTATCGGTTATTTAAAAGAAAACAAATTGTCCACCCGAGCGCGGAGAAGCATATTCGATTATTCGACCCGAGTCTGTAGGATGTGCGCATGCGCCAAAAAGTTGTTTGGTTGACCCGAGTCGATTGATCCGGACAGAGGAAGCCCGAGACGGAGGTGGGAGAAAGGGTTTTTATTAGGTAAGCGATAACGGCACAAGGTACAGTGTCAATAGGTGAAAGGTCAGTCGACCTGGTCCATGTCCGCAGATGAAGCACTCTGGGAGGAGGTAGGCCCGGGAGCCGACCCAAAGCACAAGGCCAAGGCTCTCGGGGCGTCGGAGGCTGCAAGCTTGGGCACGTAGGCGTGGATGGCGTCGGACTCCCAGGTCCCTTGCGCCATTATCGCAGAGAGGTCGACCCCCCTCGACGCGCACGCCTGCGCCGCGCCCCTGTGGAGGCCGTGGAGAGTGTAGGCGTCAGCTCCGGGGACGCCGGCTCCGCGCAGGGCGGCGTGGATGAGGGGGGTCACGTCGCAAGGAGTGAGGGGGACGCCCGCGCGCGCCAGGAAGGCCGGGGCGTCGGCGGGGGCGGGTGTCAGGTCGAGGGCGCGCCTCCAGGCCCGGAGGGGGCAGATGGGCGAGCCGGGTATAGCCGGGACGAAGATTGAGACCGCCTGCGCGGCCGAGCGGATGGTCTTGGAGGAGGCTACGCGCAGGCGGAGGCCTCCGAGGACGGGTCGAATGTCATCTCGGCGGAGCGTGTGAGGGCCGCCCCAAGGGGCGTGTGAGGGGGACAGCAAGTTTGACTGCCTTAGGAAGCTGAAGCTAGGTCAGAGGGGGAATGCAGAGAGGCTCAGTGGGCTTTGGTGCGTTTCCTATGAAGGATGGGGTTTTATGTAAGTTACAAGAAGTTAGTCTGCCCTCGCCAGGTCACATGTCTTCTGGGTATAGACGTGGACACAATAACGATGGAACTCAGGCTCCCGGTAGATAAGCTTGAGAAACTGCAGTCTCTCTTGCAGTGTTTTCTCCGGAGAAGGAAAGCCACAAAAAAGAAACTTGAGAGCCTAGCAGGGGTGCTAGCTCATTGCTGCAAGGTGATCCATGGTGGTAGGACCTTTTCTAGGTGAGTGTATGATCTTGTAGCTTCTGTAAAGAAAAGCGGACACAAGGTAAGACTAAACGACGAGTTCAGACTTGACCTAAAATGGTGGGTGGAGTCTGCGGGAATGTTCAATGGGAAGGCCAAAATTATAAAAGCAATCGAACCTTGTCTATTGGTTTACAGTGATGCGTCACTAACGGGATTTGGGGCCACGCACATGGAAGATTGGGTGGCTGGCGCCTTCGATGTAAAGAAATCAAGGCCTCTAGAGGGGTGGCCTGGTCACCATTTTGCAGATGCAAAAGACCGGGGATGTAACACAGACAACATCAATGTACTCAAATTGTGGCCTATACTAGTAGGGGTCCGCAGGTGGCGCCACTTGTGGATAGATCGAACTGTAGTTATCGTGACCGACAACACCCAAGTCCGGGCAGCTCTGAATTCTGGGAGGAGCAGAAATAAAACAACGATGTCCTGGTTGAGACTGATTTTCTGGGGTTGTCGATAACACATAACTTTGAGGTACAATCAGTGTACATCAACACTCGCGACAATGTCATATGCGACAGCCTGAGTCAGTTGGATGTGTACAAAATATTTCCCGAATCATGGATGCCGATGTGGCAGCTGCTATGTGCTGTCACCAACTATTCCATTGCTGATTTGCAGATTGGGGAAGGCTAAGGCAGGAATGTGTTCGCTATGAAGATGCCCATTATGCAGAGTCGACCAAAGTGACAAGGTCGGATCAGGTTAAGGTCTACCTGGAATTCTGCAAAATATTTGGCGAACAAGTGTCTCCGTATCCATATTCGTCGACACAAACATACTTATATATGTCTTTCCTGGCCCGTCGCATGTGTTACAGTTCAATCAGACAATATTTAAGTGTGTTAAGTAATCATCTGAAAGATCTAGGTATGGAACGTATAGACTATACGAATCACAAGGTCAAAAAGTGTATGTCAGGTATAAAAAGGATATTGGGTGATATGCCCAAGCAGGCAGCGCCACTGCTGCCTAAAGAGCTAAGGAAGATATTCACGCGAATGTGTTACACGAGAGGTCATGTCGCCTTGAGAGCAGCGATGCTCCTATCATTTAGAGCACTACCACGTAAATGGCATGCGTCTGAGTTGACTCTTCATTGTTGAGGTCGGATTTGACCTTTCATGAGTGGGGCATGATGGTCAGGGTACGAAAATCGAAGACGATTCAGTACAGAGAGCATCTGCACTTAATACCAGTCTCGAAGGTTGCTGACCGCGCCCGATATGCGGTACACTGGGTCAGGCAACATTTCAGGGAGATAGAATGAATAAAATGAATGAATAAATGCTTAACGGCATACCAGCACACCAAGGGCTAGCAGGGAGATAGAGGCGGCGAACAATGCCCATGTATTTAGAGTACCGGGGGGTGAGGGATCTGTTTCAATGCCGTACCAATTCTATCTAGGAAGTCTTAAACTGGTATGTGAGAGGGCGGGCCTGATCCCAGTGGAATTCTCCATGCATAGCCTCCAAAGGCTAGGCGCCACATTCCTGCGTCTATGTGGCGTGTCTATTTTGGAAATTAAGGAACGTGGTGATTGGAAGTCAGGTGCAGTATTTGAATACTTGAAGGCATTGGTTCACAAGCGGCTGTCCAGACATGAGGGTCGCCACCATCCTCACGAGGAGAGAGTGATACAGCTGGGTTGGGTTGGTTTGGGCCTTTTAGGGGGTACCAGCCAGTTTTACTCATCCAACTACATTTAAAATTGTTTGTGTTTTATTGTGTTTGTCAGAGTGTACTAATATGGAAATGTTGTATGGTCACCACTCTACAGGAAGGATGCTGAGTCAATTGAGAGGATCCAAAGAAGGGCAACGAAGCTTGTACATGGATTCGATGCAATACCCTATGAACAACGTATGCGTCGTTTGAAGATCCCAAGCATGTACTACAGACGGGCCCGTGGGGATATGATTGAAGTATTCAAATATCTCCATGGTATCTACAAGACAGGCGGCCCCTTATCAGAGACTCCAACACCAGGACCAGAGGGCACTCCCTGAAGCTGAGGAAGCGGTACTCCAGACTGGACCTGCGACACAACTTTTTCGGCTTTAGGGTGGTTGACCTGTGGAATGACCTGCCGGAGAGTGTCGTAGCAGCAGAGTCGGTGAACTGTTTCAAGTCCCGACTGGATGCATACTGGTCAAGCATTACATATATCTTGGAGCCAGTGACAGTTGCTACGATCGACCACATCTGAAGAACTGTCTCCATTTCTATTAATTAAGAGCGGCTAACAGGTCCAAGGCCTATTATAGCTGTATCCTATTGATTGATTGAATGTGTTGTGTAACTAGTTACACGAATATTATGTGAAACAAAGCATTGTGTATTTGTTAGTAATACAGTCGGAAGGAGTTGTGCGTCTGACGTGTTTATGCAGCACTGAGCTGCTTTGAAGCCACGAGCTGCCGACAGGGCAGCCCACATCTGGCTGCGGCAGCTGCCACCCTTCGTGTGTGTGCATGCCACTAAATCTGCCTCAAGTCGGCAGGAAATTTGCTCTATATTAAACAGAGGGGCCTTTTAGGGGGTACCAGCCAGAGTTATACTCATCCAACTACATTTAAAATTGTTCGTGTTTTATTGTGTTTGTCGGAGAGTACTAATAATACGCGATTTACTTCTCTGGTGCAGTTTCGTCACATGGTGCTGCCACCGGGTGGCTGGTGCTACATTGGACACAGTATCCACAATGCTGACGTATATATATATATTTTACCTCGGTACTACGCCCCTGGCTAGCCTCAGGCTAGGGAGAAGGAAGCACATCCGGTCCAGCAATTAGCATAATTTACTCACAACGGGAGGACATTGTGGATAAACCTCCGGCGGTTTTTTACCTAAAACAACGGAAATTCGAGTAAGTACATTGTTTTTGAGTGTTATTATGATGTATAAAGCAATGCTCCATGTTTTTAGCATGAAAGTAAAGATTTTTAAGTAGTTTTATTATGTTTTTTCGTGTTATTAGTTGCCGCCTGTTGCCGAACGGAGAGGTGGCTGGCTGGAGCCAGCCATCGTGTTTTTTGCCACCCGTTGCCGAACGGGGAGGTGACTGGCTGGAGCCAGTCATCGCTTGGATAATCCTGGGTTTCTTTTATGGATTCGCCATTGGATTTTATCATGGGTCTCTGTGATGGGGTCCCCATATTTAGGCGTACCTCCGAGTTTCATAGCATTTTCTCCAACTTGCTTCGGGTGGGAGAAGTGTATGGAACAGAGAGTGTGGGAGGGAATGATACACTGGTCCCTACCCCTCGTTTGGTTTCCGCTTGAATTTAGCTTACGAATGCCTGTATTAAAGCCGATGTAAATACGGATTTAGTACCTATATGTTGCTTTGCACATATTCCCATGAGTTCTGACAAAAATTCCCTTTGGTGTTTTGCAGACGAGCGAGATGGCCGGGAAGCGGAGTAAGACCGATGCATCGCACGTGCTCAGTGAGGATGACACAACACCCGGAATGGGGTCAACTCACTCATGCGAACAGTCACCTGACATGGGTCCGTCTAATTTAGATGATAGGGTTACCCGACTAGTCCAGCAGCGCCTCGACGAGATGGTGCCGAAACAACAGCGACATAAACAAGACATATCGGAGGAATCCGAGTGGGAGGAGTGGGAGCATCAGGATACGTCCAAGGACGAATTGGACGAGGTGGACTTTTCCTCTCGAAAGAGGAAACACAAAAGGAAAGTAGAATCGTCTGACGGAGACAAATACTACAAAGCTCGTGCCAAAGCCACTGCAGTCAAAAAGACAAAAAAAAGCAAGTCTAAGAAGAAGAAGAAAAGCAAGTCTTCTTCTTCAGACTCATCGGTGGATTCAACGTCGGCTGATTCAGAGTCTGACACCGAGCGAGTGGGCAAATATGACAAAATCGGTGGGAAAGTGTTGAAAAAGATCAAGATTGAAAAGAAGAAGATAAATACTTGCACGCTGATGAGGAAGACCATACGTGGACATTTCCACACGCTTAAGCCAGCCGAAGTAATCACGAAGCTGGCTGAGCAATACACCAGGATCAAAGGCGTTCCCGAGTCAGCAGATAAAGAAATGAATGATGTGAAATTGAGTGATGACAGGAAAAAGTTTGAGTCCTGTCTACACACAGTACCCAAGGGTGTATTGGCAGCTCTAGCGACTATGGTTCCGTTGGCAAATAGGATGATGACGGAAAATTGTTTCCAAACTCTGTGTGCTGACATGGATTCCAGCATTGCCTTGCTGACAGCGACAAGTAATTTCTTGTCATACAAGTTTGAGAACGTCTTTGAGGCGGTTTTCACCGACGCTGGAAAGGAGGTAGCACGCTCAGAGAAAATAGTCGACAATGATGGGAAGGAATACACACTCTTCCTGCCTCCCAAACCCATCAAAGGAAAACCTCTCGACAAAACTAAAATGTTTGGAGGTCAGTTGCAATACCTGTTTAAACAGGTAGAAACTTGTGTCCAAGTCCGGCAAACATTTGGACAGTAAGAAGATCGACAATAACCCAAACCGTTTCTGAAAATCAAAACAGGATTTTCGAGGCCGCCGCACAGGGCAACGAGGCCGCTTCGCAACAGGTGGGAGTCATGGTTACCAGTCCCGAGGCAGAGGACACAGGCAGTCATTCGGCTGGAACGACGGCAACAGGCCGTTCAAACAGACCCAGCCTCACCAGAAGCCGTTCCCCCGTCCAGGGAACAAGTAGAGGCGGCTATGCAAACAATAGTAAGCGTCTTCAGAGCGGGTAACACTAATAATTATGTGTCTGAATGGCAAAACATTACAGATAATCAAACAATTTTGAGTATCGTACAAGGGGTTAGAATTCCTTTAATTACTGAAGTAAAGCAAACTAGAGTGCCTTTTCCATACTGGTTTAATTCAATTGAAAATCAAGAATTAACACGAGCAGTGAATACATTTTGTGATAAGGGAATTATAGATAAAGTCGCTCATGTTGAAGGAGAATTTATTTCTAATATATTTTGGATTTAACCAAGTTAAATGAAATTGTGCAATATAAACACTTTAGGATGTTTTCACTAGAGACAGCGAGGGATCTAGTTACGCCTAATTCTTGTCTTGCGAGTGTCGATTTGATAGATGCTTATTACACTTTTCCTATTTATAAACAGGATAAGAAGTTGCTGCGATTTATTTGGGATGACCAACTTTATGAGTTTAGATGTATGCCAAATGGACTTGCTTGTGCACCCCGATTATTTACAAAATTGCTAAAACCTATTTTTTCATTGATGGCACATAAGGGACATATTATGTTTCCTTAGATTGATGATTCCTTTATTGTTGCCCACACAAAACAAGCATGTCAACAAGCAGTAAATGATCTTTGCCAAACATTTACAAAATTAGGACTTTTTGTTCATAAAACGAAGCCAGTTTTAATACCAACAAAGAAGTTAAAATGTTTTGGATTTTTTATTGACATGGTTAAGATGACGATAACACATACACAACAAAAGAAAGATGAGTTTAAAGTCACTGCAGAACAACTGCTTGCTTTGAATAAACCAAAGATTAGACAAGTTGCCGTTTTGGTAGGTTTAATGACAGCTTACACTCCTGCCATTTTATATGGCAAGGCTCACATTAAATCACTTGAAATTGATCAAAATTTAGCGTTGGCTCGTAGCAAAGGTAAATTTGAGAGAAAAATTACTATTTCTCAAGAAGGGATCGAAGATATTGAGTGGTTGTTAACACATTTGCAAAATTCACCTAACCCTATTAGAATGGGGGAACCAAATATGGTAGTAACTACAGACACTTCATTAGAAGGATGGGGAGCTCATAGGGGTAATCAAGCAACGGGAGGACGTTGGCTCGAACATGAGGCTTCCAATCACATTAATGTGTTGGAATTAAGAGCTATTTACTTAGGCTTGAGAAGTTTGGTACGAGTTCCTAAGTTTCATGTACGGGTGTTAACAAACAACACTACGGCGATGGCCTATATTAGAAATATGGGGGGTACCCGCTCAAAAGCGTGCAACCGCATGGCCAAACTTATTTGGAACTGGGCACAAGAATAAACGGATATGGTTAACAGTGGCACATATCCTAGGCAGTCAAAATACATTCGCAGATAAGAAAAGTCTACACTTTCATGATCATTTACAATGGTCGTTGAATGATAAAAATTTTCACAAAGTTTGTCAAAAATGGGGAAAGCCACAAGTAGATCTCTTTGCTTCACGTAATAATAACAAACTCGTGAAGTATGTGCCTTGGCATCCGGAACCGGATGCTTGGAGAGTTGATGCTGTTTCCATGGACTGGAATGATGATTCATTTTATTATATATTACCACCATATAGCATTATCAGCAGAGTGGTTCGCAAGATCAGGATGGATCACGCTCATGCCATTCTAATAGTGCCAGATTGGGACACACAGCCATGGCTGGCAGCAATAGCAATAGGAGTGAGAGACAGCATGAAAATACCAAGGGAAATAGGAAATCTTCAGCATCAAGGACCGCTTATGACACACGGAGACGTGTCAACAACCCGATTGGTGGCATTCCTTTTTTGAATAAATATTTAGAACAATTTGGACTTCACAAAATTACACAGCAGAAGCTTACAGCTCATGCGTGGAGGAAAGGAACGGTAAAATTGTACACAAGCTATTTGAAAAAGTGGGGTTTACATTGCTTAATGAAAGACATTAGAGTAATGAAACCAACTTTAGCGCAAGTCGTCAGGTTTCTCAGAATGCTTGAAGACGAAGGATTAGGATATGGTGCCCTCTCTATTATCTTACCAAGAATAGATGGGCAGTCAATCGGTAAACATCAAGTAGTTACCTGGTTTCTTAGATCGGTATACCAAAGAAACACACCAAAGCCAAAATATAATAGGTTTTGGGATGTTTCAGTAGTCTTTAAGTTATTCAAGGATTGGCCTTCTAATAAACATTTATCTGTTAAACAGTTAGGTTATAAGTTAGCAGTACTACTATTGTTAGTAACTGGACATAGGACAGACTATTATAGCACTGTCTCTAGATGGATTAGAATAAGGAGGCTATGTTTGATTTGGACAAACTATTGAAATTAAACCATACAGGGGATCCACTATCTTCAGTTCATCTCACTAGTTTCCCAGAGGATCGAGATATTTGTGTAGCGTCTACTATTAAGGAATATATATCCAAGACTAAAGGAATAAAGAACTCTAGACAACTCCTCATAAGCTTTATTAAACCACACAAAGCCATTTCGGGGGACACTCTCGCTAGATGGACAATTATGGTGTTAATACATGCCGGGGTCAACACTGACCGCTATGCTTCTCACTCAACGAGAGGCGCGATGGTATCAGAGGCAAGACAGTTAGGAATCTCAGTTAAGAGAATCCTCGCCCATGCAGGCTGGAAGACGGTTAGATCCACCTTGATGACGTCATCAACTGCTAGATCCGGCCCGCCCGGCTGCTGGTCAAAACTTGGCGAACCCGACAAATTATGCACCTCCAAACTTGAAATACAAGCCAACAGGGGCTCCTGCGACTCCAACAGTTTCTGATCGAGCAGGCGGGAAATATCCTCCAACGTTGCCGTTCGACTAGAAACCGCTGCCACTGCTGAAGGGGACGATATCGTAGATTGTCAAGGCCCAACCGCCCCGACGAAGGCGGGTGGCTCACCGACCATCGACAGCCAGACGACGAAGAACAATCTGGAATTTCCACTGACTCTAGTAGTGCACGCGAATATCTTCCCACATCTGTTCGCCTCCGTGATGACTGGCTTGATGGTCTAGGGGCATGATTCTCGCTTAGGGTGCGAGAGGTCCCGAGTTCAAATCCCAGTCAAACCTAGTATTATTTTGTGGCGTTCTCTGTGGCAGAGTGGTTAGAGTGTCTGACTTTTTTCTAGCTCAGACTCCTAATCTGAGGGTCGGCGGTTCGATTCCCATGCCCCCAGCTCTGCCAATTTGGATTTCCACCGCTGTGTATAACTTACAGCGTCATCAAAGGCTGGTTGCTCTCATACCATGTCTATGTGGTGTGGGAGGTTAAAAATCCCTTGGGTCGGTAAAAGTGTAGGCTCGGGCTTTCTATCGACCAGCAGTGGAGTGGGGAAGACCAGTCATCTGTGACTGGGATTTCCCCTGCTTGGGACAACTAATGTACCCCAAAAAATGAGAGACAAATAAGTGTTCACACTTCCTGTCTACCATTCGCTATATCGCTATATGATGAAGTCGAGATACCCAGCACACCACAAAACTCCTAAATTTTGCCCCCCGTCCTGATATAACCTTAAATGTTGCTAGGACGTAAAACAACAACAAGCAAACAAACCTAAATTTTGACGTATTAATGACAACGATCCGTCTTCGTCGATCGTCAGGTAGGGAATGAATTTAGCCTTTTCATCTACTACCGGAAGTCAACTTCGATCATAGCGACAGATGCTACGAACGGTTTCTAAGGTATTCATAATATCAAGCCCGTAGTCAGGGTTTTGAATTACGCATGTTACCGGCAACATATACAATTCAAACTAAAGAGGGGGTTGTCTGTTTATTATTTGTTGGGGTTTTAAATCCTAGCAATATCTAAGGTCATATCAAGACGGGTACTGACTTATAATAGTTCACACTCATGCCGACTTTATAGTGCTGTCCCACTGTAATACACTAGTTGCTGCCAGTGCCATGGCCCGATTTCACACTCAGGCACATTAGTGTGATACTGAGCTCACCAGTCCTTGCCCTTTCCTAGTAATCCTAGTAAACCTCATGTTTGGAGTGTGGCCAGGGATTGGATCAGAGGGGAGACTTGAATAATCACTTGTGTAGTTAACGAGGGAGAAGTTGTCTTCATGTTTGGTGTATGGCCAGGGAAGATGTGTGTACATAAATCAGTGAATTGGAAGTACAGAAATGCGTTCCTTTGGTTGTTTACAATTGTTATTTAATTCATAATAACTATGTTGTATGCCTAGAAATCAGAGATTTGTACTTTTATTTTCAATTAAAAAGAAAAAAAGGGTGCCTCTGTTACACGCCACCACTCATCTCAACATTTCTTCTTTTTTTTCTTTTTAAAGAAACGGTTCTATGTGTAAAACAATTTGCTGCTTAAAAATCTGAGGCATAACTATCTAAGCTGCGAAATAACTATTTTCATGATCAAATACTAATTTCTCTCGCATTTAGTTTTTTGGGTGTCTACAAATAAATTGTGAGTTTTCTTGAACAACAATTATTGCGCTGCTAATACTAATGAAGTGGTCTGCACTGGCAACATTGAAACGGCTGATACGGTTATTACATCAGGAAACCTAGATAGTCTAACGCTTAGGATGATAGGCCCAAAATGGCAAGAAGTGTGGGTTCTAATTGTGCTCTAGGCATGATGTTCCCCATTTGCAAAAGCATCGCCCTCACCCTCACGACACTGGCTCCGTGACCAGGATCCTGCACAAGCTACATCGTTGTTGAACCTATCATGTGTAAGTGTTGCCTGTATGTATGTAATTGTAAGCATTAAATGACAATCAACCAATTCAGCCTACCTTTGAATGTGGCATTTCATCAGAGGTCAGTGCATCTCTTTGTAAAATTCTCCGATTATGTATGTAGTGGGTATCGACATAGCTGGATGAGAAACAGTACTCCCTTTAAAATGTTTCTCACCAGGGTAGGGGACAGGTGCACCTTTAATCATGATCCCCCTCTTATCTCGCCCAGCCACACATCACAGCGGTCTATGGTAATCCCACGATAGCTGGGTAGTGGCCAGGTCTGGGTGGGAGGGTGCTGGATCATGAAGGGAGCTATGTCAGGGAAGGACCATGCGGGCTAGGAATGACCGGTGTGCCTGGGTGTAATAGCCAATAAGAATGTCGGTACCATCTACCATTGTATGTGTCTAGTAAACATTATATATGTGAATAAAACCAGGTATTCAGTCTTCTTCTGGCTGGTGCTGATCTCGGATTGTGTGTTGTGTCTGTTGTGGGGCAAGCTCCTAATTTAGGCTCTATATAGGGTAGGGGGATGTATGGACATTAGGCCCTTTTGGCCCTATGGACAGTATAGCCCTTTTGGCAGTACAGCCGACAATATGGTTGACGAGTGGGGAAGAGTCATAACCTTGGGGGCCACCTAGCAGGAACGGCCACTTCTATATTTCTGAACCAAGCATTACTGGGTTATCCTGGCAATCACTGGATTTCATATCTCTACACCAGCCCCCTCCAATTGTAAGTCTCAAACCAACGATTACAAATACCCAGGTTGTGATCTTACAGAACATAGGGATGGTTCAACATGATACAACACATAGTTTTACAGTATCCTGGTCACAGCACCAATGTTGGGGGTGGCAAATGAAAGGAAGCATTGCATGGCATTCAAACTCACACTCCGCCATTCTGGGGCTAGCGTCTTAACGATTATGCTATCAAGATCCCTGATATAATCACCATGCCTTCCTGTGCGTATGGCGAAGGTCAGTGCACCTCACCCATCCTGATATGACTAGATGTTGCCATGACGTAAAACTCCAACAACCAACCAGCAGTGCACCTCACTACTATATATTCAATGGTTATTGTATACAAACTTGGTACTCGTTTCTGAAGCCCACCTGCAATCCAAGAGGTGCAAGTTCTGAACTACATGTCATCCTCTGATTCACAATTCTGATAAATCCATTGCAGATTTCCTGGTGTTCATGCGCCCATAGGTTGCACACAGTGCATGCTATCCATTTCTCTTCTGGTTGGCTGTATGTCTCACCACAAACTAAACATGGCCAACTTTCATCATCAGACAAATCAGTATCAGTCATATTTTGTTTCTTCCTTGATACAGTTTGTTTCTTATTTTTTTGGTGCTGTCTTTGCCTTGGTCTTCCCATTATGTTCTATCTTCTTTATTCTTTTCTCCTTCCCTTTGTTTTCCTTTTCCTGCAAGAGTTTCTTGAAGGGTGAAGCAGTGATGTGTGTTGGCCTCTCAGTCTTTCGATTTTGCTGGTGTTTCCTAGTGATGTTCACGGATGTAATAAGTTCTGCAAGAACCTGCTGGGCTTGTTCTAAACTGCATCCTGGTTAAACTAGGGTGGAGGATGCAATGGTGGCTGGGACTGCCATCTGGGTTACTGTGGCCTCTGTTGGTATAGTTGGGGTGGATGTAATATTGAGAGTTGTTGACCTGTTTGGTGTTATGTTGGGATCAGATGTAGAAGCAGCTGCTACAGGGATTCCAGCAGAGGTATCAGTGTGTAGAGTCAGTGTTCGAGTCTGTGGCTATGTAGGTAGGCTAAAGTGAAAAGCAATACAGACGGAGAGAAAGAGAGAAAGTAAAGCAAAAGTAAGAGTATAAGAGAGAGTCCAAGCCCCTCTGGTTTATTATATATAGTACATGGATTCCTGGTTTAGGATCATGCCATTCACTCCAACCAATAGCAAAGCAGCATTCCCAGTTCCTTCAATATGGACCCAGCATTTATGGTTACCATGACCACCACTGGTCTGCCCACCACCAGAGCTGGTTGACCTGTGGCCACCACCATCCTTCACCCATGTGTGCATTGACCCCTACCTCAGCAGAGAGCCAGGCCCTGAGTGCACTCACTGTGAAAGTACAACGTCTGAACACTTCATGGCCTAGGGCTCGCTTGACCCGCCGGCTAAACTTTCCATGACGTCATCTCATTAGCATATTCCTTTGTCTCAAACTCTGCATCTCGTTAACATATATTAGCCACACACCTATACCTCTATTACGCATATATCACACTCACCCAGACCTGCCAATCATCTCTATGTCTATTATTACCTGCCCTCAAGCATGGGGTAAGCCATATATGTACACAACATACATATACACACACTCTTGGCCGGCCACACAGAATAATAATAGAGGATTTCCATTTCCCCCCTCTGCCGATTATCAGAATATTTTACAAGTGGATATGGTATCCTTGAGATTGGTTGTCCCAGCCACTGTGATATATGCGTAATAGACGTCTAGACCTGTGGGTAATATATGTTAACGATATGCAGAGTTGGGGACAAAGAGATATGCAAATGAGATGACGTCATGGAAAGTTTAGCCGGCGGGTCAAGCGTGCCCTACGCCGTGAATAAACCATTCAGTAACCAGAAGTCAAAGTGTTCAGACGTTGTACTTTCACAGCCACTGCTGCAGAGACTTTTTCAATTGAAGTGTCTCTTGGCATGTTGGCTACAGAGTTGAGTGGAACTGGCACTGTGACTGTTGGATTGGTTGAAGTAATTCATGGAGTGGAATCTTTGGCGGAGACTTCTTCAAGGACCTCAGTTGCTGGAGTAGTAGCCAAGGTGTCAAATGTTGGCGCTTCCTCGTTGGTCAGCTCAGCTACTACAAAGTCCTCTTCACTGAAAATCTGGTTGTTATATGGCCACAGACCACAAACTCTGAAGCCATTAACTGCCTTCTCCACTGTTGCTGTTTTATTGTATGCAGTTGCAAAGATGGAAGCAAAATCATATGCGAGACAACATACATCAGTTAGTGTTAGGCCAAAGAGGGCCCTTTCCATCTTCTTGATATGGGCCACGAAAGTGGTCTCATATTCTCCTTCTATATCTGGCTTAAATCGACCTAGGCAGCCAGGTGTCTTCACTTTACCATCTTGATGGCGACGAAGAGTCTTCGGAGGGATGCCGTATTCATTGCAGGCCATTTTCAACTGCATCCCAGATAGGACTGCAGCCAGAGCTTCCATTATGGCCTCTCGGCCATATGCACCCCTTTGTGTTTTTCTTTTGTAGACTCTTGGCATATTGCAAAAAATGTGAGATAAAAAATATTAGGTATAAGCCTGGTGATCACAGTTTGATTCATAGTTTTATTGACAGTTTTACTACTACCTGTAGATGCTCCCACACTAGGAAACTTTTCAATCCACAAATTATTTCACAAACCTTTCTACAAAATCCGTAGACTACTTTCACAAAACCTCTGCAATTATCCCTAATGGATCTACGGGGCATGCATGTACCTCCTATTTTACTTAATTCTCTTTGCCCCTCCAACAATTTATGCATGCACCCCACCTTAGTTGTTCAATCCATTTCCACTATATTATACATATAAACTAGTTAGAACAAAAATGATGTGTCAAACAGATATAAAACTTCCATAAAACACAGATATATATTATATTTGGGGCGTCTTACCCCAACCGAAGAGGAGCATCTTACCCCCAGCACCACCATATTTGTGTTGGCTGTCTCCTATTATTTCACCTATTATCACCAACATAAGACCCTTTTTATACAAAGAAAATACATTAGAAAGTTACCCTGTCAAGCCTATCAATGGGGGACATGTGGCGTAGTTCATTTTCCGACACTTGGTGGCGCATCGGTAGTAGTGGGCCAACACGGTCATTGACAATGCTTTGAGTTTGCCGGTACGCGCAGTGCAATACGTATATTTTATTCAAAATTAATAGAAATACAGAACCCTAACCTTAGAAATTTAATATAATCTATTCTTTGTATGTTTTCTATATGTATACCAAGTGGTTTGTCTCTAGGTCTTGTGGTTTTAGAGATATTTGACTTCTTCTGTATGAAGATTGCTCACGGCCATTGACAATGCACTGAGTTTGGCGGTACGCCCAGTGCAAAACGTTTATTTTATTCAAAATTAATAGAAATACAGAACCCTAACCTTAGAAATTTAATATAATGTATTCGTTGTATGTTTTCTATATGTATACCAAGCGGTTTGTCTCTAGGTCTTGTGGTTTTAGAGATATTTGACTTCTTCTGTATGAAGATTGCTCACGGCCATTGACAATGCACTGAGTTCGGCGGTACGCCCAGTGCAAAACGTTTATTTTATTCAAAATTAATAGAAATACAGAACCCTAACCTTAGAAATTTAATATAATGTATTCGTTGTATGTTTTCTATATGTATACCAAGTGGTTTGTGTCTAGGTCATGTGGTTTTAGAGATATTTGACTTCTTCTGTATGAAGATTGCTCATAGCCATTGGGTTTGCAGTGTGACAGTGTGCCGAATAGGCCCACTAGTTCAGTGGAGACGCGAACGGCAGGAATTTGAACTAAAAAGTCGGAGGTCCCCCATTCTCTAGACATTGATAGGCTCAAGATTGTCCTCCTGGTGGCAGCACATGATTTAGACATAAAAGACATCTTGCGGAAAGAGTGCAAACTAAAATATGAGAAAAGGGCGTCTTACTCCTAGGAGCATCTTACCCCACTCTACCCTATGTTTGTGGAATAATGTATAGAAATTGTAAATAAAAAATGTCTAAATGTCAATAGCAGGGCTGGTAGTTGAAGTAGGCCTGGCTAGTAATAGTGGTGGTAGTGGATAAAATATTCACCTCTCGGAGGCCAAATGGATGAACGTAGATAAAAGATTCACCCCTACCAAAAGTATTCCTTCTATGTCGCAATAAATGTAGGCACATGCCTATAGGCCTACAGGGGTATCAGGATTAAACCTACTAGTACAACTTAGGTATGTGATCGATTCGGTTGAGAAAATATGATGCTTCCATCGAATTAGTGTCTTCAAGTTATAACAAAGCATTCCAATAACTATTGTGTACAACAATTTCAATAACCACAATTGTGCATGGTTGGAAGTAGATAAAAGATTCACCCGGTACTTGTAGTACATGGGTGAAGATCAGCCTTATATAAATACGGACGAAAATAGCGTTAGTATGGAACATCACCTAGAAACTGTGGCTCCAGTATCAACTGGCTACCCATGTAGGCACAGAGTTGGTGAAATGGGAGAGAATGCAAAAAGACAAGATGGCGGCCGCAGAACGCCGTCGATTTCACTTTTAAATCTGATTAAACTAGCTAGTATATTATATTTTTCAACTCAAAGGTAGCGGGCTCTCAATAATACATATGTAAAGAATAAATGTTGCTTCTTAGATTGTGAAATTAAGCTCTCAATTCTTTGACCCGCATTTTCGCCACCTTTTACATAGTGTTGGTTTGCACCCCTACTGCAGCAGTACTGGTTGAATCTTGTATCTAGGTTGGAAGATAACTTATCTTGGTGCTGATATAAGATTATTCATAAAGTTGCAGTCTAATATGAAAACATCAAATTTTCAAAACCAAAACAGTGATCTAGATTTGATTCTACATAATTATGTAATGTAGATACGGGTGCATTTATTAAATAATTGTCAACACATAGAAGGGAATATGGAACCTGTTAAGGGGCTGTCACATTAGGGTTTTTTGCGGGAGCGTATGGCGGCGTAAGCGCGCTACGTCATATACGTCGGCATACGCCGTATACGCTACTCATACGCTACGCATACGCTACTCATACACTACTCATACGCCGCCAGATGCCGGCGTATGTGAAGCGTATGAGGCATACGCCGCCATACGCTTTCATAAATCCGTCTGTCCAAATTTTTTTGTGCATGCTAAAAAAAACTCGACCT
This sequence comes from Branchipolynoe longqiensis, assembly GCA_030323885.1. Taxonomy (NCBI): domain Eukaryota; kingdom Metazoa; phylum Annelida; class Polychaeta; order Phyllodocida; family Polynoidae; genus Branchipolynoe; species Branchipolynoe longqiensis. The sequence continues at coordinate 19,898,229 of CM059202.1, forward strand.
ATGAGGGCGTATGGCCCATACTGTCAAAAAATGTCACAGCACGCTCCCATACACTCCTCATACGCTCCTCGTAGGTTCCACATATGCTCAAAACCACCCGAAAGGTCACCAAATGTCATCATAGGCCGGCACGCGCAGGACCTACGTAGGTTTTCAATACACTCCCGCCATACGCCGTAATGTGACAGGGCCTTTAGGCCTACTGCAGAAGCCTATGGTGTCAGAGTTTTGGTGTGCTTGCAAAATGAATTTAATGTGTTTGCACTTCAAATATCTCAAAGGTTAACCATTTAAAGTTAGTTCAAGGTAAAGTCAGGTAGACTATAACGACCATACTAATATATGTATCTCAGAAAATGACAGAAGCTCAAAACCATCGGACTATGCAACTTAAATTAAAATAACAACTAAAAAAAGCGACATGAGAGTGATTGGTGCTGAAACCTAGTGTCGACAGCGAGAACCTAGCAGGGAATCCCGCAGCCTCAACTGGTCCCCGGGCCGCTGCTGGTGGCAGTAAGGCGGCGGCGGCGCGGGGACAAGTAAATAAAGGGGGTTTCCCGCAGGTGTCCGCGGCGAAAACGAGGCTTAATGAATATTCATCAGCAGGCCAAAATGGCCGCTTTCAAATTTGTCCTCCGTCTTTATTCTTGTTCGCGTTGAATAGTGGAAATATTACACAAAGATGAAGAATAAAAAGAAGAGCTCAGGTGGGCACAAGTCTAAGGAATCTGCCAGCAGCAGTGATAAAGGTACGTTGGCCGATCCGAGGCGGTATCTGCAGTCCAGTGTGGTTTCCATAACTTCCAACTCGCCAAGTGACAACAACAAATTCTTAAACAATTTCAAAACTTTGCTTTGACATGTCTTCGTCGCAGGAACACATGCTGCCCCACCACATGTGTTCTCCGTGGGGCCTGCTTCGGGAATGTGGCATTGTCGATTGCAATCGGTGATTGTCAGTTAGTTGTGGCCATGTGCTGCGATCTGAGACAGCTTTTGACACAGAAATCTGGCGCCACTTGGATTTAGAAAGAAACAAACTCATGATAATACTTAATAGTAATTAAAGTACGGCCACATGATATTGACATAATCACATTCTGACTGACACTCAAGTCAGGTGTCCACAGACCTCTTGGGTGAGGGCTAAGGGTCGCATTATTGTATTTGTTTACTTAATCTTCTGGTCAGAATCGGTGTTCCTCCACCCCCAGCCCCCCACCCCCCTCAGAAGTCAATTCTGAGAGTGAGACAAAGCGTATTGAAGCAAGCGTGTTGCATATTAACTAACGTCATGTCTGTAAGTTGTATCTGTAAACTGGCTACTGTCACAAACTGTGACTGTAAGTCTGTGTTGTAGTATGTATAATGTATTGTTTTCCTGTGTAAAGTCTGTGTCAGTGACACTGAGTCAGTCACTCAGAAGCTCAGTGACTGACGTTGTAGTCTGTGAGTGTGACAGTTACCTACACTAGTCACTACCATACCTTAGGCTTACTCCTTAGTCCTTACCCCGTGACTCTATCAATTGCCTGCCGACATTCCCATTCTCGATGTCGGACATCCGGGTACTTTTGGGGTTCACGGCGCGCGAAGGGTAAAACAAACGCCACTCTCATAGAAACAACATTAAAACTACCCTATCTATCACAGTGATTTGTGCTTTTTGGTGCTTTGAAAGCAAATTTCTCTTGTTTCTATTAAATAGTTCAGATCTTTCTCTATAATTTCACATTCAGCTTTTTTTGTTATCAGCCAATTGAAAGTTCTTGAATTTATTTGGCGAAAATAGTTTTTGAGGCCATGATCTGGTAAGGCTAACACTAGCACTGACACTCAGAATATCCCAACTTTCACTATTATCTCTGTTTTTAATACTTTCAGAGAAAATTGCTCTTCGGTTGAATTAAATACCTCAGATCTTCCTCTTCAATCGCGCATTAAGATATTTTTAATCGATTTTATTTATTAATCGAATTTATTTGGAAAAAATAAATGCTCCGCATAGACATAGCATTGCTGCGGCACAGATCGCTGCGATGTTTTACCCTTCGCGGGCTAGTTTCCGGGGTTGTGATGTCACGCCGACATCGAGAATCCACACTACAGTTACAACATACCTAACAATTCATACTATTCACGCCTGACCTAATTCGTCATCAGAACGAGGCTGAGTATGCGTCAGGTATTGGAAATTGCCATAAGACACTGCTGTGAGCCAATGTGTATGAACTACTACATCAATTAAAGGAGTAAAATTTGAAGATATTAACTTTAGAAACTATCATATTCATTGTTGCATACCTTCTTTCTATCTATTGGTCAATTTTCCTGAAGATTGGTCATAATGCTTGCATTGCGTTTGATTCGCGGCGGGGAAGGGGAGCCCCCTCTGACGGTTATCCCATTATGTCATCTCCCATGCTCCCCCGCCTTATAACCCTGCTCGCCTGCTGCCTCCAGCCACTCTCTCTCCGAGCCCTGCCACGCGCTATCCTCCCGGCCATTTTCTCTTTTGGCCTCTCTTCACCATTGGCCGTCCTACACCATCAGTGGCCCACCTACACTATCGTTGGCCGACCTGCACCATCCTGCACGACGGCCCCTCTCACCATGACCGTGGCTGATCTGCACCACGCCTCTGCCTGCCCGACACCTCCACGCGCGGTTCTGCCTCCCCTGCCCTATCATCACCACCATTGGCCAACCTACACTGTCGTTGGCCCATCGACACTACACTATCCTGCGTGACTCGCCTCTCACCATGCTGCTACATGCCTCCCAGGGCCTATCTTCACCACAATTGGGCGACCTACACTATCGTTGGCCCACGCACACCGTCGTGGCCGATCTGCACTGGTGGTGGCTCATCTACACTATCGCTGGCCGACCCACACTATCCTGCACGACGGCCCCTCTCACCAAGACCATGGCCGATCTCCAACACGCCTCTGCGCGCCCGTACACGCCTCTGCACGCGGGTCTGCCTCCCCTGGCCTACCTTCATCACCATTGGCCAACCTACACTGTTGTGGGCCCATCTACACTACACTATCCCGCCTATCCTCATCAAGGTAGGGTGGTGATGTCATGCCTCAGACCTCTCGCCCGCCTCAGCCCGAACCTGAAGTCATCTGCCTGCCGGATGTCACCTGCTCGCCAGTTGCCCTGGTGATGTCATACCTCAGACCGCCCGCCACCCCAGCCCTCATCTCCAGCCCCCCCCCCCCCCCTGCTCCTGGAGTCATGCCTTAGACCCCCGCCACCCTCAGAACCACCGCCCTGGTGACGTCATGCCTCAGACCTCTCGCCTGCCTCTGCCCGAACCGGAAGTCATTTCCCCCCCCCCTGGATGTCGCCCTGGTGGCGTCAAACCTCCAAACGCCTGCTGGTAGTCGCCCGGCCGTCCCTCGAGCCCTCTCCTTCCTTTTGGTGGAGGGCTCCTTGGGGCTGCCTCAACCTGCCACACGCCTGCTCTCTGCCACACACCTGTCACCGCTAACCCCCCACCAGGTCCCCCGGACACCGCCGGACGGGTACCGGACATTGCCGTATTTCAATGTCGTGGCCCTCGACAATATCGCTGGCCGATCAACATGATCTCCTTCACCCGCGACCTCCCTGGGCTGAGGTGGCACCGACCGCGGTGAATTAGACAACATGCTTGTGCCAACCTGCGGCGTATACTCGCCACTCATAGTGAGCCGGTGTGTATTAGCAAGCAGAACCGCGAGCGCGACTGTGGCCCCCTCGTCGGTTTTTGATCCACCGCGGACCCCCTCCTGGCCCGGAGGGCTGTTGCCGGCCTGGCATCAACACTGGGCTCGCCGTCTCACATCACGCCGCCTTGCGCACCGCCCGCAGGGGCTCTGACGCAACCCGCAGCACGACACCGCCCGCCAACCGGCATCGGTCGGCGGGCCACCCACCAACAACCGGAAGTCGCATACCCGCTCCCAGGTCCATGCAGCCGCAGGGATCACCTCGGACTTCGACTCCTGCCTCGCCAATGACCTCTGTTGCGGCAGAGCCCGGACCTCGGACCACTCCTCGGGCCGCCCTCCTCCTCAGGTACTACGGGATGCCAAGGCAATCCAATCTGCTCTCCTAGAGCCCCGAGTGCTTGGGTGGCCCCCACACCATCACACGCGCCGACATCTGCTCCGTGCCCGGCGGTCTTCGCATCACCATCCGGAGTTCCAAGACAATTCTTCGTCCCCGGGCTCCCCCCTTTGTGCCGTTGACACCTGGGAATTCGAAACAGGTCATCCCCCGTGGTCGTGGCCACTACACGAAGGGGAGGTGATTCTTCTGTAGTCCAGCACTTGAAACACAACGGCACCATTCTCACATCACTCGACGAAATAAGTGAAGAATTGGCTCGCACCTTTGCTGGAAACTCGTCTTTGGCAAACTGCCTCCCGGGCTTTCGGGTGGTCAAGGAACACCAAGAGCGAAAGCTCTTGGACTTTTCTTCCGATGGCGAGGAGCACTACAACTCCCCATTCAGTATGGGTGAGTTGAGGTGTTCTTTGGAAAGCTCGCATGACACAGCAGTTGGACCTGATGGAATTCATTATCAATTTTTTAAACATCTCCCTGAACATGCACTGAGACTGTTGCTTCAACTCTTCAACAATATCTGGGAGTCGGGTGTCGTCCCCGCCTCTTGGCGGGAGGCGACAGTAATACCGATTCCCAAACCTGGTAAAGACCAGAGTGAAGCCCACAACTATCGTCCCATAGCCCTTACAAGCTGCATCTGTAAAACCATGGAGCGAATGGTAAACAACCGCCTCGTCTGGCTACTGGAGTCAGGACACCACCTGTCCAACCTTCAATGTGGCTTCAGACGGGGCCGCAGCACCCTCGACCATTTGGTGCGCATGGAGACCTTCATAAGAGATGCTTTCCTTAAGAAGGAGCACGTTGTGGCTGTCTTTTTCGACCTCGAAAAAGCCTATGACACAACGTGGCAGCATGGCATCATGGAGGATCTTCATGCGATTGGCCTTCGTGGCCACTTGCCAATTTTCATCAGGAACTTTCTAGCCTTCAAGCATAAATGGGATCCATTGATGGTCAGTTCTGAATGGTTTCAAATTTTCCAAGACCAAAACAGTCTACATGCACTTCTGCCTGCTGCGTAGAATGCATGCGGAACCGGAGCTGACCCTGGGTGGGGATCCCATTAAAGTCGTTGAGAAAACCAAATTTCTGGGGCTCATTCTCGATGCAAAACTGTCTTTTGTGCCACATATAAAGTACCTGAAAACAAGATGCCTGAAAGCGCTGGATATTCTGAAGGTGCTGTCCGGCTCAGAGTGGGGAGCGGACAGAGATGTTCTGCTCTCCGTGTACAGAACCTTGGTTCGGTCACGAGTGGATTACGGCAGCATAGTATACGGTTCCGCAAGGAAATCATATATTGGGCTGCTAGACACGATCCACCACCAGGGACTGCGCCTGGCCCTTGGGGCCTTCCGCACCTCACCAGTTCAGAGCCTTTATGTCGAAGCAAATGAACCATCACTTAACAACAGGAGAATCAAACTGGCCATGCAATATGTAGTCAAGATAAAAACTAATGCATTGAATCCTGCACACAATTGTCTGTTCGAGCAACATGACGAATCCAGGTATGAAGCCAGGCCGAATTACATCCGGCCACTGAGGCTCCGAATGAAACCTCATTTGGAGGCCTTGGGCGTGGATTTGGAGGTGTTGGAGGATGCCAAAGTCCCAGAACATCCCCCGTGGTCGTTGAGAAAGCCATCGGTTATCCTCCGACTCACGGAACTGAGGAAGTCTGGGACACATCCACTCGAGTACCAAGGACTGCATGCAGAGATTCAAGGCCAGTTTGCAGACCACCTCTCCATATACACTGATGGTTCGAAAGACCAAAGCCGGGTAGCTGCTGCGGCAGTCTGCCGACGGGAAAAATTTGGTGTACGTTTGCCCGATCAGAGCTCGATTTTCACTGCAGAAGCCCGAGCACTCCTTCTCGCTTTGGAGTGTATCGAGGTATCCAACCACACTAACTATGTTATATACAGTGATTCGTTCTCTTGCCTCCTGGCTGTTGCTGGACTGAAAACGAATCACCCTATTCTAGCAACGTCATTTATAAAATGAACCAACTGACAACGGATGGGTATGATATCCACCTGTGCTGGGTGCCTGGCCATGCTGGCATACAAGGAAACGAACGAGCTGATCGGGCTGCGAAGAAGGCCCTGAACTGTGATCTTGAACCGTGTCTGATCCCTCACTCTGATCTGAAACCACTAATAGCCACCCACATAAAATCCAAATGGCAACATGAGTGGGATGAAAACATTAATAAACTTAAAGAAATTGAACCATCTGTGGGAAAGCCACCACAGACTCATGCGGGAGGTCGGCGGGACCAAGTGGTCCTTAGCCGCTGCCGTATTGGCCACTCGTGGCTTACACATGCTTTTCTGCTCAAGGGGGAACCTCCCCCTGAATGTATTGGGTGTCAGTCCCCACTGACACTCAAACACATTTTACTAAGTTGCGTTGATTTTTTGGCCCTGCGCCAACGGTTCTACACTGCAGACAGTATGCATGACCTTTTTACTAAGGTAAAACAGGAAAACATTTTAGCCTTTTTGAGGGCAGCTGGACTGTACCACCTCATATAGTTTACTAAATAGATTCTATCAATTATTAATAAAACTTTTCTTTTTCTATGGGAATTTGTTTCCCTTGACCACAAATATATGATTGTGAGCTTTCTAATTTAATGAGTGTCTATTGGCACATAATTGATTGTCTGCTTTTACATGTAAAAGCGATGGTTTGAACCAAAAACAAACATTTCTCGCCGTGAATATGGCCTATGCTGCCGACACGGCGTAAAGCAACCATCAATCAATCAACCTGGTTCGCTGCCCTCGCCCAGCGACCAGCCCACACCCACCCCCCGATGCCCCGGCCTTCATCATGCCCTCAGGCCGACCCCGCGCACCCTCACTGCGCTTCTCCCAGGTGCCCTCCGCGCCCGAGGCATGCCAGCCCCAGAGACCTACATCTTGCACAGCCTCCAGCGTGGCGCCGTCCAGGCATGCCACCTTGCCCGCCTCCCTCTACCTGACATTATGGCCCAAGTCACGTGGACCTCCGACGCGGTGCATGCTTACCTCCTTATGAGCTCCTACTTATTATTCACATAACTTGTATTATCTTGTTCCTGTCATTATCCTTTTGATTAGATTTGACCTGTATTATCCTGTTTGTGCCTGTCATTATCCTGTTCACTCTGCTTCCTCGCACTTCATAAATAAAGTGCTTTTTCTCCACCCTCGCTTCCTCGTCGCGCATCGGTCGTAATGCTTGCATTGCGTTTGATTCGCGGCGGGGAAGGGGAGCCGCCGCCCCCCCCCCCTTTCTGACAGTTATCCCATTACGTCATCTCCCGCGCTCCCCCGCCTCATAACCCTGCCTGCCTGCTGCCTCCAGCCACTCTCTCTCCGAGCCCTGCCACGCGCTATCCTCCCTCCGGCCATTCATTTTTGCATACCTTTCTTCTATCTATTAGTCAATTTTCATGAAGATTGAGTGATGATCAGATGCATTTCAGTAGGCAATGTCAACAAAGTCGGTCACCTTGGCTGCCAATCTTTTCTTAAATTCTAAATTGCATAACTTTCTTAATGTAGATATATTTTTTAAATATACTTTAACCCTTGTAAAGCTTTTATTAATTTGTAATTATTAAGACTAGTTGTTTAACTGTGTTACACAGATAACTACACTGACAGTGCTGCATGGTATATGATAATATCATAAATATGCAAACTTGAAGTTGACAGTCACATTGTAGTTAAAGAATGGGAAAATCACCATGCAAGGGTCACCCAATCTTCATGAGAATTGGCCAATAGAAAGAAAACAGGTATGCAAAGATGAATATGGTAGTTTAAAAAATGAATACTTTCAAATTTGAGTGATTTCGAGAGGTTTTGGTCGATGAAAAGTATTTGCATGACTTTTCATACAGCTGCTCCTTGCAGATGCATACGTGGCCTCGGTCTGGTTTCAACATGGCCACGGTGTGAATAGTAGCACTAACACTACTAACAGTAAACATACCTATGACCCCAGCAGTACATATATATATATATCTATAACTACATACTAGTACTAATCTACGTACATTATATTAGTATGATCTACCTATATGGGTCATTCTCAGAAGCTGTGTACCACTTGGGGTAGTCTATTTGAAATATTTCATTGCAATATCAATATTTTGATTTCATGTTGTAGCCAATTGATGTGAGAGATAATAAAGATAAAATTGAGTGCCAGTATTGTGTATGATGTACGTTATTGGGATCGATGTTGAATCAATAGAAAATTATGCCAATAATTTGTGACATTGTCAACACGTTTGAAAATAAAAGTGTCACAAACTTAATGAAAACCCTTGACAAGAAGACATTTCATTTCAATTGGTCATAGATAAAACCCTCCTTAGTTGGAGAATTTTTTTTTAATAGTATAGAAATAAGGAAATAATTAACCACAGTAACATTTCCTTTCCACTTGCCCACACTGTGAAACTACCCATCAAGCACTGAATATAAACACAACACATGAACTACTTTCACTATTTAACCCATGCCACATTGACCTGATTATGGTATAGTTAGTCTCAGAGTTAAATCCTGAAGTTGCCTCCGAACAGTGAAATTTGAGCTCAATATCTGTAAAATTGTGTTTTTTTTGTGACAAGTTATTTATTCTGTCCATAATGTATAAGCTCCCGTGAGGGTGCTTGTTATCAACACTGGGCAGCTGTGATACTGTTTTGGTCTGGTCCCGCACTCAGGAGTATTTACCTGGTCTTGCTTGGGCCAACCGTTTGCAGCTTTGGGTGTTAGTAGTTTCTATATTAGTTTTTTTTGTATTTTTCAAAGTTTTTGTCCTAATCTGAATATGATACCTTAGACTACTAATACTATATAAATCTACTCGGATGACATACAGGACTGCGGGAGAGGATCCAGTCCCTTTTGTGGTTTATTACAGCATCCTTTCACCCACGCCCTGTCCTTAGATAGTACACCAGTGTGCTAGAACACACCGGACCCATCAGGACTGCGGCTAGGTGGAATGGTTGTGTTGTATGCTTAGCCATTTTGTATTTCAGGGTGAATCTGATGCATGACCGTCACCTGCCCAGTTCTGCTTTTGTTTGTGCCAGTACACATACCCAGACGGACTGCGCCATATGGTGATAGTCATTCTGATTTCCTTAGTACTTAGGGGGGCTAGTTTCCGTATTTGTAATATCTACCACTGCGCCCATGGTCAGGTGAGATATTGTTTCTTCAGTAGGTGGTTGTGTACTGCCTTGTTTTCTTTAAGAATCTTTTATAGTGGTCCAGGCTTTCGATCCCCTGTTGTGTGGTTTGATTATTCCAGGTGTGTGCTGCCATGTCCAATACACTTCTCTCATAAATTTGTGTGTTACTTATTGCTGTCACTAGCACTGGGTCTGCCATGTGTCTGGTGTTCCTACGGAGGGTTACTGTATAGCCTGGTTTTGTGGTGTAATGGTGTGCTAGTATTTTGAGGTGCATTTCCCTTCTACTGGTTAATAGTGTCGCGTTGCATTTTTGTGTGTAATTCTGTTGTGGGATATCTTTTGTGGACCTGAAGCCATATTTTGAGGGCTCTGGTTTGCAGCACCTGTATTTTGTTTAATAGTTTTGTATTACCTCCCATTCATGTATACTATCCCATGACAGCAAGAGAGTTGTGGCAAGATGGAGTGAACACTTCCAGAAGCTACTCAACGTCCCTGGTGCCATAGATCACAAAGCTCTGGACAACATCCAGCAGCGCATTACCAAAACATGCCCCGATGAGATTCCAACCATGGACGAGATGGCTAGAGCAATCGCCAGCCTGAAAGATGGCAAAGCACCTGGGGGTGATGGAATTCCTGCTGAAGTATGGAAGCATTGAGGAGACAATCTGTTCAACAGACTGCACCAACTAATCACCAATGCCTGGGAGGAGGGTTCTGTACCCCAAGCATGGAAGGATGCCAGCATTGTAACCAGCTACAAGAAGGTGATCGAATAGACTGGGAACTATAGAGGAATCACTCTTCTTTCCATAGCAGGCAAGATCTTCGCCAAGATCCTCCTCAACAGACTATCTATTCACATAACACCTGATGTAGTTTAGCAGACACAGTGTGGCTTCAGAGGTATCCGGAGCACCGTGGATATGATATTTTGTCTCCCGACAGCTACAAGAAAAGTGCATTGAGCAGGACCGACCACTGAACATGGTATTTGTCTATTTCACCTAGGCGTTTGATACAGTCGGGAGGACCGGGCTATGGCAGCTACTGAGGAAGTATGGATGCCCAGAGAAGTTCACACCTATGATCGAGGCTCTACATATTGGTATGATGGCGAATGTTAGTGTTGGAGGGGAAGTCTCGGAATCGTTTGGGGTTACCAATGGGGATCAGCAATGCTCGACGAGGCTTTCCGAGGCATGGGAGATGGCGTCTATATACAGTCCAGACCGAGCGCTGACCTATTCAACGTCGCACACTTCAGAGCGAAGACCAAGACTACTCGGATACTGGTAAGAGAGCTGCTATTCTCAGATGACAGTGCACTGGTTGCCCACTCTGCTGAAGAGATCCAGAACATAGTGGACGCTTTCTCCGATGCATCAAAGAAGTTTGGCCTGAAGATCAACACCAAGAAGACGGAGGTGCTGTACCAACCCAACTCTATAAGAACCTGAGAGGAGGATATCATGGTTGATGGAAACAAGCTGAACTCTGTTCCGGAATTCACCTACCTCGGAAGCAGTATATCAAGTGATGGACACTTAGATACTGAAATACAGAGACGGATGGCCAAGGCTAGCACATCTTTCGGCTGACTATGCCAGAGACTCTGGAACAACCACCCTGTGTCCATGCTGGTCAAAGGCAAGATCTACAGTGCAATTGTGCTATCGACCCTACTATATGGAGCCGAGGCCTGGACAATGTACAGATGACAGGTGAAAAAGCTGCATGCCTTCATGATGCGACATCTGCGTTCGATCATGAGGCTAACCTGGAAGGACAAAGTGACAAATAAGGAAATTCTCGAACGGACAGGGCTGCCCTCTATGGAAGATCTTCTGATCAAAAAGAATCTCCGGTGGACTGGACACCTGATGAGGATGTCATCAGACATGCTACCAAAGCAGATCCTCTACTCTCAACTGTCTTCTGGTTACAGAAAGAGATGGTGCCCTTGTCTCCGGTTCAAGGATACCATCAAGAGAAACCTGAAGCTGAGAGACATTAAGACCGACTCATTGACATCACTCTCACAGTAGAGAGCTAAATGGAGAGCGACAGTCAAGTAATGAAAGCAGTCTTTGTCGCATCGCGACCGACAGCATGATGAAGATGATACTACATCGCCATAGTCAAAGATGGGGAGGATCATGCCTTTTTATATTTTAATTGCCATGTTTTCAGTCATGTAGTATCTCAGATTTGCTAGTAGCCATATTTTTTGGTTTACTTTTTTGAAAGTATTTGTTATGCAGAGGTCATAATTTAGGTGTCTGTCTAGATCCACTCCTAGGTGTCTGTAGTTGTCTACCTGTTCTAGTTTGGTGTTTCCAAGAAAACACTTTATTTTTTCATTACTCGTTAACCTGGTACCAAATAGTACTGTTTTCGATTTGTTGTTGTTTATGGTTATCCTATTTAGTTGGCACCATTTGGTTAGCTTTATTAGTGTTAGATTCAGTTTCATTTCTATTTCTTCGGTTGTTTTGCCTGCAGCATATACCACCGTATCATCTGCATATAGTTGGATGTTTTCAATTTCTAGCTAGTTGTTGAGATCATTAATATATATGAGGAAGAGAAGTGGCCCCAGGACTAACCCTTGGGGAACTCCACAAGTTATCTTTTCCTCATTGGATATGGATCCATTTACTGTGGTGCATTGCTTTCAATTTTCTAGATAGCTTGCTAGCCATTTCCCTGTTACTCCCGTTATTCCCATTTGGGTTGGTTTACTCCTTAGGATGGGGTGGTCTACCATGTCGAAAGCTTTGCTGAAGTCTATGAACAATGCCCCCACTAGGTTCATTTTATTGTTGCTGTTTGCAATGTTGGTTATTAAGTTAGCAATTGTTTTTATTGTCGAGTGTTTTTTTTCTCTGAAACCGCCCTGTTTACTGTTTAATATTTTGTGTTCGTTTAGTGCATTATTTTTTCCATTAGTTTACCAGGCAGTGGGAGTATAGAGATCGGTCTGTAGTTGCCTAGTATCTGTTTATCCCCTCCTTTGTGGAGCGGTGTTACTTTGGCTAGTTTCCGGCAGTCCACATAAGTACCTTCTGTGAATGATTTGTTGTATAGGTCACATATAACATCCGGGATGCATCTTTAAATACTATACTTGAGGTATTTTCACTGCCTGAGGGCTTGTTGCAGTCAATAGATTTTATGAGTTCACCTATCTCTTTTATTGTGGTTCTGCAATCTCTAATGTCTGTGTTTAATTGTTGTGCTTTTGTCGTCCAGTTTGAGTTGAACTATTTGGATAGTTTATTGTCTATGGTAGAGAAATGCTTGTTCATTATATTAGCAGCATCACTGTTGCTGATTTCCATTCCATTGTTGTTGTATAGGGTAATCGGTTCTTTATTTTTATTGGTTGGTGTAATGTATGGTATGTACACCAGCGCAAGCCGGTACCAGCAGCAGTGAACACGCATGCTCGTGAGTGAAGTTGATGTGGTGAATCGACGATCAATAAACAGCACTTGCTACCTAGACAGCCAAGCAGTCGCATCGTCCGTCATTACATGGTGTCAGATGTGCGAGAACGAGCACCATGGCATTGCAAGGACTGAAACCACCGGCGCCCCTAAAACTAGACGGAAATTTGGCGTTAAACTGGCGGGTATGGCATGACTCATATGAACTGTTCGCAGGAGCTACCGGTTTGGCGTCCAAGCCAGAGAAAGTGCAGTGTTGTGCTTTTCTTCACATTGCCGGACTGCCGGCGCAGAAGCTGTTTCACACTATGAACGTAGGAAGTGGGGAACGCGAGAAAATAGCAGTGTTGACAGAGACGTTCAGGAGCTATTGTGACAGTAAGTCAAACCGGACAATAGTAAGATATAAGTTCAACAGCTACAACCAGGGCTCGGAGGATATTGAAGAATATATTCGTGAGTTACGATACAGAGTTGAGTTATGTGAATACGGTATTAATGAAGAGTCAATGTTGTGTGACCGGTTGGTGTGTGGTGTGCGGGACCGGCAGTTGCGAAACAGGCTGCTAAGGACTTCTAATTTGACATTAGAAAAGTGTTTGGAAATGTGCAGTCTAACCGAACACAGTGACGAGCAGCTGGAAGGGGTCGGAGCTAACATGCGGGAAGTTGAAGCGGAGGTGCATGCAGTCTACCGGCGCGACACGTACAGGACACGCCCCCCTGCTCGGCCACCGGCGCTTCAGATTGGTGTGAGTAGGGGGAGGGGCAGTAGGTGGGGCAGCCAAGCTCGGCAGGCCTCTCAGCCTATTCAATGCAGCCGGTGTGGCTATTCTCATGCCCGTGATAAATGTCCTCCAGTGGGGAAGGAATGTATCGCGTGTGGGCGGATAGGCCATTTCGCCAAAGTATGTAAAAGTGGTCAAAGGCCTGCAGCACCCGTGAATGCAATTAATGTGGACGGAGACAACGAGAGCGAGCTGGGAAGGGACGACGAAGAAGGCGACGAGAGTGAAGACTTGTTTGTGGGCGCCATTGCGAGTCTGGACGAGCAGGCAGGTCTGTGGTTCGAAACCATAGAAGTGTGCGGCGAGCAAGTACGGTTCAAGCTGGACACCGGCTCTGAAGCAAACATCATTCCAGAGTCGGACTACATGAGGATGCCCAACATGGCGCTCAGCAAGCCGACATGCCGGCTTGTGACGTATTCGGGGGAACGAATACGCCCACGAGGGGAGGTCTGCATCAACGTACAAGGCAAGCCAATACGTTTCCAGGTCATTGACAACGGGTGTGCGATATTGGGAAAAGACGCATGTGTTGCCCTTGATCTCATATGCCGGGTGCAGACGGTGGACATTGAAGAGAAGTCGGCATCCCACCAAACCAACGAACAAGCATCTAAATTGGTAAATAAATATAAAATGCTATTCAGTGGTTTGGGTTGTATTAAAGTGAACGCGACTATACATGTAGACAAAAATGTACCGGCAGTAATTGACCCGCCGAGGCGAATTCCACATGCCATTAGTAGTGCTGTCAGAAGTGAGTTAGATAGCATGCTAGAAATGGGAGTAATAGTCGAACAAAATGAGCCTACGCCTTGGGTAAATTCTATTACCATAGTCAGAAAGCCAAATAAATTAAGAGTATGCTTAGACCCAACGAAGCTCAACAAAGCCATATTGCGGGGACCGTACCCAATAAAAACGGTAGAACAGGTTGTCGCGAACACCGCAGGTGCACAGTTTTTTTCAGTGTTAGATGCGTAAAGTGGATATTGGCAAATTGTACTAGACGAGCAAAGCGCGCTGTTATGCACATTCAACACGCCCTGGGGGAGATATAGATTTACCCGGCTGCCTTTTGGGATTAAGACAGCCGGGGATATCTTTATTCAAGAGATTGAAAGAATGTTGGAGGGTCTCCCAGGGGTGGATGTAGTAGCAGATGATATTTTGATATATGCAGCAACGATTTCAGAACATAATGAAAGGCTAGAAGCAGTACTCAAGAGGGTCGAGCAAGCAGGGTTACGGTTGAACCCGAGTAAAGTAGTGTTATGCAAGTCGCAGGTAAAATATGTCGGCCATCTGTTAACAGGAGATGGCCTTATGCCAAACCCTGACCGGGTACAAGCCATAACTGAAATGCCTACCCCGACTGACAAACCGAGTGTACAGAGGTTCTTGGGGATGGTGGGGTACGTGCATAAATTTATCCCGAACCTATCTGATATTGCAAAGCCACTTAGAATATTGCTATCAAAGGACGTGGCCTGGCACTGGGATCATGAGCAGGAAAAGGCTTTCGTAAAGTTAAAACATTTGCTAGTAACAGCTCCTATCTTAAAATATTACGAGGTCGGTAAACCAGTGACCATGCAAGTAGACGCATCTCAGAGTGGGCTTGGGGCGGCATTGTTGCAAGATAATTTGCCCGTAAGCATGGCATCGAAAGCATTAAACAAGTGTCAAGGGAATTACGCGGTAATCGAAAGGGAAATGCTGGCGATCTGTTTCGGCTGCGCCAAGTTTCATGATTACATTTTTGGAAAGCAGGTCACAGTCGAAACAGATCATAAGCCAATAGTGAATATCATGTCAAAACCATTACACATGCTAACAGCACGATTGCAAAGAATGCGACTACGGTTAAAAAATTATGACTTAAAGGTAGTGTATGTCAAGGGAACTAGCATGTTTTTCGCTGATACTCTGTCGCGTGCCCACACAGTAACACACAGATCGTTAAATTTATACGACAATACTATGTCCATTGCAGCGTTAAGCTACGTGCAGGACGAGTTAGCAGAAATAGCGAGCGAAACGCAAGCAGGCAGCACCCTGATCAAGTTGTCCGAATATATAAGAGACGGATGGCCAGCAAAGCGCAGTAATGTTGACAAATTAGTAACACCGTATGAGACATTTAAGGATGAATTGACTGTTCAAAATAACATTGTGATGAAGGGCGCTAGAATAATAATTCCGAAGTCATTACAGTCAAAAATATTGAACAAAGTACATGCATCGCACCTAGGCATCGTCAAGTCGAAACAGATAGCTCGGGACTACATATTCTGGCCAGGTGTGGACAGTCAGATACAGGATAAAGTATCCAGGTGCCAAACGTGTCAAGTAACACGGGACCACGGAAACAAACAGGGGCGCGGCAGGTGAAACAGAAAGAATATCATGACAGGCGGGCAGGGAAGCAACACCGAAGGCTAATGACAGACGAGCGAGTAAGGTATATAAACCACAGGAAGGAATGGGCGGCAGGGCACATAGTAAGCATTGACACACAGTTCAATCGAGCGTATAAAATTAGAAACACCGAAGGCAATACCATAACTAGGAACAGGTCTATGATTATCCCAGCACCCGTAAGAGAGGCTAGAAACAAACTCAATCGAACAGTGCCACCAGTGCGCGCGGAACAAAAAACAATCACAACACCAGTAACGAGCTACAAAACGAGAACAGGCAGGGAGGTAAAGCCTGTGAGGCGGTTAGGATATGAGTGATTGCGATCTATGTAGTCCTCACAATAGTAAGATACAGTGGGTCACTTAGAGAGCGAAGGGACACAGACGGTGCCTGGTCGAAACATGATGTTAGAAATAAGTTTGTATAAAATGATATGTGGATACTGGCTAAGACTAGTAAGAGTGCATTTATGTGAGGACAATGTATAATATGTATACTATGTGTGATTTTTTTTTTTTTTAAATTTGTTTGTGGGGAAGATGTAATGTATGGTATGTACACCAGCGCAAGCCGGTACCAGCAGCAGTGAACACGCATGCGCGTGAGTGAAGTTGATGTGGTGAATCGACGATCAATAAACAGCACTTGCTACCTAGACAGCCAAGCAGTCGCATCGTCCGTCATTACAGTTGGTATTAGTATTTTCACGTTGTTCAAGAATTTATGTGAGTTTTTTCCCCATTGTTGGTCTTGTTTGACAATGTATCGTTTTTAGTTTTTTCCCACTGATTTCTGGCTTCGATTTCTTACTTTATGGTAGTTTTCTATGTCTCGTAGTCGCCCGCTTGAATTAGCTAATCTACCTGTTTTATATTTGTCCATAATTAGATTGATTAATTCTGGGGTTACCCATGGGTCTTGGTTGTTTTTGATTTTAATTTTTTTTTCTTACTTCCCTAATGATATTGTTCCATTGGTCATTTTGTCCTATGTCAGCTTGAAATGGCAATTTAATTTGTTCTTTCAGATGAGCTTCTAGTGCCTCTTTCGTGTAGTTTTTGTATAATCTACCCATGCGGGGAGTAGTTTTTGTTGTTGTTATATTTTGTTGTTTTTTCTTCTAGTAACATATCAATTCATGATCGCTGATGCCCCAGTTTCTTGTCCCTGAGGTGTGGGCATGATTATCGAGCTGCTTTCTCCACGTCTTGTTAGCTCATTTATATTTTGCTTTAACCCTCTACTTTTGATTAAGTTCCCTACTAAGTGTTTGTTTTTGTTGTTTGTTTTGTAGTTTATATTGAAGTCCCCTAGTAAGAATATCTCAGCCGTTGTTAGTTTCGACACACTTTCTAGCGATGTCTCCAATTGTGCGATGGAAGTTTTCCATGGCTCCATTTGGCGGTCTATATAGACTCCCTGCAGCTATGTTAGATTGTTTCTCATTTTTTATTAGTGTGGATACTAATTCAATATTTGTGTCTGATCTGTTTGCTTCTTGTAATGGTTTATGTTCAGAGTTTAGGTTTTTTTCATGTATATTCCAACATACACCCTTTTTTTTGTATTTGTGTATTGGTCAGTGCTTTTCTATCCTCTCTCACAAGCCTGTACCTACCAAGCTCTAGTACTAGTAGTAGTCGGTCACTATGCAGCTCATGAAACCATGTGTCTGATAGTGTTAGCACATCAAATTTACTTATATATACCTAAGTGTAGTTTAATGCTGTCAATTTTGTTGTAGGTGCTTTGGCAGTTTAGGTGGACAAAATGCATGCTCCTGCCTAGTCTACAATCAATCTCTTCCACCATATTATTATTGGGTCTAAATAACTGTTTGTGCTGGAGGTGGTTTCTAGTGTGGAATTGAGGTTAGTATTTAAAACGACTCAGCCTGCATTATGTGGTCACCTACCTTAATTTGCTGTCAGTGCATGCGGTCGTGTTACTCTTCCTGTGCAGTATTAGTAAGGTGGCCGATGATATATATATCGATATTATTTTGCAATAATAAATAACGAGATTCGGTAGACTTTGAATAATTATTAAATTTTTTATTTATTGCGGCAATTTATGTTGTGGTTGTTAGAACAGCCATTTTGACATGATATTTTGGTATCACCAGTATATTTTTCCCTAGATGTGATTCATGTTGATTTGTTATGTTTTTTTAGGTATCGGTTTTTAGTACATTTTCTTAATTTCTATACCATTTAGAACTACTTGTGTTGTATTTCCGTAGAATTTGGTCTACTATCCTGCTGGTCCCTGCACCAGGATACGTCTCCGTGCACACATGGAAGTTCTGGTGTGTTTTGCATTTTAGTTCTACTATTTTGGGATCCATGGTTCTCATCCTGGAGTCTCCGCAGAGTAGTATTGTTGATTCCATTTTCTCAGTTAGGTTGTGCGTTGTTCGCTTGCATGTTTTGCTTGCTTGGGCAGAAGTGTGTCCAGAAAGGTGCGTCGCGCATGCGTTGCAATGCCTTGGTGTCGTGAGGTAGTTTCCCTGCATATTTTCCTTAATATATGCTTTATTTATATATTTATATTGCTATTTATTTTCATGCTACTTGCTATTTGTCTCTATTTATGCATTATTATTGTTTGCGTGAGTGTTTTCTTTGTTTGGGCGGAAGTGTGTCCAGAAAGGTGTGCCGCGCATGCGTTGCAATGCGTTGGTGGGTTGTGAGGTAGTTTCCCTGCATATTTTTATTAATATATGCTCCATTTATATATATATATATTTATATTACCATTTATTTTGATGCTACTTGTTATTTGTCTCTATTTAGCTATAACTGAGCAGTAGTATTGTTCTGCCGAGTTATAGATTTTTCCATCTTTTCCCTGTGTTATGCATTTATATAGATTGCTGTAGGAAGTGTTGTGTCCTTGAAAAGAGATTCCCCATCTGTGCTCTCTTGTCACCGCAGCCTCTGGGTTAACAGTTATATTCTCGAATTCCGTCGGTTTGTATAGTTTCCCTTCTATTTAGAAGTCTTTTCCTCTCATTCTGGCTGTGTTTTTTTTAGTTTTTTTCCTTAGCCAGTGTGTACATTTGCTGTACCATTTTTTTTCTTCTAGCATTTCCTTCTCAGTCCTGTCTGGTCTGAGTGTGACGTTTTTGAAGGCTTGTTCGTTTTTCAATTTTTGTTTACTCCTCAACATTTTCCTTTTTTTTGGCTTTCTTTTTACGAGTGGATTTTTATTCCTCTTGGTCTGGACTCCTTTGGGGGATCTTTTGTGTTGTTGTTGGGGTTTTCTTTATGATATTACCCAGTGAGTTCACACCCGACAAAGTCATCGACGTAGGCGAGGGCGTGCAAGCCCTCGCGCCAGAGGATCCAAGCCACCGCAGCGGTCACCCTCACGCAGGCGCCGCCCGAGGAGCGGCAGCCGAAGGGGAGGGCGAGGTTAACGTAGGTGGCCCCCTCAAAGGCGATCCCATATAAGGGGCATGAGAGGGGGTCGGCCCGGAGCTGGCGGTAGGCCCTGGATATGTCCGCGGTCCAGGTGTAGGCCCCGGTGCCCTCTCCGATGAGGCGGCGGCCCACGTCGGCGACGAAGGGGAGCCTGTAGGCGTGGGGCCTACCCAGGTACTCGCGGCGGGGTATCCCGGCATTAATTTGCGGGAAAACCAAACTCCAGGAGGTCGACATGGTCCTTGTCGGGATGCTCCCGGAGGCGGCTCCACAAGGCGGGGATGTGGGGGCTTGAGGGGAGGGGGATGCGGGCGGCCAACAAATTAGAGAGGCCCGCAGCGCGGAGGGTGTGGTAGGCCTGGGAGAAGGTTGGGTGGCGGCTCCAGGCGGCGCCCGATAGGTGGGGCCATATGGATAGGAGGGTGGGGCGGTAAGCTATGGGTGGGGACCGCAGGGGGGGGCGGCGGGGAGGGTGTCCTGGACACCTGGGTTGACTACCTCGGCGACGGGCTCGCCGAGGTTGCTGGGGGGGAGGGGTGGGGCGGGGGAGGAAGTGCGGCGGGGGCGGGAGAGGGGAGGTCAAATTCGTAGGGGGAGGCGAGGTGGGGCGGCTCCGAGGGTCAGAGGTGGCGGCAGTGTCGCCGGGAGGGGGGTGGTGGGGGCGGGGGCGTCCGTCAGCGGTGCTGGCGGCGGCAGAGACGTGGGCGGCAGAGATGTGAGGGGTGGTGCTGGCGGCGGCAGAGATGTGAGGGGCGGCAGAGATGTGAGAGACGGCGGCGGGCCTATCGGGGGTGGGGGGGGGGAGGGCGGTGGCTGAGATGTGAAGGCTGCGGCGGGTGTGGTGAGCTGCTCGGCCGGCAGGGTGTGGCGGCGAGATGAGAGGGTGGTGGTTGTCGTTGTGGTCTGGAGGGCGGCGAGCTCCTCGGCGGGCGACTCCCGGTCGCCTAGGGAGGGGGGCCGGGTTCTGGGCGGGTGGGGGGGGGTTGGGGGTCCTCCAGGCGGGATGTTGGCCGGGCTGGAGGGCGGCGGGGCCCGAGCCGTGGATGGCCGCCGCCGGACTAAAAATCCGGCGAGGTGATGGCGGGGGTGGCTGAGGCGCACTCCTGGGTGCGCTTGGTAAAGCAGACCGCCTCACTGTGAACGGTGAGGATACGGCGCACATTGGCGCAGTATGCGCAGGCGTGCCTCCTCCTGACGCCATGGTCCCCGTGCGCCTCGCCGGCGGGGGCGAGGTCGCATGAGGCGGGGTCCCTGTTCCATGCGGGGCAGGGGATGCCGTAGAGGGGGGGGGTGTTATGTCAGCGACCCAACGGTCGCTGGGAGGAGGAAGGGAGAGAGATGGGGGGGGGGGGGGCGTTCCTCCTCCCTCACCACGAATCAATTGCAATGCGAGCATTACGACCAATGTGACTGAGTGGGATACCAGGTCATGGTGCCAGCGGCCTGGTTTTCCAGTGGTACAGCACTGTAATGTCGCCATGAGTGCGTATTTTACAACAAACAAACAAACAGAATGATAAGAGCTTTCGAACTGTCCCATTTGCAAATTAACTTCATGAAAAGACAAATTCAGTTTGGAGTACCTACTATTAGTCCCTAAGTTATGATTTCTTGAATATTTAATTGTTGCCCTTAATTTAACACATTTTTCATGATTCTGGAAATGCTTAAAGTTGCATAGTCCGATGGTTTTTAGTTTCTGCTATTTTTCCGAGATGACTATATTAAATTGATTGTCATAAACTACCTTACTTTAGTTTGCAGCGACTTTTATTTTAAATGACTAAGTTTTGAGATATTTGAAGTGGAAATATGTTGAATTAGTTTAGGCAAGCTTGCCAAAACTCAGACACCATAGGCTTCAGTAGTAACATGTTCTATTATATTTATGCAGTATTCCCTTCTAGGTGGAAACAACTGTTTAATATGTGCATCATTATCTAAGTTAGATATGTAGAATCAATTTTAGATAGTTGTTTTGGTTTTGAATATTTGATGCTTCATCGGACTATGCAGCTTTGGTCATAATGCTCGCATTGCGTTTGATGCGAGGGAAGGAAGAGACCCTCCCCCCGCCTCGCCTGCCGTCGTGCAGCTTTCCCACCTCCCCTTCATCCGCCCCTCAGCTTTCTCTCACCCCTGTCGCCCTCCCCCCGCCTCGCCTGCCGTTGCGCAGTTTTCCCACCTGCCCTGTCATCCGCCCCTCAGCTTTCTCTCACCCCTGTCGCCCTGCACACCTGCCGCCCTGCCCCACCGCTTTCTCACCTCCCCTCTCGCCTTTCAGCTCCCTCCCTTATAAGGCCGCCCGCCGGCCTCCCTCAGGCACTTGCCCTCCAGCCGTCCTCCCTGCAGCATCGTTTTCTCCCTTGGCAACTTCACCTCGGACCGCTCCGTCACCCTCGGGCCACTCCACACCATGCCCGGAAACGGAAAAGGGAAGGGACGGAAAGGAGCCCGGACGACCGCCCTGGCCACGCCGGGGGCCTCCTCGGGCACGCCAGGAGGCGCCTCACCTGCCTCGGCCCCGGCTTCTCCTCCGGCATCTGAGGACCGACCCTCGGGCACCGAGGCCGCCATACTCCAGGCCCTGCAGCAAATCACCAGCTGCCTGGACGCCCTCGAGTCCGGGGCCGCCCACGGACCCCCGGAGACGCCCCCACCCACGCCGAGGCGGCGGCCGGCCTACAGCACGCCGCCCATCCCAGCACCTCGGGCACACGTCGTCGGGGGGGCGCATCCTCCGCCGCCACCTCAGGCACCGCTCCCGGAGGCCCTGCACCCGCAGTACGAGCGCTACAGCCGCCTCGCTGCACCGCTGTTGGCCCCTCCACCCCCTGCACCTCCAGGAGGCCGCCGACCATACCCCGGCATCCGCGGCCGACGCCGTACGGGAGATCCTGGCATCGGCCGAGGCGCGGCACACCGGGAGACGTGAAGGTGTCTCCCCCGACTACCCCTTCCCCTCTGACCTCGTTGAGAGGGGACCGGAGCGCAAGTCGGTGAGAGGGGGGGAAGCCACCAAGGACGAGTACAGCCTCGCCCTCACCACCCTCGTCAGCCACCCAAGCTTCCCTGCACACTCCATCCCAGGCCTACATCACCACACCCTCACCGTGCTCAGGGACAACCTGGTCTATCCCTGGCCTACCGTCCGCAACTACTCCGAGATGATCTTCACCTGGATCGCGGACGGGAGGCTCCCCCACGGATGGCACGACCCGGTTGCCCTGAACTTGGTGAGGGTGGAGGCCCTCACCTTGCCCGTCCCCCAGGCAGCCCCGACAGCACCATGCACAGCAAGGCCGGCTGCCTCAACAAACAAGCCCGTGAGCGCCAGACCCCGGCCGCCTCGGCAGATTTTTGATCCGTCGGCCTCCTCGGGCCCGCCCGGGGGAACATAGCCGGCGCCTCACCTATGCTACTGCTGACAACCCCACGACCTCCACCGACAGCCCCGTAACGACCACCGACCGAAACGCCACCCAGGACACAGCCGGGGACCATCACCTCGCGCCGCAGGCCCCAGACGCCGCCCACACTGACCGCAAAACCTCCCCAGACATCACAGCCGCCGACCATCACGACCTCCACATCTCCCCCGGCGACACCGCCTTCCTCACCGCAGCTCTCCAGGGAGCAGGCCTCCCCAACCTTTTGGCCACCCGCATCCCTGTCGACGTAGGCCCCGGACTCACCACACCCAGAGCTTCACCCTCCACAGCCTCCGCTGGGGCGCCGCCCAAGCCTCGCCCCCCACCGGGGTGCCCCTGGCCGACCTCATGGCGCAGGCCACCTGGACCTCAGAGGCGGTCCACGCTTCGTGCCCCGCCTCGCACCCTCGGGCGCGCCTCGAGCCCTCTCCTTCTTTTTTGGTGGAGGGCTCCTCGGCGCCCCTCCCCTGAACTCTAAGCTCCCACGAGCTCCTCCTACCCTAGCTTAAGTTATACTGTTCGCTCCTTCTGAGCTCCTCTTTTTACTCTCCACTGTATTGTTGTTTTACCTTGCTCCTTCTGAGCTGCCTCTATGTACTCTTCCTTATATAGCTTCTGTTGTGAGGCGTCCCAATAAAAGCCTCTTTTTTCTCCACCTCTGCCTTGCTTTCTTCCTTTTCGCGCATCAAATCAGGATGTATGAGGGTGTCTGCTGAAGGCAAAATAAATTTTAATCACATCATTATTTTTTTAACTTATTACTTCTAGTACAAATTCTAATCTCATGTAAAAATTCCTTTGCATTTTCATGTTTTGTGTGTGTTTGATTCAAATTATGTAAGTTTGTACTTTGGTTTCCATGTTTAATATTACATGACTAATGAGATCATAAAATGCATTTATTCAAGGTCAAAACAAATCAAATATTCATTTTTTTTTTTTTTACATCCATTGGCCAGGGCACTATCTTATCCTGTATAATTATAATACTATGACTAGCTACTCCAAACAGGCTGCCATCAGTGACTCAGCCAGGCTGTATGAAACCTGGCAGGAGTTGGCACTGAACCCCCATTGTCTTCTCTGTGGCAGTGATTGGCGACAGTTACTAAAAATATCACACAATGGCAGAACAGAAGACAGTTTGAGCCTCATTTTGAGACCAAGCCCATTGAGATAGATGTTATAGATGTGAGGGAAAATTCAAAAGGAAAAGTTGATGCTCATAACTTTTGAACCGATTATCACAACAAGATAAATTTCATACCACTGAAATCAGTGTATAAAGTCTATC
Source organism: Branchipolynoe longqiensis (assembly GCA_030323885.1). Taxonomy (NCBI): domain Eukaryota; kingdom Metazoa; phylum Annelida; class Polychaeta; order Phyllodocida; family Polynoidae; genus Branchipolynoe; species Branchipolynoe longqiensis. The sequence goes on from CM059202.1 coordinate 19,922,392, forward strand.
TGAGTACCACAAAAGTGAAATGCAAACATACATGTATTTCACAAATCAGTTTGGAGTACCTAGTAATACTAATGTAGAAATTATTTTTTGTTCACATGTTTTACTTTGCACACACAAAAAACTCCATTTGTAACATCATGCAAAGCACTAGTTTAAATTTGATAAAATAACACAACAAAAGATAGTTTTAGATTTCAACTTGTTACTTTTACTGCTTATGAAGCATGTGGCATGTAATATGCCCTAAATATGTCAAGCTTTGTGAGGGAAATATACTGTTTTGGAATATGTTTGGTTTTCATGTTACACTGCTAATTATTGGTAAGACTCATCATTTGACCTACTTAAATATTGTAGAATATGTTTTGTTCCCCAATTATCAGGTGCAATAGAATATAAACATTGAGGAAAGTTGCATATTACTTATTAGGAGTTATAAAGCATTTTGATTTGTTGGTACTGATGTCACGGTTTTGGTACACCGTTTCTGAGAACAACTCCTATACTAATTACCATAGCTTGGTTCTAAATGGATGAGACAATTATAAGAAATAAACACGACAAGAAGATTAATTTAGTCTTGGTATAGATCAAGGCATAAGACCCGTATAATGCTAAAAACGGATTGATTAAATATCTGCATATTTTATATTCTTATTCGAAAAATAAATTCAACTTAAAATAGAAAATAATTAGGCTACCAGACATCTTGTGGGGTTTTGTTTGTTGAGGTTTTACATCTTGGCAACATCGATTCTAAGCCTATGGCTAAGGTCATCTCAGGATAAGTACTGTCGTAGGGGGTGATGAAAATGGAAAATATTGCGCCTAGAGCGGGACTCGAACCCACATCTCTTTGCATTCCTGGCCAGTGTGCTAACCATTACACCACCTAGGCTCCCTGATATCACCATACTACCCACACCTACCTGTCTATGTTGTTACTTGCCTGAGAGGTAAGTGCAGGCTACTACAGTAGCAACTTGTGACTGCGCAATCATGATGACATTTTACCATAGTGTTTCCCCACTAGAAGACCAGACCACCAGTACCATGACCCAATATCCCACCCAGTCACATTATCCTGTTACTGAGCAAATCAGTCTGTTCTATCCTAATAATGCCAAGTGCCAGGCTAGGTAACAACAAGTATGAATTTTGTATATCGTTGGTTTGACTTGATCAGTGTTCCAACCCGCGACCTCGAACACAGGAAGTCAGCCAGTGATCTTATCGATTCAGCCACCTATCTGGTGGAGGTGTGGGGCACTTTATATATGCTATAGCGTTAATGAATAATATAGGTTTTAGAATGTTTTAATTTACCCATATGATATATGCTTTTCGTGTTAACTGTATATTGCATGGGTGTTTAATGTCGGTTGTAATTTTCACACTTACACTACCCATTTATTTTCATTGGATATATCACTTAGGAAATTGTTGCATTGAATGAAAAAATGCATTTTGTGGTCATTATTACTAGCTATTTTCACAAGAAATTGTCTGATTAAAAAGAAAATTCACAAATCTCGTGACTAAAACAAGTTAGAGTTATATAATTTGATGAAAGCATAACACATATTTAAAAATAAAAGTTACTTCAAATTAAAGTAAAATAGATTATAAGTATAACGCTCAAATTAATATATTTGTCTAAAACATCTTGTGTAAATGGCAGAAACTAAAACATTGGAGAATGCAATTGAAAAAAAGTGAATGAATCCCAATCTCCTGGGATCAGTGATGCTGAATTGGTAGAAATAGTGATTGACAGGTCAGTCACCATAGCAACAGGCCACTCAGTGTTAATAAACATCCACCACATGGTTAGAAAACCACATGGTGCCGCTCAGTAAGCGTCCTGATTGGTGCGCACAGGTGCGGACTACAAACATCAACACTGGAGGCAGCACCACGTGACCACATGAAATAGGATAGCACCCCCTCCAAATATGACTGACAAAATTGATACTTGTTGCTACCTAGCTTGGCACCTAGCATTACTACGATAGGTCATGGACTGGTTAGCTCAGCATCAGGATAATATAACTGAGTGAGGTGTGGACTGTGGGATTACGGTGCTAGCGGCCTGGTGTCCCAGTGGGGCACCACTAAACTGGCCATGAGTGTGCACTATCACAAGTTGGTACACATGCTGATAAGTGATATGACCTTGGATGTTGTAGGATGTAAAACACCAACAAACACCCAATAATCCCCTTAGGCTGGAATAGAGGTGACCTGCCATAGCCCAGGCAGGTCACGCATAACCCCTAGTGGGGTGACGTCTCAGAATGGGTGGAACGGTCTACCATGGGAACTACGCTTGCTAGCACGCTGCCACCTACCGACTCTTCTGACCTGCAATGGTCAGCATAGTCGACACCTATCATGTCGTAGTGGTGCTCATTGTTGACTACTACAATAGTAATATGAATTTTTGCATAAAAACAAGATGACATTTCTTTGATTTCAAATCATGTTGCCATAGTGAATAAGTGATACTAGGTACTCCAACTACAAGCTGATCCCCCCCTCCCCCATGAAGTTTGCAGCTTGTATAATTAGAATTATCTTATCATTCTGATTACAAAGATATATATTAATAGTAGCCGTACTCCAAACTGAATTTTTCTTTTTGTGAAGTTAATTTGCAAGTGGTACAGTTAGAAAGGGCGCTCTTATCATTCTGATTACAAATATATATATTAATGGAAAATTGGTCTATTAGTCCCTGAGTTAGGATTTTTTTTAAATATTTAGTTTTTGCCCTTAATTTTACACACATTTTTCATGATTCTGCAATTGCTTAAATCCTGATGTTTGAGGTTGCCTGCTGAAGGCAAATTACATTTTAATCACATCATTATTCTTTTAACTCATTATTTCTAGTACAAATTCTAATCTCAATTTTTGTCAGACCTTACACTGTTACAGTTAAATATTTGTTGAACAATTTGACATCAAACGTGGCAAATCGTGTGATTTTCATTAACTGTCCTTGGTAAAAAATCTTTAAAAAATTAATATATCTGGTTCTATTTGATATATTGACTCGATTTTTGTATCAAAATGACTAGAATGCAAATATATATAATGTGAATACATTGTCTTGAAGCTATATCCACATGTAACAAAATATCTGTTAAAAATTGCTCTAATTAGCATACCCATCATATGGTTATGTCCAAACTGCTGAGAGTGAGTGCTAAATTGTGGTTAACAATCTACACCGATTTGTAGAGAAATCATTTTTCTATATAATATATTTTTCATGAAAAATATTTAGTAAAATCATGTTTTTTTTCCAATGGCCCGTCAGCATCAGTAACCAGTCCTTTCTTTGGAGTTCCCTGAGTTCAGATTTTTTAAATATTTAATTTCTGCCCTTAATTTTGCACACATTTTTCATGATTTTGCACATGCCAGGGATGAAAGATCTCCGCGATTTCGCTGATTTCCGGGATTTTTCCTGTAGCTATAAGTCTATACTAATACTTTGCGCCTGTCCTGATATGACCTTAGAATCTTGCCAGGACATAAAACTCCAACAACCAACCAACCAACACGTTGTTTCACACTGAAGCACTATCAGCGTATACTACTGTTACGTGCTTCAAACGGCGCAGCACTATCAGCGTATACTACTAATACGTGGTTCAGACACGCAGCACTATCAGCATATACCAATATGTTTGAAACCTGACTTCCGGGAATTTTCAGCGATTCCCTGATAATGCTAAGCCTATGGGAGAATATCAGCATTTCCGCTTTTTTTCCCGGAGATCACTTTCATCCCTGACATGCTTAAACCCTGATTTTTGAGGATGTATGCTGGAGGCGGATTACATTTTAATCACATCATTTTGTAAGCCTATTATGTCTAGTACAAATTCTAATCTCAATTTATTTTCGGACCATACAAATAAATAGTTTTCGAGGAATTTGACATCAAACATGGCAAACTAAGTGATTTTCATAACTGTCCTCAATAGAATCTTTAAAAAAAGATTATATCTCTGGTTCTCTTTGAGATATTCACCTGATCTTTTGTCAAAATGATCGGCATGAACAGATCTACAATGTGATTAATGTCTAAACTATATACACATTAAATTATTATTTTGTAATATATTGCTAAAATTAGCACACCCTTCCTATGGTTAAGGGGAACTGTTGAGCAAGAGTACTTAATGAAGTTTAACAATCCACAGTTTTGTACAATAAGAATTTTGTTATGTTTAAATTAATATATTTTGTAAAAGCCGGTTCTACAAACATTCCAATTTTTTCAAACCTCCATTTCTTTTACTTTTACCACCAGAACTTGGCCATAGTAAACTAAAGCTAGTGACCTCTACTTTACAGTGAAAGTAATTTTTAGCTCTGACCCACTCACTTGCGGCAAGCAACGTTCAAAGAGGGGTAGTGTGATGAGAGCAAGTGCCAGCAGCCAGTCAAAATCAGCACCCAGTCCTTTAGAGTACCTGGTGATATCAACCAGGATGATACAAAATAACAAACACCCACCGTGCTTTGATGTGAGATTCAGGGATGAGGAATTTCCGATTTTCGGTGGATTTCCGATTTTTGTCCTTGGTCATGTGGGTCATTTCCGCTGATACTAGCTACTCAAAAAAGGCTGCCATCAGTGACTCAGCCAGGCTGCATGAAACCTGGCAGGAGTTGGCACTGAACCCCCATGTCTTTTGTGTGGCAGTGATTGGCGTGTTAAACAGTTACTAAAAATATTTAATAATGGCAGAACAGAAGACAGTTTGAGCCTCATTTTGAGACCAAACCTGTTGAGTTGAAAACAAGATTTCCCATTGACAAAGACAACATTTTCAGGTTCAACACATCAATCTGAAGAGCAAGCTTTTTGCTATTAAATGAGCATAAACAATAGTAAATTCATTCACGGCACACGAATCAAGAAGCTAAAGAAGTGAGACCGATTTGGCAACCGGCAAGCTGAAAACACTTTCAAATGCTCCAAAGTGGATGATGTTGCTGGAACTGATTCGTACTACTGAAATCAGTGTATAAAGTTCTATTTGATTATCACAAAAGTGAAATGCAACCATACATTTCAAAAATCAGTTTGGAGTACCTACTGATACGATTAGCACTCTCAGATTCACCGGATGTCAGATTAACACTGTTGGAGGTGACTCATTTCTGAGATCTGTGATCTAATTTAAGTTATGTGGTGGAATATGCGCACTCTACATTTATACTGATCCATGTTTATTTGCTGTCCTCTCAGATGAGGCCTCTGGCAGTGCCACCGAAGGGGGCGCGAACGGTGAGGTGGGCACACAAAGCTTCGACAAGTTTGCCTTCATTGATGAGGATGAAGAGCAGCAACCGTAAGTATGAGTGATGTTTCGGTTACATTCAAACAGTCTTCAATTCACTAGTCAGGGTAGTTACTCCGCAGCCCTACAATGTGTACAGGGCCGCTAAGCCCATTAGAAAAAAGTGTTGCCTGGCTGGGTTATGGAAATGACCATATGATCTGGCAGTAATATGCTAAATATATTGTTCAAATACTTATCTATAATAACCTGATACTTTTAGGGTGAATAATTGAGCTATTTTGATATTCACTATGGAAGTATACTATATTTTGGTGACTTCGCCTGATAGATGGTAGTCATTTGGCCGATAGAAGTGTGCATAATCGTGAATTTAATTTATAATTGTGTATACATGCACAACCATTTTCGTAGTCACTTTGGAACTGTGGTGAGGTTGGTTCCCTCAACTCAAACTTTGCAACCGAAGATGGAATGATATGAACACCGGAATGCCAGTACAGAGATTCCCCCGGGAGGTCAGGCGCTGGTCAAGGCATGTGTCGCGGGCTATTAAATACGCCAGCCTTGTGGGGAGGGCTGGTCACGTGACCACTGTTTGGCCATGGTCTCGTATAAATAGATGACCAGTCCCTTGCACTAACACTGCCCTGCAGTAGCTGGGGGGAGTGCCATCAAATCAATAGCCACTCGATTGAACACTTGTGTCTTGTGTCTTGCAGGCTCAGTGGAAAGAAGATCAGCCTGGCTACACACCGCAGCTCTGAGCGCGCAAGGCGGGGCAGGATCTCGCTCGGCATCCATCACCTCTGGTCTCTTATACCGATTGAGAACAAAGACGAAAACTCAAAAGAGGTGAGCTGACTTTATCGGTGAAGTTTGCATTTGATATGTGTCTGTGATAAGGCGCTCGATGAAACCTGCACTGTGTGCCAGGGAAGCAACATCAGCTTTTTATTTTTGTACTCACTCAATTCCTTTCCTCCCTAACCCCATCTTTATTATTTCTCTGTCGAGGTTGAACATTCTCTGTCTTTACGTGGATTAATGTTAGGTTTGATAATCTGACTTGTGTTTATTTCGTATGAATGAAATATTTGGTCAATTCTGCTGTTTTCTCCAACTACTACCAAACCTTCTGCTCACCATTCTGCATGTAGACCTGCCAATCGTAGCAGCTTCCAATCATTGCGGCTTCCATGCAGAATTTCGATCATTCCATGAAAATGCATATTTTTCGACAAAATTCTCAATATTTAGTTCTCATTGTTGATCTATTCATATTACATATGGTGGCTTTTGAACATATAAATTATGCATATTGGAATTTATTTAGTAGATTTCTATTTCTTAGCAATAGTAACGTATTATGCATTGTATACTATCCACCTATATGTACTTTTATATATCTCTAGGATGCCATAACCTATGTAACTGTATGACTCATCACCGTTATTATCTTTTTAAACAATCATTTCCATGACATCTGGATATATCCCATGTAATTTCCTAACTTGTGATGAAATTAAAAGGTACGTGATATGGCCTATTATGATTTTCGCGCAGTCTATTTTTCTCTATCTTAAAATGAAATGCTATGTGCATGTGGTGGTTTTTTTAAACGAAAATGCAGAAATTCTTTAACGGAATCGTTGAAAATAACCATAAGTAAAATTTCAAACAATTCTCTCCAAGCATAGTCTTAGCCCAAGGCCTATCATTTATCACCAATCATTACATACTCTGCTTGGAGAGCGATCTGCTGTCGGTGTTATGTTCCTTTTTTATCACCTATGTAAGCCCGAAAGCTACCTCTGTCGCTTTCTGCCTTTTCTTTCTGAGATCACTTTCATCCCTGTATACTTTGCGCCTTTGACCAATACCGCCATTTTGTTTCAGACACTGGTGGGCATCCTTGATAAGGTGGCGACATATATCAGTGAGACTCAGGAGAAGCTGGACTCGTGCTTAAACAGTCACACTACCGCTGTGAAGGGTAGGTAGCGACATAATCTAAACCCGATGCCTCACTCCCACTGCAAAGCTGTGCTGCGCCTCTGGTGGTCCAGTATTAGTGTTCGTATGTTAGTGTGCATATTCTCGATAATTGTGCGGGAATCTACTTCGATGGCAAAAGTGTCGCCTGGCAAATGCAGGGTCCGGACGGGGCCTGGAAAGCCTTGAACTTCATTTGCCCCATTTCAAAGCCTTGAAAAGCCTTGAATTTAAAGTTGCAGTCCGATGGTTTTGAGTTTCTATTTTTTTCTGAGATAAACATAATGTTGGTCATTATACTCTACCTTACTTTAGTTTGAAGTAACTTTTATTTTTAATACCTTTGAGGTATTTGAAGTGCTAATATGGTAAATTAGTTTTGGGAAGCATGCCAAAACTCTGATACCATAGGCTTCTGCAGTAACAGGTTCTATTAAATTGCTTCAGTGTTCCCTTCTTTGTGGCGACAAAAGTTTAATAAGTGTGCCAGTGTCTAAGTTAGATATGTAGAATCAATTCTAGATAACGTTTTTGGTTTTGACAATTTTATGTTTTTATCGGACTATGCAGCTTTAACCTATTTTGGGTAATTAGTCTTGAAAAGCATTGAAACCATTAAATTGTCCCCACTGATCTAAATTAGTCTGGACTCACCATACACCATTGTTTTTTCCTGAAGTCCAAATGAAAATAGTCTTGAATTCCTATCAAAAACAGCCTTGAAAAACCTGGAAATAGCCTTGAATTGCATATCTTCGCATGTGTATGGACCCTGCAAATGTCGTATAACCCCATATGGCTAATCTGATTGTTATGTTGGATGTTTCCAGATGCGGAGTTGAGCACACTCCGACAGAAAGTTTGCGAACTGAGCAAACAGAACGAGCGGTACGTGGATGCCCTGCGTCACTCAGGTGAGCAGTTCGCGTCCTGTCTGCTGGCCACAGGGGCAGTCGCACGGACAGCGTGCCTCCGGGGTCGGGAAAGTGTTGGCAATTCATCAAAGTTTCCAAGCACTTAGATGTACATACAAATTCAACTCTTTTTTGGTTATAAAGTTTGAAAATGCTAGAGTTGCATAGTTTCTGTAATTTTTCTGAAATAAATATATTACAATGATTGCTATAATCTACCTTACTTTAATTGGAAGTAAATTTTATTTTACATAGCTAACTTTTGAGATATTTGAAGTGCAAACGTATAAACAAACTGACACCATAGGATTGTGCAGTAACAGATTCTACTAAGGTGATTCGGGGAATACCTTTGTATGTGCAACATACAGTATATCACTTATATATGTTGACTCAAATCTACATAATTGCTTTGGTTTTGAAAATTTGATGCTTCATCGGACTATACTGCTTTAATCATGTGGCTGAAATAGGGTGAGTGTTTGTTCTTTAAAAAAAATTTTTAAAAAGGTTTAACTGGAAGCGCATGTTGCCTTTTTAACTATATGTGTTCAAGTTTTTAATACTTGTTAATGCAATAAAAGCCTCTAAAAACAAACTTTACTCTGAATAAGATCATGTGCATTTAATTACTAAATCTATGGTGTTTCACTATGTCGTTAACAGTCATTGTTAAAGCATTCATTTATCGTTAGGTCGATGAAAGCATCACATTATAAAAACCAAAACACTTATCTAGATGTAATCCCACATACGTAACTTGGATACCAATGGACTTATTACACATTTGTTGCTGCATAGAATGCTATTTAATAGAACCTGTTATTGCTGAAGCCAATGGAGTCTAGAGTTTTGTTAAATTAGCCTGTTTTCACTTCTAATATCCAAAATTAACCATTTAATTTAAAAATAAGTCACTTCAAACTAAAATAAAGTTAATTGTAACAATCAACCTAATATATATATATCTTTTGTAAATGGCAGAAACTTGAAAACAGATTATGAAACGTGTTTCTTCGGTGACAGTAGAAAACCTCGGATTAATCCTGTTTTCCCCTGTCCCACCCTCCTGTTTTTATGACTAATTATTATTATTAACAGCATAGACCCAGGTTATTTTTTGATACCTTACAGTGGTCATTCAAAAATGTCCCTGTTGTTACAGTGGTCATTCAAAAATGTCCCTGTTCTATTTCTCGCAGGTAACCCCGACCTTCTCGTCATTAAATCGGAGTTACCACATCTCAAAGCACAAAAGGTCGCTGCAGCCGCAGCTGATGACTCCCAGGATTCGCCCTCAGTGAAAAGACCGAACCGTAGCGGAACAGTTGGCGAACATTTGAAGCTGCGTGAAAAAAGTAATAAGAAGGCTGCAGAAGGTGTGGCCGTTGCCAACAATACCACAAAAGTCCTAACCAGTACGCAGTCGTTCACTCTGCCTACAAATGGCCAGCCACTCCCGGCTGGAATCTCCTTCCCAGGAATAACCCCGGTGACGTCATCAAGGGCGACGTCAAGAGTTATTTCATCCGCATTGTTGCAATCAACATCCGGCTTGCTAATGCCACCGGTCACTGCAGTGCCTTGTGTTGCTACACCAACAGAAGGTTCGGTGATGATGGGTGCAAAAGCGCTCAACGGCCGTCTACAGGGAGTGGGTGGATCGCCATTACAAGGGAACACTATTATGAATATGGCAGCCAATCAGAATGCAGGGATCTCGGGGTTGGCCAATCAGGGTGCAGGGATCTCGGGATTGGCCAATCCTAATGTGGGGATCTCGGGGCTGGCTAATCAGAATGAAGGGATCTCAGCACTAGCCAATCACAGTGCGGGTATCTCAGGACTGGCTAATCAAAATCCAGGGATCTCAGGATTGCAAATACCGGGGCTTCCACCCCACTTACAGGGGAACCTTGTGTTCCAGAATGGCCAGCTGATCTTAATAAACAATGATCTGACATCGACCGCCATGATGGCAGCTGGAATTACTGGAAACATTCTTGGCATGGCTCACCCTCCATCACATAGCCCTGCGCCAAATCCGATAGAAGAGAAACAGTCACCAACGCCAGCAAGCGAACCACCACAAACTACCAGTCCCGGACTTATGCAGTCCTCTGCAGTGGTGCCTGGTATCGATACAAGCACTCCGTGTAATACTGGAGTGCTCACTTGCCCAGCAGTGTCCAGTTTGGGCGGCAGTCCTTCAATGACAAACTCAACTATGCCATCCTCTGCGGCCTCCTCCATATCCGCATCCTCAAACCTCCAGCCTCCAACCCCGCAAACGTTGACAATGCCACTTGGCGCTTCACTCTCACAACAGCTGCAGACTCAGACATCGCTTGCGCCCCAGATGGTGTTGCCAGCCGGGTTGACATGCAGTCTTCCTGGCGTGAACAATCCGGCCTCGACTACCGTATCGAGCAGTGCTCAAATGGGTCCGACTATGCTGCTCCCCAGTCAGAACCAAGGGCTTCCATTCATCGGGTCACAACATCCGCAGCCGCTGTCTGGCATGGCCGGGATGACCTTCATGACGCCGAATGGGCAAATTGTAACTGTACCACCACCGCCACCTCAGACTTCTGCACAGACCGCAGGCAATATGTTGTCCATGAATCAGGTGTCGTCAAATCACTTTCCAAGTGCACTTCTGCTGCCGAACGGACAAATTGTACCAGTGGTGACACAACCGTCTCTGCTGTTTCCGACCCCGGGAACAATCACACCACAGGTGAACACTCTTTCTGCAGTCACCACGACAACCCCTAGTAAGACGCTGCTTCAGCCGACACCGGGGATTCCACCAGGACTCCTCATGACAACGAATGCCAGCGCTTCTAAAGTCAACTCCACAAAGATGTCTACACCAGCCGCTTCACTTCCAAGTGTCCAGACGACAGCGGCCATGCCAGGTATTTAGTGTTTCAGAACATTGAGTATCACTTGATTTGTCAAAGTCTATCACTTGATTTGTCAAAGTGTATCACTTGATTGTCATAATGTACCCCATGATTTGTCCAAATCTACTTAATTTGTTACAAATTGCGGTTTGATTTGTCACAACGTACAGCTTTATTTGTCACAAAATACTACTTGATTTGTCAAAAGGCACTGCATGTTTGGTCAAAGTATTGCTTGATTAATCAAAATATGCAGCTTGATTTATCACAAAGTATCTCTTGATTTTCATAAAGCATTGGTTTATTTGGCACAAAGTACTGCTGGATTTGTACTGCTCATCAACCTAATAGATTTATCTAAAAACAAACATGGCGCAAACTCAAAACCATTGAACGATGTGATATTAAGTCTCTGGGTAGATAAAAGATTCACGGCGAATGATAACTCTCTAAACCCGAGCAAAAACTGCTTCACATAGGAATGAACTGGTTCTAGTGCGCAGTGTTGATCTATATTGTGGTGTAAAGTCGAGAAATTGGTAAAGAATACAAAACCCCAAGATGACGGCCCCAGAAAGCTCTGGATTCGACTTTTTAAAGTTGATTTAACTTGATGATTTAATCTCTTCTACAATTCAAAAGTAGCGGGTAAATATAAAGAGGGATGTGAAGAATATAGTTTGCTTCTTTACACAGCCTTCCAAAACTTTTTCTAATGCGATCTCAGGAACAGGGCTCCGGGACTAGAGTGTCAGAGATGGATGCCAGTCGTCACAGTGTTTAGGGTTTCTCAAATTCTTCACTTGATTCATCTATTGGGCAATGAACGGGCCTTTTCAAACCCTCCCCACAGGTCATCATTGGATTAAAAATTAATAATGAGTAATTTAGCAAATGTCATCAGCAATTTGTTTCTCAAAAGCCTTCAGTCTTCCAGCAATTTCTACATGGTTGACTATGAAGCTTTTGTAGCTCAATGTGACTTTTGTTGTACTTTGTTTAATGTCATTCGTTGATTAGGGTGGGGAAATTTCAATCGAACCATGGAAAATTGCTACCAGTGTTTTAAATAATCATAAATATATCATATCGTTATGTATATTATATCATTTAAATAATCATAAATAATCTATTATTAATATTAGATGCTCAACTGCTTTTTATTTGAAACTAAATGATTTATTTATGATCCTCCACTTGTAATTTATATGAACAATTTCAGTGGAGTTCTATATTCAACGATGGTTTGGTGGTGCTTTTGCTATATTTGGAGCTAAATTGATATTTATATATATAATGAAATTCAAGATTTTACAGTTTTGTTATTATTATGTCTCATTTCCTTTACCAGCCATGCCGCTGCAGTCCACATGGAACAACTCTATGCCCTGCGCGATGACCAGCACAATGTCGTCAACACAATTGGTGCCAGAGGGTACAACAGCTACTTCCAGTCACAGTCACGCAGTGAACCCCAGCCTACCGAATACCTCGCTGAACCTCCAGCCGACTGCACACTCTCAAAGCATGCTCGCGCCAGTCCGAAAACTCAATGGCACTTGTGTCTCTGCGGAGGGACACACAAATGCAATCGTCAATAAAGTAGGCACATTAGCGCTGCAGCAAAGTGTTGGAAGTCCTGGTGGCTCCTCCACTACAAATCCAGGGACTCCTACTGCAATGCCGGCTAACTTGGCCAAAGCAGGGCTCCTAGCGGCATCAAATGGAATACCAACAGCGACAACAACTGCTAGTTTATCCACTTTGCCTTCGACTATGACAGCAGTACTTTCTGCTGATGGGTCTATTGTGTTGACATTGCCACCAGGGCCGCAATCTGGTAACTTCATGTTGGACCCAAACTCGATCCCATCTTTGCTTCCGGGATTGCCAACTGCAGCGCCAGCAATTAGTGGGATACTCCCAACATCTGCAGGGAAGAAGGGAAAGGGCATCCATCGGGTTCTGAAGCCAAAGCCCACAGTGAGTGGTGTATCTGTGTCGGTGGGGAATCCTGCAACTGTCTCACAGCAGCCTGCTGCCATGGTACCACCGCAGACTTGGGTAAATACTGGAGGGCTGGTGTCGGCACCAATGGCAGCACCGCATAGCAACAAGAAAGCAACGCCAAAAGTCACAGCCACGCCGTCTTCGGTGACCACCACCACCACTATGGTGGCTAGTGCACAAAATAAAGCAACGACCCCCCTCACTATCATTACTAGTGAGCAATCAAAGCCGGGTGCTGATAAAGAGTCACCAGTGACAACTACATCTGGGTCGGCTACTGACATTCTGGCCCAGGCAGCCAAATCGATCTTCTCGATGTCACCTTCTGATATCTCACCGCCAATCAGCAGCTTCTATAATCCGGCCAATGAGGACAATGCACTTCAGATCGACACCAGCGCTGCAGACACTCAATCGGACGAGAGTGAAGTTGTCGCGAAGCCACCAGTTAGTTCAATAAGTGTAAAGAGCAAGAAACTGCCCAGCTGCAGTGGCAAGAAAAGTAAGAAGAAGAAGAGCACAAACATAGCTGGTGCTGTCCATCAGGAAAAGTCAATGTTGGACAAAAATATTTTGAGTAGCGTAACTTCACATGATACAAGTAATGTGGTTCGATTTGCAAGCTCACCCACGCCAGCTGGATCGTCCCCTCTCCACAATGTTTTTGGGGATGACCATGATGGGATGGTTATTGATCTACAGCAGGAGACAACACTGCCATCACCACAGCATGCAGCGGAAAAGCCTCTAGATGATGTACCGCAGGCAACACAGAACGACAGCCTTAAGAATGCACAGGCACCTATTGGTGCTTTGAATAAGAGCCAAGTGAAAGAGACTGTTACTGAAGACGAGCGGTCAATGTCGCACACACAGTTCTTTACTGATGTACTTGAGAGCAGCATGATGGCTGTTGGGATCACTCCCCTTTCAAAGGTAGGAATAACACCAGACTCACCAGAACCATCCGCATCTACCATCGAAGCAAGTCCCCTGGAACCTGTGCCTTTCCTTCTTCACCCAGGGGTGATAGAGAGCATCAAAGAAGTCAATGATGTCCCAGAGAAGAAGAAAACCAAGGACTCAAAGAAATCCAAGTCCAAGCACAAGCATAAAAAGTTGAAAATGCAGCATCAGGAAAGTGAGGTTGTGACACCAGTGGACATGCTTAGTGTTGATACAGGGGCAGTTGAGCATGTGCAAACCCCGCCTCCACCACCTGCTCTTATGACGGTGGTGGATGTAATGCCATCGAAGGTAAAGAAATCAATTGATAGTAAACCTGTTGAAGTGGCTGATCTGATCCCGGAGACAATCACATTCACTGAGAGTGAGATTGCTGATGTGCTCGATCAAGTTGAGAGTCTTGGCGAAAAACTGAACCCATCGCGAAAGGATGAAACTAGTCGAAAGCATAAGAAGTCAGTCAGTGAGGATGAACCACTGAGCAAAAAGAAAAGGACTTCGGAAATTGAGAAATCGGATAACATGTCTACTGACCTCCTTGAACGAGCGATGAAGGGAATTGGCCCATTGGACATGGATTTGGTTGAATCTGATTCACTCTCTGAATCAACTATGTTTGGTCGCCTTATACATAATTCAGGTATCAGCAAAGGAAAAGAATCACCAAAGTCCTCAGTGGATAATACCAGTGAGCATACCATGTCTCCTCCGAGGAGTGACCCCGAAATGGTATCAATTCATTCTGCCCTAGCTATTAGTGCTAAAAAGCCGAATTGCATGTTGGACTTGTCAAACACACACTTGGACTCACCACCTCGGTCTCTTTCTCCATATAAAACACCACTGCTCAGCTCACCTTCACCACCTTCCTCGCCTAGTAAGAGCATGCTGGCCACAATGGTCGTCACTAGCTCTGCTACCCTCACTGCATCTTGCACGCAAAGTCTCAGCACACAGGCATCTACTCTAGCCACCACCACTGACACATACTCACACCATGACCTGCTATCCACCCCCATCCTCATGTCTGCCTCATCCGCATCGTCTGCCCTCCGCATGTCGTGTGGATCATCCACCACCAGCAGCAGCAGTACAAGCCCGTTATCCATCACGACTGAGGTGAAGCCGATTGCGCGGCACACAAACCTGATCCCGCTGGCACAGAGCCTCGCCCCTTCCACACCAAAATCGTATTCGGGTCATCGCAACAATGTCTCAGCTACTTCTGTTGCACCAAATTTGGCCAAGTCCACCGCTTCACAGTGCTCACCAGGCATCATTTCACCTCATAGTATCTACACCCCAGCATCCACTGCCACAGTGCCGTACCGTCCACACATCTTCCACAACTCCACAAGTACTACCATAACGCCACAATCTTCTCCAACCACTTCACGGCCCACTGAATGTGAGTCGAAGAAGCAAGTAGACAAACCACAACAGAACAGCAGTACCCAGCCAGTGTTGACTAGCAGCGATGGAGACATTAACCATCAGCCACACTTGGTGGTTCGCGTAGGAATAGACTCTACGTCACCGGTGAGCAGACCCAGCCCGAGCCCGCACTTTTCTGATCATTCATCGCCGCGTGTCCCTTCCCCAATCACCACTGGGCTTGATATGCCAGTGTCCTCAACTATATCACTGATGCACCTCAACCAAACTATCTCACCGCTGCAGCCATCACACTCTGGTCACCTGGGTGTTAAGCCACAACCGCCCCCGCCTGCTGCGCTGAGCCATGCACCTTCAATGGAACGGACTACTACTCCAGTTGCATCCCCGGCTGGGTCATTTCATAGTAATTACTCGGCTGAATTGTTGTTTAGCCCATCTAATGCTTCCGCTACTAAGTCTCCCATGGACAATATTGTGCATGCTTCGCATATAAGCAGTGGTGGGATTGGCAGCTCCCATGTGGGGTCAAATAGCGGTATTGCGACAAGTAGTGTGACCAGTCCTCATATAGGCAGCAGTGACATGACCAGTTCCCACATGAGCAGTGTGAACAGTTCTCATATTGGGAATGGCAGTGTGAATAGTTCTCCAATGGGGAGTGTGAACAGTTTGCATATGGGCAGTGGCAGTGTGAACAGTTCGCATATGGGCACTGGCAGTGTGAACAGTTCTCATATGGGAAGTGGCAGTGTGAACAGTTTGCATATGGGCAGTGGCAGTGTGAACAGTTTGCATATGGGCAGTGGCAGTGTGAACAGTTCGCATATGGGTAATAGCAGTGTTACCAGTTCACATATCGAGAGTGGTGGTGTAAACAGTTCTCACATAGGCAGTGTGAACAATTCTCCCGTGGGGCGTGTGAACAGTTCTCACATAGGTAATGGAGCAAACAACTCTCATAGCGCAAATAGTGGTGTGGGGATTGTGAACAGTTCGCGTATGAGCAGTAGCGGTGTGAATAGTTCTCAAATAGGTAGTAGCGGTGTGAACAGCTTGCATATCAGAAATAGCAGTGCAAGCAATTCTCATATTGCCAGTGGCAGTGCAAGCAATTCTCATATTGCCAGTGGCGGTGCAAGCAATTCTCATATTAGCAGTGGCGGTGCAAACAATTTGCATATTGCGAGTGGCAGTGTGAACCGTTCTAATATCGGCAGTGGCAGTGCAAACAGTTCTCATATTGGCAGTGTGAATATTTCTCATATTCGAGGTGGAAGTGTGAGTGGACATAGGATTAAAGATTCAATGAATAGTCTTGTGGGTAGGAGTCATGCACATCATGACACACAGAGTACAGGGCCGCCAGCAAACACTGATAGCCACCTGCAAGCACCTCAACAACAGCCACACCCACATGAACAGCAACAGCAACAGCAGTCGAATAGCCAGCAGCCACTGCAGCCAAGACCATCTCCTGTTCAAGCGCACTCACACGCACATCAGCAGCCCCGGTCTCACCCTGTTCAGCAATCACTGTCGCAGCAGCTTCCACAGCCAAGGCCACAACAAGCACAGCAACAACCACAACCGCAGCCAATATCACAATCACAGCCACAACAACAATCTATGCCACAACAGGTTACACAACCATCACAACAGCAACAACAACCAGGTCCGCAATCTCAAGGACTCTCTCAGCCACAATCACAGCACTCCACATTCTATTCGGCTGAGAATATGGTATCGAAGAGCAGTGAAACTGGTCACTCCAAGAGTGGATCGTCATGTCGGCAGAGCTCTGCACATCACACTTCGCAGGCCCCACCGACACACGACCACTTTGGTCTAACCATGCTTTCCCCGTGCGGTGGTTCGGACAGTAGCAGTGCACGCAGTGGGTCGCCTCTGCGCACTCCCCACAATGCAGGTGGGTTTCTGCCTCCGCCACCTTTCAGTCTCACACCATCCTCCGTGGGGAGTACGTTCTCATTCTCACTGTCCTCCACGCGTAGTACTACACCAACAGCGAGTACACGTGGGCAGTTTGATGCGGCACCACCATATTACTCCATCCCGCACCCTGGCGGTGCTGGACAACCACCAGGGCTCACACACGCTTCTACTGCACCACACATGCCTTCACAGATGCCACCAATATTCATGCCGCATGGACCTCATAGTGGTGGGCCTGGACAGTCTCATCCAGGAATGAACCGCCTTCCCGGATCCCACTCGGTGAGCACAACGGGTAGCAGCAGTCAACCCAGTATTGCCACATCGCAAGTTGCTCCTGGTCAGAACCATCAGCGTAGTACAGTAAATAGTCATTTTAACTTCCCTAGGAACCCAAATAATGGCCCACCCGGTACGCTGCACATGCAGGCACAGGGCGGTGAGAATATGAACCACTTCCCAACAGAGCAAAGCCCAATGGGGATCCATGAAAAGCCTGCGGGGCAACAGCAGCAACAGCAAGGGCGAAATACAAGTGGCTCGAATACTATGCAGAATCCTTCATTACATTCCAACAACCAGAACACCGTGAATACCAATCAACAGTCCCAACAAGGGAGGGGCACTGGTCGAAATAATCTGGGACCACAGTTTTTCACACCACCCAATTTCCAGAGCACTCCACCTGGACGCCTTTCGGGACCTAATTCTGCAACTAATACGAACCAGATGACTCCACTGCACCATCCACCACGCACTGGTCCCAGCCCTGGACCACACCGTCCTGGCTTTGAGTCCAATCTTAATGGTCTTACCTTTCCTGGGATGCACCAGGGAAGCTATACAGGTCCTATATTTGAACCGCCTCCACTGCATTTTAACCCCCGTTCCAGTCCGGTAAATGTATCTGGAGGTGCTGGGGGACCACCAGCCCAGCAACCGTCTGTGGCCTTCACCCCACATTCTGGGACTGTGGAGAGCTCACGAGGTCTTACAAAGCAAAGCGGTCGTGTTCCCAGTGTGGAGCCACCGCAGCATGGTCACCAGCAACAACAGCAACAAGCAACACCCTCAACTCAACGTACAACCAAAGCACAAAGCACTAGCAAGAGCAGTAAAAGTAGGTCAAAGAAGAAAGCTGCTGCATCGACTAACAACACGCAGAGGGTTGAAGTGGATACAAATTTGTCAAACTCCATCTTTGAGACTGGGCGGAGCATGACTCCATTCCTACAAATGACTACAGCTGGAACTATGTCACCACCGTCATCACGGCAATTGCAATCCGATGGTCCAACCTACATCCCACCAAACCTGTTTGGTAATACGCCACGTCCTCCGCTGCCTTCAACTAACCCGCTGCAGCACAAGAACCCCGGAGACATCAACCCGCCGTCCTTTCAGCACCTCTTTCAACGTCCGCGTGGCTCGCAAAATGGCCTCATTAACTTCCAGCCTGGCTTTGGTATGAACCCAGTTCATTCTGGGCAGCATCCTGGTGCCACCCAGATGATCCCGCCACACACTAACACCGGCTCCGTTGTCTCGCATATCCCCAACTTTAATTTGTCCAACATCTTCCCGGATGTCAATGCCGGACCTGGTGGTGGTTCCCCCGGGGCCGGCTCAGAGGCATTGAACATGTCCCCAATCAAGTTTGTCTCACCACATGGTAATGCACTGCTTCCGTCTGGTCCAACACCACCTGGTGGGCTGGATGCAAACTCGAGCTTACAACACCATCCACCAGGTGGCGCGCAGCTGTACCACCAACACCGTGGGCACCACCAGATGGCAGCACCTTCACAGGTGCTGCACAATGCTATGACTATCAACTCTCTACTTAGCCACAATCACCACGGGTTTGACCCCCGCCAGGTGGCACCACCAGCTCATGGTGGAATGCCGACACCGTTTGGCAGCCATTCCCATCACACCTCCTTCAGCATGCCGCCACTCAACTTCCCGCTTCATGAGCACTGAGGCACTACCACACAACGACTTCCACTGAATCTCTTCAGTGGAAGCACTTCCGTCAGGATTCATCAGCCGAAGCTCTTCACTGAAACTCTACAGTCGAAGCACTTCCACTGAAACTCTTCAGTCGAAGCACTTCTGCAGGGACTCTGCCACACATCACAATCTACAAATCAGCCATACTCTCCAAAACAGATATATTTGATTATTTCTATGCTTCTTTAAACTCATCGTTCAGACCCATTGTTGCCCGTTAAAAAAAATATTCCGATGAATCGCTATACGAGCTAGGCATCTTTTTTTAAGTACCTGTTACATTTTGGCGACACCTGTCGCTACTTCGCAAGTTATTTGTAGAATATGCACACTGCATCAGACTGAAAACATTTTTCAACAAAATTATATACTTTACAATTTGCATCAAGTTGTAGAATACAAACATGGGACAGATTCAAAAGAGTTTTAAAATGTAATGCGACATTGGCATTTCTTTTTCTAAAAATGTTTCTGAGTCTGTTTTACTACCGGTACTCATATTGCATGTGCAATCTACTATCATGCTATAAATAGCAATGTTTGCAGTTGTAAAGAAAGAAGAAGAAAAATGTCATGACAAATATCTGCAAAGTGAAAGGCTCAGGTATCATATTCTCTTTATTGTGAGTATATTTTGTTTGTGGTGCACATGGATGTAATGCAATGTAAAGAAAAGTTACCCCCACAAAGTTTGTGTAGGTACGAAGCCAGGTTGGTTATGTGCTTGTGTCTGGCTGGTGAAGAATAAGACGTCGTTGTTGGTGCTCAGTTAAGGCCCTGTCACATTACGGTGTATGGCGGGAGTGTATTGAAAACCTACGTAGGTCCTGCGCGTGCCGGCCTATGATGACATTTGGTGACCTTTCGGCTGGTTTTGAGCGTATGTGGAACCTATGAGGAGCGTATGGGAGCGTGCTGTGACATTTTTTGACAGTTTTGATTGGCATGTGGAGCGTATGAGTAGCGTACGCGTAGCGTATGCGCATATGAGTAGCGTGCATATGCTGTGCATACGCTAGGAGTACGCTCCCATACGTAACTCATAGGTTATGCATACGCTACATACGCTAGAGATACGCCGGTGACACAAGTTGAGCGTATGAGTAGCGTATGGGCCATACGCCCTCATAGGTCGAGATTTTTTGAGCATGCACAAAAAAATGTGGACGGACGGATTTATGAAAGCGTATGGCGGCGTATGCCTCATAAGCCGGCATCTGGCGGCGTATGAGTAGCGTATGCATAGCGTATGCCGACGTATATGACGTAAAGCGGCTACGCCGCCATACGCTCCCGCCATACGCCGTAATGTGACAGCCCCTTTACACGTATCTGCCCTTGTTCTATCTCACAGGAAGCACTTTCATTATGTGAAGTGTATTGTAATAATTTATTGAATTACTCGATTGCTACTGACGGTTCTGCTGGGACCTTACACTTATCACTTGAAGCTGTGTCTGAATGCATTGGAGACTTGTTATAGATTCTTAGCACGCATCTTGTTTATGAAATGCAATGTGCCCTGTGAATTTACGCCTTTGTTTGCTATCGCAACTGTCTTAACGATGTATTGTCTTGTAAAAAAAACCACTGTGTTAGTGCGCAAATGCCTTAAATTTCAGAATGAGTTACTTAAGAAGTCGAAGCCATGTTTTAGGTGTCTTTATTTTGGTCATATTAGCTGTAGCAATTAAATAACTGCGTGCTGGCACTGAGGCACTTCCGCACAACGACTTCCACTGTGGAATCATGTCTCCTGGTTGTCGTGCTGGTAACATAACCGAAATCAAGCAAAGTTTGCTATGCTTCCCAGAATTGTATACATGTGCATTAATTGCTATATTGTATGATTTGTAAATTGAACCCGCTGTTGGGAGGTTTATCGTCCATGTTTCGCGATCTGACTGATACTTACCTTCATGTGGCAGGTTTGCTCACTGCAATGTGACACCGACTGGTTGGGAGGTGAATTCTGCTCTCAATGATTTTGTAAATATGGTTTAGTGAGTTGTACCTATGTTAAGTATGCGTATCCTGTATTTATTTAACAACTTTAGTATCATTATATAACACAAAAACGTCCCATGTTGTCATCTCTGCCAGCTGTGGTGAATCTGCATTCTTCATTTGCTAGTGGAACACTAATGAATGGATAGTTCTTCCTACTTTCACTTTTTGTCCATAAACCCGGTCTGTCCTCTTTGGTGGCCAATCCATTAAGCAGCATAACCCTGCTTTTTTTTACGTCTTTAATTTTATTAAGCCTCATTCAAACAACTTATAAAGTTGGTATCCGCGCTAAGTTATTTACAGTTAATTGTAATTTATTTCGCTGGTTTCGAAGATCTAGGTAATTAATTGTCTTTGTATGTTAAGTTCCCACCGATTAGGTTTTTATTACTTGACTTATAATGACGGTCGGCCAAATCTGGGCTCTTGGAGGAATTTAGAAATTTGATTGTACATTTTCCAATCTAGTTGTAACAAATAAATGTTGCCTTTTTTTTTTAATAATAAAAGAAGAAAAAGGTATAGGGCTAATTGGTGCCACCTGGTGGAACCGGCTGGTTTGTGATCCCTGTTGGTGTTCTGCTTCAGCTTTTACATAGGCTCAGCATGACAGGTGGTATTTTTGTCCTACGATGTGTCGAAAGTTATGGACACACGAAGGAAAAGCCACAACCCAAACATGAAGAACTATTGATTAAAGAAATATTGCAGATATTTCTAGCAATTAGACCAAATGATTATCCGTGGAATATTTCACTTCAAATCTAACACGTCATTGCTATTGTTTCTTTGGTCAATCATTACAACAGCCAAAAATATGAAATATTGGTTTTAATTAAATGTAATTCATGTTGTGGCATTTTGTTAGTCTATGGAGGAAGCCTAGTTCGATCTGATATGGACTCGCAGATGTTCTGTAGCCTTTTGTGCTAAAGTTTCATTATCTGATGAAAGCATATTTTAACCAAGGCATGTACATAGCTTTGATCCTACCTCTTCAATTTAGATACCGAGGCATTTCTCAGTGAGTTGATGCCTCATGGAAGGAATATTAAGTCAATTCCAGAGCGATGCTCGAAAAAGTTGAGCGCCCGCCTCCCATTCTGGTAGGTATTGTGGGATTTGAACCCCCAGTTTCAAACCATGTCTGAGTCAACCCAATGACTTAATAATATATACTTGTTACTACCAGAGAGCATGTATATAAACAGATGAGAGGGACAACTCCCGCGAAAATCGGTAACACAGGCTACAGTGGAGTTCCTGGCGGTTAGTGTTGAACAAGCTTTGACTTTGACGGTACGTGCAGTGCAAAACATTTGTTTTTATTCAAAATTAATAGAAATGCAGAAGCCTAACCTTATCAATTTAATATAATCCTTTTGGTAAACATGTTTTCTATATGTGTTCCAAGCGGTTTGTGTCTAGCTCATGTGGTTTTAGAGATATTTCACTTTTTCTGTATGAAGATTGCTGACCGCCATTGACAATGCCTTGAGTTTGCCGTACGCGTAGTGAAAAACGTCAGTTTTATTCCAAATTAATAGAAATCCAGAACCCTAACCATATCAATTTAATATAATCAGTTTGTTTCTAGGTGTTGTAGTTTTAGAGATATTTAACGTTTTCTGTATGAAGATTGCTCACTGCCATTGACAATGCCTTGAGTTTGCCCATTTGTTCAACAACCACCACTTGGAGCGCCACAGTCGGCAGCTGTTACAGGGTCTAGTATGACAGTTGTCCCTCTCATCTGTTTATATACACACTCTCTGTTACTACCTAGCCTGGCATTCAGTATTACTAGGGTAGGACAACGGGAGGTGGAATGAGGAAGACCAATTGTCCGCGATTGAAATTTCCGCAGCTTAATCAATGAATGTACCGAAAAGGCAAAAACAATAAATTTATAACATGTCTTTATGCAAATGTCCCCACAAAGCCATGCCAGAATAATAAATCTTTTTAAATTAGTTTATACCCGTGACCTGTCAGTGGTCTTGCCCTAGTTCATTGCAATATGATGGATCTGTGTTACACCGCTACTGTGGGGACCAGTTTACCATGACCCCTGTGAACATATGATCATGGCGAGATGGGAATCTGGATCACAACCTGAGTCGCATTCAAGGTGCGCCTCTGAGAAATTGCGGGTATCGTGCCAGTCTGAGTCTTGAAAATGGCGGCCTCCATAGGGTGCAACCATTTGCAATTGAAAGAACAGCTCTGATTGGCTGAAACTACTGAAATGCCCAGCCATTTTTTAGGCGCTTTTTGCCTCCTAACTGAAAAGTGTGATGTCTCGGAGTCAACTCTGAGGTGCACCTTGAACGCAAATTGGCAAAAAAAACATGTGAAGCCGCCTCAAGAGTCAACTTTGATGCATACCCTGAACGTGGCCCAGCTGTCACTTACAGAAGGCTGGGCGTGCCTGCAAAAGTAGCAACCCATGCCTTTCACGTTGACTATCACCCAGCTTAAAGTTGCATAGTCTGATGGTTTTGAATTTCTATAATTTTTCTGAGATAGATATATTAGATCGATCACTAGTATCTACTTTACATTAGTTCAAAGTTACTTTTATTTTAAATGGTAAACCTTTTGAGATATTTTGAGTGCAAATATGGAAAATTAGTTTTGGCAAGTTTGCCAAAGCTCTGACACGATCGACTTCTGCAGTAACAGGTTCTGTTAAATTGACTCTGCCTTCTACGTAGAAACACATGCTTAATAAGTGCATCAGTATTTAAGTTAGATATGTCAAATCAAATCTAGATAATTGGTTTGGTTTTGAAAATTTGATATTTCATCGGACTGTGCAGCTTTAACTTGCTGTCTGAGCCTGGCTGTTATTTATCTAAAATAAATATAGCAAAAGCTCGATACCAACGGATTATGCAGCTTTAACTTGCTGTCTGAGCCTGGCTGTTATTTATCTAAAATAAATATAGCAAAAGCTCGATACCAACGGACTATGCAGCTTTAAATCACAAGCAGTTCGCTATATCTTTGAATAAATCCGAAGTAGTTAAAAGTAAATCAGATGTTTAAGCAAAATCAGAAGTAGTTGAAACTAAATCAGGGGTTTCAGTTAAATTAGAAATACTTTAAACTAA
Source organism: Branchipolynoe longqiensis (assembly GCA_030323885.1). NCBI lineage: Eukaryota > Metazoa > Annelida > Polychaeta > Phyllodocida > Polynoidae > Branchipolynoe > Branchipolynoe longqiensis. The sequence continues at coordinate 19,947,000 of CM059202.1, forward strand.
ATCAGGTTGAAGCTAAATTATAAGTAGTCGAAAGATAAATCAGAAGTAGTTTAAACTAAATCATGACAGTTTGAAGTAATCAGAAATAGTTTGAACTAAAAAAAAAGAAAAAAGTGGGATTTTTATCAGGCATATTTTGAACAAAATCAGCCGGTTCTACTAAATTATAAGCAGTTGGAAATAAATCATAAACTGTTCAACTAAATCGGAAACAGTTGGGAATAAATCAGAAGCTGGTTTAAATCAATCGGAAGCACTTTCGAGTAAATCAAAGTTTTCAACTAAATCAGGATTTCTTTTAACTAAATCAGAAGCAGTTGGATTTAAATCAGAAGCGGTTTTAAGTAAATCAAGCACTCCACATTTAGGCCAAGCCATTATTTTGCTTGAAATGTGAAGTGGAGCGACTAAAATATAGTCTATGGCTACAAAACTTGTGGAAGACAAAAATCTAATTTGGACTTTGTTGTAATTGGCAAAACTCGACTTATGTAAGGAAAAGTAGCGTTCCTCCGTTAAAGTTGTATAATCCGCTGGTTTGAATGTGTACCAGATTTGTCAGATAACTATATTAGTTTGATCATTATTATCTAACTTTTATTTTAAATGGTTCACTTTGAAGATATTTGAACATACAAAATTATTGTTGGCACATGTCGAAATGCTGGACATTAGGGTGTCATCAGTAACAGGTTCTGTTAAATTGACTTACTGTTGCTTCTACACAGTAATACATGCTTAGTAAGTGCACCTGTATCTAAGTTGACTTAGTGTTCCTTCTTTACAGTAATACATGCTTAGTAAGTGCTCCTGTATCTAAGGTGGATATGCAAGATCGAATCTAGCTAAGTGTCTTCGTTTCAAAATTGTACGTTTTCATCGAACTATGTAGCTAAATCGGGGACCGTTTTTGAGAAGTGATTCAAATTATGATTAATTTTAGAAAGGCTGCTGGGAAATCTGTTCACCTGGGTCGCCAACAATCAATGCCTTGAGGGGTTTGAAATGATATATATATTTTTTTAATATTTAAAAGTTTATTATAGATTTGGTTTTAAGATGTCTATGGTAGGACAATTGAGCACATTATTGAGTTTGTAACCTGTCATAGCCCATCATCATTATACACACCCCTTTACCTCCCTTAGCCGCTCCCCCCCCCCCCCCTCCCCTTCCTTTCCCTCACCGAATTGGTAAATCGCTGGCTTTGCGGAAAGTCGGTTGTTCAAACCTCATGACCTACACAAATCTATTCTTGTCAGCACCTAGCCTGGCACCCAGCATTACTAGGATACGGCAAGTCTGGTTAGCACAGTATGAGGATAATATAACTGGGATATTGGGTCATGGTGTCAGAGGCCTGATCCCCCTGTGTGGCAGCACTATAAAGTCGCCATGAGTGCGCACTGTCACGAGTCAGTACCCTGTCTGATATGACCATATATGTTGCTAGGATTTAAAATAACCAACAACAATCATTATCCTGGCACTGAGACAACCAGTCCTTGCCCTATCCTAGTAACACCAGGCGCCAGGTTATGTAGCGACAATAATCAGTTTTGTATGTGATTGGTTTGACTCGCCTGTTGATCGAACCCTACACCTGCGACACGGGAAATGGAAATTGTTACTGCTATGTAATTAATTAAGCTAAAAATAGCTGATGAATGTTATTAATAATTATAATGAAATTAATTCTAAGCAAATAATGAATTAACCAACTTTAATGAACTCTGATGGACGCGCGGGGGTGATACTGGTAAACAAAATGACACATTCATATTTACCTAGGATTTATTTATTTGTGTTATCTTTGTGTTAATTCCGTGATAGTGACAGCCTGTGTTTGACCCAATCCACTTTCTATGCAATAAAAGCTGGCAATATTCCTTTGACATTTTGTGGATTCACAAGTGGCACCTCTTCGCGGTTTGGCTTCTATTCATATCCGCCAAATAATGACTAATTGATTGTAGGTATAGCGCTGGCACCATGACCCAGTTTGCCATCCAGTCAGTCGCGATATCTGGACACTGAGCCAATGAACCAGTCCTTGCCCTACCCTAGAAATGTCGAGCGCCAGGCGAAGTAACGACACGTATCAAGTGTACATATCTGGTTTTACTTGTTCTGTGGGAGGATGGGGGTGGGAGATAAGCTGACAATACAATCGCTCAGTCGTCCTATCCGGTGCCAGCGAATGTAGACAGAATTGGTTGAAAACTCCAAATGAGTAATAAATACAAATATGGCACTTTATTTTGTATGAATTCTTGGAATTGAATGAACTAGTAGGACTGCTAAGCGGTATTGATTGCTAGGCCAACATAACGCCAGGCCCGAGATGCATTTGTATATAATACACATGGCATGTTACTCAGTACTACGATATATTGTGGAATGTTACTGAGTAATCACGGGCGTAAACAATTTCTAGTGAGTAATGTTGCTGGACATGTTAATGAGTAATGTGACATTTTATATTATGGCACTGAGTAATGTGGTATTTCATGTCAGTGAGTAATATGACATTGTTCAAAAGGCAAGAGTGATCGGAAGTGATATTTTCTGTCACTGAGTAATGTTATATATTTCATCATACCACTCAGTAATGGGACATGTTACATTGTACCACTGAGTAATGTGTATTGCAGCTTATCACTCGGTGATGGGACATGTTACAGTGTACCACTGAGTAATGTGTTTTGCAGCATATGCCACAGAGTAATGTGTCATTTTATACTATGCCACAGAGTAATATGCCATTTCATATGCCACTGAGTATTGTGCGATTTCATATTATGTCGCTAAGTAATGTGATAATTAAGACAGCCATTGAGTAATATGCCATGTTATCGCGTGTCTAATAAATGAAGCGGCTTGTTCCTTCGTCACAGAGGAACAATCGTTGCTGGATTGCTGTTCATTCTTTTTGATGCGTGTGGATTTTAGTGTTACTGTATTTACACTCACACCAAATGTCGACCACCATGCGGGGGACACTAAACTACGTTTTGCTACCATACACTGTACATAGACCCTAATCATGAAGGCACTCTAGGCTCTTCTACCAGTGTGACGTCACATGTATCCAAAATGTGCAGACTACACTCGCCATGACAATAATGACGGACATGTGTATATTTTGTACGATTAAACGAAGCTGACATATCACCATGTGCTATTTTGTACTCGCGTGTTTTGTTGGCCTTTTTTTTTTTTAATTGTTATATTAAATGTATAATCTGATTGCTTTGAATTCCTATAATTATTTTAATAAACATTTTAGTTGATCATTATTTCAAGTTTCAAGTAATTCACACACTCGTACAGACAAGCAGGCAAGAAATGACGATAAGCATATATGAACGTTTAAAGATTATTTATTTAATAAAATATAAAATTAATCTTGGCTGGCATATCAAGTGCACAGCGAGTTGAGGGCCAGGCACGGTGACCCAGACGCCCTGAGCAGTTCAGTTCAGTTCAAGCATGTAATGAGCAACTCGTTACATGGAGATGAGACGTCAAGTAGGATGACAGCAGTGCAGTGCTCAAACCAAAAGAGAAATGGGCGCTGCAGGGGCATCATGTATAATAGGGAAAGTCAAGTATGTCTTTACAGTGTTGGTTCTCCAGGTACCGGCTTGCATTATACCGGACAAAGGCAAACCTGTCATTTCACAGGCCTGAGCAGCTCCTCTCCGCAGGCTATGAAGTGTATAGCGCTTCTCAGTACCGACCGAGGCTTTGGCTGCGAGTCTGAAGGTGCGTAGGAGAACTCTATTGGTGAGAGGTGCTCCCGACAGCAGCAATAAGGCAGGCGCTTCTGAAGTGAGGCGAATGGACGCGGCATACCTCCTCCAGGCTTGTACAGGGCAGCAGAGAGAATTAGGAATAGCAGGGTGGTGAAAGAGAAGAGGTGAAGCAGCAGAGCAGGTTTTAGATGAATGCATAGTGACCACCAGCATGTTTTCAGTGATAGCCACATCCTTCGCCTTCAGAACATGAGGGGCTATAATTTCGGAAGAGGAGACCAAATTACTTTGCCGCATAAGGGTCAGGAACGCGAGCAGGAGTGCTACTATTATCACATAAGGGAACGGGTTAAGAGAATCCAGATATACAATAATGAGTCGGAACTCTGCCAGAGTCACCGGTGGTGCTCTAATCACAATATGCCTAGATGACTTCAGGACAGCACGCTTCATTACCATGATCTCGTTAGCTTGGAATTGGGGATGGGGACCAGGACTACTGGTAACCCAGATTTTAACAGAAGAAAAATAGTTAAGGACTGCTCCCGGAGACTTGAGAGACTTAAAAACAGTAAAAAAGACAGTAGATCATACACAGTAGGTTTTAGAGGAGAGACATGATTATTAGTACAGAAAGAGAAGTATCTTGTTAAATGGGCTGCTTTATTCTGCCATGTACTGGCCGCCAAACCAGATGTGAAGAAACTGATGAGCTCAGCATGGTGTGTCACTGTAGTCTGGAAGATAGAGGCAAAAATAAAACTATCTTCCAGAACATAACAAGCATACATATTATAGATCAAAATCAAGTACAGTCAATGCCAAAGACAGAGACACTAGTTAAGTTACGTTCAGTACACATTGCCAATGCTCTCGACTTCATTGCGGCCGATGAAAATGACCTACTAAGTGCATCGGCCAGCATCAACTCAGTACCAGGCTTGTGTCTAATTATCAACTCAAAATTACAGGCAGCCGAGAACAGCCACAACTGACGTTTATTAGCCCCAAACCTATTTATTCAATGCTGTCATATTTAACAGAATTACATACGCAATAAGTGAAATTTCATGAAATTAACCCTAAATTCGAAGCAATATTGATGCTGCCGCTGCGATATTAATATTTTCGAATCGACGAATGTAAAGTAAACAAATCGCTGCTGCCGCCCCATGGACGTCGATATCCATACTGTCGACGCCGCCGCCGCATCGGTGGCAATATATTAGCCCCAAATCTATTCAATGCCATATTTAACAGAATTACATATGCCATAAGTGATATTTTACCAATTTAACCCTAAATTCGAACCAATATTAACGCCACCGCCGCATATTGTCGAATGGAGGGATTTCCCAAATCTATAAATAACTTCACGTTTAGCTATAATGTAAGTGTTACGCGCTCCTGCATACCACTTGACACAGTTTCTGACGTCGGTGATAGCTAAACGGTAACAGGCTGTAACACCAAATGCCGCTAACACTGACTCCTGCATACGGGCCCTGAACTCAGACAGCTTAACACTAAACAGAATAGGGGAAGGAGGAGGAGCGAATGAAGAAATAGAGTTAAGAGAAACAGAGGCAGTATTAAACCAATCGAAAACAACATCAGGCAACGATAGATCAGTGTCAGAGCAGGGAAGCAGAGCGGAACCCCGAGCCGGGAGGGTGGGCGGGGTTGAGCGCACGTGGTCTGCCATGCGGGGCGGGCTGGCATTGGCTGAGCGTGTAGGTGAGTCAGGGGGGAGGGTGGGAGGACCCAGGGCAACTAGGTCAACTGAAATAGTGGCGGGCACAGTGTGAGCCACCACGTGCGCGCACCGGAGTGCAGGCTGTGGTGCGGAGGCGGGGAGGGAGAAAGCATGCAAGGGAAGGGAAAAGCCACTTACTGCCCCGGAAGCCTGCTCGGAGAGCTTCTTATCCATGTACTTGCGTTTTTTCATACAGTCTTGCTTGCAGTGCGGCAAGCTCCGCTTGAATCTGTATGCACAATACGCACACACATGAACGAATCTATCAGGCAACACACCGTGCACAGCCAGGAACCCACAATCTTTCCCTCAATTCCACTGGTAGCACGCCTTGCGGTCTATCTCCTTATTATTGTGATATATGCGTAATAGACATCCAGACACTTGGGTAATATATATTAATGAGATGCATGATGTTCTAGACAGTGAGTGAAACAAAGGAGTATGTAAATGAGATGATGTCATGGAAAGTTTAGCCGGCGGTTCAGTGAGCCCTGGACAGGAATAAACCATTCAGTATCCAGAAGTCAAAGTGTTCAGACGTTGTACTTTCACATGGTGTCAGATGAGGAAGAATGCCGCCCGCTAATACACTGCTGGGTTTGTGGCCACCTGGTCAGCTTGTCCTCAGCAACAACGCGAGATCGAACTGGAAAACATGGATCAGAGCATATGACATATACACCATTGCTGCAGGTGTAATATTGAAGGCAGAACGGGTGCAATGCTGCATCTTCCTTCACATCACTTCTTCGGCGGTGCCATTGACCGCGGTGCCGAGCAAGATGCCGAGCTGTGGTACGCGACCGTCCGAGTGAACGGTCGCCCTGTCAAGTTCAAGCTCAACACCGGGTCGGAGGCAAACGTGCTTCCGAGGAACGTCTTCGACAGAGTTGCTACGGGGCAGCTGACGAACACCAGGTGTTCGTTGGTGACATTCTCGGGACATCGGATCACTCCTGACGGGGAGGCATCGGTTGACGTAAACGGCAGAAACTTCAGGTTCCAAGTGGTGCAGAACTGTCAGCCTATTTTGGGAAAACAGGCTTGTGTGTCATTGAACCTGCTGGCACCGGTTGATGAGGTGCATTCTGCCATGCCGACGAACATTTCCAAGCCGAACGACAGTCCCAGCGCCCGGGCTGAACAACTGGTAAGCGAATACAAAGACGTATTTCAAGGTTTAGGGCTTATCTGTACAACCTGTGATAGATCCACCTAGAAGAATCCCATTTGCTATTCAAAGTAAAGTACATAGTGAACTTGATCGCATGGTGGAGTTAGGTGTAATACTACTAATAGTTGAATAAGATGAACCTACCGAGTGGGTTAATTCCATAACTATTGTAAAAAAAACAAATAAGATAAGGATTTGTCTGGATCCGACTAAGTTGAACAAAGCGATAAAGAGAGGGCCTTTCCCTACCAAAACAATTGACGAAATTATTGCCAAGACGGCAGATGCGAAATATTTTTCAGTTTTGGATGCAATGACAGGGTATTGGCAAATAGAGTTAGATGAAGAAAGTTTGCATCTGTGCACGTTTAACACTCCGTGGGGCCGGTACAGGTACACCCGCCTACCTTTTGGCATCAAAACAGCCAGTGACATTTTTATTCAGGAAATGCACCATGTCATGGACGATCTACCCGGTATCGGGATAGTCACAGACGACATTTTGGTATATGGGTCAATGGTTGAGGAGCACAATGAGAGGCTCAAGGCCGTGTTGGACCGAGCTAGTTCGGTAAATCTCAAGTTAAACGAGACAAAATCTCTGTTATGCAAAACCACAGTAAAGTATGTAGGTCATCAACTTACCCAGCAAGGTGTGAAGCCTGATCCAGACAGAATGCAAGCGATAGTAGACATGCCAGAGCCGCGTGACAAACAAGGTGTCCAAAGGTTCCTGGGCATGATTGGGTATGTGCACAAGTTCATACCTAACATGTCCGAGATTGCCAAACCACTGCGCACGCTCCTTGCTAAGGATGTCGCATGGCACTGGCAAACCGAACAGCACGGTGCTTTTGATAAGTTGAAAGAAAAGTTAAGAACTGCTCCTGTGTTGTCGTATTACAATGTCAAGAAACCCATTGTTATTCAAGTGGATGCTTGTCAGTCAGGTCTGCGGGCCGTGTTAATGCAAGATGACAAGCCAATCGCACTCGCATCTCGTGCGCTTAGTTCAGCACAGTGTGGCTATGCCACTATTGAAAAAGAAATGCTCACCATATGTTTCGGATGTCAGAGATTTCATGACTATATCTTTGGCAAGGAGGTTCAAATTCAAACGAACCACAAGCCTTTGGTGGCTATAATGCAGAAACCGATTCACAAACTTTCGGCCAAAATGCAGAGAATGCAAATGCATTTGCAAAACTACAATATTCAGCTATGTCATGTGAAGGGTACTTTGATGTTTTTTGCAGATACGTTGTCCAGAGCACATAGTGCCAATGTAGGTCATGGTAGCCTATTCGATGACACATTCTGCGTTGCCACAGTGGACATGGATTCGTCAAGTTTGTTGAGTAAAATTATCAGAGAATATGAAAGAGATCTGTCTATGTCCATGTTAATCACACACATTGAGGATGGGTGGGATACTACACACATACAGACACTGCCGTGTCTTAGAGAGTACATCCCACACAAAGATGAGTTAATTAACGGTAGAAAACAATCTGGTCATGAAAGGCAATTGGGTGGTAGTTCCTCCAGGTCTCCGCGGTGAAATGATTGAGGCGTTACACGAAACACATTTAGGCGTGACAAAATCCAAGCAGCTGGTGCGAGACTGCATGTTTTGGCCTTACATAAACAAACAAATTGAGGAAAAAGTCAGTTGGTGTGACACTTGCCAAAACAACCGCAAAAGTTTGCATAATGAGCCATTGATAGCCTGTCAGCCGTATGAAAAAGTAGGAGCAGACTTGTTTGAGTTAGACCATAAAAATTACCTGATAACTGTGGATTATTAAACGAAGTATCCAGAGGTAATGCTGTTGCGTGATACATCATCTGTCACAGTCATTGAGGCGATGAAGGATAATTTTGCGAGGCACGGTATTCCTAGTCAGGTCATTTCGGACAATGGTCCGCAATTTAAGAGTCATGAATACAGGGAGTTCCCGCAACACTATGGTTTTGAAGCCGTGTATTCCAGTCCACAGTATCCACGAAGCAATGGCCAGGTGAAAAGGTTTGTGCAAATGGTAAAAGACATGTTGAAGAAGTGCGAGAAAACAAATACAGACTTTCAGTTAGCATTGTTGAACTATCGGAACACTCCATTGCCCATCTTGAACGCATCTCCGGCTCAGCTACTCATGAGCAGAAGGCTGAGAGGAAGGTTGCCGATGGCGGAAGAAATTTTGATACCCGAGACACAAAATCCGAAGAAAGTGCAGACAGCGAAAGGACAACAAAGCCAGAAAGTGTTTCATGACAAAAAATGCGGTAAGCCACACAAGCCTATGAAAGTTGGGGATAAAATAAAGTACAAAAATCATGCAAGGGAATCGAAAAAAGGGGTAATTTTATGTCATACGGGTATCTCAGGGAGAGAATATTAAATTTTAAACGAGACGGGTAATATGTTGTATTGGAATCGGGTTCAGATTATAAGCATGCCTGAGGGGGGGCAGCTCGAACCAGTCGGGCAGACGCAAAGTAGGTCAGCGTCATTGCCGAATGTAAACAGTGCAGCTAATCTAAGTAGGTCAGGTCGGGTGATTAGGCCGGCGAGCAGGTTAGACCTGTAGTGAGTCAGTCATGATGGGTGTATACACACGAACACATGTGCGTGATAGAATTAAGTTGTGTTTCAGCTGCATTTGGTGTGTGTTGTATTTACTGATAATTTCAGTGCTAAGTATGCATATATGTTTTATTGTTACATTCATTTTACTGGATATATTTATGTATAGTGATGGTCATTTTAAAACATTGCCTGTTTCAAAAATACTTTAAGAGGGGGATGTGATATATGTGTAATAGACGTCCAGACACGTGGGTAATATGTGTTAATGAGATGCATGATGTTCTAGACAGTGAGTGAAACAAAGGAGTATGTAAATGAGATGATGTCGTGGAAAGTTTAGCCGGCAGTTCAGTGAGCCCTGGACGGGAATAAACCATTCAGTATCCAGAAGTCAAAGTGTTCAGACGTTGTACTTTCGCAATTATAGTCCTCCCGAGAATTCAACGGCACCTGGGCAGTGGAAGGTGCTGGTTCAGCAGGTGGGGGAGCAGGGCGGTCAGCAGGCTGAATGTAGACAGGCCAAGTAGGCTGTTGCTTTGATGCGTCGGTGCAGACTTCCTTGAGAGCCACGTGGTCAGCCCAAGCATCGGGCAGGCGGCCATCTGCTACCATCTGGAAGATACGCTCAGACCACCTCCTACACGTGGCCCACTCCCACGTTATGGCGATGCGCACGAACTCCTCCTCGTGCTGAAGAAACGGTCCCCACCACTCCTCCGGGAATGCAGGGTGAACTGCAATCCGACACAGAGCAACAAAATACTCTGCCCATGTAGCATCCCCTACCCCAATCTTCCTGCACACATCCCCACGAGAAATAAAATTATGGGGGAAAAAAGTAGTACTTTTCGGGCATTGCAGAGCAGGGACGGCCTCCACAAATGCGTCAGCTGCTGGCGGACGACACCTCACCGGCCTTGGGGGAGGCGGGGTAGGCACGGGAAGCATGGCAAGCGGACAGGGAGGGAGCCGCGCACGTGGTGTGACAGGCACCTGTGGGGCAGGAAAGGGGGTGAGCACTGCTGTTGGGGAGCGGACTGCCCCAGAGGAAAGGATGGGTGGGGGAGGGGTAAGGACGAGGACTGGCCATGTGGGGCGGACTGGAGTAGCAGGTGGAGGCGGCCTGCAAGCCGCTGGCGACTGCGGAGGCAGCCCTCTGAAGGGACACGCAGCGATCCTCTCCACCGCAGCTAGACGTTCGGTAACATCAGAATACCTCTGTGTCTCCCTACTGAGACGCCTAATAACGTCCTGGTCCGACTCCTGATCCGACGAGGCTGAGGAAGAGGGTACAGGCTGTTCTGGCCTCAATGGAGTAAAGGTTGGTGAGTTGGCGCCTACCACTCGCATCCTCGTGCCGCCCTCGCTCCAACCTTGCTCCGTCCTGGCTCTGCGAGCTTGCCATCAACACCTCAGTGCCACACTTTTTGAATGGTTGGCGACCAGGCGGCTCCATCAGGTCGCCAACCTGGTGCCACCCATTTTCGTGTTTTGCAGCGCATATAAAAAGAAATGGTTTCGCGAAGTGATATCACTTGCTCCTGGACTGTCTGACCTGTTGCTGCTTTTGCTACTTCTGCTACTTTTTCATTCTACTCCATCTTTACAGCCACTACTTCAGGATAATGCCTCCTAAGAAGATCAGACCATCTCCTACAGCTCTAGCTCCTTCCACTTCAGCTCATTCTGCTCTAGCTTCATCTATCCTAGACATGCGTGCGTTTGGCTCGCTTCTGCTGCATACTGCCGATGAGGAGGAGCCGTCACAGAGGAGCATGCCATACTTGGACCTGGGGATGGAGAGTGAGGTTGATGGGACTCTGCTCTCTCCGGAGATGCTCACTGCCGCACAGGAGGACGAGCTGGCTGACTGGAATCAGAAGGGGGAACACATGTGTTCTGTGGTGAGTACACTTGCTGTTGCATCTTTTCTATATTTTCAACTTTTGCACAAAGATTGTCAGCCATCTGTTTGCATTGTTTGTACTTGGTGTAGGCTTCTGTACACAGAGCACATTCTTTGTTGTTGTACCCATATGCTCACATCCTAATATATGTTTTAAAATTTGTTAATTGATTTAGTAAACAGCATGTACACAGCGTGTACGTACTTTTTCTAGCCATCTGTACATAGCCATGTGTTGTCATGTAAAGGCTGCAAGCATCTGTTCACCTCACTGTTGTAAGTGTAGAAATGGTTTACTCATTAGATCTCATGTTCTTTTTTCAGGCACCTTCATCTGGCAGTGGTTCCGGAACCTGCGGACCATGTACGGGAAGCTGAAGAAGAGTGGGCAAGGGGCGAAGATTATGATGGTGAGGAAGCTGTGGACAATGCACCAGTTCCAGTTCCTCGACCAGCACCTGTGCGTCTGTACGCCACGCCACATCACAGGCTTGGTGAGTGTTTATGTTTTATAATGTAAGCTGATGTTACTGTGTGTGTCGTTGTGCCACTGTATGCTACCCTTATTCTGCACAGCCTTTCTGCATCACTGTCATCCATGGAAGTCATATAATTGTGCTTAAAAAAGGTTAACATGCTACTATTTTACAGTAATTATACAATTAATACAATATTTTCTATGATACCCCAAATAACAGTAATTTTATAATGAATATGATATTTTCTAGGAAACCTGAAACTTCATTCTTTGTGTAGATTCTGTTGTGTAGAAATGTCTGTTATGTCTTTGTTTGGTTGTTAATAGCCAGTTGGTACATTGTATGTGACCAGCATGTAAAATATTCCGATAAAACACATTGATGGGGAATGTGAACTGGTCTAGTATAAGGGATTACAAATTGTCTATTAAGGTAAATGATGTATAGGGCCAGGTGCATGAATGTAATTATGTAGTGCTGGTGATCCTTTACTTGTATTAAATAGTCATTGTGTATTCCATAGATAGTGTGAGAGGGGCACTACTGTTAGTGTGGAAGGAGCTGAAGAGCTCTACTCACAACCCCCTCCCCCCAACTGTTAGTCACGGATCACCACACACACAGACACACCAGGGCAGGTGAGGCCAAAGCAGCCACAGGGCATGGTGGTGGTGGGTAGATCACAGTTGCCATGGTGAAACAGGAATGCTTACTGTTCATTGGTGGACCTAGAAATGCTTGTTGTTCATTGGAGAGCATGGTCAGGTGGTATGCCATGTCAGGTCCATAAACCACTATATAATAATAAACCTGAGGGTACAACCTCTCACTTACTTTACTTTCACTCTTTACTCTGCCTTTCTTATACTTGCCTGTATTGATTTCCTATTAGCCTGCCTACACAACTACAGCTGCAAGATGACGACTTTACATAATGGTGACCACGACGAGTTGAAACCAACCGGGTTTAGAAGGTAAAATTTAGTTGACTTTGCATAATACTGACTGTGACAAGTTGATACTGTAAAGAAGACTATGACTTTATAAATTAACTACGGACATGTTTCATTGACATTGTATAAATAGTATTACTGTGTACAATAGCATTGTGACTGGAACTTTATATACTATATTTAATATAATTGTTGACTGGAAGTTATTTTAACGGAGGTAGTTAATTATAACATTATAATATATTATATTGTAGATGATACTGTGGACTAGTAGTATTTTTGACTTAACAGTTTTACTACGACATTTATTTCTATTCGAAATTGACAGAATTGCATTTCAGTAGTTATTGTAATACAACGGTAGTGACTGCAGTATATACTAAATAGTGTTAATTACAAATTTGAGAGGACTTATTGACATCGACTGGTTAGTTTATAGTGTGTAGGTAGTGTTATTTTTTCTACTATAGATTCTCTATTCTTTTCATCGTTTCAAGGCATAAATTGAGTTAAATTGCTTTATCGATGACTTTTCTGATGAAAAGTGTCAATTCTTCAGGAAACATTAGTCTTTGAAATTGGTATTACTGTAATGTGCCATGTCTGAAGCTTCGTGTCGCCACTAGAAACCTTTTCCATTCGGACTACTTTCGGTAATTTGCTTTTGCCTTGAGTTGAATAGGAGCTTAGTAATACACTACAAGAGAGACTTTCTACTTTTCTTCTACATTACAGGCATATTTCTCAGGTTGGATACAATTCTTTAGTTTATTTCTTCCACGCTTAACTCAGCAGCCTAAAAATGCCTATAACATCCCACAAGGAGGATCTACTGCATGACCAATTTCATCTGTAGTTTGAGGGTCAAATTGAAATAGATACATACAGTGCTGAGTCTGATAAATTAAATGCGTGGAATAGGTTTATGTCACATAGTTTAGATGCAGTTAAAGAAGAGAATGAGGAGGATTCATTTCAAATAAGAGAACATACTGAGCTTAGGGAGGAAAGAGAAGAACATAGGGAGTAGCGAGAATTGTTGCAGTTGGAACATTGGAGTAATGAAGTACGCAATAGGTCTCTGAAAGCGTATGGCAAGTCTGTACCTATGTTGGATGGAACAGCTAGGGTGCTTTGTGCGAATGGATAGACTTGATTGAGGCTATAGGGACTTTGGCCGATGTATCTGATTTAGACATCATTCTTTTCGCATTATCAAACGCAACTGGTACATTTCACTAGGTATTCACTGCTTTCCAACATAAAGGTGCTAAGTCGTCGGGGGATAGTAAAGAAGTAATAGCGAAGACTTTGCTTACTGCTGATGAACGAAGTCATCTTAAAAGTATTGTAATGTCGATGGTTCAGAGCGAAGGTGAGACAGTAGCTGCGTATTGTCAAAGCTTTAAAATGGCCGCTGCAAAGGGGTGGGATCTTCCTTCTGCCACTTTGGGTACGGATACCTTCAAAATCCTTCTTTCACGCTTCCTTGATTCCTTGTTAGACGACAACACCATGTGGTACGTTGAAACTATTCGTCCGAAAACTCTTGAGGAAGCTTTTGAGATGTCAATTCTTAGTGAGAGGTCTGTGATTAGGCAGCAAAGATGGTCTAAGTCACGTCTAGCGGGTTTGGATATTTCTAGTCCAATAGATATCCTAAATACTTCTTTTTCAAATTTGTATAAATCTTCTGCTTCTAAAGGAAGTTCTAAAGCTTCTTTAGCAGATAGTCAGGCTCTAAAATCGCTTCAAGGTGAGATGAAGTCTCTAAGAAAATGCGTATATATTCCTTTTCTACCAGGCTTTAGCAGTCGTGGGCGGCACTTGTTCTTCATCAGCTGTGGGTGTCGCTTGTTCAGCCATGAGTGTCCCTTCTTCTTCGGTCCTTCCCCTGCCACCTCTGCCACCACTCGTGATCGACGAGGCGGTCGATCGTCCGGTCGATGATGAAGAAGAGGAAGCGTCTACCCCCATCAGCAACCTCTTCCCATCCTCCATGTCGGCCCACACACTGGAGTCAAGGCCTGCCCCTGTCAACACCCCTGCCCCGTCCTGTCACAAGTCGACCAGCGGGAAGGGGAAGGGATGCTTGGAGGACGCGATCTTCCAGATGTGCACTCAAATAGCATCCCAGGACAACACGTCAGACAGTGCAGGCAGTGCTACCCCCATGGACCATCAGGTGGCCTTCTGCACCTACATGGTGTCAGAGGTAGGGGGGTTGACGGCGCAACAGTTTTCTGTTTTTCAGATAAAGAACATGCAGATGATAATCAATATGGGCGAAGAGTGGCAGCAGCAGCAGCAGGTACCACAACAGCTACCACACATCACAACACAAGAGCTAGCACATATCACAACACAACAGCTACCACACATCACAACACAACAGCTACCATACATCACAACACACCAGCTACCACACATCAGAACACCACAGGTACCACACATCACAACACACCAGGTACCACACATAACAACACACCAGGTACCACAACACACAACACACCAGCTACCACAACACACAACACACCAGCTACCACAACACACAACACCAATACACCATCCAACCCTTCATACAACCACAGCAAACAGTACAATACACACAACCACATCCACAAACCTACAACCCATAAATACAGTATGCACAACAGTACACACAACCTTTACCACCACAACAACACACAGTGGTAACCCCACCAGCTGGTCGCCACCACCACCAAACACTCACACCAACAGCTGGGAGTTTGGGCACACAACACCACACACAGACAACACCAGACAGTGGCGGACAGAAAATGGGGAGGGGGGCTTCTGCTGCTGCTGCTTCCTCAGTGACCGAGCTGTCAGGGTTTGAGTCCCCAACCGCCTTCCGCGCTTCCACCTCGATGTCAAGCCTCGATATTGCCCCTGGACCACTCTCCATTAGTTTGCTTTTGTCTACACTGGATCAACACGGGGAGGGATCCGGTGGCGGGGGGATGGCCGCAGTGAAGGTGAGGGTGAGGGTGAAACGTCTGAGAAGGAATACATTTCTAAATTTCTAAATAGTTTAATGTCAATATAGTTTCTAAATTTCTATAGTCTTAAAATTTCTATACAAGTTTATATATATTTCTAATTTATATATATTTTCTGAAAACTTTATGAATGTCAATATACATGTACAGCTGATCATTGTCATACTATCAGTGATCTTTCTGTTATGGCATGAACAGTATGAATGTCTGCTGATTTTGTATATATGTTTCTGATTTATATATATTATCTGAAAACTTTCTGAATGGCAATATACATGTAAAGTTAAATCATTGTCATACTGTCACTGATCTTTCTGTTATGGCATGAACAGTACAAGTGTCTGCTGATTTTGTATATATGTTTCTAATTTATGTATATTATCTGAAAACTTTTTGAATGTCAATATACATGTACAGCTGATCATTGTCATACTATCACTGATCTTTCTGTTATGGCATGAACAGTATGAGTGTCCACTGATTTTGTAATATGTCTGTATATATGTGTATGTCTCATTGTCATGTACTTAACGTGTGGCCAAGTCTTATTATGTTTTTTGCATGTAGAAAAGTGGATGGCACTGCGAGATGGACTGAAAAATTGGTTGTATGTTTATATGATGTTTATATATAATAGGTACTGTTAATATATTGTGAACCTTGTCATTGTTATTATTTACATGTTTATTTATCGAAGGTACTTTGTTATTATATTGTTTTTTTGTTTTTTTACTAAATGTATTTTATTCAGCGAATAATGTCTTTTGTCGGCGCCAGAGCACTGGTCTTCCAGCTGTTCATTACAATTTGTTGGTACATAAATGACAATATCAGTTGCAATAATAACCACATGACAAACCTGTTCGATAATAGAAGCATAATATAAACTGACTATTCGTTGTAATAGTAACTGCATACAATTCCAGTTCAACATATGTATTATGCACTTGGTGAGCATGCATCAATAAATGTACAAGATGATTCTAGAATTGTCTTTAAACACTTCTTTCTTCCTTTGCTTTCTCTCTTCTTTTTTCAAATGCGAGAAACCTGCCCATTTTTTAATCCCATCACAAGTGTTCCGTATTGTGTGGCCTAATAATGATGGGATCGGAGGTCTGAGATTGCAGTGGGAACTTTTTCCCCAGGTTTTATATCAATTTAAAGGAAAATGTTAGGTAATAGGTTTTGAAAGAAGGTGTAGTAGGGGTGGGGTAGGGATGAGAAGGGGATCAGTGTGCAGGGCTGTGTAGTGCATTAGAGAACATTTATATATATATGTATGTACAAGGGTCAGGGCAAGGATGGCCTTTAGAATACCTATAACTGTGTCAGGGTCTGACAGGCCTGTTGTATTTTCATTAAGTTTTTTAATTCAAGAAGACTTGTGGACCGTCTTGTCCTCACTGGAAGTTTATTCCACAATGTGCCACCTCTGTAAATCGGTGCTTTAGTCAGCTGTTTGTGGGTATTTTTAGAAGTGCATCATCGCTCTGTCTGGTTACTCTGTTTGTATGGTCAACATATTGTTCATCATTGGATCTTTTATGCATGAGCCTGAGGAGATGTGTGTCCCTCCTTTGGCTAAGGTAGCTGACTTGCATTTCCTTTACAGACAGGTTTTTTCCTCTGTGGACAGTTCTAAGTGCCCTGTTTTGAATCCTCTGTAATTTGTTTTCTTGTTGTTTTGTCAGCAGTCCATATATTAAATCATTGTAGTCAATTATTGGAAGAATAGTGGCTTTATATAGTAACAGGGCTGTATTCTCGCTCATGTAGTACCAAATTTTTCTGAAAGTTGTCATTTTTATACCTATCATTTGATTAAGTCTTGAGAGTTGTCGATTACCATTTAGTGTAGAATCGGGTGTGATCCCTAAATATTTGTATGTATCTACCTCATTCAATACTGCATCACACAAATGTAAATTGATAGGTTTTTTTTACTTTGGTTGCAAAAATTATGTATTCAGATTTCTTTGCATTAATTGTCAGTTTATTTTCCTTACACCAGATGTTAACCTTAGCTAGTACATCCTCAACTACCTCTGCTCTGCTATGTTCAGCACTGTCATTGGTATTATAAATGTATATTTATCCAAGGTACTCTGTTATATATTATTGGGAACATAGTAATGTTCAGGACTGTCATTGGTATTATTGACATGTATATTTTTCCAAGGTACTCTGTTATTATATTGTTGTAAACATATTAATGTTTAGGACTGTCATTGGTCTTATACAGTTTATTAATCCCAGATATTGTAAATATGTTGGTGGATAAATTGTGGACGAGACAGGCATTGGGCGTGATTGGGTGTTTATTCATAAATCAGATTC
This sequence comes from Branchipolynoe longqiensis, assembly GCA_030323885.1. Classification (NCBI taxonomy): domain Eukaryota; kingdom Metazoa; phylum Annelida; class Polychaeta; order Phyllodocida; family Polynoidae; genus Branchipolynoe; species Branchipolynoe longqiensis. The sequence continues at coordinate 19,964,982 of CM059202.1, forward strand.
TCATCATGTGTATGTAGGATGTAAATATAAATAAAATGTTTCTATTAATAAAATCTGCATGTTTTGTTATAAGTAGTGATCTTTTAGAATTATCAGTTTTCTTCTGCTGGCCTTAAAAGTACATCCACAGACAAAAACATGGCTCTTTAAGAAATATAGCAAAGCCTTATTGAGTACAACTAGCTCTTCTTCTGCTGGCCTTAGTAAAAGATGGCCCTTTAGGAAATATTTCAAATTCTTATATTGGCTCTTCTTCTGGCTTGGTAAAAGTTCATCAACAGATAACATGGCCCTTTAAGATATATTTCAAGTTATTATATTACCTTTTCTGGCCTCAGTAAACATTCATAAACACAACATATTGGCCCCTATAGATTCTATATTATTATATTAAAGAGTTCTATATCATTATATTAAAGAGTTCTATATTATTATATTAAGAAGTTCTATATTATTATATTAAACAGTGCTCGTCGATATGAGATCATATCTGTTTGGAAAGGCACATCACCTATGTTGTTGTAGTAGTGCTTCAAATACACCTACTGTTGCTTGGCTTCCCTGGAGGGATGTGTGGGCACTCTTGTGTCCCTCACATCTGCCAGGACACTGTCGTCTCTCTAAGCACCAGGTATGATAGTGTGGTCTTCTCCCTCAATATCCAAAGCTGTATTCTGAAGCCCAGGATACTTGACCTGCATCAGGTTATGGAGACTAATGCAGGCCAACACTATGCTATTGACAGTGTCTGTCTCCTATTGAAGAGTAGTCAGCAGGCAGCGGAATCTGTTGGAGATTATCTCGAATGCATTTTCCACAATGTGTCTGGCTCGAGAACATCGGCAGTTGAATATTTGTTCAGCCACTGTGATATTTCGTCCAGAGAATGGCTTCATCAGCCACTCATGAAATGGAAAGGCATCATCTCCTACAGGGAAGTAAGGCATAGGGCGATCATCACCGGGAAGTGTGTCAGGAGGCGGAAGTCCTAGGGTCCCGTCTTCCAACGCCGCTTTAAGAATCGAGTCATTGAAGACAGCACAGTCAGACATAGACCCATTTGCACCAACATCCACCCACAGAAACTTGTATTCTGCATCAACGACGGCCAGCAGTATGATGGAGAAAAAGCCTTTGTAGTTGTAATACACAGACCCAGAATCCTATAGCCGCTTAATGGCTATCTGTTTCCCGTCAATGGCCCCAACAGTGTGGTGAAAGTTCCAGCATTTCCCAACTGGAGAGTAGGCTCATTGCAGACTAATACATTGCAGACTACTACACGTCTTCCGTTTCGGACTGGAAACTAAAAGCGCCTCGAAAATGGCTACTGAATACAGTGGTTTCAGCCAATCAAAGCTCTTCTTTTCCATTGCAAAGGGTTGCCTCCTATGGGCCCTGACATTTTTGAGGCGACCAACAGCTAAAGTTGTTCAGACTATTGTGAATTTCCCTGAGGTGCCTCGGAGGTGTAGGCCTACCGTGAATGTGGACCCAGTCAACTGTGACTTAACATGACTTGTGTCCTCTGCATACACCTGGTGCGTTTCTGCTGTAGCGGTGGTCTGGAGACTTGCCCATCTCGTAATCATCTTCATAAGGCGACTTAGTATACTTGGATGTGCTAGATGGTGATGGCAACAGAGCAACAAGCTATGATATGAAGTATTTACATCTTGGATCTAATGGTTGACGAATTTAGAAATTTCATTTAACATAAAAAGCTACCTGAAAAAGGAGAGATTACAGTTTTTCAACAGATGCTGCTTTTCTTAGGTGCTCTGATACTTGATTACATAAAGCGGGACCTGCCACACAGAAGACACAATGGCCGTGTCTAGACGCAGGGATGTGTAGTAATATCTAACTGTATGACCTGAGTGTGTTCTGCTGCAGTGTGATTCACTACCCTAGCAGAGCCAGGGGCCTGACAGTGGCTGAGGGAACGCCCACCTAGGTATACCGGAAGTGACATCATGCTGCAATAGTTGCTCTGCATCCACATGGGGCCTATTCGATTAATCAACTCGGGTCACCCGAGCCACTTTTTGGCGCATGCGCACATCCTACAGACTCAGGTTGAATAAACGAACACACTTCTCCACGCTTAAGGTGGAAAAAATGGTGGCTTAATCCAAAACTCTTGTTTGTTTAATAGCCGATATAACTACAGCAAAATAGGATTTAAAGTATTTTATTATTGCATAGTTTAGTTATATTTCCATTTCAATAATCTGGGGTATTACCCAAACAAAACATGTAGGACTGGTACTGGTAGCTGTTATCCTACAGGATGGTACCAGCCCAAATGTGACGTTATCGTTCCTAGCCACCCCCAGCCTAGACGTGGGTTACTCGGTCGGGACTTTTTGCACATGGCACTTGTTTTTATCGAATCCACTCCTGGTGTTTGATTTGAAATTCAAGCAACTCGGGTGATCCGAGTCGCCCGGATTATGTTAATCGAATACAGCCATGTAGAAAGAACTCAGTGGTCGTAAAGTCAGAAGGTGGGTGTAGGCCCCTCCTTGAGGAATAATTTGTACAATACAGTACAAATACAATAGAGCAGACAGTGTGGCGCATTTGGTGCTGCCACCTAGGAGGTATCTGCAAGAATAGCCAATATGGCCGATAGGTGGACCAGGCAAGACGGCCTAACCTGTGGGGCGTGGCTGCCAGGGCGAGAGGTCATGGGATCAATCCCCAGAGTCAAACCAAAGATTGATCAAATTAATACTTGTTGCTACCTTTCTGGGTGATCGGCATTACTAGAATATGGCATTGGGTAGCTCAGTGTGGGGATAATGTGACTGACTGAGTCCTGCTGCTGTCAGGGTGGTATTTCAGAGGGACAGCACAGCACAATTCTAACCATAAAGCTCCATCAGCAATATCTAGTGTGGGGCAACCTTACCAGAATGAGTGAATGTCAGCCTCACACAGTGAGAGCCGCTTGTTTTCCATTGATCGAAACAAAATATTTATGATTAGCTTTCGTGTTTCTGTTGTTTGATCGCAAGGATGTTATGGTGCTTAATGACTTGCAAGACACTATCCTGCATCAGAGCTGTTGCAGCGTAGGTAGTGTAGTAGTCTGCAATGAGCCTACTACCACACGGTGCTGGCGACGACTATGCTGACCCTTGTCTGCTAAGAAGTAGCAATAGGTGGCAGCACGCTAGCAGGAACAGCCCCCAGAGTCAGAGCGGACTATTCCAACTATTGCTAGCAGCACCTCACCCCTCCTCCCCCCCCCCCCCATCCCCCAAGGGAGGTAGCACACTACCCAGTTGGGCAGTGACAGGTGTCTACTATTCTGTCCGTGGCAGAATAAACCAGGGAACGCTCTGGGGTTTGAAGCAATCTCAGTGTTTCTCCTTTTTCCTCAAGTGGAGTAGGACGTGGTCCATCACAGCAATAATTGGGTGATCTGCATGATCTGTGCGTTTCCATGGAGCATGGCAGATTTAGCGAAGCATGGGTAAGTCATAGGCTGAAATAAGTGAATGGGGTTAAAAGACAGCATGGATTCCAGTTTAATTATTCACCATCTCTTGGTTCATCCACGCATGTTATGTCAGTAAAGACTAGCACTTACAAATTACAGAAGTTGTATGAAAATCTACACCTATATCATGCAAATCTGTGTGTATTTAAAAGTCAATTGCATAGGATATAATACACAGGTCTTCTAGAAAAGGGGTAGAATTAGAAGTCTTAAAATTAACTTATTTCCTCAGACATAGATCTCAATAGTCAATATTCAAAATTCCTTTTGAAATACATTTGTCAAAAGGTACCGAAATGTCTCACATTGCTATACTATATCACAGTTATTAGGTCACGCCATATATTGAGACGTAGTTTGAACCTAATTGAACATAAAGAAATATACAGATAATGAAGTGATGCATAAGCTAATATGTGTATATATTGTAATTTGTAGTAAAGACAATGTGCACACGTTCATTAATTATATTTGATATAATTATATTTCATATATATTTGATACAGAAGAATAATATAACCCTTGGTTACGTATTTTATAAGTCCCCTTGGAAAAATAATAAATTCAAGATGAACCACTTAATTATTGCTACCAAGATATGTGTCAACTGTCATATGGACTGTCACACCAGCTGTCAAATCGACTGTGAGATCAGGTGTTACACCACCTGTCACATCGATTGTAAATCGACATCACATTGTCTGTCACATCGTCTGCTATATCCACTGTCACATCGACTCTCACATCGACTGTCACATCGTCTGTCACATCGTCTACTATATCAATTGTCACATCGACTGTCACATCGTCTGTCACATCGTCTGCTATATTGACTGTCACATCGTCTGTCACATGTGAATAGCTAACAATGTGACGTGTAGTATATCTGCAGCAAAGCGTAACATTTCCCCCCAATTTAGCAGTGTTCAATGCGAAAATAAACCTATCGCTATGACAGCGAAAAGCGCAGTCTGCATTGGTGGATAGAGCTGGTTTCTGGCAATATCTAACCACACTTTCATAAAATGTTCTCAAATTATATTGTAAAAGGCACATAGCACGGAACACCGGCTTTGTTTTTAACATTGCAATTCACTTCACAACAATTATTGTCATTGATGATTAGCAGTATTTTATGGTGATATAAGTTAACCATATAACAATAAAATCAGCCAATCAGATAGAAAGGTAGCCGTATGAGCAGTGTATAGTTAGTGAAACCGGTATAGATATTTAGATTAGAGAATTCCTGAATTATACCATTATTTAGTTGCCCATTTTGGGTTCTTTTCTTACATCAAGGGTCCCTGGATGACTTCCTGGATTTCTGACCTCTCATTTGACCTTCACTTTTCTGCACAATGCCATTCAATTTCCATCCCTAACCTTCATCTGACTATGACAAAACCTTCACCTGAACTTGACAATGACCTTCCCATATCTTAGCTATGACCTTCATGTCTGTCTAACTGTAACCCTCCCCTCCCTCAACTGCCCTTTGTTGACCTTCACTTTCAGTAACTGCCCTTTTGTTTTCCCTTCACTTCCTATAGCTGCCATTGTGTTGACCTTCAGCTCATATAGCTACACTGCTGTTGATCATCACTTCCTGTCATTTTTTGACAATTACTTCCTATAGCTAACTGCCCTTTAGTTGATCTTCACTTTTACTAACTGCCCTTTAGTTGATCTTCACTTTTACTAACTGTCCTTTTGTTGACCTTCACTTCTTTTACCTGCACTTTTGTTGACCTTCACTTCCTTTACCAGCCCTTTTGTTGACTCCATTACCTCCCATTTTGGTCCCTTCATTTTCAGGAACTGCCATTTCATTGAACTTCACTTCCTTTACCTGCCCTTTTGTTGACCTTCACTGCCATTAACTGCTCCGTAGTTATCCTTCACTTTCACAAACTGCCCTTTTGATGACCTTCATCTCATACATCATTCTTTCACTTTCTATAACTGCCCTTTTGATGACCTTCACTTCATGTAAGTGCCCATTTGTTGACTTTCACTTCCGATAGCTTCCATTTTCTTGACCTTGACCTCCTATAACTGCCCTTAATTTTACATTCACTTCCTATAACTGCCCTTTTGTTGACCTTCACCTCATATAGGTCGCCCTTTAGTTGACCTTCACTTCCTTTACCTTCCCTGTTGTTGACCTTCACCTCATATAGCTGCCCTTTTGTTGACCTTCACTTAGTATAACTGCCCTTTTGTTGACCTTTACTTCCTGTGGCTGAGCTTTGTTGACCTTCACTTCCTATAACTGCCCTTTTGTTGACCTTCACCTCATATAGGTCGCCCTGTTGTTGACCTTCACTTCCTGTAACTACCCTTTTGTTGACCTTCACCTCATATAGCTGCCCTTTTGTTGACCTTCACTTACTATAACTGCCCTTTTGTTGACCTTCACTTCCTGTAGCTGAGCTTTGTTGACCTTCACTTCCTATAACTGTCCTTTTGTTCACCTTCACTTCGTCTAACCACACTTTTTTTACATGTAATTTCCATACGAAACTGTGGCAAACATTGGCAAACAAGTTGTATTATTCTGCGGTGAACCTCCTAACTATTTTACTTGGACTACATGGACTCTATCAGTGTCAGGTCACACATCTTCCTAGTTGTTGCAAAAGCCTTGCGGTCAGGTTTCTTTGAGTGATTGAGGCCCATTCGCTCCTTCTCTCCACCTAGTCCTCTTGGTAATCTTTCCTGCTCTCAGTGGGAGACTCGTTCCCAGATTGCTGCTGCTCTTCCAGCTCTGGCTTTCGACGCTTTTTCTTCTTCTTCTTGTTCTTCTTTCGCTCGGTTTCCATATCAAGCGGTGGAAGGGATCGTGAACGTGAACCAATCTGATTCAGCGACTTGGGGCTTGGTGTCTTGGACTGCTTCTCTTCTTCCTGGTAGGAATTGTGCCTAGGAGAGTGAAAGTAAGTATGTGTATAGATATGTATTGGATAGATAGATAAATAGATACATATAGATGTATACTGTGCATTGTCACAAGTTGGTACCCATTCTAAAATGACCTCATTCAGATGTTGCCTGTACATAACACCCCAACCATCACACACTCACACGTTTTATTTACTTTTAATTATGATTCCCATTTTGAATATATAGTGTCAGATTGATTGATAATTGATTGATTGTTCATGGCTTAACGCACTGCCATCAGTAAGAGCCCATATTCATGGTGAAAAGCTAGCGATATCTAATCTGTCAGTGTTGTTTTACACATTCACATGCCCACATTGAAATTTGCATGAAATTCCAAAATGGTCAGACCCTTATCAAAATGATAGCAAAAACCATCTCTGATGCAATTTCGAACTGCTTAGACTTGTGTCAACTGACAGCGAAATCTAACGCACAATAGCACAAAATTACAAGAAGTTATATAGCTTCCCATAATGTTTGCTATTGTGTCAGACACATTATTGAGGTTTTTTTTTTAAACAATTACAATTTTAAAATTAACTTTTAACCAACATTGTTTTAATGGAATAGAAAGGATGTCTTTGAGAATGAAATGAATGTTTGATTAATACAATTTTCTAAAGAATGTCTTTTTAAAGAGAGACGAGCTTACTGCCGATCAGGCTCTGGGTTCTCCTCATCATCATCTGTCAGCGCCTTGCTCCAGCTGTCTTCATCTCGCTTCGCGAATGACCACTCTTCCCTGTCGTTTCTGCTGTAGCGGTGGTCTGGAGACTTTCCCATCTCGTAATCATCTTCATAAGGCGACTTGGTATACTTGGATGTGCTAGATGATGATGGCAACAGAGCAACAGGTGTTTTGTTAGAAATCCATTCACAGTGCCACCTGTCAGTTCACGGCATTAACCTGATTCACAGCGCCACCTGTGAGATCACTGCATTAACCCATTCACAGTGCCACCTGTCAGTTAACTGCATTAACCTGATTCACAGTGCCACCTATCAGTTTGCTGCATTAACCCATTCGCAGCACCACCTATCATGTCACTGAATTAACCCATTCACAGTGCCATCTATCAGTTCACTGCATTAACCCATTCACAGCACCACCTGTCAGTTCACTGCATTAACCCATTCACAGCACCACCTATCAGTTCACTGCATTAACCCATTCACAGCACCACCTGTCAGTTCACTGCATTAACCCATTCACAGCACCACCTGTCAGTTCACTGCATTAACCCATTCACAGTGCCATCTATCAGTTAACTGCACTAACCCATTCACAGTGCCATGTATCAGTTCACTGCATTAACCCATTCACAGCACCACCTATCAGTTCACTGCATTAACCCATTCACAGCGCCACCTATCAGTTCACTGCATTAACCCATTCACAGTGCCATCTATCAGTTCACTGCATTAACCCATTCACAGCACCATCTATCAGTTCACTGCATTAACCCATTCACAGCACCACCTATCAGTTCACTGCACTAACCCATTCACAGTGCCATCTATCAGTTCACTGCATTAACCCATTCACAGCACCATCTATCAGTTCACTGCATTAACCCATTCACAGTGCCACCTATCAGTTCACTGCATTAACCCATTCACAGCACCACCTATCAGTTCACTGCATTAACCCATTCACAGCACCACCTATCAGTTCACTGCATTAACCCATTCACAGCACCACCTATCAGTTCACTGCATAACCTTGTTCGTTCACTGCATTAACCCATTCACAGCACCACCTATCAGTTCACTGCATTAACCCATTCACAGCACCACCTATCAGTTCACTGCATTAACCCATTCACAGTGCCACCTGTCAGTTCACTGTATTAACCCATCCACAGTGCCACCTATCAGTCACATCATTCACAGCGCCACCTATCAGTTACTCATTAACCCATTCACAGCACCATCTATCAGTAGCATTCACAGTGATGTTACCTCACGCACCACTTCAGTTCACTGCTTACCTTCACGCCACCTATCAGTTTTACCCATTCCAGCACCACTATCGTTCACTGCATTAACCCATTCACAGCGCCACTTCAGTCTAACCCATTCACAGCGCCATCTATCAGTTCACTGCATTAACCCATTCACAGCGCCACCTATCAGTTCACTGCATTAACCCATTCACAGCACCACCTATCAGTTCACTGCATTAACCCATTCACAGCGCCACCTATCAGTTCACTGCATTAACCCATTCACAGCACCATCTATCAGTTCACTGCATTAACCCATTCACAGCGCCACCTATCAGTTCACTACATTAACCCATTCACAGCGCCATCTATCAGTTCACTGCATTAACCCATTCACAGCGCCACCTATCAGTTCACTACATTAACCCATTCACAGCACCACCTGTCAGTTCACTGCATTAACCCATTCACAGCGCCACCTATCAGTTCACTACATTAACCCATTCACAGCGCCATCTATCAGTTCACTGCATTAACCCATTCACAGCGCCACCTATCAGTTCACTACATTAACCCATTCACAGCGCCATCTATCAGTTCACTGCATTAACCCATTCACAGCACCACCTATCAATCCATCACTGAATTAACCCATCCACGTTGCCACCTATCAGTTCACTGCATTAACCCATTCACCGAAACTTTCCGCCAGACACAAAGGTATGTATTTGTCAATTAATGTTTCTATGTTTCAACTCAAGTCAGATGCCGATTGGTCTGTTACATGACAGCCCCCACTTTGTGAAGTAGGTTGCCAGAAAAAGTACTAAATCATTCCTTAACATGTGTTTAATCTGTCCTCAAGACTCGTTAACGTAAATTTGCATCTTATTTTCTGAGATAAATATATTAGGTTGATCATTATATTCTACCTTACTTTAGTTTGAAATAACTTTTATTTTAAATGGTTAACTTTAGAGAAATTTGAAGTGCAAACATGCAAAATTAATTTTGGCAAGCATGCCAACACTCTGACACCATAGGCTTCTACAGTAACAGGTTCTATTAAATTGCCTCAGCATTCCCTTCTATGTGGCGACAAATGTTTAATAATTGTACCAGTATCAAAGTTAGATAATTTTATGTATAATCAAATCTCAATAATTGCTTTGGTTTCGAAAATTTGATATTTTCATTGGACTATGCAGCTTTAAGGTGGTCTCTTTCTGGTAAATGAGATGTTTCTACCCAGGTGTAAAAACTTCATATTGTGTAAAGACGTCATATTGTGTAAAGATGTCATATTGTGTAAAGACATCATATTGTGTAAAGACATCATATTGTGTAAGGACGTCATATTGTGTAAACTTGTCATATTGTGTAAAGGCATGTGACACGATGTGTCTACGTCATATCGTGTAAAGACGTCATTTTCTGTAAAGTCGTCATATCGTGTAAAGACGTCATATTGTGTAAAGACATCATATAGTGTAAAGACATCATATTGTGTAAGGACGTCATATTGTGTAAACTTGTCATATTGTGTAAAGGCATGTGACACGATGTGTCTACGTCATATCGTGTAAAGACGTCATTTTCTGTAAAGACGTCATATCGTGTAAAGACGTCATATTGTGTAAAGACATCATATAGTGTAAAGACATCATATTGTGTAAGGACGTCATATTGTGTAAACTTGTCATATTGTGTAAAGGCATGTGACACGATTGTCTAGTCATATCGTGTAAAGACGTCATTTTCTGTAAAGACGTCATATCGTGTAAAGACGTCATATTGTGTAAAGACATCATATTGTGTAAAGACATCATATTGTGTAAGGACGTCATATTGTGTAAACTTGTCATATTGTGTAAAGGCATGTGACACGATGTGTCTACGTCATATCGTGTAAAGACGTCATTTTCTGTAAAGATGTCATATCGTGTAAAGACGTCATATTGTGTAAAGATGTCATATTATGCAAAGACGACATATTGTGTCAAGATGTCATTGTGTAAAGACGTCATATTGTATAAAGACATTATATCATGTAAAGACAACATATCGTGTAAAGTCATCATATAGTGTAAAGACGTCATATTGTGTAAAGACGTCATATTGTGTAAAGGTGTCATATTGTGTAAAGTCATGTGACATGATGTGTCTAAGTCATATCGTGTAAAGACATCATATTGTGTAAAGACATCATACCATGTAAAGACATCATATTTTGTAAATACATCATACCATGTAAAGACGTCATATCGTGTAAAGACGTCATATTGTGTAAAGACATCATATCGTGTAAAGATGTCATATCGTGTAAAGACGACATATCGTGTAAAGCCGTTATATCGTCTAAAGATGTCATATTGTGTAAAGGCGTCATATTTTGTAAAGGCATGTGACACGATGTGTCTAAGTCATATCGTGTAAAGACGTCATATCATGTAAAGACGTCATAATGTGTAAAGACATCATATTGTGTAAAGATGTCATATTGTGTAAAGACGTCATATTCTGTAGAGATGTCATCATGTAAATACGTCATATCGTGTAAAGACATCATATCGTGTAAAGATAACATATCGTGTAAAGACATCATATCGTGTAACGACATCATATCGTGTAAAGATGTCATATCGTGCAAAGACGTCATATCGTGCAAAGACATCATATCGTGCAAAGACGTCATATCGTGTAAAGACGTCATATTGTGTAAAGACGTCATATTGTGTACAGAAATCATGTCATGAAAAGACGTCATATCGTGTAAAGAGATCATACCGTGTAAAGATATCATATCGCATACAGATGTCATATCTCATAAAGATGTCATATCGTGCGAAGACGTCATATCGTGCAAAGACGTCATATTGTGTAAAGACGTCATATTGTGTACAGACATCATGTCGTGTAAGGACGTCATATCGTGTAAAGATGTCATATCGTGGAAAGACGTCATATCACGTAAAGATATCATATTGTGGTTTTATTGTATGGCACCTTAGAATGGCTCCTGCTAGTATTAATAGTAAGGGTGCTCTATTAAGTCTACATTATTTATCTTAGCCTACTTACACCATGCCGCCATTTTGTTCTTTCTCAACGTCCGTGACCTCTGGGTGGATCGTGTTGGCGAAACAGCAGACACACGGACCTGTTCCATCTAAGACAAATAAAAGCATCGCGTAGTCAGACGAAAGCTCCGACTGTTCAAAGTAAAAGCATCCCTCACTGGTGAAGCCTATGATGTCCAGCATTTTAACATGGACGCCAACATCAATGTTCAATATTTTCACTTCAAACATTTCCAAAATTAGCCATTTATAACCAAACTTATTCCAAACGAAAGAAAAGTAGATAATAACAATCAACCTAATATATTTATCTTAAATATGGCACAAATTAAAAATGATCGAATTTTGCAACTTAGAAGATTCATTTACACGACTGTAGGGGCCTAATATATTCCATTTATCACAGCGAACTACATGGATTCAAATTCTGGAAACTCCAAGTGTTTTGAGCCTATACCTTGTAAGTCCTTTGGACACTCAATCAATTAGTTTGAGAAGGGTTAACCCCTCGGAGAAGTCACGTGACCAACACAACTTCACTTATTCACAATTATCAAGGTCGAATATGATTATTAGGGTTAGAGTTTGTGTATTGTAGTAGTCCACAATGAGCCCCACTAACACACGATGGTGGCTCGCTACATTTAACCTTGGCAGTCAGATGGATCGGCAGGTGACAGCACGCTAACAGAGGATGTCCCCATGATGGACTGTTCCATCTATTACTAGCCAGAGTTTATGTGTTACCAGGCTGGGCGATGGCAGGTCCCTTATAAACTGGGGACTGGGTGCGGGGGCCGAATCAGTAGCCAGGACTCAAAGCTGGAGGTTCGAATTCCATGCCCCACCAACATGGGAAGCGGCTGCCCTTGCGGAGTGGCCGCTAGCAAAATAGGTAGATCAGTCCACCCTAGGGACTGTCCCTGCGAGTGTGCTGCCACCTTTGTCTACTTCTTAGCAAACGGGGGTCAGCGTATTCACTGGCGCCACCATGTGACAGTGGGGCTCATTGCGGACTACCAGAATGGCAACGGGTGGCCAATGTGGAAATTCGGACATGCACGTGTGACCTTGTGGCAGAGTCGCACCTTCCTACCTTTGCCCTTTTGGAGCAGAAAGATGAAGAGGACGATGACTGCCACCACGATGATGACGGTGACCAGCATTATGATGGCCAGTTTCCATGGAGACAGGCCTTTGTTGTCATCGCAACATGCGTCCCCAGGCTTGAAACTGTCAGAACCTGCAACCGGAGAGAAATGGAACCTCGGTTCTCTAATGGTTGGGATGTTAGCCCCGGAATGGCAACAAGTGTGGGTTCGAAACCTGCTCTAGGAGCAATATTTTACATCACCTCCAAGATAGAAGAACAGAAGCATACACGATTAGTGAGCATAACTGTCAACACCTGCAACAGTGCCTCCATGGGGACAAATATGCTATACTGAATAATATAATATTTACCAACAACCCAGATAGCACACAGCCGTCGGGCCGACGTCGGCTATTGGTCGCACCGTCGCCATCGACTTTCCACTGTCGGCCCACCGTCGGGCCGACGGTGGTAGTCCGACATTGGTTTTCAATCCCTTTCCACTTTTGACCCACCGTCGGGCCACCGTCGGGCCGACGGCGGTCGCCCACTGCTGGTTTGCATTGATTTTCCACATTCGAGCCACCGTCGGGCCACCGTCGGGCCTACGGTGGTGTTCCGACGTTAGGTTTCAATCCCTTTCCACTTTTGAGCCACCGTCGGGCCACCATCGGGCCGACGGCGGTCGCCCACCGCTGGTTTGCATTGATTTTCCACATTCGAGCAACCGTCGGGCCACCATCGGGCCTACGGTGGTGTTCCGACGTTAGGTTTCAATCCCTTTCCACTCTTGAGCCACCGTCGGGCCACCATCGGGCCGACGGCGGTCGCCCACTGCTGGTTTGCATTGATTTTCCACATTCGAGCCACCGTCGGGCCTACGGTGTTGATACGCGCATGTGCAGTTCGTTAAATATGTTTTCCAGCTCGAGTCGCCATCGGCACACGTGCGATCGTTGAGCAGTGTTCTTTTTCAACAAATAACTCCAGAACTCGGAGGAATTTTAAGGAATTATTTAACAGGTTTGTTTATTAATATGTTTAGATTATTTTGTAAAAGTTTTGTAATTTATTAGTTATTCGTGTTAATACGATTTGAACTACCCGGTACGGAATGTTGACGAAGGACCGCCATCTTGTTTTTTTCCGAGAAGACACTGTCACTATAGTGTCAATACGTACAGGTGCAAAATATTACTTTTATTCAAAATTAATAGATATCAAGAACCCTAACCTTATAAATTTAATATAATCTTTTTGGTAACGATGTTGTCTATATGTGTACCAAGCGATCTGTTTCTACGTGGTGTGGTTGTAGAGATATTTCACTTTTCTGTATTTAATTAAGCACTAACCCTAACCCTAACCCATACATCTTTACCAAAAAGATTATATTAAATTTATAAGGTTTTCTATTAATTTGGAATAAATATATTGTGTCGGGTCTATGGCGGCAGTCGCCGTCGGGCCTACGGCAGCAGCCACCGTCGGGCCTACGGCGGCAGCCGCCGTCGAGGTGACGGCGGGAGGTTGGACAAAACAACGTCGTCCCGATGACGGTTTCCACCGTTGGCCCGACGGAGAGGCCGCCGTCGGGCCGCCATCGGGCCAACGGATGTGTGCTATCTGGGAATAACTAAATAAATCAAAAATAGGGTGCGAGCTGGCTTGTGTAGTGTGCCCTTAATGGCAATAGTACTGACCTACTGTGACCTCAATGACCTTGATGACGAGGTCGTTCTGAGTCAGGTTCATGACGTTCGCTCTGCAGACGTACGTCCCGTCACTTCCGGAAGTGACGTCAGGCAACGTCAGCTTGGCGGGAGATGCTGAAGGTTGTGTCAGCTGCTGCGTCTTCAGGGGCGATGACGTCACAGGGGATTCGCTGGTGACGTCACTTCCGTTATGGGTGCCATTGCCGGTTTGTTGAATTTCCTTCTTCTGAGCAAAAATATTACAAATATCAACAAAGGTGGATTAAACTTAAAGGGGTATGGTCCGATGGTTTTGAGTTTTGTTTCATTGTCTGAGTTAGATATAATATATAGTTAAGTAGGTTGATCGTCATAACCGACCTTACTTTAATTTAAAGTAGACCTAACTATGATTTAAAATGACTAACCTTCAAGATATTTGAAGTGTAAACAAGCAAAAATAATTTTGGTGTGCTTGTCAAAACTCTTATCTTATAGGCCTAGGTGTCAGCAGTGATGGGTTCTCTTAGGGCGTATTCGATTAATCGACTCTGGTCACCCGAGCCACTTTTTGGCGCATGCGCACATCCTGCAGACTCGGGTCGAATAATCGAATATGCTTCTCCATGCTCAGGTTGCGAAAAATGGTGGCCCTTTTATTTGTTTTTTAATACCCGATATAATTACAGCAAAATATGATTTAAATATTTTTATGATGGCATAGTTTAGTGGTATTTCTATTTCATTAATCTATGTTATTACCCCCAAAATAAATGCATGACTGGTACGGTGGCTGTTATCCTGCAGGACGGTACCAGCGCAAATGTGACGTCATCGCTCCTTGCAAACTCCAGCCAAGAGGTGGGTTAGTGGGGTCGGGTTGTTTTGCACACGGCACGTGTATTTGTCGACTCCACTCGCGGTGTTCTATTTGAAATTCTGACTACTCGAGTCACCCGGGTCGTGTTAATCGATTACGGCCTTAAAGTCGCTGGCTATACCTCACCCAGAAACAAACGAATCCAGCATCAAAAGCTCTCCAAACATACCTTTGCTTAGTTTGTTCAGTTCATGCAACTGAACATGTGGGAGGAGAGTATTGAGGTCTGTGATGTATGAATGATATCATAGGTGGGATTCCCTCATCACATGACCTAGAGGGGTTCCCCACACACAGGGGAATCCATGGCAACCACCAAGATGGCAGCCACAAAAAGCTCTCAATTCAACTTTTAAAGTCTATTAATCTACATGATGTAATCAATTATTCACACAAAAAGTAGCTGGTTATGAGAAATAAACATTTGAACTTTATATTTAGCATTTTAGATTTCAAATTCTAACATTTGCCTATATGGTTGTCTAAAAGCCTTGTCAGTGCTGCTGGACTAACTACAACACAACAGGAGCAACCAATTTCAACACTCCCCCAAATATAGAGTTGCATAAACTGAAAAGCTGTGAAGGTATGCTTGGAGAGCATTTGTCGGAGTACGGGTGGTGTCTCAGCAGCCTACACCAGGTCCGTTTAAATTAACACAGTATGTCCTTCTATGGAGCAACACACACTTAATAAGTGAACCAGATTCCGAGTTGGATACATACGTTCAAATCAAGATAAATGCTTTGCTTTCGAAAATTGCAGGCGTTTATTGGATTATGCAAATTTAAAGCTGCATAATCTGAAGAAAGTTTGAAATCATCGAAACCAGAACACTGAACTATATTTGATGCTATCTATGCAACTTAGAATAGATAGTGGTGCACTACTTATTAAACGTTCGTGGCAGCTTGGTGATCCTATGCTATGTTGCTATGCTTGAAAATGGGTAAACAAAGCCTGCGTCCAGCATTTCGGTGTGCATGCCAAAATTAATTTAGCATCTTTTCACCTCAAATATCTACAAAATTAACCATTTAAAAGAAAAATGACTTCAAACTAACATGAACCAGATAATAACAAATAACCTAATATATTTATCTAAACAATATGGCAGAAAATCAAAACCAAAGATCAAAAAAGAAAATCATCAGATTATGCAAATCTACTTGTAGTAAATCTATATTTATGTGATGTGTAAAGAGCCATTCACTATACACGTCTTCTGACTACTGCCCACTGGTCGCTGGGGAGGGACTGGAGCTGAAACCCGGCGTTTTTACACACCCAGAAGTAGGATGACAGTCCATCCCAGCCCCATCCTTCACTATCAGTTCATACGACAAACTCACTTTTACCTCATATCCATATAGTTCTTGATGACCCATATTGGCAGGGCTATGGCTCTACAATTGTTCCTGAATTGGAGTGCAGTGAAATTGTGCTAGCAAATATTGTAATTAGATAAAATGGCACTTCCTGTATGTGTGTTCACCGCCTCCACTACCCCCTAATATCCAAACTGCAGAGCGCTAACTCTGTTCACCCATACCATGACCTAATTAATAACCATGGTAACCCACACCTACCCGTGTGTGCAGGAAGCAGCCCCTACTGCTACCCTACTAGTGCACCACACACTGAACACGCTGCGTGTGTTACCACTGTTTCCTCCTGTGTCCGACATGTACACTGCACCAGTGTTCTGGATTGATGCAGTGTGCTTCGTCCCACACTAATAGGGCCAGGGGCCTGCAACATGATTTGTGGCCTGCTGGATCCCAGCATCGGTATCTCAGAAGACTTGTATTGCGAATACTGTAAACTCCTAGTTCATGTTTGCTATATCATGTATTATTGTTATTAATTTAATTATAGTCTTCTATGTCAATATGATAACACCAGTGTAATATTATGACTACATCAATATTAAATGGATCGATAACAACCTATTCACATGAATGAAATCCATGTACCAACATATAATTAATTATAATTAGTCCAGGAACATTAGGTTTTAACCCGGAAAAAAATAATGTCAAGGTGAATTTTTTTTTACAAGCTCAGTTCATCTTGCTGAGTAACATATCAAAAGTCCCCTAAAATCCCTCCCTTGCTTCATTCCTAAAAAAATGGTGTTACCTAGCAACCATAGCTGAATGCTAAATGGCCCAGAAAATGCCCTTATGGATTAACTAATTCCACTATTAATCTAACATTTACTTGTATTTATCATTCTGATTAATAAGCAAGTACAACAATACATACAACAACACCATACATATTTATTATACATGGTAACCAATGGCAACAGCGTAAATTACAGCCAAAGTATGGTAGCGCTAGCATGAATATTAGCAACCACATCCAAACTATGTCGCGATGAAAGTGTAGTAGATCATGTTATTATTAGTACAAAATATAAACAGTACAAATGGTCAATATCTTGTTTGAAACCGTTTCATATCTGTGAATTATGCTGATCAATGACAACCTATGTCCGAACATATGCAGAGCAACCAGCGTAATTGAAATGCATGTCCATTGTTTAGCGCCATATTATGGTTTTATTAATAGGTGTGTAATATATGCTAATGAATTAATTCCTTCCTTCATCCATCAATCCATCTGTTCGTCCTGCCATCCTTTCGTTCATCCGTCCGTCCATCCGTCTTATATGGGAGCTGTTGGCAACATAATGTCAGGCAGTGGATTAGAAGAACTGTGGAGCACAATATATGCCAAAGCCTCCTTTGCACACATGACAACTGGACACGCATATTCCCGTGCTCTGCGTGCTCACTATCTTACTCAAGAAACTCTGGCCACTATCCTTCTGCAAACACCAGACTGCCTTAGTGAAGATGACAAAGGTACATTGACGAAGCTTTATCAGGATCTTTTGAAAGAGGAAACATCTTTTGGAAGATGGATTGGGGACTATTGTTATTAGTCAACTGAAGCAACTTCTCAAACAGCTGTCTGACCACGCCAAAGCTATATCTCGAACAGCTAAACTCTGGATCCAATACTTTGAGCAAGTTAACATCATGCGATTATTTGTCAGAGCAGAGAGGACAGGTGACTGGGAGCTTCACCGCTATACTGTCACGAAAATGCTTCCACACCCACATGCCGCAGGACATCTTCCATACGCAAAATCGGCACATCTATATGTACAGCAAATGACAGAATTGTCAAAGAGGATGACTTCGGAAGAATACAACATGTTCACAAACAGGGGTTTCTTCACAATCCGCCAAAGTGACAAGTTCTGGTGTGGAGTTTGGACTGACATGACCATCGAACAGGTACTGATGGAGCTATCAAGACCTCGGGAGGATTAACCCGTGGCCGTGGAATCAGCGAGAGCACACTTGCACAGTGGGTGCTTGCTCTACCGCTGTGTGTACCACTATGTAATGCCCTGGAAACATTCACTGGCATAAACCCAGGTACATCTGAGCAGCACAAAGAGCATAAGGAGGTTCTTACCTCAAGACAAACCAGAGACAATCATGACTTGAACTCCTCCCTGGAATGGCTAGAAGCACACCCTCCCTTTGTGAACAAACCAGATAATACCTTGGTTTCCCTTGCTACTGGAATTATAGCACACAAAACCATTAACTGCGATGAAGCTGAACGTCATGGATTCAAAGCTATACAGGAAATGGTTGGTAAACTGTTTGCAGGAATAAAACTTCGACGGAATGACAAAGTAAAACCGCTTGCAGCAATGACAAACACTGTAAAAATTCGCAACGATAAAGTCACCGTTAATCCACTGCAACTGTTCAGTCAAATCGCCTGCATTATTAACTCGAGCTCCGAGTTGTCCAGCTTCTTGAAGTATGAACTGGCGCCACGACCCCCATCATTGTTTGATGATGTGTCAATGAGAAAATCGACGAAGGCTGCACTAGCTACTCTGCTAGAATCTTTGGTACCCAGTGACAATAATATGCCAGGTGAGGCTCTTTTTGTTGTTGATGGTGGACATTTTCTTCACTCAGTGACTTGGCCACATACAGCAACTTATGATGAAATCTGTCAAATGTACCTCAAGCACTACCAGTCAAATGCAACAGTTGTCTTTGATGGATATGATGGACCTCCTTCAACAAAATCTGTTGAACAAAATCTGTTGAACAAAATCTGTTGAACAAAATCGCAGGGCAAGCAAGGCATTCTCCGCAGATATCATCTTCACTGGCAGCATGCACACTATGACAACACAGGCAGGGTTTCTTGGAAATGGAAACAATAAATCCCACCTTATTCTTGCTGTATCTTCTGGTCTCTGTGATGTCTGTATACATGTTGCACAGGCCACAGCTGATGCTGACACAATGATCATGTCTACAGCTCTTGATCCTGCATTCAATGGGGAGACAGTTGTGTTGGTTGGGACTGACACAGACCGGTTGGTCATGCTCGTTGCTCGGACACCAACCAATACAAAGCTATTCATGCTTCGTCCCAGTATGAACAATAAACCGGCAAAATTATTCAATATCACCGCGATACAGCAAGCTGTTGGAGAAAAACAACACAACTTGCTTTTTCTTCATGCTGTCACAGGGAGTGATACCACATCTGCGTTGTATGGACAAGGGAACAAAAAGGCGTTTCGGTTGCGCATGTCAAATGACGAGCTTGCTAAGGAAATGAGAGTGTTCAATACGGAAAATTTGAATCCCACCGATGTCTCAGCAGCTAGAGAAAAGTTTCTTCTTGCATTATATGGTGGAACAAGGTTCAATACACTGGATGAATACAGATACTATGCCTATAAGAGGAACATTGCTGGCAAGTCAGTGGGTGCCAAGTTCACTCTAGCCACTCTGCCACCCACCAGTGCAGCTGCATGACAACATTCTTTGCGGACCTACTTACAGGTGCAACTATGGTTGGGAAAGGATCCCTCACCGACTGAGTGGGGATGGAAAACTCATAACAACGTATTGCTTCCCCTCCCTACTGACTTGCCACCGGCACCTTAGAAACTAATAAAACTCATAAGCTGCAACTGTAAGGCAGGATGCATGAGTCGTTGTGGGTGCAGACAGGCAGGAATGGCTTGTTCTGCAATGTGTTCACAATGTATGGGAATTGGCTGAGGAACGCGGTACTGGCGATGACGAGTAGATTCAAGTGTTGGTTGATCAGTTGATCACTCATACATCAGGATTACATAGCTAATAACTTTCCTGATAGATATATATATATCGATATGCAATGAACAAAATTGAAGCATTTCATTGATATCTATGCTGTTGCCATTGGTTACCGATGTATAATAATCATGTATGGTGTTGTTCTTTGTATTATCTTACTTGCTTATTAATTAGAATGTTAATTACAAGCATATGTTAAGTTCATAATGCAATAAGTCCATTTATAAGGTCATTATCTGGGCCATTAGCATGCATTGATGGTTGCTAGGCAACATAATCTTTTTAGCGATGAAGCAAGGGTGGGATTTTAGGGGACTTTTGATATTTTGTTTAATATACTACACTAAGCTTATATACAAAAAATTAGCTTGACATTATTTTTTTTCGGGTTTTACTGTTCTGGTAGCTAATGCTCCTGCACTAAATTGCGAAAGCAAAAGCAAAAGCAAAAGCCTCACAGTTGCACTTGGGGTGTTGGGAGTCCACTCCCAGTAGAGTAGAGGCTGTGGCTGCCCTGATGCTTCACAGGTCAAAGTGTGCGTCTTATCCTTCACAAAGGTCACCGAGCTATTTTCTGTCTTGTTGGGTTGGATTTCTGGATGACATCAAGCACGGCAAGAGAATAAAGATGATTAGTTGCCAAGGACTTAGCTTGGGATTTTCAGGTGATTTGCAGACTTTTTTCAGCGATGGAAGAAAAATATTATTGGGATAAAACACAATAGAATAAAACGTTATAGAACATCATATATTTTAATAATTAAAAACGTGAATTCTCAGGTGGAACACAGCTGCGTATCAGCTGACAGTGCTACCAAAGGCAGCATTGACAGTGATATTGACAGTGTTCATACTAGCTGACAAAGATTGTGGTAGTGTCACTGTTGTACTAGTTGACAGTGACAGTGATTACAATTGTCAAAATTTTTTTTGGTACAATAGTTGTTTAAGCAGGGGAAATTTCAGTCGCAGACGACTGGTCTTCCTCATTCCACTGCTCCTTGCCCTATCCTAGCTTCTGGCTAGGAAGCGACACATATCAATTTTTAAGTCATTGGTTTGACTCGACCAGGATTCGAACCCACGACCCCACAATCTACCAGCACGGGAGACGGACGCTCTAACTCATTCGGCCATCCCGTCTGCTTGACAGTAATATTGACAGTGTCAGCGTTCATGCCACTGCTGTACTAGTTGACAGTGACAGTGCTTACCATAGATAACATTGACAGTGATGCGTGCGCTGCTACTGCAGCCTCCCACGACCTGACATTGGTAAACTCCGGCATCTGAATGGGTGATGTTTTCGATGACGTATGTATTTCCTGTAAATAATACTTGTCCCATCTGGCCAGCCTGCAAATAAATATTTAAGAAGAATTATTCAAGAAGAACAAAATTAGCTCAATTTCACTTCCTCATAAATGATATGTAGTCTCATCATGTAATTTTGTTTTAATTATTTCAATTTGAAGCTTTGGCTATTTCATCTATATTACTATATGTAGTCAAAAACACCTCCCCTAGTATTAATCTTAAAAGCACAACCCTGCACCTAACCACATTCCATCTAACAGAATAAACTAACTATTCCACTAACACTCCACTTGAAAACCCTATCCCCAACAACATGATATATAAGAAGTCACACTTCCGGTATGCAAACCTGAGAAGGGAAACCATAACCTAACTACACCATAACTGAATCATCTAATCAATGCACATATACACAGATTTGACTCTACCGATACCACCTCCTACAACCCAGTGCACATATGGCCATAGCAGATTCTGTCATCTGTGCACCTCAATCGTGTCAAAGTTTAGCTTAATATTAATATATTTTACAACATATAATTGCTATTTCATGTAACTTTTCAAACTATACCGGATGTAAGTCTTGAAAGTTGAAGTGGATAATTATTGTCACTTCAGCTCTCATGAACTAGATGCTGCTGGCAATAGCAGACTGCATATATATATATAAATATATATATATATATATACATATATATATGTAATTATATATATCAATACATATTGAAAATAACTGCATCGCCACGTGACCGGAAGACCAGTACCACGGCGCCGACAAATCATTTTATACCATGAATAAACATGTTTATATCTAAATAATAATTTTAAGTTGGAATTAGCTGAAAGATCCTATTCGCCAAGCTGACCTGACAACACTTATTGAAAACTACTGGACCGTGACGGGTCTGGTTAGAATCATGTCATACATCACCACTGACCTTGAACCACTGGACTGTGATAGGTCTGGTTAGAATCGTGTCATACATCACTTACCTTGAACCACTGGACCGTGACGGGTCTGGTTAGAATCATGTCATACATCACCACTGACCTTGAACCACTGGACCGTGATAGGTCTGGTTAGAATTGTGTCATACATCACTTACCTTGAACCACTGGACCGTGACGGGTTTGACTGGGGGCGGAGTGCAGGTAAGGCGCACTGTCCGACCGTACACCTCAGTGATGACTGCTGGTGGTTCACTCCGCAACGCGCAAACTACAAGAGGAAGCCACCAGGTGCAACAACTTCTCCAGTCAGTGTAACAAGAAGAAGCCACCAGGTGCAACAGCTTCTTCTGTCCGTGTAACAAGAGGAAGCCACCAGGTACAACAGCTTCTTCAGTCAGCGTAAGAAGAAGAAGCCACCAGGTGCAACAATTTCTCCAGTCAGGGTAACAAGAAGAAGCCACCAGGTGCAACAGCTTCTCCAGTCCATGTAACAAGAGAAAGCCACCAGGTACAACAGCTTCTTCTGTCCGCATAACCAGAGGAAGCCACCAGGTGCAACAGCTGCTCGAGTCCGCATAACAAGAAGAAGCCACCAAGTGCAACAGTTTCTCCAGTTAGTGTAACAAGAAGAAGCCACCAGGTGCAACAGCTTCTCCAGTCAGGGTAACAAGAGGAAGCCACCAGGTGCAACACCTTCTCCAGTCCGCATAACAAGAGGAAGCCACCAGGTGCAACAGCTTCTCCAGTTAGCGTAACAGGAGGACTTCAATGACTGCAGACACAGTCCACAATCACTCATCAGAAACCCTTGCGACCTATTGTGGTTCGGAGTTCAGAATTTTTAGGATTTCAGAATAACGGAACTAATCAAGTATTAAAGCTGCATAGTCCGATGAATCATAACATTTTCCAAACCAAACCTCTTACCTCCTAAATTTCATTCTACATAACTAACTTAGATACTGATGTACTAAGCATTTGTTGCCACATAGAAGGGCACACTGAGGCAATTTAATACAACCTGTTACTGCGTAAGTCTATGGTGTCAGAATTTTGGCATGCAAGCCAAAATTAATTTGTCATGTTTGCACTTCACATATCTCAAAAGTTAGCCATTTAAAATATAAGTTACTTCAAACGATCAATTTAATATATTCATCTCAAAAAGATTATCGTATTATGCAAGTTTAATATAGCAGTAAAAACGTATGAATGCAAAGACTAATAGGTGAATAAAGATTACAAATACTATTATAGTTTATTTATATAATATACAGACTGGATGGCCAAATGAGTTGAGTCACTACATGTTTGGTAGATCATGGCATTCAAACCCTGGCCAAGTCAAACCATTGGAATCAATTTATAATTATTGCTACCTAGCCTGGTTTTTGGGAATCTAGGATAGGGCAAGGAGCAGTAGAATGAGGAAGACTAATTGTCCGCGATTGAAAATTTCCTTGCTCAATCAACTAATGTATCACAAAGAACTCGGTTGGTGATTGGTTGGCGATCGGTTGGCAATCGATTAGCAGTCAGTTGACAATCAGCTGGTGATCGGCTGACGATCGATTGGCTATCGGTCGGTGAGTGGTATGGGACTGGTTGAGGGCTGATTTACGACTGGTTTGTGACCGATCGGCGTTCGATTGTAGATCAGTCGCAAATCAGTCCCTGACCAGTCGCTGGCCGATTTCTAACCTCTCCCCAACCACTGGGTAGTCGCTGAGTAGTCGCATGTGGTTGTCAGCATTGGCACGGTCGTTGATAAGTCAGCAACTCGTCAATGATCAACCAGCGATCAGTCGGTGATGGACCCCAACTGATCGCCAACCTATGAAAATGATTGTCAATCTCTTGGTGACCATTTTGGTCACAAGGAGGGTTTTGGTGCAATACCCAAAATGGTCGCCAGGAGGTCGGCGACCACTGAGTACCAAATAGAGATCTTTTTGTGACTAATTGTGACCACCATTTTTGTTGTCGCAAGAGGTCACCAAGTAGTCGCAAGCCTAGTGTGACTGGGGTATGAAGCGCAGTCTGGCAGTAACACTAGTGGTAGATGAGGCTTACCTGACTTGCAGTCGTCTGCTGTTCCCTGACACAGACAGGAGTAGGTGGGGCAGTTGATGGCACATGTCAGGTTATCTGCACACGGGTTGCTGCTGCAATGGTCAGTCAGCACTGCAATGGCAACCCACAATTCAGCAACCCACAATTCAACAACCCACAATTCAACAACCCACAATTCAGCAACCTGCAATTCAGCAACCCACAATTTAACAACCCACAATTCAGCAACCCACAATTCAGCAACCCACAATTCAGCAACCCACAATTCAACAACCCGCAATCCAGCAACCCGCAATTCAGCTTCAGCAACCACAATTGAGCAACCCACGATTGAGCAACCCACAATTCAGCAACCCACAATTCAGCAACCCACAATTCAGCAACCCACAATTCAACAACCCACAATCCAGCAACCCGGAATTCAACAACCCACAATTCAGCAACCCACAATTAAGCCCCCAAAGCTGCATAATCCGATGGCTTTAAGTTTAGACAATATGTTTTGATATGCAATGCATAGCATTGCATTTGATTTGTAGCAGGAGGAGGGAAGTGCCTCAACCGTTCTTCCTCCCTCCCACCAGACTGTCACCTTAGACCTCGTCCGCCTTTGAGGCGCCACCTGTCACCTCCCAGGAGAGCTTGCTGCCACGCTGCTGTCAGTTTGACCACCCTCCACAGACACATGTTATGAGAGGACAACATTGGTCTGTATGCAGAGTTGTCGTTAGAAATGAGGTCACCTTCCATGTTACAACAACATTTCTGGATAAGACTTGTCCATAGAAGACAGGTGTGGCTGTATTACTGTTTTGTCTTTGTTTTATTTTACTTCCCTCCAAAGAGAAGACACTCGCTATGTCAGGACAACATTGTTCTGGATATAGAGTTGTCCTTAGAAGTGAGGTAGTACTGTATCTTATTTGATTGTCACTCCAAAGATAGGACACTGGTTATGTCAGGACAACATTGCCTGAATACAGAGATATCCTTAGAAGTGAGGCGTGACTATATTACTTTACTAACACTATGACAACCCAGTCTACTACTCACAGTTGTCACAGAGTGCTCCATTGTAGCAGGATGTACAGTCGCACACGTACGATGTGAGGTTGACGTCGGCTCTACAAGTCGCACCATGACCACACGGGCTACTCACACATGGCGATGCTACAATCGCCACCGCTGCACCAACAACAGCAAGACAATTCAAGAAGGTAAATAGTTGTATTCATCAGAATAAAGCGTTGAGATGCTCGTTGGATTCACAGTCATGTTCGGTGACAGTTATTTACACAAATCTTTTATGAATGTTGATAAAATGATAGGATGCAACTACTAGTCCAGAACTGGTTCATCAAAGGCTGTGGTATGTGCTGTCCTGACTGTGGGAAAGTGCATATAAAAGACCCCTTGCTGCTTATCGGAAAGAGTAGCCTATGTGGCAGCAGCGGGTTTCCTCCAAAGAAATATGTCAGGATGACCATGTATGTTTGACATCCAATAGCTGACAATAAAAATCAATGTGCTCTAGAGGCGTCTCCAAATAAAACAAACTTTAAAATAATAGGATGGGACAGGATAGAGAAATGAGTTCAGTACCCGCTTCCCGTTTTGGTAGGTCCTGGTGCAAAATATTCCGACTTTTTAGGTCTGGTTCATAAATAAATAATAGTTTAAATAAATTCTAAAATATCTCCTTTTTACAAAACTCATATGTGAAGCATTAAGAAAACTATTTTAATCATATTTATATCATTCAGTTACTTCTATAAAGTCATTATAATAATATTCCAATTATATAAGTAGCACTATAAAACCTCTCTAATGATACCTAATTCATTCTATCATGTTGGTAAATACCTATGCATAATATTCAAACCAAGTTGTGAAACCATGGTAGATTATGTATATTTGGTGAAGTGATAATTAATATCAGATTGTTCTAAGGTTCTACATCAAATATAACCACTGGAGATAAGAACTCTGGGAAATTATTACTGTATTGGTATATTTACATGTATTACATGTTGGTATTATATATTGTATAAAGGGAGGTAAATGCTGAAACTAAGGACAGCATATACAGTTCCTGCAGACTGTGGTTTCTTCACCCAGACAAATAGTCTGTGATGAATGCCACAGAATGGGTACACTAATTAAGTTAAGAAACTGAGTTTTGTGTGCCTGTTATGGTATGATTTACAGATGCCAGTATCTGAGGGAGTGTTAGCACACAGGTGACAATGCATGGGGGCTGTGTGTGTGTGTGTGTGTGAGTGTTTGCAGGACCAGGTGGAGTGTGTGTGTGTGTGTGGTGAGCCCTCCCTTCCCACCTGGTGGCAGTTTGCTGAACTAAAGATGATGCAATATGTAATTCTCAAAGTAAGGCATGTAGAAACTCATTCACACCCACACCCACATTCACACCCACACACCCACATATTTGTAATGTATGTGCATATGTAATGAGCTCATGGATGATTGACAGGTCACATGATTGATGACGTGACCAGATCCAGTAAATAAACATTCGCTAAGAAGACTTGAACGTGTCTACACTTCTTTATATGGTGTCAGATAGTATTAGCGACGAACATCACACACAATGGCACTACCAGAACTAAAGCCACCTGCACCCTAAACCTACAAGACAACATAGAAATGAACTGGAAGTCATGGTACAATTCCTATCAAATTTACACTATTGCAGCAGGAGTAACAAACAAGGCAGAAAAGATGCAATGTTTGGTGTTTTTACATGTAGCCAGTTTGGAAGCCCAGAATGTCTACAGGTCAATGAAAACGAAATCAGCGAATCAGGATAAAATCATCCCTCTGGTTGAAGCCTTCGAGAGATATTGCCAAGGAAGAACAAATATCACGTTTGTCAGGTACAAGCTTGACTCTTTTAATCAAACAGTTGAAAGCATGGTTACATACATACGAGAGCTTAAAATTAGGATGACATATTGTAACTATGGCAACATCAAAGACTCTTTGTTATGCGACAGGATTGTTTGAGGTGTCAAAAGCAACAAATTACAAAACTTACTGTTGCAAACTCCTAATCTGATGCTAGAACATTGTATAGAAACATGTCGCTTAAGCGAACATATTGCGGCTGAGCTGAACAACACAAATAATTATGTAACTGACGCGCAAGTTGACCTAGTGACGAGACGTGACAACCGCCGTGGACAAAACGAGGTCAACAAAACAGAGGGAGCAGAGTGTACGTTCAATGCAATAATTCACACTATTCATGCGCGACCTAATTCGGCATCAGAACGAGGCTGAGTACACGTCAGGTATTCGAAATTGCCATAAGACACTGCTGTGTGCCGATGTGTATGAACTACTATAGAAATTAAAGGAGTAAAA
The DNA here is from genome assembly GCA_030323885.1 of Branchipolynoe longqiensis. Taxonomy (NCBI): domain Eukaryota; kingdom Metazoa; phylum Annelida; class Polychaeta; order Phyllodocida; family Polynoidae; genus Branchipolynoe; species Branchipolynoe longqiensis. The sequence goes on from CM059202.1 coordinate 19,993,040, forward strand.
TTTGAGGATATTAAATTTTGAAACTATCATATTCTTTTTTGCATAGCTTTTTCCAATCCTGATATGACCTTAGATGTTGCTAGGACGTAAAACAACAACAAACAAACAAACCAATTTATTGGTCAATTTTCATGAAGATTGAGTGATGATCAGATGCATTTCAGTAGGCGATGTCAACAAAGTCGCTCACCTTGGCTGCCAATCTTTTCTTAAATTCAAAATTGCATAACTTTCTTAATATAGATATATTTTTCAAATATATTTGAACCCTTTTAATGCTTTCATTAATTTGTAATTACTAAGACTAGTTGTTTAACTGTGTTACACAGATAACTACGCTGACAGTGCTGCATGGTACATGATACCATCATAACTGTGCAGACTTGAAGTTGACAGTCACATTGTAGTTAAAGAATGGGAAAATCACCATACAAGGTTCACCCAATCTTCGTGAAAATTGGCTACTCGATAGAAAACAGGTATGCAAAGATGAATATGGTATTTTTTTAAATGAAAACCTTCAAATTTGAGTGATTTTGAGAGGTTTTGGTTGACGAAAAGTATGCGCATGACTTTTCATACAGCGGCGCCTCGAGGACGCGTACGGGGCCTCGGTCTGGTTTCAACATGACCACGGCCTGAATAGTCTGAATTGTGGATATTCACACCCACCCACATCCACACTCACACCCCCCACATCCATATTCGTAGCCATATACACACCCACCTACACCCACATTCATACACATACATATTCACACCCACCCACATCCACATTCACAGCCATATACATACCCACATACACCCACATTCACACCCACCCTCACACATATATATATACATGCACCCTCACACATACTCATGTTCACACGCATTCACACACATACACATCCATATACTCACACACATTTACAAACATCTACCCACACACCCACACCCACCCACATATCTACAAACACACACATACCTACATCCACACACACACCTCCATCCATATACATACCTATATCCACACACATACCCACGCATACCTACATCCCCACCCCCACAAACACATCTCTCCTCACACACACGTACATACACACATACCTACATTCACCCACCCACACCAAACCGACATCCACACCCACACGTCGGTACCCACCCACACACATACATACCCACATATACCTACATCCACACACCCTCACACACCTACATCCACACACCCACAGGCATCTCTACTTCCACACCTACATACACACATACCTACATCCACACACCCTCACACAGACCTACATCCATACACCCACACCCACAGATGTATCTACCCACCCACACACATACATACACACCAACCTACATCCACACACCCTCACACAACCTACATCCACACACCCACGCCCATCTCTACCCACCCACACACCTACAAACACACATACCCACATTCACCCACCCTCACACAAACATACATCCACACACCCACAACCTACATCCACACACACACACCCATCTCTACCGACCCACAAACGTACATACACACATACCTACATCCACACACCCTCACACAACCTACATCCACACACCCACACCCATCTCTACCCACCCACAAACGTACATACACACATACCTACATCCACACACCCTCACACAAACATACATCCACACACCCACACCCGTTGTTATGCATCCAGGTCAGAGGTCACTGTGATGTCATCACTAAGGCATGCTGGGAGGAGGTTGAGAAAATAAACAGTTCCATCACACAGCTCACGGTGTCAACGCGTTCATTACATGGTGTTAGATTTGTAGGGGGACCTGGACAATATGGCTTTAACCGGTGATGCGGATTCCGAGGGACACCAGTTTGCCAGGGACACTTCCATTGAAATGCATTGTTAACGGCCTTGAGCAAATCTTCATACGGAAGAAGTCAAATATCTCTCAAATTACACCATCTAGAAACTAATCGCTTGGTAGACATAGAGAAAACATCTTTACCATAAAGACTATATTAAATTGATAAGGTTAGGGTTCTTGATTTCTATTAATTTTGAATAAAACTAACGTTTTGCACTGCGCGTACCGTCAAACTCAAGGCATTGTCAATGGTCGTGAGCCACCTTCATACATAAAATACAGAAGAAGTCAAATATCTCTCAAATTACACCATCTAGAACCAAATCGTTTGGTATACATATAGAAAAGATCTTTACCAAAAACATTATATTAAATTTATAACGTTAGTGACAATGCTGTTCGATTTTGACGCATGTGCAGAAGCGATGTGTCCCTCGCAAACTGGTGTCCCTCGGAATCCGCAACACCGGATTGAAACCCCCAAGTCCACTAAATGTCGATGAGAACATGGCCATAAATTGGAGATCGCAGATCCACTCATATGAGATTTATGCTACAGCTTCGGGTGCAGCATCGAAATCCGAAAAGGTACAGTGTTGCGTTTTCCTACATGTTGCTGGTAGCGAGGCACAGAAGATTCACAAGATGTTGAAAATAGACGCGACAGAGAGAGAAGAAATTGGCCCATTGAATGACGCCTTTAGTCAGTACTGTGAGGGCAAGTCGAATATTACAGTTGTGAGATATCAGTTTAATTCTTACAACCAAACCAACGAGAACATGGACACGTACATTCTTGAGCTGAAGTCGAATGTACTGCGTTGTTGTTATGACAACATAGAAGATTCATTGTTATGCGACAGAATAGTTTGTGGAGTGAAGGATAACATTTTACGAACTCATCTGTTGCAAACTCCAAAATTGTCACTAGATGAGTGTGTGCAAATGTGCCGTTTGAGTGAGAATAAGGCGACACAGCTATCTAGTAATGAAAACAAATATGATAGCGTCGACACATAGCAACCGCCAATGGACGTCAGGGCATGACATAGACTAGATACAAGATTCACCCCATACTGCTGCAGTAGGGGTGCAAACCAACCCTATATAAAAGCTGTCGAAAATGCGGGTCAAAGAATTGAGAGCCTAATTTCACAATCTAAGAAGCAACATCTATTCTTTACATCTGTCTTATTATTAGCACGCTACCTTTGAGTTGAAAAATATAATATAATATCTAGTTTAATCAGATTTAAAAGTGAAATCGATGGCGTTCTGCGGCCGCCATCTTGTCTTTTTGCATTCTCTCTCATTCACCAACTCTGTGTTGATATAAGTAACCATTTGACACTGGTGCCAGGCATTCTACTTGTTGTTCCATACTGACGCTATTTTCGACCGTATTTAAATAGGGTTGAGATTCACCCGTGTACTACAAGTACCGGGTGAATCTTTTATCTAGACATATAGTGCGGTATGATACGTATTCCCGTAGGATTTTTGTGCTAAAATTGATTTTTTTGCAGTTCTGGCTTCAATAGGGTTCAAGCGAACAGAAAATGATGGGGTCCAAATTTTCAGACCCCTCCCCCTTTCGTGGGGGGTCATTTCCGTTTTGAGACCCCCCCGCAACTGGCCATTCATCTATCTCCGGAAGTTATTGATCGATTTTCATACTTGAAGTGTCGATTTGTAGGTTTTCAGGTGTGCTGAGTTGATTTATGACACTTACAAAGCAACCGGAAGTGTAGGTTTTCACTTCCGGTTGACAAGTTAGGGTTTGACTCGGACTCATGTGCCTTCAGGATGGACACTGGCAAGTATCCTCATCATTTATGATCCGATTTCTTAGTTTTGGGAGATTTAAGCATACTAAGGTGATTGTGGGCACTTCAAAAGCAGCAGAAATTATTTTTGCTGACTCTGGGTTCATAATATAGGGTCTCCAAACACCGAAACTAATGACGTTATTTTTTCTTTCAGGTCTGAAGGTTGGTGATAGACTTCACTACAGATCTTCCAGAATGTCAAATTTGTATTCCAGATACTCCAATTAAAATGGACCATATAAATGATTGTCATCAGCATGATTTCATTTATGTTTTTCAAACAGTTTTGAGCCCCGTCGCAAATACTCTTTGCCAGCATTATTAACAAGATCAGTAAATCACATACGGCCGATATGTCTGCAGGGGAGGATAACGTTTGCATGATTTGTAAAGAATGTGCCAAATCAAACAAGCAATTGGTGAACAATCCAGCCATGACAGATGAACTTTTACGATGCTGCCAGGAGAGGGTGTCTCTTGGTGACACTCAAAGTGACATTCATAAACTATTGAATCAGTTGTCCGGCTTGAATGAAGAAGACCTCAAATCTGTTCGATATCATAATGAATGTCGGAAACCTATCGTCAACAAGACTAAGATCGAATGCCTTAGTAAGCGACCCCGAACCGATTCACCTATTTGTGCTCCACGAGGACGAGGACGACATTCAAGTGCTGAGGGATCGGTATGGCCAAAGCGGTCAAAGACTGTCCCAAAGGAAGAAGTGTGTATGTTCTCCACCTGTGACTTTTGCCCCAAGACTGACTCAGAGCCACTGCACTGTGTTCTTACTGATACAATGGGTAAAACACTCCTTGCGATCAAGCAGCAAACCCCGGATGCCCAAGTCAGAGTTTGTGTAGCTGACCTTGAGGGACCCGGTGATCCATCAGCTCTTGAAAAGCACTATCATCGGACATGTTTGTGCTCTGCACAGAGAATATCATCGAAGATGGATCGCAGTAATGTATCGCTCATTCGCTCACTATGTGATGAACAATTGCTCCTCGCTATCAGAACACCCTTAGTGATGATGATATTACATTGAGCATGGCTGAGGTCAATGATGAATACTTGTCAATTCTGAAAAGCTACCGCATAGATATTAACGAGAGTGAGAACTATCGGAAATACCTCAAAAGACTCATCAGCAAGCATATTCCAGATGTTAAGTTTGTCACCTCACTGAGACGAAATGAGCCTGACAATCTTGTTCTCCCCACTGCTGTCAGCAAGGCCATGGATCTCCGGTCCTCAATGTTGGTGAAAAAGTTGGTCACCTCAGGACGGTCGCCAAACTTCTGTGAGAAGAGATGATGCAACAAGGTAGTTGGTCTTTCACAGGAAACTTCAGAAATTTTGAAAATCCGTCTTTACTACAGTTTTTCTTGAGCCACCTGCTCTTTGGTAGTGACGTTATCAAAGTGTCTGGAATACGGGACCAGGAGGTGGACAAAACTGTCGACATCACAAGCCAATTTCTAGTTCAGAATACTCACACTGATCGCCAGGTAAAACACCAGCCGAAGAAAGACAGTGCATTCCAACAAACGGTCCAAACCCCTCTCTCGATCAGTCTTCCCCTGGCTGTTCACTCTAGAGTGCGTGACAAGAATATCATCGAGAACCTCTCAGCTGTCTATGTCGGAAGTGACTACCTGAAGATCATTGACTTTAGGAAACGAGTTGAGCAGTGTGTTCTCCAGCGAATGAAGGAAGCTGGTGGATTTTGTCATCCAGACTTTGCCAAGAAGGGTCTGAACACATGGTTTGCGATAGATAATATTGATCTCTTGGAAGACATACCGACTGGGCAAGGAACCTTCCATGGAACAATGATTGTTATGTTCCAGCAAGATGAAGATGGGGAGTTGATGAACCGACCACTTGAAATACCAGAAAAGCTTGTTTCACAGACACATCTGGCCTTTGAAGTGAACATGGTGCAAGACCCAATCATCAAAACAACCCCATTGAGATTTGAGGTCTACGAAATGGGAAAGCGGAAGAATATACTTTCAAAAGATTTCACTCACACCTGGGCACTTGCAACCTACCTTGGAACTGAGGAAAACATGGAGATGGCCACAACCCAGGGCTGTAATGTTCAATCAAATCAGGAAGAGTATCGTAATGACAGCGCTCCAGACGACACTGTACTCTCAGTCAAAGAACACGTACACCAACCAGAGAAATTGGTAAAGAAAGATGTGATGCCAACTTGGGCTGCTACCAAATCTCTGCTGTTATCCCAGTCTTCTGAGAGCTGACTGGGGAGGCAAATTCATTGGAATCTCGAAGAAGTCACGGGTTAATGCATACCTGAAGCTTGATGAAGATGACCCTGCTATCTGAAAATTTGGACCCCATCATTTTCTGTTAGCCTGAACCCTATTGAAGCCAGAACTGCAAAAAAATCTTTTAGCACAAAAATCCTACGGGAGCTGGTGTCCTTACATTACATACCACACTAATAGACACGACCACCACAATGGAAAAGACCGTCATCGACATTGTATCAACAGCCACGATCACAATCATTCCTTCGCAATCGTTGTGGCTCTACCCACCCACACCTACATACACACATACCTACACCCACCCACACATTCTAGCCACACACCTACATCCACACACACCCACACACACACCTAGTACCTACCCACACACACATACATCCACCGCCCACACATCTCTACCAAACCAAGCCTACCCTCTCACACCTACACCCATACACACCTACACCCACACCCACCCCTCAGACACACACCTACACCCATACACATCAACATCCAAACACCCACGCCCACCCCTCAGACACACACCTACACCCATACACCCATACACACCTACATCCACACACACACACCCACCCCTCGGACACACACCTACACCCACACACACCTACACCCATACATACACACACCTACACCCATAAACACCTACACCCACACCCACCCCTCAGACACACACCTGCACCCATACGCATCAACATCCACACACCCACACACACCCCTCGGACACACACCTACACCCATACACCCATACACACCTACATCCACCCACCCACACCCACCCTCAGTCACATCTGCACACCTGCACCCACCCACACACAAGTGAACGCACCTTCTGCGCACACTTCTCCGGTGCGTGTCGGCGGGCAGGTACACCGGAAGCCGGTCGCCGTGCGCGCGCACACGGCGCCATTTTGGCACGGCCCGGAGACGCAGGGGTCGGAGTCGGCGTCTGTACGAAAAACAATGGTAACACACAGGGTAGATGGTGTTTACATCCCAGCAACATAAAGGGTATGGTGTTCACCGTTGGGGGAGGGGGGGGGGTACATCCTAGGAACATAAATGGTAAGGTAGAGTGGAGTTTGCATGCTCGCAACATAAAGGGTAAGGCACATGCAGTCAGCTGAGAGATATTAAGACCGACTCATGAGCCATGTTCACACCCACAACTTTAGGCCGAACTAGGTAAGGCAAACTAGATGAGGCGAACTAGGCGTGAAAGTGAGTCGTGTCCAGGCTTGCAGTACTTGGGTCGGTTTAAGGCGGAAATCGATATCTGCGCATGAGCGAGTCCATACTAATCAGTGCCAGTTTCAGTTAGTCGACGTCGCCATGAGAGAGTGTGGGTTCGACCTAGATATGTATGGACTGAATCGTATTGTTTTGGAACGATCAAAACTTCTGCTGCCCAGTGAAAACCTAACAATAAATCATGAAAAAAATATCTGTGCACCTCTAGCCGGTTCATAGACCAAATTATATAATATGCGCTTTTGATCGACCGGAAAATAAACAAACTCAGGTCTCGACTGCGCATGCGTGTGACGTGCTTAAGCCGCCTCAAAGTAAACCGCTATCGTCCACACAAGCAAGGTGGGCCGACTTAAGCTAGTTCGCTTCATTTATAGTACCTCGTGACGTGGTTTACTTGAGGTGAACTAGATGAATCGACTCAGCCCTAATCCGCTTCAGCGTAGCATCCACACGACGAATGTGAGGCGAACAAGACAAGGTGAACTAGTTGAGGCGACTTAACGCCCATGTGTGAACGGGGCTATGGACATCACTCTCACAGCAGAGAGCTAAATGGAGAGCGGCAGTCAAGTAATGAAAGCAGTCTTTGTCGCATCGCGAGCGACAGCATGATGATGATGATGATGATGACATGCAGTGGGGTTTGCATCCTAGAAACATAAAGGGTATGGTACACACAAGGGGTTTACATTGCTTGCTTATTTTGTTTTACGTCCTAGCAACAATTAAGGTCATATCAGGATGGGTAGTGACTTGTGACAGTGCGCACTCATGGTCACTTTATAGTGCTTCCCCACTGGGAGACCAGGCCACCAGCACCATGCCCTGATATCCCACTCAGTCACATTATCCTGACACTGAGCCAACAAGTCCTTATCCTATCCTAATAATGCCGAGCAGCTGGCTAGGAAGCGACTAGTATCAATTTTTAAGTCATTGGTTTGAATCGACTATGGTTCGAACCCACTATCCCACGGTCTACCAACACGGGTGACGAGCACTCTAAGTCATTCGGCGATCCTAGCATCATAAAGGGTATGGTACACACAGTGCAGTTTTCATCCTGGCAATATAAAAGGTAAGTTACACACAGTGGGGTTTACATCCTAGCAACATAAAGGGATTAGTTTCTGCCAATATATATATATATAGATATATGTATATATATAAGGTTGATAATTATGTGACGAACACAAATGGGAACAAGATCAATACAAAAGAAAATGATGGAGAAGAAGGGGGGAGACGAAGAAAGAAGACCAACAATATCTGAACCCAACAGCTGAAAGTGGAGAGGAGGGGATAATTGCGATGAATATCCGTGCAGATAAACCGACGCTCTGGTGAACATGGAGCAGTAGAAGAGGACAAGGATGAACAAAAACAAGAACAAGAACAAGGGGAGGGTAGAAAAAGAAGAACATGACAACACGAAGAACAAGAAAATGAAGGAGGCAAATAAGAACATGAACGAGAACAAGAAGAAAACAAAGAACGATAGTGGAGAAGAGGGGAGAATAAGAAAGGACAAGAAGAAGAAAAAGAAGAACAGCAAGAAGAAGAACAACAGCAGTAACAATAACAGCAATAAGAACAACAGGAATAACATGACGAACACAAGCAGGAACAAGAACAAAACCAAGAATTGTGGAGAAGGTGGACGAAGATGAAAGAAGACAATAGCAACAAGAACAGCGAACAACAAGAACAAGAACAACATAAGGAACAAGAACAGGAACAAGAACAAAACCAAGAATTGTGGAGAAGGAGGGCGAAGAGGAAAGAAAACAATAGCAACAAAAACAGCAGACAACAAGAACAAGACCAACATGAGGAACAACAACATGAACAACAACAAAACCAAGAATTGTCAAGAAGGTGGACAAAGAGGAAAGAAGACTATAGCAACAAGAACAGTGAACAACAAGAACAAGAACAAGATGAGGAATAACAACAGGAATAAAAACAAAACCAAGAATTGTGGAGAAGGTGGAAGAAGAGGAAAGAAGACAATAACAACAAGAACAGCAAACAAAAAGAACAAGAACAACATGAGGAACAGGAACAAGAACAAAACCAAGAATTGTCGACAAGGTGGACAAAGAGGAAAGAAGACAATAGCAACAAGAACAGCGAACAACAAGAACAAGAACAACATGAGGAACACAAACAGGAATGAGAACAAAAACAAGAATTGTGGAGAAGGAGGTCAAAGAAAAAAGAAGAAGAAGGAACAACAATAACGACAGCTGAAAGAGGAGAGGGTGGGATCCACTCACCTACAACAGACACCCGGACTTGCACGGTGCGCTCTGATGACGTCACGAAGGGGAAGACCTGCGCACACGTGACCAGGAAATCCCCGACCATCGCCATGGTGATGTTAGTCGCCGTCGCCGTCGTGTTGGTGACGCCGGCCGCGTCCGATGTTGAAGTCGCGACGGCGACGCCCGTCAGCGACGTCGTCGTCGAGTTCTGGCCGAGGGCGACGAGACTGAGCGAGAAGCTGGAGGCGGGGCGAGAGTTTGGCAGGAAGCAGACGACATCCGAGACGAACGGAGCGAGTCGGACGATGGATGCAAGAGTCTGTGTCTCCGTTGTCATGGTAACGCCCCCAACGGACAGACGTAAGCCGTCCTCGACGTCTGGCGGGAAACGAGACGGGGAGGGCGGCCATGAAGTTGTTTTTTTGTTTTTTTTCTAAGTTGTGTAGTCCGATGTGCTTGGTTAAAGTTGCATAGTCCGATGGCTTTCAAATTGTTGCTCATTCTTTAGATAAATACATCAGGTTAACCATTATAACCTAATATTCAATACTCTGGAGTAACTTTGATGAACAATGGTTAGTGTTGGAGCAATTTGAACTGAAAGAATAAGTGATGTTCTGGATGTCTTTCTTATTCCCATGTTACATGAGTGATATTAACGTATTGCTAAAATTTAAAAAAGTGAAATAACTTTTTTTTCAACTCTGACATATGCACAACATGTACACCTTCATATGAGCACGGATTCTGCTATTATTTTTAATGTTTTCTGCTAATATTTGGAAGGTTTTCATTTTGGTCTCCATGTCACACTTTAGTGCCCTGTTTCAGAGAATGACCCAATGAATACCAAAAGCAGTTCTTATTTTCGATGTGATTTAGACGTGGTCGTTGACCTCCCTCCCCGCCCCCCTCCCCCCCCCCCACACACACTACGAGTGCGGATGAATATTTGCCCTCCTAGGACTACTTCTTATGGCGGGGGTGTACTCACATAAGACGTGTAGAGTAGTCACGTTGCTGGCCGTGTTGTTGCTGTAGTCGATCACGGTGCAGATATAGTCCCGCTCGTCGCTCAGCCCGGTCGTGTTAATGCGCAGGTTGTGAGAGGCCGCCGACAGAGATCCCTCCATGCGCGAACTAATCCCTCCAGTCGAGGAGCTGGTCTCTGACGTCACGTTGTCGGAGGTTAGGATCACCTCGGTGCTGACGTCATCTAGTCGCCGGAACCACGTGACCCTATGAATGGCGTCCGGAAATGCGGCGAAGGCGCATGTCAACGAGGCCTGCTGGGATACGTAGAGCCTCTGGGCGGAAGTGGATACTGTCACTTCCTGCGCGTATCCTGAAATTGGAGCAAAATGGCAGCGGTGTGAAAATGTATCCACCAGGTGGCAGCACCTTTAACTAGATCTTCAGCCACTGGCGTTAGCACAGAGGTGCCAAGTCTCCCTATTTGGCTGGAAATCTTCCTAAAATATAGCAAAATAACCCAATCTCCCGATTTCCCACTTTTAATTTGTTATCTCTTGCCAAAGAATCATTTTAGATTGGTTTTTAAAACTTATTTTACACTAATTTTATTTCATCAAAATGCACCAGAATCCCTCCCTTTGTATGTTTTTAAATCCTAAGTTTGGGAATAGCCTCCCTCCCATACCTTCCCCTTCGGCCAAGCTATTTCTCCCTATTTACAATGGGTGTATTAAGGAGATCTCCCTAATCACACTGTTATCTACTAAAGGCCCACCTTCATAGCAGATTGGGTCTGCTACGCCACAATCAGGTGGAGGTGTGGGTATTGTGGTGGAGGTGTGGGTATTGTGGTGGCAGTGTGAGTATTGTGGCTGAAGTGTGGTGGCAGTGTGGGTATTGTGGTGGAGGTGTGGGTATTGTGGTGGAGGTGTGGTTATTGTGGTGGCAGTGTGGGTATTGTGGCGGAGGTGTGGGTATTGTGGCGGAGGTGTGGGTATTGTGGTGGAGGTGTATAGGTAACGGGGTTGTGGGCCAGGCTGGCGGTTGGCTGTTGGCGGGATCATGGTGAAGGTCGTGATGTCAGAGGGAGGGGGTGTGTTTGGGGACGGAGGAGGGGGGGGGGGGGTGTTGCCATGGATGTCTGTAGATAAGACAAGATGTAACACATACTGTAGTGAGGTGCACTCACCTCCCCATGTGAAATGCCACATACCCAGGTAGGTGTAGTGTAGTGAGGTGCAATCACCTCCCCAGGTGAAATGCCACATACCCAGGTAGGTGGAGTGTAGTGAGGGGCACTTATCTCTCCATGTGAAATGCCACATACACAGGGAGTGTAGTGTAGTGAGGTGCACTCACCTCCCCAGGTGAAATGCCACATACACAAGTATGTGTAGTGTAGTGAGGTGCACTCACCTCCCCAGGTGAGTTGCCATATACACAGGTAGGTGTAGCATAGTGAGGTGCACTCACCTCCCCAGGTGAAATACCACATACACAGGTAGGTGTAGTGTAGTGAGGTGCACTCACTTCCCCAGGTGAAATGCACAGTACACAGGTAGGTGTAGTGTAGTGAGGTGCACTCACCTCCCCAGGTGAAATGCCACATACACAGGTAGGTGTAGTGTAGTGAGGTGTACTCACCTCCCCAGGTGAAATGCCACATACACAGGTAGTGTAGTGTAGTGAGGTGCACTCACCTCCCCACGTGAAATGTCATATACACAGGTAGGTGTAGTGTAGTGAGGTGTACTCACCTCCCCATGTGAAATACCACATACACAGGTAGTGTAGTGTAGTGAGGTACACTCACCTCCCCAGGTGAAATGCCACATACCCAGGTAGGCATATTGTAGTGAGGTGCACTCACCTCCCCAAGTGAAATGGCAGATACACTGGTAGGTGTAGTGTAGTGAGGTGCACTCACCTCCCCAGGTGAAATGGCACACACACAGGTAGGTGTAGTGTAGTGAGGTGCACTCACCTCCCCAGGTGAAATGCACCATACACAGGTAGGTGTAGTGTAGTGAGGTGCACTCACCTCCCCAGGTGAAATGCCACATACACAGGTAGGTGTAGTGTAGTGAGGTGTACTCACCTCCCCAGGTGAAATGCCACATACACAGGTAGTGTAGTGTAGTGAGGTGCACTCACCTCCCCACGTGAAATGTCATATACACAGGTAGGTGTAGTGTAGTGAGGTGTACTCACCTCCCCATGTGAAATACCACATACACAGGTAGTGTAGTGTAGTGAGGTACACTCACCTCCCCAGGTGAAATGCCACATACCCAGGTAGGCATATTGTAGTGAGGTGCACTCACCTCCCCAAGTGAAATGGCAGATACACTGGTAGGTGTAGTGTAGTGAGGTGCACTCACCTCCCCAGGTGAAATGGCACACACACAGGTAGGTGTAGTGTAGTGAGGTGTTCTCACCTCCCCAGGTGAAATGCCACATACCCAGGTAGGTATAGTGTAGTGAGGTGCGCTCAACTCCCCAGGTGAAATGCCACATACACAGGTAGGTGTAGTGTAGTGAGGTGTACTCACCTCCCCAGGTAAGATGACACATACACAGGTAGGTGTAGTGTAGTGAGGTTCACTCACCTCCCTAGGTGAAATGGCACATACACAGGTACGTGTAGTGTAGTGAGGTGTACTCGCCTCCCCAAGTAAAATGCCACATACACAGGTAGGCATAGTGTAATGAGGTGCACTCACCTCCCCACGTGAAATCCTAGAACGGTGAGGTGGTTAGGTGTCTGTATGTGCATGGCTGGGGGGGGGGGGGGGGGGGGGGGGGGGGAATATGAGGCGTGTATGTTGGTATGCAGGTATTGCAGGTATAGCAATACCTCAGGGAGTTTGACGCCCCTGCCTCGCAGAGTTGTAAACCACTGCCTTGTGGTACAGGTTCTTGACAGAACCGAAGGCTAATGCCCGGTACACACCTCCCGTATATGATCTAAAACTGCCAGTTTCGCAACTAAGTTTGAGTTTCAGTCATTAGGTGTGCGACCCCCTAGCACACTAGACGCTTGCGATTCGCGTATAAAACTCAGTTTTAGGGCTAAAAACTCGAATCGCAAGATATTCGAAAATGAATCGGGCCATTCGAAAATCGGTATATGTGAGCGGCCAGTCGTATCGTATACGGTATATGTGTGCTAGCTGCCGACCGGTCGCGTCCAGGTTTTAACGGCCAGCCAATCGCCGGGCCAGAAAGAGTCATGTGACGTTGTCCGTACAGAAGGAATCTGAGTCTACGGCTGCTGTGTTGCCGATCTTCTCACGCAGGAAATTGTGAAGCGCACAACTTGCCATCACGATTTTCTCCACCTTTTCTGGGGCTAGGGCAATGTTTGTCAGAAACACTCGGAATCGGTTGGACGTAATGCCGAAGGCATTCTCGACCACACATCTGGCGTGCGACAACCGGTAGTTGTATATGCGGTGCTCAATACGCATGTCTCTATGGCTGAACGGTTTCATTATGTACTCCTTCAGCGGAAACGCATCGTCTGCCACAATGAAATGCCCCACGGGCCGATCATCTCCGGGAACAGGTTGGGGGGTGGGAAGGACTCCGCGTGGTTCTCCAGTGATTGCTGTAGGGTGCACCCAGCAAACACTTCTCCGTCACTTACACGGCCATTGCAGCCCACATCGAAGTAGAGGAAGCGATAATCTGTGTCCACTAGTGCCATGACGACGATGCTGAACGTATTTTTGTAATTGTACAATGTTTTGTAATTGTAGAATGTCAACCCGGAATGCGCTGGTGGCTTTATATGTATATGTTTCCCTAGATACAAGATTCAGCCCGTACTGCTGCAGTAGCCACAGGAGGGGTGCATACCAACCCTATGTAAAAGCTGGCGAAAAAACGTGTCAAAGAATTGAGATCATAAATTTACAATCTAAGAAGCAAGACTTATTCTTTATATATATCTTCATATTTACCCGCTATTTTTGAAATGGTCAGTGTATTACTTCCCCTGGGTTGATGAATCTTAAGATATGGATCGACAGAACACCTGGATACACATGTCGGCCATGTTGGGAGGGTAGAAGGAAGTTGAGAGGCTCATGGGTAATTATCCAGTCAGGTTCAGGGAGCATTCATTGCAGGCTCTAGAACCACTTGGCAAGTCATGGACGCTACGATGGCTTTTGAGAAACTACTGCACCATGTACAACATAAATACCATATGCGCTTCAATATAAAAGAGAAACAAATGGAAATCATTTCTAGCCTGATGAGTGGGAAGCATACTTTTGGATTCCTCTCTCAATTCACTAACCAGACACCAGAATACTGGCCCTATATATAATAAATACTCCCTGGCTGACTTCCAACAGGAAGTGATGTAAGAGAACCAGTTCATTCAAACATGGTGGATTTACTTCATGGACTCTATCACTTCAAACTGATTTTTGTCAACATGACTTGAGATTGTGTGATTTGAACACTCTGGGGTGTATATGTTGAGGGTTAACATAAACACTTGGATTGTAGCTATTGAATGTTAGACAACATAAGGTAGGACTGCCAAACTAAGCCTTTCTAAGGCCATTACTATTGAGACATATTTTCTCCAACTTTTACATAGGGCTGGTTTTCACCGCTGATACAGCATCAGCGTCAGCGGTGAATCTTGTATCTAATGTTTCCCATGCAGTTTGGGAAGTTCCAGCGGGTCATGAATAGATCAGCGACTTTCCTCCACTCATCAGGGGTGGACGGGCCTGCAAAAACAAAATTACAAAGACAATCAAATATACAGCTTTTTTGCGAATGAATCAATTGTTTCTCTCTTCACGCAGGCCCTCGGGGAGGAGGTGGCCAACAACGACGAGCAGAGCAACAACGACGTGGAAACGCTAAGTATGTCGTCGCAGAATCTTAGTGTCGGAGACAAACAGGACGAGGTGGAATCGAACCGGACGAGCACCCCAAGGTCCACCCAAGAATCCGGAAAAAAAACAAGAGAAAGAGAGCGGACGTCGAAACAAGCGACAACGAGTTGATGGAGATCGTTCTAAAAAACCTAGAGGACACCCACGCAGAACCGGACGATGCGTTAAGCATTTTTGGCAAGAACATTGCAATGAAGTTAAGAAAGATAACTGATCGTGCAAAATGACATAGAGCAGGCGTGTTTCCGTGGGAGCATGAAGATGCTCGAGACAGGAAGCAAAACCACACCATTGGATAGTGCTAACTCATCAGGAACATCCGGAACCGACGTCCATAGGCCCGTCCCAGGGTCCTTTTCTTTCATAAATATGTTGGGTTCCGATGAGTTCACTGAGTATCACAATTGAAATTTTTAGTTTTAGCCAGTTCAAAAATAACTCTCTTATTCAATATAAACTGCCCGTTTCGCGATTAAGTTTTCAGTTTTCAGTTTTAGTCGGTTCTAAATTAAATCTCTTATTCCATATAAACTGCCCGTTTCGTGATTAAGTTGTCAGTTTTCAGTTTTAGTCGGTTCTAAATTAAATCTCTTATTCCATATAAACTGCCCGTTTCGTGATTAAGTTGTCAGTTTTCAGTTTTAGTCGAGTATAGTTTTCTAAATTAATCTAAAAGTGACCATTTCTTGATTATGTATTTAGTTTCAGTGGGATCCATTATTCGATATCACAGAAAATGACAAAGCCGATTATGAGGAGCACACCAAATATATAACCTAAAACTGGTTCTAGAATTCGAAATAATTATTTTGTTTTAGTTGGTTCGATATATAAGAAAATTACACGTCGCGATTAAGTTTGCAGTTTTACAGTCGGTTCTAGAAAACTATTTTGTTTTAATCGGTTCGATATAAAAGAAAATTAAGTATTCTGTTTTAGTCGGTTCTCCCCGAGAGAGTGCCGCTGGTAACTTGCAAAAGCCAGCAGCACTTCAACACTTTTGCAGGCAGCTTTCCTGAAATGTATACCATCAAGAGAAACCTGAAGCTGAGAGACATTAAGACCGACTCATGGACGCAACTCTCACAGCAGAGAGCTAACTGGAGAGCGGCAGTCAAGTAATGAAAGGAGTCTTTGTCGCATCGCGACCGACAGCATGATGATGATGATGTGTGTGTGGGGGGATAGGATTTTAGGTGTGTGCATGTAGAGTTTAGGAGGTGTCTGTAGGTGTGTAGGGGGTAGGGACTTGTATGTGTATGCGTGTGGGCTCAAGAGGTGTGTGTATGTTTGGGGGAGTAGGTGTGTGCATGTGTGTATGGAGTGAGGAGGTGTCTGTTGGAGGAGTAGGTGTGTGCATGTGTGTATGTGTGTATGTATGTATGTGTGTATGGGGTAAGGAGGTGTGTGTGTGGGAGGAGTAGGTGTGTGCATCTGTGTATGTGTGTATGGGGCGAGGAGGTGTGTGTGAGAGGAGTAGGGGTGTGCATGTGTGTATGTATGTATGTATGGGGTGAGGAGGTGTGTGTGTGGGAGGAGTAGGTGTGTATGTGTGTATGTGTGTATGGGGTGAGGAGAGTGTGTGTGGGAGGAGTAGGTGTGTGCATGTGTGTATGGGGCGAGGAGGTGTGTGGGAGGAGTAGGTGTGTGCATGTGTGTATGTTTGTATGTGTGTATGTGTGTATGGGGTGAGGAGGTGTGTGTGTGGAGGAGGAGTAGGTGTGTGCATGTGTGTATGTATGTGTGTATGGGGTGAGGAGGTGTGTGTGTGGGAGGAGTTGGTGTGTATGTGTGTATGGGTGAGAAGCTGTGTGTGTGGGAGGAGTATGTGTGTGCATGTGTATATGAGTTTATGGGGTGAGGAGGTGTGTGTGGGAGGAGTAGGTGTGTGCATGTGTGTATGGGGTGAGGAGGCGTGTGTGTGGGAGGAGTAGGTGTGTGTATGTGTGTATGTGGCAGCAATAAGGGCGGTTGATGTATGGAACTCCCAACATCTCCCGACCAGCCACTGCAGGGACAAATAGTTTTGCACCTGTCTTGACATGTTCTTGTCGGTGTGAAACCTCTATTTGCTCCCCAAGAGAGTGCCAGCAGCACTTCAACACTTTTGCAGGCAGCTTTCATGATGATGATGATGATGATGATAATGATGTATGGGGTGAGGAGGTGTGTGTGTGGGAGGAGTAGGTGTGTGGATGTGTGTAGGTCTGGATGGGGTGAGGAGGTGTGTGGGTTTGGGAGGAGTAGGTGTGTGCATGTGTGCATGTGTGCATGTGTGTATGGGGCGAGGAGGTTTGTGTGTGTGAGGAGTAGGTGTATGTCTATGTGTCTGTGTGTATGTGTCTGTGGGATAAGGAGGCGCTCGTTAATAACAGAGTCACGCTATCTCCGGCCTCAGCATCCTTAGCTCTTCGTTCCTTCTACGACCTTCTTTGCAGTTTGTCGTCTGCTCTCACTAACAGTTCACCAACAGATTGTCGTCTACACTCACTAACAGTTCACCAACAGATTGTCGTCTGCTCTCATTAACAGATCACCAACAGATTGTCGACTGCTCTCACTGACAGATCACCAACAGATTGTCATCTACACTCACTAACAGATCATTGATAAATTGTCATCTTTTCTCACTAACAGATCATTGACAGATTGTTGCCTGCTCTCACTAACAGATCACCAACAGATTGTCATCTTCTCTCACTAACAGATCACCAGCATATTGCCGTCTGCTCTCACGAACAGATTACCAACAGATTGCCATCTGCTCTCACTAACAGATCACCAACAGATTGTCATCTTCTCTCACTAAGAGATCACCGACATATTGCCGTCTGCTCTCACTAACAGATCACCAACAGATTGTCGTCTTCTCTCACTAACAAATCAGAAACAGATTGTTGTCTGTTCTCACCAACAGATCACCATCCCTCAAACCTGGCATATTTCTGCCAAAGCTCAGCAAAAGTCCCAGCAGCAGGACCCAGATGAGTGCACTGGCTATATACAGTGGCCATTTCCGGTATTGCAGACGACATTTGGTGAATGCAGACAATAACAGTTTGGCGTTCTTTACAGTAATTGATTAAGCCAGGAAAATTTCAATCACAGACAATTGGTCTTCCTCTATCGACTTCGTCTTGTGCTGTCCTAGTAATGTCAATCACCCGGCTAGGTAGCAACAAGACTAGTATAGATTTTTATGTCATTGGTTTTACTTGGCTGCGTTCAAACCAGGAAAGTGGGTGCTCAACTCATTTGGCCATTTTCCTTTATGGATTCTTTGTACATTTCGTGGGAAGTGCTACCCACATAGTGCGAAAATATAGTACGAAGATATTTGAGGTAACTTAAAAGCTGCGAGAGCTGTGTTTGTTTGGACGAAGCTGCTATCCAATTACGAAGATTGCCCGGTGTGAGTTGGGCTTCTTGCTATTGCTGTATTTAAAGAACTGATGCAGAAGCCGTTGGCAAGTAGCAACTGGGTCATTAATTATGTACCAGTAAGATAGGGGCTAGTCCACTCCCTTGGGAAGGTGTGGGGGAGAGTGCGGGAGGTGTGGGGAAGTGTGAGGGAGGTGTGGAGGAGGGTGGGGAAAGGTGGGGAAAGGTGGGGGGTGTGTACATGGGGGGAGTGTGGGGAGGTGTAGGGGAGGGGGAGGTAAGGGTGGGGAGGTGTGTACATGGTGTGAGGGAGGGTGGGGAAAGGTGGGGAGGTGTTAGAAGGTGTGGGGGGGAGATGTGGGGGAGGGTGGGGGAAAGGGTGGGAGGTATGTAGATGGTGTGGGGGAGGGGTGTGGGAAGTGTGGGGAGGTGTGTAGAAGGTGTGTGGGGAGATGTGGGGGAGGGTGGGGGGGAGGTGGGGAGGTATGTAGATGTGTGGGAGGTGGGGGGTGGGAAGTGTGGGGAGGTGTGTTAGAAGGTGTGGGGGAGATGTGGGGGAGGGTGGGGGAAGGGTGGGAGGTATGTAGATGGTGTGGGGGAGGGGTGTGGGAAGTGTGGGGAGGTGTGTAGAAGGTGTGGGGGAGATGTGGGGGAGGGTGGGGGAAGGGTGGGAGGTATGTAGATGGTGTGGGGGAGGGGTGTGGGAAGTGTGGGGGAAAGGTGGAGAGGTGTAAGGGATATGGGGGGAGGTGAACCTCGGGAACGTTGATAGCACAGCTTTTAGTCTTCGTCTGCTGCCTTTCCGTCTGCCAGTATCCTTGGGTATGGAACGTAGACAATTTGGGGAACGCCATGTAAGTAACCTCTAGTATCCAAATAGGGTCCTCCCTATGATTCTCTCCCATCAGTAGTCAGGGTAACTTTTAGTTATAATCCTGGATCATTCTGGTGTCCAAGTCGAGTCCTCCCTATGATTCTGTCTCCCATCAGTAGTCAGGGTAATTGTAGTTATAGTCCTGCATCACAAGTAGAGTCCTCCCTATGAGTCTCTCCCATCAGTAGTCAGGGTAACTGTAGTTGTAATCCTGCATCACTCTAGTATCCAAGTCGAGTGCTCCCTATGATTCTGTCTCCACAACAAAAAACCAACACACCAAAACCCCCAACCCCCACAACAAACAAACCACACCAACCAACACCCCAACCCCCACAACAAAAAACCCACACCACCAAAAACCACACCCAAACCCCCAACCCCCACAACAAAAACCCACACAAACCCCAAAAAACCCCACACCCAAACCCCAACCCCACAACAAACAAACCCACACCACACACCCCAACCCCCACAACAAAAAACCCACACACACCAAAACCCCAACCCCCACATAGTCAGGTAATTAGTTTAATCTGCACACTCTGTATCCAAGTGAGTCTCCTTGATTCGTCCCATCAGTAGTCAGGGTATGTAGTTATAGCTGCATCACAAGTAGAGTCTCCCTATGATCTTCCCATCAGTATCAGGGTAACTGTATTGTAATCCTGCATCACTTAGTACCAGTCGAGTGCTCCTATGATCTGTCTCCATGAGTCAGGTAATTGTAGTATGTCTGCATCACACTAGTGTCCAAGTAGAGTCCTCCCTATGAGTCTCTCCCATCAGTAGTCAGGGTAACTGTAGTTGTAATCTTGCATCACTCTAGTATCCAAGTCGAGTGCTCCCTATGATTCTGTCTCCCATCAGTAGTCAGGGTAACCTTTAGTTATATTCCTGCATCACTCTAGTATCCAAGTAAACTTTTAGTTATAATCCTGCATCACGTACCTTCCAAATCTGTTCAGTTTCTGATCTTATCGAGTAAAGATCTGCTCACACCATCCCACAATTCCAACTGTCTTGATTGTTTTTAGATCTAATAGGCCAGGAACATTAGGTCACAATTATAAGGCAGCTGGGAAAATATAGAGAAAGCTCTTTTTTTTCAGTGAAGGTTTATTGAAAATTCCAGAGTCATATTCTATAAACATTCCAAAAATTGGAATTTCAGAGGCGCAAATGGAACTAGATGGTTAATTAAGAAGTCATTCAAATGATATTGAACCTCTCGTCTGCAAACATTTCACGTAATTAACTAATGCTAGGATTAGTGTCCGCCCCCTGCCTAGATTATCTTAGTCATAAGGTTAGCTATTGTTTGTTCATATATTCTAGATATTCACAAACACAGCCAGTTGACGGTAACTATGTCGGTAACTAAGCAACTAATGGCAGAAATGAACTTTCGATATTTGTTCCCACCTAATCGGCAGTAACATTCTCAGTAATTACTTAAAGTAGCCTACATGGAATAACATTGTACCATCCCAGTAATAAATTGTCGGTATGTCAATCGTCGTGTTGTCAATTATGCGTAGACTCTATAGTTATACATAGATGTATAAGTGCTGTATAAGTATTATACGAGTATATTTATCAGTAAACTGATTATCCTTTAATGGTGCCTCTGGTTGCACCTTATCTGGACACCTCACAACTATTGACACTTAACAACTCAGGCGAATTGATATACATATATACAAATATATACAAATATACACATATAAACATATAGAAATATATACATATATATTCATGGGTTCATCTGTTTGCATGCACTATGTTATCACATTGCTACCGGGGGAGCAGAGAAGTAGGAAGCAGGAAGTGGGAATAACATAACTTTATTTCATGACAGGCAGGGTAACCGGCTGACGAGTGCAGCTCTACTCACTGCAGCTGTGAGTGACCGGTAACAAGGTCTGACATGCAAGTGAAGTTATGCAGGAATATTTCATAATAGTTTCCATGATAAATGAATACATTTCAAACATAATCACAGGACATTTCAATCATCATAACCAAATCATGTTTTTATCATCAGTCATCAATCAATCATCCATCATCAATCAGAAATCTACATCAATCCATATGTTTATTAATATGTTTCAATTTATTATCATGTCCATTTATTTGTTTTTTTGTTTTTTTCATTCATTTAATTTTGTTGCTTGGGTTTATTTTTTAAGATTGACTTAAGTACATTGGTTGTGGGTGTTGCTGCAATGGTGGGCCGTGTGCAAGTGGCTAATTGGAGGGTCGCAGGCGCGAGGCTTGGGTTTGGGGTTTGATGTTGGATTTGATTGGTTGAGGGGGTTTGGGGCCTTGGCCCGTGGCATGGCTTGTTGGTGTGAGTGGCTGGTGGAAGGGGCTGCTTACCTGTTCTCTGCACCCCCAGCAATGACAGCACATGAGTGCCACACATCATTTAACCCCATCGATGTGAATATGAATAACACCAGTACTCATCTATTTCATTATTCTTCTATTTCACCTTTGCCCATTCCTGCAAATACACCACATGTCGGCACACTCATGTCACCTGTTTGCTTGGAAGCTACAATACACACGTAATGCGTCCTTAGCAACACATGTCACAGTCGACACACTCACGTCGCCTGTTTACTGGGAAGCTACAGCACACATGCAATATTCCCATAGCTACACATCTCACAGTCAAAACACACATCACCTGTCTGCTGGGAAGCTACAACACACACAATATGCCCATAGCAACACGTGTTACAGTTAACACACTCACGTTGCCTGTTTGCTGGGAAGCTACAACACACACTCAATATGCCCATAGCAACACGTGTCACAGTCGACACACTCACATCGCCTGTTTGCTGGAATTTGGAAGGCTACAACACACACGCAATATGCCCATAGCAACACGTGTCACAGTCGACACACTCATGTCGCCTATTTGCTGGGAAGCTACAACACACACGTAATGCGCCCATAGCAACACATGTCACAGTCGACACACTCACGTTGCCTGTTTGCTGGGAAGCTACAACACACACATAATGCGCCCATAGCAACACATGTCACAGTCGACACACTCACGTTGCCTGTTTGCTGGGAAACTATAACACACACGCAATACACCCTTAGCAACATGTGTCACAGTTGACACACTCACGTTGCCCGTTTGCTGGGAAGCTACAACACACATGCAATATGGCCATAGCAACACATGTCGCCGTCGACACACTCACGTCGCCTGTTTGCTGGCATTTGGAATGGTACAACACACACGCAATACGCCCATAGCAAGATGTGTCACAGTCGACACATTCATGTCGCCTATTTGCTGGGAAGCTACAACACACACGCAATACGCCCATAGCAACACATGTCACAGTCGACACACTCACGTTGCCTGTTTGCTGGGAAGCTACAACACACACGCAATATGCCCATAGCAACACGTGTCACAGTCGACACACTCATGTTGCCTGTTTCCTGGGAAGCTACAACACACACGCTATATGCCCATAGCAACACGTGTCACAGTCGACACACTCACATCGCCTGTTTCCTGGGAAGCTACAACACACACGCAATACGCCCTTAGCAACATGTGTCACAGTCGACACACTCACGTTGCCTGTTTACTGGGAAGCTACAACACACATGCAATATTCCCATAGCTACACATGTCACAGTCAAAACACACATCACCTGTCTGCTGGGAAGCTACAACACACAAAATATGCCCATAGCAACACGTGTTACAGTTGACACACTCACGTCGCCTGTTTGCTGGAATTTGGAAGGCTACAACACACACGCAATATGCCCATAGCAACACATGTCACAGTCGACACACTCATGTCGCCTATTTGCTGGGAAGCTACAACACACATGCTATACACCCATAGCAATACGTGTCACAGTCGACACACTCACGTCGCCTGTTTCCTGGGAAGCTGCAACACACACACAATACGCCCTTAGCAATATGTGTCACCGTCGACACACTCACATTCCCTGTTTGCTGGGAAGCTACAACACACACGCAATACGCCCATAGCAACACGTGACACAGTCGACACACTCATGTCTCCTGTTTCCTGGGAAGCTACAACACACACGCAATACACCCACAGCAACACATGTCACAGTCTACACACTCACGTCGCCTGTTTGCTGGGAAGCTACAACACACACGCAATATGCCCATAGCAACATGTGACACAGTCAACACACTCATGTCGCCTGTTTCCTGGGAAGCTACAGCACACACACAATACGCCCATAGCAACACATGTCACAGTCGACACACTCACATCGCCTGTTTCCTGGGAAGCTACAACACACACACAATATGCCCATAGCAACACGTGTCCCATTCGACACACTGACATTGCCTGTTTGCTGGGAAGCTACAACACACACGTAATACGCCCATAGCAACACATGTCACAGTGTGCACACTCACATCGCCTGTTTGCTGTGAAGCTACAACACGCACGCAATACGCCCATAGTAACATGTGACACAATCGACACACTCACATCACCTGTTTGCTGGGAAGCTACAACACACACGCAATACGCTCATAGCAGTGCTCATAGCAGTGCGTACAGACTTTGTGGCACGAGCATGCCCTACCCATGTAGTACCGGAAGTCGTGATTAACGCCCATCACGTGTCCCCGCGTAGAACGTGACATGGGTCACGTGGGAAGAGTCGGCATGAACAGTGAGCGACCCTCCTGTTCGGTGGGTGGGTGAGGCGGGTGGTGTTGCCATGTCAATCCCTAGTTCATTACACGGAAGTCAAAGTTCTTAATTTTACTACCGATGTATATATAATATATGCAATATATCTATTATGTATTCTATATATTAGATATATTACTATTATATACGGTGGTCGAATCAGTAGAGTGCAAACTTCCTGTGGAGAAGGTTGGGAGTTTGAATCCCAGTCGAGTCAAACTAATGACAAAATTGATACTCGTCGCTACTTAAAGTTGCATAGTCTGACAGTTTTGAATTTCTGTCATTGTCTGAGATAAATATATTAGGTTGATCGTTATAATCTACCGTACTTTAGTTGGAAATAACTTTATTTTAAATGGAAAACTCTTTGAGATATTTGAAGTGCAAACATGCAAAATTAATTTTGTCAAGCATGTTAAAATTCTAACACCACAGGGTTCTGCAGCAACAGATTCTATTAAATTGTCTCAGTATTCCCTTCTATGTGGTGACAAATGTTTAATATGTGCACCAGTATCTGAGTTGGATATAAAATCAGATTGACATAATTGTTTTGGTCTTAGAAATTGTATGTTTTCATCGGACTATGCAGCTTTAACCTGACGCTCGTCATTAATAGGATAGGACAAAGACTGGTTAGCTCAGTATGTGACTGAATGGGGAATCGTGTCATGGTGCCAGCGGCTTGGTCTCCCACTGGGGCAACGCTATAAAGTCTCCATGAGTGTGCACTGTCACAAGTCAATGTCCATCATGATATGATCATAGATGTTGCCTGGACGTAACACTCCAACAAACATATATTATATACAGTAAAACCTCTCTAACCCATCACATCCACAGATCAACCACTGCCCTATATCGATCGCTTTATTTCACTTCAGTAACAAAGTAAGTGAAAGAAGAATAACAGGCTATTTAATATGTTTTGAAATGCATGAACATTTTATTCAATTAAAATATTTCTTTGCAAAAAAAAAAAAAAGACTGGCGCCGATATTTAGTTTCTTTTGTCTTCAATATACACCTCCGATCACCGACCACTTTCTTTATTTGTGCATGTCTGCTGGTTGGTTGTTGGAGTTTTATGTCCTGGCAACATCTAAGGTCATATCAGGACGGGTACTGTCTTGTGACAGTGCGAAACTCATGGTGACTATATAATGCTGCCCCACTGTGAAATCAGGTCACTGCCACCATGAACTGATATCCCACTCAGTCACATTATCCTGACACTGAGCTAACCAGTCCTTGTCCTACCCTATTAATGCCAGGAGCCAGGTTAGGAAGCGAGAAGTATCAATTATAAATTCATTGGTTTGGGTCAACCGGGAACCAAACTCCCAACCTTCCGAACACGAGGCGTGCGCTCTACGGATTAGGACACCGTTTCGGTAGGTACATGTCTGTAGCGGGGGAACAAATAACATCATAAACATTCTTATTCAATTTTCATTTTGGTGTAAATAAAAATGATTTATCGCGAAAATTTACTTTCTTATGTTTTCAATTTACCCACACCACACCACACCACACCACACCATAACCCCAGACCCCTACACCGCCGCATTCTCTGTATCTGTTGTGGACCGCCCCCCACCCCCCACCGCCACCCCACCCCCCACCCCACCCCCACCCCCACCCCCCACCCCGACCCCCACCCCCACCCACCCCCACCCACCCCCACTTACTCCCCCGTCCCTTCAAAAGAAAATGTGCAAAGCCTGGTACACACATCCCGGATAAAACCTAAAAACACCCGTTTCGCGACTAAAGTTTGGCTTTTCGTCGGTTTCAGTCTTTAGGTATGTGACCCCCTAACACACGTGAGCCTTGCGATTCGTGACTTAAAACTCAGTTTTAGGTCTTACGACTGGAATCGCATGAGATTCGAAAAATGAATCGGGCCGTTCGAGAAACGGTATATGTGAGCGCCCAGTCGTATCTTATATGGTATATGTGTGATACCCGCTGATCGGTCCCATCCCAGTTTTTACCGGCAGCCAATCATAGGGCTAGATATCATCATGTGACTTTGTCCATACACAACCAACAAAAATGGCGGAATGGACAGCTGAAGCAGAGGGAACGATGGTTGAAATGTGGCAAATTCGGCTATGATGTCTCCAGTGCTGATTATTCAAACCGAGTAAAGAGGAATATTGCGTTGGTTGAAATTACTGCTGCAGTCGGACAGTCAGGTAAGGCCCTGTTTTCTGATAGCATTGATAGGTTGGCACATGCTGTCGCACAGACTTTGTCAACAATGGGATAAAACACTATGGTAGAGAGACCATAGATGCATTTATTTACATCATGTATTTAAATATTTCGGGGGGTGGGAATATTGTTAGCCTCAGGTGATACCAATGGAAAGAGCTTGACTGGAACTTAATCTTGGTAGCCATATAATTTTTCTAAAATAAATATCAAGAAAGTATTGTTGAATTGCACCCATCCCACCAAACCCCACCAACCTCAGTACTCCCCCCAACCACCTCAACCACCACAACCACCCTCACACACTCCAACCACCTCAACCACCCTCAACCGTCCTCACTCACCCCACCAACCTTACTACTCACCTTCAACCACCTCAACCACCTTCACACAACACAACCACCTCAACCCTGCTCACACACCCCAACCACCTCAACCACCCTCAACCATCCTCACTCACCCCACCAACCTTACTACCCACCCTCAACCACCTCAACCACCACAACCACCCTCACGCACCACAACCACCCTCACGCACCACAACCACCTCAACCACGCTCACACACCACAACCACCCTCACACCACAAACCACATAAACCACCCTTGCAACCACCTAAACCACCTAAGCCACCATCACAC
The DNA here is from genome assembly GCA_030323885.1 of Branchipolynoe longqiensis. NCBI lineage: Eukaryota > Metazoa > Annelida > Polychaeta > Phyllodocida > Polynoidae > Branchipolynoe > Branchipolynoe longqiensis. The sequence continues at coordinate 20,020,278 of CM059202.1, forward strand.
CACAACCACCTCAACCACCCGACACACCGTAACAACCTCAACCACCCTCACACACCACAACCACTTCAACCACCCTCACACACCACAACCACCTCAACCACCCTCAACCGTCCTCACTCACCCCACCAACCTTACTACTCACCCTCAACCACCTCAACCACCACAACCACCTTCACACACCACAATCACCTCAACCACCCTCACACACCACAACCACGCTCACACCACAAACCACATAAACCACCCTCGCAACCACCTAAACCACCTAAACCACCATCACACCACAACCACCTCAACCACCCTCTCACACCGTAACCACCTCAACCACGCTCACACACCACAACCACCCTCACACCACAAACCACATAAACCACCCTCACAACCACCTAAACCACCTAAACCACCATCACACCACAGCCACCTCAACCACCCTCACACACCACACCCACCTCAACCACCACAACTACCCTCACACACCACAACAACCTCAATCACCCTCAGATACCACAACTAACTCAACGACCCTCTCACACCCAACCACCTCAACCACCCTCTCACACCGTAACTAGCTCAACCACCCTCACACACCACAACCACTTCAACCACCCTCTCACACCACAACCACCTCAACCACCACGACCACCCTCACACACCGCAGACACATCAACCACCCAACCATCACAAACCACCGCAACCACATCTACCCTCACCCACCCTCACCCACCCTTACCCTACCTCACCCACATTCACCATCCCTCACCCTCCCTTACCCACCCTCAGGCACCTTCACCCTCCCTCACCCACCCATACCCGCCTTACCCTCCCTCACCCACCCTCACCCACATTCACCCTCCCTCACCCTCCCTTACCCACCCTCAGGCACCTTCACCCTCCCTCACCCACCCATACCCGCCTTACCCTCCCTCACCCACCCTCACCCACATTCACCCTCCCTCACCCTCCCTTACCCACCCTCAGGCACCTTCACCCTCCCTCACCCACCCATACCCGCCTTACCCTCCCTCACCCACCCTCACCCACATTCACCCTCCCTCACCCTCCCTTACCCACCCTCAGGCACCTTCACCCTCCCTCACCCACCCATACCCGCCTTACCCTCCCTCACCCACCCTCACCACTCACCCTCCCCTCACCCTCATTCCCCCCTCCACATTCACCCTCCCTTCACCCACCCCCAACCGCCCTCACCCTCCTCACCCCCCCACCCTCACCCACCCTCATACACCCCAGCCCACCTTCACCCTCACCTTCCTTCACCCTCCCACATCCACTCCTCACCCACCTCACCCTCCCTCACCCACCTTCACCCACCCTCACCTTCCTTCACCCTCCCTCACCCACCTTCACCCTCCCTCACCCACCTTCACCCTCCCTCACCCAGCCTCATCCTCCTCACCCATCCTCACTAAAGCTAAGACAGGGAAATTCCAGGACCAGGCGCACTTGAGTTACGACCTAGCAATAAGAAAGTTAGCTACAGTTGACGGTTACGAGGCCTTCTGCGCTGGTAATCCGGAACTGGCAATACAGTACTATGGTTTTGAATCTATGCGGGGCACCTCATCCAAAGGGGCTAGTAGCAGTTATATATATTTCTGTTGTATCATATATGATGTAAAACGTATTATACTAGTATAAATGGTCAGAGGGGAATAAATGTTCTGACTTACTCCTGGCCTGACGCATTGGAACCCCCCCCCCCCATGGCGGTGTTTGTAACCGGGTGCCCCCCCCCCACACACACACACTTACATCACCCACTCATGTGTGTGTGTATATATATATACACATATATAAGTTATAATATGAGAGAAACTTAAAACTACTGTATTAGGAAAGTTCAAGTCTACTCCTTTTTTCCTTCTTTTTTGTTTCTTTTTTATTTGTTTTTTTTTGTTTTGTTTTGTAATTATTGTTCCTGGTGGAGAACGTTCCTGTGACGTGTTGACACGTGTTCGTGACGTTTGCCTGGCGTGTCTATGAGTAGTATGACGCGTGTCGTGTTTATGACGTCACAGTTTGGTAGTGACGTGTTTATGGCGGCAGTAGTTATGGGATATGAAAGGCGCAATGTGAGTATGAATATGTGCGACCAGCCCCAGCCGTTATATTGATTGGTTGTTGGAGTTTTACTTCCTTGCAACATCTAAGGCCATATCAGGACGGGCCGTTGTATTGGACACACGGCAGTGTCAGTCAGACCGCCCACGTGATCACGGGTGGCCGTGTGTGTGTGTGTGCATGTGTGTGCATGTAGGGATGTGTGTACATGAGTGTGGGTTTGTGTACATGAGTGTATTTGTGTAAATGTGTATATATATATATAATGTACTTATATCTATTATGGCCCTGTCACACTACGACGTGACTACGTCAGCGTAGGCAGAACGTGAAAATAATTATATTACGTTGACGTTATGGGCGTAATATGCAAATTGTGGACGTGAGCGTAACGTGAAAGTAACGTTGGTGTACGTCGTGACCTTAGCTGTAACGTGACAACGTTAGGGGGGAGGTGTAATTGGCGACGTGACCGGGCGTTAGTGTAACGTGAGCGTAACGTCGCCGTAACGGGTGCGACGTGGACGTAACGTGACCGTAACGCCAACGTAACGTGACCGTAACGTGACCGTAACGTGACCGTAACGTGACCTAACGTGACCGTAACCGTGACCGTAACGTGACCGTAACGTGACCGTAACGTGACCGTAACGTGACCGTAACGTGACCGTAACGTGCAAAAAGCTGCCCACACCTTGCTCCCACCCGGGCCGTCGGTCTGACGTGACATAACGTGACTCTAACGTCATTTACGCTGCTATAACGATCGCGGAACGTCTACCTAACGTCATTGTCACGTCATCCCGACGTGACGGCTTCACGTCGTGATACGTCGAAAGTTTTGAACAGGTTCAAAACCTTGACGCGCGCCGACGTAACACGACGTAATATGACGTAGCTCGACGTCACTCTAACGTCATTATGACGTCATCATAACGTAACCCAACGTACGGCAACGTAATGACGAAAAATCGTCACGTTAGGCTCACGTTGGCTCGTTACGTCGTAGTGTGACAGGGGTATTATACAGATACATAAATATGCACACATGCATATATACACAAACATATATAGACACATGTGTATGCCTATTTACATGCACACATATACATGCATACATGCACACATGCACATATATACATGCATATATAGATATAGACATGCACCAATGCATACACATATACACAGTTATAACCCTGTCACACTACGACGCATCACGCAAGCGTGCGCCGACGTAGGTGATTTTGCGCCAATACGTCAGCATGTCGACGTTTGCGCGATGCGTCCTAATGCCTAGTACACACCTCCCGTATACGATCTAAAACTGCCCGTTTCACGCATAAAACTGAGTTTTAGTCGTTAGGTGTGCGACCCCCGCGCACACTAGACGCTTGCGATTCGCGTATAAAACTAAGTTTTAGGGCTTACAACTCGAATCGCAACCGATTCGAAAAACGAATCGGCCCGTTCGAGAATCGGTATATGTGAGCGGTCAGTCGTATCGTATACGGTAGGTGTGTGCTAGTCGGTGATCGATCGCGTCGGGGTTTTAACGCATCAGCCAATCGCCGGGCCGGGAAGGGTCATGTGACCGTGTCCATACAAAAACGATGCAAAATGGCGGACTGGACGAACGAGGCGGAGGTAGCAATGGTAGAGATGTGGCAAACCATGCCGTGTCTGTTTGATGTGTCCTGCCAAGACTATTCCAACCGGGTCAAGAAAGTCGGTGCGTTGGCGGCGATCTCCGCAGAAATTGGACAGTCAGGTACGCCCGTTTTTCCCAATAATATTGTAATTTTTGTTTGTCGTCATTGTTGTGAAATGCGCCGGTGGTTGAAAATGGCTTCTGCTTAGGTCGTCGCTCTCACATGAAAATTACATTAAGTTATTGGTTTTCAAATCAAAGTTAGCGGGGTAACAGTAACACATCGGTAGAGAATAAATGTTCTTTCTTTATTTGTCTTATTCACGAAAAGGCCAGTTTTTGTGTCGTTGACAAGTTTACAAAAAAGGCTACTGCAAATTACCTGTAACTAATCGCGAAACGTAATCGCGGAACGGCCATAATGGCCATAAATAATCAGCTAAATGACCCACAAAATTGTTATAATCGTGAAACGGCTCGCGTTGTATGTCAACATGCCGAAAAATATTATACAATACAATACAAGACGGGTATAATTTGTTTTTACAGCGTCGTCCATCCAGAAACGGATGACGAATCTCCGAACCCAGTATACACGCTTTCGTAAACAAACGGCCTCGGGTTCAGCAGGGAAGCGTCTGACCGCCCGTCAAAAATGGATCCAGACGTCGCTGTCGTTCCTGGCACCCCATTTGCAGCGACGGCAGAGTGTCAGCAACCACCTACTACCGTCGCCAAGATGCAGTCAAGAAAGTGCTGAGGTAACGATACTTATCTAATTATAAAGTAATGGTTTATTTAAAATTTATACAAAGTTTATTTAAAAAATATACAAATATACATATATTTCCGATAGACTACGTATGACCACAGATCGAGAAGTCTTGCTGGTAGTCCAAAAGTTTTACACTAGTTAAGCCATATATACAGTCTAGATCATGGCCGACTGCCACGGGACTGACCCTGTCGCTGAGTTCACATATTCGACGAGGTAATCCCGTTGTGTCTTGGCCCGTTGCGTTGAGTTGGTCCCCGATGGGAATGTCGCCTGACGTAGCACGCGATCGTTTCTCCATGACCCGGGAGTAACCGAGTGCGTCGCAGGGTCTTCGTAGTCAGCTGTTGCTGTGGTGCCGATCTTTTCCCGCAGGAAATTGTGTAGGGCGCAGCCCGCCATGACGATCTTCTCGACTTTGTCCGGCGCTAATGCTATGTTCGTCAAAAACACTCTGAACCTGTTGGACAGGATTCCGAACGCATTTTCAACAACACGTCGGGCGCGCGACAGCCGATAATTATAGATCCGGTGATCCATCCGCATGTCTCTGTGGCTGAACGGCTTCATCAAATACTCTTTGAGGGGAAAGGCATCGTCCGCCACAATGTAATGCCCCAAAGGCCGATCATCCTCGCAGTCGCGAAACGGACGGTATATGTGCGCACACCCGATTGGTATATGTGAGCACCCCCTGTCGTCAGTTTTAAGTCGCAAACGGGATGGACCGAGTCGTGACCCGTTGCGTCGGCCATCCAGTTTTAGTGCGCGAATCGTATACGGTAGGTGTGTACCGGGCATAATGTGACAGGGCCATCACATGTGTATGCATACATGTAATACATACATGCATATATTACATGTGTGTGCATACATGTAATACATACATGCACATATTACATGTGTATGCATACATGTAATACATACATGCATATATTACATGTGTATGCATACATGTAATACATACATGCATATAAACATACATACATTCATACGTACCTACCTACTTATATATGTATGTATATGGGCGTGCATGTATGCATTTATCTATATGTGTATGTGTGCATGTATGTGTATGCATGTAAGTATCGCTGTATACACATGTACATATATTTGTGCATATTTGCGTTCATATATGTATGCGTGAGTGCATATTTATGTGTATGCATCATACATTGTATGTGTTATGTATGTATATGAATGTGCAGAAGTGCATTTATGTATATATCATGTATGTGTGCGTGCATCTATGTGCATGCATATAAGTAGGACTGTATGCACCTGAGCATGACTGCATGTGCAGGGGTGCATATATACGTATGTTTGCATGTATTTATGTGTATATGGATGTGTATGTGTGCATGTATGTACATGTGTATATGTATATATGTATGGTTGTAAGTATGTGTGTATGTGTGTATTTATGAATATGTGTAGCTGTATGTATGAGCATGTATATATTACATGTATGCATGTAACTATGTGTGTACATATGTAAGTATGTGCGTATGTCTATATATGTGTATGTGTGCATATTTATGCATATGTGTATGTGTGCATCAGTTTGTTTATCTATGTGTGTATGTATTGTATATATGTGCATATCATTGTTCTTCTGGTGCAAGCTATCAAACTGTATTAAAATATAACACGTTATGTTGAGTTGCAAACAAGAGTTGGGATACCTAATATCTACGTATGTGTGTATGTATATGTATATGTATGCGTGTGCATATGTATATATGTGTGTATGTAACTTAAGTATGTATGTATGTATATATGCATGTGTATATGTGCATATATGTGTGGATATGTGTGTATGTATGTGTGAATGTATATACATGTGTGAATGTAAGCCACCAACTATTCTACTGAATATCAGAATAAACCCAAGTGGGGTAGCAGATTAACATTACAGCAGCACTATAAAGCTGTTGTCAATGCGCACTGTCATTAAATTCAAAATCCCCATTGGAAATTGCCTTAGATGTTGCTAGGACGTAAAACCCTGATCACTCACCTGGCGGTACATCTGCTACCGGGGCAACAGTTGAACGGTAAAATAGTCATCGCCTCATGCCATATGAATATGCTTACCACATACCAGCTTATCCATGTACTATGGTGATAATACTGATATGGTTAAATGAAGGCCATTGTGTTTATTCTTTATCCACATCAGATGGTGAGTGATTTGCACTGACACTGGACAATATGGCTGAATTGGTAAGAAAACTGACAGTTCATGGGTTTAAAACCCAACTGAAACAAACCAAATGGCAATGACTTACAAAATGTACCTAGCCTGGCACTTGGCATTAATAGGATAGAGTTAGCTCAGTTTCAGGATAGTGTGACTGAGTGGTACTTTCCCACATGGGACCAGATGCGGTGGCTGAATGTGTAGAGCGCAGGTTTCCCGGGAGTTCGAATCCCAGCTTAGTCCAGCCAATGATACATAATATATCATACCGTATATGGTATATTATATATGGTATGTGGTATGTGATATATATACATATCATATATAATATAGAATACATATTAAATAGTAAGCACCGCATAACACACAATTTACAATATATACTCCACAATATGTAACACGCAATATACCTCATATTATATACAATACGCAACATGTAATGTAGACAATGCAATATTAAATGTAAGATAATTAACCCACAACAAACAATATATTTGTACCATTCAAGTGGGAGATGCACCTTGGGTTTCTTCGGTTCAGATACAATATAGTTCCTATAGCAATATACAATAACACTACCAGCAACAGCAGCAGTTGACTGCGGCTGGGTGTGGATTGGATGGGGTTGGACTTTAGCGTGGTTCGAAGCATCTACATTGTGGAGGTAAAGGTGGGGGGTAATTCAACCGGAAGTGTGGATTGCACCTACCTTGCGTGATGAGGGTACAAAAGGTACAAGCAACTGCCAGCAGGAAGCGGTCTGTTTTGCTTGCGTCTGCAGTCTTTTTTCCTTCTGGTATCGCCATCGTTAACTTTTTATTCTGTTAATCCACTCAGATAAAAGCAGTTCAGATTGAGCAGCGTATTTCATTTCAGACAGACACTTTCGCAATGATATAACTTATATGAGTGCTTGCTTGTTGGATCTCTGGATTAAATGAAGTAATTCAGTGTCATCATACTGGATGGCTGACGGTCATCAGCATTGTTGATAGAACATGGTTAGATGTCATTGCTAGCAGCCATTATTGCAGTGTGCAGCTTTTGCATGAGAACCGACTCTATGTATCAATATTGCAAAAGCTTCCGGCTCTTCAATCCGTCGCCGTGGTATTGGATTAGTCTGGAATCACGCAACTTGATCTAACATCTGAATAGATGATCCACTCCGCAATTGTTGGCATTCGCTTTAATCCTGCACTGCGCAGAGCATGATCACGCAGTTGGGTGCTAATGCCAGAGAACTATAAAGCACACCTGCATATATTATTAACATATATATGTGTGTGTCTGTGTGTAAATGGGGTGTCTTCAGAGATTGCTAATATAATGCCAACACACAAAGCAGCCAGCAAACTTGCAAGCCTTTTAAAGTAATGTCCATTTGATACTGCCAATATCAGATGGGAAACAACAGTTTCATCCAAGGTTTAAGCAACACTGAACCTCACAAGGTACTTGCATTTGTGACCACCTGGGAATAGGCACTGTGAGATCCCCCAGACATCCTGATACAGGCTTATAAGTTATATTGAATCAAATCAGTAGCGTATAAGTAATAGTTGAGCCTCGTCAGAACTGGAATTGATGACCACTTGGGAATATGGAATATGACTATGACTATGAGGTGCCAGAGACATGCTACAGTTAATAGCTTTCCGAATCGGTAGCCACTGAATGTCTATCTGGAAATACAAAGTGTCATAGACATCCTTACACCAGCTTATCGCCTACCAAAGTAGTATTCGATAAGTGAGATGTGAAGTTGGGAAATGGTATCTGTGTAGATAGAGGTAATATCCAGTGGTGAATAATTGAGTGCTTAAACTTCCTCTCTGTGTGTTCTGTGGGTGATCTATTTAATATGCAGTATCTAACTATATGAATATAAAGCCACTTAGAGCTGGTTGTCAGGAGAGGAGTGGTTGCCGACTGTGGCGGTGAGTGCCTCCACTGTTCCAGCTCCCCTCCACAGGCAAGCTGCAGCAAGACGTGCAGTCAGTTACCTTTAATACACTGCACATCAGCGCGCTGGTGCACCTGTGACACCCGCCCAGGTCCCCTTACATGCCACAGTGCGGGCGCCGGGTGGACCAGTGTAGCTGCCCGCCACCTGCTCCCAGACACGGCCTTTTAGCTATGTAGGTCACGACTTCCTGTTGGTTCCAGGCCGCTCCCGTCGCCATGGTAACGGTGGGGGTTGCGAGCACGAGGGTGAGGGGTGACTCTCCGGTTATGATGGTTAGTTCGCACTCACGACACCAGGGGTAGGGCGCGAAAGGCTGGATTCTTTCTTTGGGTTGGTATGTATGAATGTATGTTGTTTGTTGGGGTCACGTCCTAGCAACATACACGGTCATATCAAGACAGGGGTATGTATGTGTCCATGTATGTGTATCCATATTTTATGTATCTATTTACATACATATGTACATATACATGTGTGTATGTGTGTATGTATGTATGTATGTATGTGTGTATGCATGTATGTATGTACATATGCATGTATGTAGGTGCATATGCATTTATGTATGTATTTGTGTATGCATGTGTGTAAGAATGTATGAATGTATGTAGGAGTGTAGGTATGTATTCATGCATCATCAGCCTATCCATTACAACCACATCTATATATTCATATACGCCCTGTGCACACATCCACACACACACATCCATGCAAATGCATACATCCATACACACATCACACACATCCATACATCCACAGACCCACATGCAAGTCTATGTCCACACAAGTACATGCACAGACCACACTCACCACACACACACCTCGCATGTCTCACTGTCGACGAAACGCTAAATAGTAACCAATTAAATCAAACACGCAACCAGCATCAAAAATGAAGTCCATGAACAATTAGAACGAAAGAACCAAAAACCAAATCACATGACTCAACAACAACAGTGGCTTTCCACCTGTACCCCCCCCCCCTTTTCCCTTCCCGTCTTGTTCTTCCCTCTTCTTATCACCCCTTCTCCCACAGCTCCCTCTTCCACCTCTCTCCTCCATCTACCTGCGTTATCTCTCTCTTACATCTCACCCTTCTCCCCTTACCCATCTTTCCTTCCTTCATCTCTCCTCTCCCTACGGACCCGACCCTTCTCTCTCCCTCCGCCCCTCCTCCCCTCCTCCCTTCTCCTCCCTTCTTTCTCTCATCTCTTCCTTCTACACCTTCTCCTTTTCCCCCATCTCTCTCCCTTTCTTCTCTTCTCTCTCTCTCTCTGCCTTCTCTTTCCCTTTTGTCCACCTACCTATTCACATTGCCTCACAGACAGGTACGTGGGGGAAGGACGATTGCATCAGGGAGCCTAGGTAGTATGATGGATTTTTTGTACATCAAATTAGTTGATTAAGCAGGGTAGATTTCAATAGCGGACAATAGGTTTTCCTCATTACACTGCTCCTTGCCCTATACTAATAATGCCGAGCACCAAGCTAAGAAGTGACAAGTATCAATTTTTAAGTCATCGGTTTGACTCGACCAGGGTTCAAACCCATGGGTTCGAATCCATCGATCTACCAAAACGGGATAAGGACGCTCAACTGATTCGGCCACCACCCTGTCTGGGTTAACACACCAGCCCCGGAATGGCAAGAAGGGTGGTGTCAAATCTTGCTCTTGGCGCAATATTTCCCCATTTTCATCACCATGATTTCTGTTGGTTTAAATCCGACCCTCTGCATTAGTTCTTACATTTGACGTTAGGTGTCAGGTTGGTTGTAAAAATCGTCAAGTTGTGCCCGAGCATTCACACTATTCACATGTGACCTAATTAGGCATCAGAACAAGGTTGCGTACGCGTCGGGTATTGGAAATGACAGTAAGACACTGCTGTGTGCTGATGTGTATGAACTACGACAGAAATTAAAGGAGTAAAATTTTAAGATATTCACTTTTTATGCTATCATATTCATTTTTGCATACATTTTCTCTATCTATTGGTCAATTTTCATGAAGCTTGAGTGATGATCGGATGCATTTCAGTAGGCAATGTCAACAATGTTGCTCACCCTGGTTACCAATCTTTTCTTACATTCAAAATTGCATAACTATCTTAAAGCTGCATAGTCCGATGAAATATCAAATTTTCAAAACCAAGCCAATTATCTAGATTTGATTTTACATATCTAACTTAGATACTGATGCACCTATTAAGTATTTGTTTCTGTGTAGAAGGCAATACTGAGTCAATTTAACAGAACCTGTTACTGCAGAGGTCTATGGTGTCAGAGTTTTGGCAAGCTTGCCAAGACTAATTTTCCATGTTTGTACTCAAAATATCTCAAAAGTTTACCATTTAAAATAAAAGTAACTTTGAACTAATGTAAAGTAGATACTAGTGATCGATCTAATGTTTTTATCTCAGAAAGAAATACAGAAATTCAAAACCATCGGACTAGGCAACTTTAATATATATATATTTTTTTAATATATTTTAACCCTTTTAAAGCTTTTATTAATTTGTAATTACTAAGATGAGTTATTTAACTGTGTTACACAGATAACTACGCTGACAGTGCTGCATGGTACATGATACCACCATAACTATGCAGACTTGAAGTTGACAGTCACATTGTAGTTAAAGAATTGGAAAATCACCATTGCAAGGGTCCCCCAATCTTCGTGAAAATTGGCCAATAGATAAAAAACAGGTATGCAAAGATGAATATGGTAGTTTCACAAGTGAATACCCTGAAATTTGAGTGATTTCGAGAGGTATTGGTCGACGAAGAAATATTCACATCACTTTTCATACATCGGCTCCTCGCAGATGCGTACATGGCCTTGGTATGGTTTCAACATGGCCACGGCATGAATAGCGACAATGGGGATCTTTCAGTTTGCATAACTCTCTCATCAAATGGCGCACCATGCCAGTCTCGTGTCTTGTGGAGGTGTAGGGGTGTGATGAGTATTTTGTTGTTTGTGGTGGGGGTGTATGGGGATTCATGGGTTTGTGGTTGGGGGATCACAGTGTGGTGAGTGGATATGGTGGGGTGGGTGTGGTTGGGGTGTAGGTGTGTGTGGTGGGGCGTATGTTTGTGTGGTGGAGGTGTAGGGGTGTGGTGAGGATTTTGGTGTGTGTGGTGGGGGTGTATGGGGATTTAGGAATGTGTGGTGGGGGTGTAGGTGTGTGTGGTGAGTGGGTATAGTGTGGTGTAGGTTTGTATGGTGGTGTGGGTGGGGTGTAGGTGTGTATGGTGGGGGTGTTGTGGGGGTGTATGTTTGTATGGTGTAGGTGTAGGGCTGTGGTGAGGATTTTGCTGTGTGTGGTGTGTGGGGGGGGGGGGATTTAGAGGGTGGGAGTGAGTGGATGTGATGTGGTTGGGGTGTAGGTGTGTATGGTGGGTGGGTGGTGGGGGCATATGTTTGTGTGGTGGGTGTGTTGTGGAGGTGTAGGGGTGTGGTGAGGATTTTGGTGTGTGTGGTGGGGGTGTATGGGGATTTATGGGTGTGGTGTGGGTGTAGGGGTGTGTGGTGAGTGGGTATGGTGGGGGCTTAGGGATGTGGTGGGGGTTTAGGGATGTGGTGGGGGTGTATGTGTGTGTGGTGGGGGTTGATGGTGTGTGTGGTGGGGGTGTAGGTGGTTTGTGGTGGAGGTGTAGGGGTGTCTTGCAGAGCGGCACCTCACAATCTTTAGCATCCCTAAACCCCCACCACACACCTACACACTCACCACATCCCTAAACCCCCACCACACACCCCACCACACACATCTACCCCCTACAACCCACCACACACACACCTATACCCCCAGTACCCCTTACCACACCACACCAACACCACCAGACACACCACACCTACACCACGCACACACACCTACACCCTCACCACACACACACACCTACGCCCTCACCACACACACCTACACCACCACCACACACACCTACACCCCACCACATCCCAAAACCCTCCACCACACACCTACACCCCCACCATACACCTAAGCACTCACCACACACCTACACCCCCACCACATCCCTAAATGCCCACAACACACCACCACCCACACCACACACCTGCACCTTTCTATCTAACCATGATGGCTGTCTTGGACCAGTATTGCAGTTTCCCAGGGACACCAGTTTGCCAGGGACACATTGCTTCTGCGCATACGTAAAAATCGAACAGCATCATCACTAACCTTATAAATTTAATATAAAGTTTTTGGTAAAGATGTTTTCTATACGTGTACCAAACGATTTGTTTCTAGGTGGTGTCGTTTTAGAGATATTTAACTTTTCCTGTATTTTCTGTATGAAGATTGATCACGGCCATTGACAAAGCCTTGAGTTGGACGGTACGCGCACTGAAAAACATTAGTTTTATTCAAAATTAATAGAAATCAAGAACCCTAACCTTATCAATTTAATATAATCTTAATGGTAAAGATGTTTTCTATATGTGTACGACGCGATTTGTTTCTAGGTGGTGTAATTTTAGAGATATTTGATTATTTCTGTATGAAGATTTGCTCACGGCCATTGACAATGCAATTGAATGGAAATGTCCCTGGCAAACTCCATTCCCTCAGAATCCGCAACACCGGGAACAGGTGCTGCCACCAAGTGTATAGCGAAAGAAATGGATCCTGAAAGGTCCCCATTGAACTCTCTAATTCATCTACCAAAGACCAGTTGGCGCCACAAGCGATGTCCGCCAAATTGATGACATCACGCGGTTATGGCCTCAACTATTATCAAAGATGATGACATTTTCGCCTCTCAAGAATTCACCCTCCCAATGGATAGTGTCTGTTGTGATTCAGAACGATTAATAACACAAATATATTTCACATTTTAGACGGATCCAAATTAGGATGTAGAAAATTGTTAATGATGGAAAGATTAATAGCCATCTGCTTAGGAAGGCAAATTATTCATATGAATACAATATGCGAAAACAAAGTGCAAGTGACAAAAAGAATAATATGTAAGTTGATTGAAACAGGGGAACTTTTCAGCGATGTCAAGTCGTCATTGGTTTGACTCGTCCATGATTTGAAACTAGGGTTCGAATCCCACGACCTACCAATATGGGGGCGGCCACTCAATTATGTAGGCCCTACATGTGAATATATATTGAGCCAGCAACACAATTGTTTACTGAACTGTCAAAAAAAAGTGCTCGGTGGTGTTGTTTTGTATGTCATATAGATCCTAGCCGACCTAGGCAACAAAGAGCATATTTCTGGCAGGGAATTCAAACGTCCATTCTTTTTTTAATAATCGTATTTTATTTTAAATACGCTCTTTCAGTGTAAAATAGGAGAAACTTTAGAATCGATTTTGTTGTTGTTATTTGATCTTTGAAACGGGGGAATATCAAAACAATAACTTTTTTTTGTGTTTAAACATGTGGCCATTTGAGAATATGCTACATATGCACCAGATTTTCAATTTAATTCAATAAATTGTATTCCGAAATATTATATCCACACAAAAGCTAGAATTAAATGAAATGAGTGTGCATTGCATATTTCTCCAATGTAAACTCAATGGTGATAACCATTTTGCATGTGGGTACACTCCATGGAATAAACATAGAATAATACAAGAATGCCTTGATTCACTACATACTCATTTTAATATGTTATTGTTTGCTACACATACTTTTTTAACACTGTTCTCATTATATTTGCAACGTTTAATGGTTTGAGCTGTTGTACAAACAAAAGCAACAGAAACATTTTTTCATAAAAAATCAAATAAAAAGAAAGCAAGAAGGAATGCAAGAGATTGGTGAGAAAACAAGAAACAGGTCTCGAGAGTCATGCGCATAGAGAGGCGGACAAAGAACCCAAGAGAGAGCGGAAGAGATAGGAGAGGGAGAGAGAGATGGGTATACAGAAACACACAGAGACAGACAGGGAAATACCGAGAGAACAGAGAGGAAACAGGTAAGACAAGACTGTGACAAATAGACTGAGCGAGATAGAAAGGGAGAGAGGAGAGAAAGTATGTGAGAGGAATGATTGAGGGGAAGGGTCGAGGATGGGACAGGGGAGAGTGAGGAGGAGAGAAGCAGTGTGAGAGAGGAGACAGAGATAGGGATATAAGAGCGAAATGAGAGAGTGTGAGAGAGGGGATCGAGACAGTTGGATACAGAGAAGAGAGAGGGTGAGAACAGTAGAAAAAAAGGAGAGGGAGAGAGGAGAGAGTGATGGAGAATGCGGAGATAGATATATAGGTAGATAGATAGAACAGTTGAGAGAGAACGCAGAGATACAGAGGGAGAAAAAAAGAGAACGGGAGAGAAGAGAGAGCATTGGAAAGAAAAGGGGAGAACAGAGAAAGAGAGAGTAAAACGTGGGTGAGAGAGACAGAGAAAAGGAAGACAGGGAGAGACACTTAGGGAGTTGGAGATATGGGGAGTGAAAGGGAGAGACATGGGGGTGGAGAGTGTGTGCGTGAGAGAGGGGGAGAGAGAGCGAGAGAGAGAGAGAGAGAGAGAGAAAGAGAGAGAGAGACCAGCTCTCTTGTCTAGCTAAACCTGAATGTGCGTGTCTCTTCTTGGACTTTGGCGAGGATCTGCTTTGACCCTGCCCTGTTTGTTGTCAATATTAAAACACCCATCGGAAATCCGACATTGACGTCGCTCTAAGCTACAAACCCTCAACAAGGTAACAAATCACTCGGACAGAAATGTGAACGAATCATACCAAGTTAACGCGGGCGTATTTAGACGGGACGAATTGAAACAAGTTTGATTTTGTTACTAGTGAGTGATAATTGGGAAGTTTAGTTAATCTCGTATGAAAAATACCATCTAGTAGATCTACCCTTCTGGGTTCAACCCTTTTTGAGCAAGAAATGCTCATTCTATTAGGCAAAGACGTAGACAAGAGATTCACCCCATACTTGTAGTTGGGATGAAAAACAACCTTGTATAGTATACAGGTGTAAAACATTCCGATTTACGGCATCGGGGGGGATTTGGTCACATAATCATATACCTGCTTAGTAATACCAGACTCCAGAGAGCGTGTATATAATTTATAAACAGATGAGAGGGACAACTCCCATACTAGACCGTGTAACAGCTGCCGACTGTGGCGCTCCAAGTGGTGGTTGTTGAACAGTATATGACACAGCTGTCAAACTCAAGGCATTGTCAATGGCCGTGAGCAATCTTCGTACAGAAAAAGTGAAATATCTCTAAAACTACACCACATAGAAACAAACTGTTTGGAACACATATAGAAAACATATTTAACGATGAGACTATAATATGAATAAGCAATGCTTAGGACCGACCCCCCGATATAACTACAGTAAAGTATTTTATGATTGTGCGTGTATTTCTTTACTCCACTCGCGGTCAAAACACAACACCCACCAAACCACACCCCACCCCCACAACAAACACCCCAACACACCCCCACAACACACAAAAAAAAACACACACAACCCCCCCTATTAAATTCATATGGCTAGGGTTCTGTATTTCTATTAATTTTGAATAAAATACACGTTTTGCACTACACGTACAGCAAACTCAAGGCATTGTCAATGGCGGTGAGCAATCTTCATACAGAAAAAGTGAAATATCTCTAAAACCACATGACCTAGACACAAACCGCTTGGAACACATATAGAAAACATGTTTACCAAAAGGATTATATTAAATTGATATGGTTAGGCTTCTGCATTTCTAATATGTATAAGCGATGCTTAGGGCCGATCCCCCCCGATATAATTACAGCAAAGTATTTTATTTTTTTACTCCACTCGCAGTGTTCGATTTGAAATTCTAGCAACTCGGGTGACCCGAGTCTCGTTCGTGATAGTGCGTAGTTGTTTCCGTGGAATAAACTCCATGTTTATGCCAAATTGTTCTTTATTTCTTTAATTTTTAATAAAATCAAAGATTTGAACTGCGCATATCGGCAAATTCTATGGCAGGGGGCATTTGTTTTGATATATTATTAAGCAATCGCTGCAACTGCACTGCAGAGTAGCGCAGAGGAACGGGTACACTGGTCCCAGTGACGTCATCGCACCATATATGGAAGGTCTGTAGCGAGGGACCAGTGTAGTTGTTCCGTGACTTGGCTTGTGCTACTCTGCGGCGGCGCATCATTAAGGCGTTAGGCCAATTGCTGTTGTCCATCCTGCTTGCTGCGGACCAAAGTTTGACGATCTATTTCCGTTTCCGTTTGCTGGATTTGGATTATTCTCTTATTCAATACGAGTTTACAAATGGCGGCGCCCATAGAAGGCTATTTCTGTTTCCGTTTGCTGGATTTTGGTCCCAAGTCAGTACGAGTATTGTTTAAATCTCAATATGTGTATATATTTACACGTGTTAGTCATTAGCCTCCCCGTGGGTGGGTCGGTATTAATTTTGAATAAAAACAAATGTTTTGCACTGCACGTACCGTCAAACTCAAAGCTTGTTCAACACTAACTGCCAGGAACGCCACTGTAGCCTGTGTTACCGATTTTCGCGGGAGTTGTCCGTCTCATCTGTTTATATACACGCTCTCTGGTAATACCCCAGTCACACGAGAGCCAGCGTTCGCCGCCAACCTCCCTACGCCCAAAAGGACCCCAACCACCCAGCGTTCCATTCGATACACTGATTCAAATATGTTGTAGGCGCCATGTCGGCGCCGACCACATGGTGACTGCAGCATCGCATGTGTTAGCACCAACCCAGGGCGGCGCCAACCATTTTGAATGGGGCCGCCGGAACAGGGCGTAAGGAGGTTGCACGTGCAGCAGCAGCAACCTCCTTGCGTCCAAAATTCCCGAAATGAACGCGGAGGGGCTGGCATCCTCGCGGCGACAGCACTCAATCAGGGCGTAAGGAGGGCGCAAGGAGGAGATTTTGACGTCGCGAATCGATCGTTAGCAAACGCAGGCCTTGTGTGACTGGGGTATATACTATTTTACCTCGGGCTGATGCCTCCAAGGCATTCACAGCCAAGGGAGATGAAGCAGTTCCGGTCTCAAGTCAATTAGCATATTCCAACAAAGCTCAGACATACGCTGAGTTGTTTCAAGGTACGTTTTTATCTTTTTAGTGACTTTTGTCGCTCACTTAAACTTAAATAATTGTCATTATTTAATTATAAAGGGTTATGGACCATTTTGGTCAGGTATTCATGTAGTTGAGTACGGAGCCGGACTGTATTTGGGTAATTGTTAATATTCAACGCCGGAGGATCTAGCGCGTGCAATTGTAAGACGTTAAGGCATCATGACCTACTTACCCATATTGATGGACCGGTTCGATTGACGGCGTATTTCGCCATGGTGCGCATTGTGGTATGGTTCGTTTGACGGCGTGTACTCGCCGTGGTGTTGTAATGGTCGCCGATTGAGCGCGTGCGTATTTCTTTACGTATGGCTTAAATTGTGTGCTGGCCTTGAAGTTCTCTATGAACTAAGACTTGGTTATACCTATACGCCACAGGTTCGATTATGAGTTTCATTTTCGGCTAATGGTAGAGAGGTTTTAGCGACCCATTGTTGCTACCAAGCTTGGTATCGAGTTATCTCGACCCCATATTGTCGACATAGATTCGACTGGGGGATCGGGTGGTTTATAGGAAACTATTTACTCAAAAAACTTCAAAACCACTGAAGTTCTCGATAGTGAGTCACATATCGTGTCACACCGCACTGCAATAGAAATGTTATTTAGCAGCTGTAATAACCATTACAAGGGGTACTGACCAGTGCTATGCTTGTATTTTGCAGATGGCCGCGAGACAAAGTTCACGCAGAGCGCAGCAAGTTGCTGGCGCCACTGAATCTGGGCAAGGGCAGTCGATTAATTTGGACGGAATTACCATTGCGTTGCCTGACCCGAGTGACAATTCGGGCCCCTCTACGTCTCAGTCACAGACAACCCAGAGTCATGCGGCTAATCATTTTGTTGATGCCGCCCAGCTAGCCAGCCTGGAAGACAGGCTTACCTCCTTGCTGGAGAAAAGACTGGCAGAACCGTCAACCAACTGGGGAGATCAGACGGGTTCACACGACATACAGTCGGAAGACGAGTCAATGTGGCGGGATGAACTGTCACCAGGCACTAGTACTTCGGAGTCGGGGAATACATCAACTCGTGGTAGTAGACGTCCTAACTCAGTGGAGAAAGCAAACTCTGAGGTTTCCGAGGGTGACGAGTACAATAAGGCCAGAAAGAGAGCTAACGCGGGGAAAAGAAAGAATAAGAAAACAAAAAAGAGTAAGAAAAAGAGGAAGCATGTATCCTCGTCTTCTTCCTCGAGTTCCAGCTCTTCGTCATCAGAGGATTCTGACTCTGACACAAATCACACGGGAGCGCTGGCAAAAGAGTTTGATTTGGTGGCTAAGAACAGGCCAACAAAACCGGACAAGAAAGTGAGATTGCGCACTTTGTTGAGGAGGGCGCTGGAAGGTCACTTCCACACCTTCAAGCCAGCTGAGGTGATACTCAGAGGGGCAGAGAAATACACCGGCATCAAGGGCATTGAGGCATCTTGTCCGAAAGAAATGGACAGTGAAGTCCCGATGTCGGAGGAGAAAAAGAAAATCGAGAATGTGATGTACACAAGCCAGAGGGCTGTGTTAGCAGCTCTGACCGCAGTTCTCCCAGTGGCCAACCGTATGTTGAAGGAGAAGATGTTCACTTCACTTGCCTCAGACTTCAACAAGGCGATTGAGCTCGTTGCAGCAGCCAGTACCTTCTTAACATACAGAAGGTACGAGAATGTGTACAAGGCGGTCACAACAGAGGCAGGCAAGGAAATTACACGTTCGAAGAAGGTAAAAGATAAGAACGGGAAAGAGTTCACACTCTTCCTCGCCCCAAAACCGATCAAGGGCAAGGCCTTTGACAAAAGCAAGATGTTTGGGGGGCAGATACCACAACTACTGAAGAGAGTAGAATCGGGAAGTAAATGTGGACGACAGATGGCGCCAGCCACACGCAGAAGTGACTTTGGGCTTCGGACGAGGCAAGCGAGGCAGGAATGATTTCAGTAAAAGGCAGGCTTTTAGAGGAGCCAGATACTTCTCACCCACATTCAGGGGTAGGGGAGTAGGCAGAGCCACTACCAACTGGAACGAGTACAACCGTACCCCGCAGAACCGTCAGCAGGCGCCCAATGGACAGAAACCCCAGGGTTTCCACAGAGGGGGAATGAAGTAGTGCGGCTAACTTCATCTGCTCAAAAACCCCCCTCAGACATGGATAGGGTAACTGTTCATAAATTAGCTGGCAATGTAGTGAATCACACTAAGGTCTGGAAAAGGTTAACTAATTGTCATTGGGTATTGTCGGCTATAGAAGGAGTGTTTATACCTTTTGTGGAGTTCCCTGTTCAAGCAAGGGCTCGCACCCTTTCAGATTTTCTGAAGAGGAGAGGTTGCAGGTAACAAAAGAGGTTCTCAAGCTGTGTGAAAAAGGAGTTGTTGTGAATGCAACACACATGCAGGGAGAATATATTTCTTATATTTTTCTGAGGCCGAAGCCTGATGGGTCATTCAGGATTATTTTAGATTTAACAACATTAAACAAATCAGTAGAATACCAACACTTCAAAATGTTTTCACTCAATACGGCTATTGACCTAATTACACCGGGGGCATTTATGGCCAGCGTAGACCTTAGAGACGCATATTATACTATACCTATAGTTCAAGAACATAGGAAATTCCTGAGGTTCTTGTGGCAGGGACAGTTGTTTGAATACACCTGTCTCCCCAATGGGTTATCGCCAGCCCCATGTATATTTACACGCATAATTAAGCCCATCTTCGCTGAATTAGCAACCACAGGGCATGTACTTTTTCCTTACATAGATGATTTGTTTATCATTGCCGACAGCTATGACAAATGCAAAAAAGCGGTAAATGACCTGTGCTCTATCCTGACTGAGGTGGGGTTTCACATCCACGAGACGAAATCGGTAAAGACACCTACTCAAATGATTAAGATTCTGGGTTTCCAACTGGATACATTAAAAATGCAGGTTTCCTTAACGCCCGACAAGATTAATAAATTTCACGCGTTCGTCTGTAATTTGGGGAAAGGAAAGAAGCTAAAAATAAGACGAGTCGGGCCAGGGATGCTTGTTTCCCATTGGGGGAAAGATGGTGGGGGTGATACTTTACAATGAACCCATGTAACCATATAAATGATTGGACTCTCTCTCCTTCTTTACACTTTATACTCTTCCTTTCTCTTTGTCTCTTGATTTCACAATAGCCTTCCTACACAACCACAGATTCGAGCCCTAGCCTTTACACAGGGATGAAAGATCGCGATACCGCGGATTTCCGGCATTTTTCAATCACGCAGCACCATCAGCGACAGCGTAGATCTATACTACTGTATACAGTATTATACTTTATAGTATACTAATTAATACATGGTGCAGACTATCAGCATATACCACTAATTTTACCTCGGTACTACACCTCTGGCTAGCCTCAGGCTAGGGAGAAGGAAGCACATCCGCTCCAGCAATTAGCTTAATTTGCTCACAACGGTAGGACGTTGTGGATAAAGCTCCGGTGATTTTTTTTTACCTAAAACGACAGAAATTTGAGTAAGTACGTTGCTTTTTAGTGTTATTATGATGTATAAAGCAATGCTGCATGTTTTGAATACGAAAGTAAAACTTTTAAAGTAGTTTTATTCGTGTTATTAGATGCCGCCGTTGCCGAACGGAGAGGTGGCTGGCTGGAGCCAGCCATCGTGTTTTTTGCCCCCCGTTGCCGAACGGAGAGGTGACTGGCTGGAGCCAGTCATCGCTTGGATAATCCTGGGTTCTTTTATGGATTCGCCATTGGATTTTATCCTGGTCTCTGTGATGGGTTACCCATATTTAGGCGTACCTCCGAGTTTCGTAGCATTTTCACCAACTTGCTGGCACAGTAGCCACGGGTGGGAGAAGTGTACGGAACCAGAGAGTGTCGGAGGGAACGATACACTGGTCCCTACCCCTCGTTTGGTTTCGGTTTGGTTTGTCCGGCTGAAGACCTTACAACATGAATTTAGCTTACAAACTGTATTAAAGCCGGTGTAAATACGGATTTAGTACCTATATTCCCACGAGTTCTGACAAAAATTCCCTTTGGTGTTTTGCAGACGAGCGAGATGGCCGTGAAGTGGAGTAAGACCAATGCATCGCACATGCTCAGTGAGGATGACGCAACACCCGGAATGGGGTCAACTCAATCACGCGAACAGTCGCCTGACCCGGGTCCATCTAATTTGGACGATAAGGTTACCCGACTAGTCCAGCAGCGCCTGGACGAGATGTTGCCGAAACAACAGCGACATAAACAAGACATATCGGAGGAATCCGAGTGGGAGGACTGGTCGGATCAGTATACGTCCACAGACGAGGTGGACTTTTCCTCTTGAAAGAGGAAACACAAAAGGAAAGCAGAATCGTCTGATGGAGACGAATACTACAAAGCTCGTGCCAAAGTCACTGCAGTCAAAAAGACAAAAAAGAGAAAGTCTAAGAAGAAAAGCAATTTTTGTTCTTCAGACCCATCAGCGGATTCAATGTCGACTGATTCAGAGACTGACACCGAGCGAGTGGGCAAATATGCCAAAATCGGTGGGAAAGTGTTGAAAAAGATCAAGATTGAAAAGAAGAAGATAAATACTTGCACGCTGATGAGGAAGACCATAAGTGGACACTTCCACACCTTTAAGCCAGCCGAGGTAATCACAAAGCTGGCTGAACAATACACCAGGACCAAAGGCCGAGTCGGCAGGTAAAGAAATGGACGATGATGTGAAATTGAGTGATGACAGGAAAAGGTTTGAGTCCTGTCTACACACAGTAAACAAGGGTGTATTGGCAGCTCTAACGGCTATGGTGCCGGTGGCAAATAGGATGATGACGGAAAATCTGTGTGCTGACATGGATTCCAGCATTGCCTTGCTGACAGCGACAAGTAATTTCTTGTCGTACAGAAGGGTTGAGAACATCTTTAAGGGGGTTTGCACCGACGCTGGAAAGGGGGTAGCGCGCTCAAAAGAAGTAGTCGACAATGATGGGAAGGAATACACGCTCTTCCTGCCTCCCAAACCTGTCAAAGGAAAACCTCTCGACAAAACTAAAATGTTTGGAGGTCAGTTGCAATACCTGTTTAAACAGGTAGAAACTGCGTCAAATCCGGCAAACATTTGGACGGTAAGAAGATCGACAATAATCCAAACCGTTTCCGAAAATTGAGACAGGATTTTCGAGGACCTCGCACAAGGCAACGAGGCCGCTTCGCAACAGGTGGGAGCTACGGTTACCAGTCGCGAGGCAGAGGACACAGGCAGTCATTCGGCTGGAACGACGGCAACAGGCCGTTCAAACAGACCCAGCCTCATCAGAAGCCATTCCCCCGTCCAGGGAACAAGTAGAGGCGGTTACACAAACAATAGTAAGCGTCTTCAGAGCGGGTAACACTAATAATTATGTGTCTGAATGGCAAAACATTACATATAATCCAACAATTTTGAGTATCGTACAAGGGGTCAGAATTCCTTTAATTACTGACCCAAAGCAAACTAGAGTGCCTTCTCCATACCTGTTTAATTCAATTGAAAAACGAGAATTAACACAAGCAGTGAATACATTTTGTGAGAAGGGAATTATAGATAAAGTTGTTCATGTTGAAGGAGAATTTATTTCTAATATTTTTTCGCGACCTAAACCTAATGGAGATATTAGACTGATTTTGGATTTAACCAAGTTAAATGAAATCGTGCAATATAAACACTTTAAGATGTTTTCACTAAAGACAGCGAGGGATCTAGTTATGCCTGATTCTTGGCTTGCGAGTGTCGATTTGAGAGATGCTTATTACACTATTCCTATTTATAAACAGGATAGGAAGTTGCTGCGATTTATTTGGGATGACCAACTTTATGAGTTTACATGTATACCAAATGGACTAGCTTGTGCACCCCGATTATTTACAAAATTGCTAAAATCAATTTTTTCATTGATGGCACGTAAGGGACATATTATGTTTCCTTACATTGATGATTCCTTTATTGTTGTCCACACAACAAGTGTGTCAACAAGCAGTAAATGATATTTGCCAAACATTTACAAAATTAGGATTTTTTGTTCATAAAACAAAGTCAGTTTTTACACCAACAAAGACTTAAAATGTTTAGGATTTGTTATTGGCACGGTTAAGATGACAACGCTTACACCACAAAAGAAAGATAAGTTTAAAGCCACTGCAGAACAACTGCTTGCTTTGAATAAACCAAAGATTAGACAAGTTGCCATTTTGGTAGGTTTAATGACAGCTTACGCTCCTGCCATTTTATATGGCAAGGCTCACATAAAATCACTTGAAATTGATAAGAATTTAGCATTGGCTCGTACCAAAGGTAAATTTGAGAGAAAAATGACTATTTCTCAAGAAGGGATCGAAGATATTGAGTGGTGGTTAACACATTTGCAAAATTCACCTAGCCCTATTAGAATGGGGGAACCAAATACGGTAGTAACTACAGATGCTTCATTAGAAGGATGGGGAGCTCATAGGGGTAATCAAGCAACGGGAGGACGTTGGCTCGAACATGAGGCTTCCGATCACATTAATGTGTTGGAATTAAGAGCTATTTAAGTATCCTGATATGACCTTAGATGTTGCTAGGACATAAAACAACAACAAACAAACAAACTTAGGCTTGAGAAGTTTGGTACGAGTTCCTAAGTTTCATGTATAGGTGTTAACAGACAACACTACGGCGATGGCCTATATTAGAAATATGGGGGGTACCCACTCAAAAGCGTGCAACCGCATGGCCAAACTTATTTGGAACTGGGCACAAGAACGGATATGGTTAACAATGGCACATATCCCAGGCAGTCAAAATACATTAGCAGTTAAGAAAAGGTGACACTTTCATGATCATTTAGAATGGTCATTGAATGATAACATTTTTCACAAAATTTGTCAAAAATGAGGAAAGCCACAAGTAGATCTCTTTGCTTCTCGTAATAATAACAAACTTGAGAAGTATGTGTCTTGGCATCCGGAACCGGATGCTTGTAGAGTTGATGCTTTTTCCATGGACTGGAATGATGATTCATTTTATTATATATTTTCACCATTTAGCATTATCAGCAGAGTGGTTCGCAAGATCAGGATGGATCACGCTCATGCCATTCTAATAGTGCCAGATTGGGACACACAGCCATGGCTGGCAGCAATAGCAATAGGGGTGAGAGACACCATGAAAATACCAAGGGAAATAGGAAATCTTCAGCATCAAGGACCGCTTATGACACACGGGGACGTGTCAACAACCCCATTGGTGGCATTCCTTTTTTGAATAAATATTTAGAACAATTTGGACTTGACAAAATTACGCAGCAGAAGCTTACAGCTCATGCGTGGAGGAAAGGAACGGTGAAATTGTACACAAGTTATTTGAAAAAGTGGGGTTTACATTGCTTATTGAAAGACGTCAGAGTAATGAACCAACTTTAGCGCAAGTCGTCAGGTTTCTCAGAATGGTTGAAGACAAAGGATTAGGATATGGTGCAATTAATGCAGCAAGATGTGCTCTCTCTATTATCTTACCAAGAATAGATGGACAGTCAATCGGTAAACATCAAGTAGTTACCTAGTTTCTTAGATCGGTATACGAAAGAAACACACCAAAGCCAAAATATAATAGGTTTTGGGATGTTTCAGTAGTCTCTAAGTTATTCAAGAATTGGCCTTCTAATAAACATTTATCTGTTAAACCGTTAGGTTATAAGTTAGCAGTACTACTATTGTTAGTCACTGGACATAGAGGACAGACTATTGTAGCAGTGTCTCTAGATGGATTAGAGATAGACAGTAAGGAGGCCATGTTTTATTTGGACAAACTATTAAAATCAAACCATATAGGGGATCCACTATCTTCAGTGCATCTCACTAGCTTCCCAGAGGATCGACATATTTGTGTAGTGTCTACTTTAAGGAATATATATCCAAGACTAAAGGAATAAGGAACTCTAGACTACTCCTCATAAGCTTTATTAAACCACGCAAAGCCATTTTGAGGGACACTCTTGCTAGATGGACAATTACGGTGTTAAAACAAGCCGGGATCAACACTGACCGCTATGCTTCTCACTCAACGAGAGGCACGATGGTATCAAAGGCGAGACAGTTAGGAATCTCAGTTAAGAGAATCCTCGCCCATGCAGGCTGGAAGACGGCTAGATCGTTTGCTAAACATTACAAACGACTAGAAAAGTCTTGTGGCCTGGCAACTCAACTACTCACTAATTAACAAGACAGGTGAGAAAAATATAACAATTGTTTATTGAAATGATGTTTGAATGTTTGTATTAACGATTATGTTTACTATATGTTTCACCATATAGTGCAGAAGAATAAGAAACTTTATAGTTACAAAGAGGTGTTAAGAGAATAAAAATAAATTTACGTAAAAGTTTCCCTAGCCTGAGGCTAGCAAGAGGAAAACATGATAGTATCCATTGAAATTAAGACATTTTTATCCTGAATAAGTAGGTAAAGATTGCTGGACCGGATGTGCTTCCTTCTCCCTAGCCCACGTCTACCCGAGGCTTGTACCTCGGGAAAACAACAGTTATCCATCATCTATACCAAGGTGAGATTTGTATAACTATACTATAAATGCTCCAAATGCAGCAGCACTATCAGCGTATACCACTAATAAATGCTCCAAATGCAGCAGCACTCAGCATATACTACTAATAGAGTGCACTTAACGTCATCACTCAGCAGTCATCGGCAGCCATCTTGGATTACAATCACCCTCCCTAGCCATGTTGTGAATGCATGCAGAGGCAGTA
Source organism: Branchipolynoe longqiensis (assembly GCA_030323885.1). Lineage (NCBI taxonomy): Eukaryota > Metazoa > Annelida > Polychaeta > Phyllodocida > Polynoidae > Branchipolynoe > Branchipolynoe longqiensis. The sequence goes on from CM059202.1 coordinate 20,046,813, forward strand.
AAACAGAGTTTCCTTGTGTTCTGGGAGGTTCTGGGCAGTTTACATCCAATGTGTTTACTTACAGCAGTTTAGCAACAACTTCTGAGGTCAAACTGCTCAAAACAGTGACAAATAAACCAACAAATCAGTAAATAAGCACAGTGTAGGCAGTTGCAAGCCTTCTGTGTGTAATCCAATATGGCCACCGAAAGTTGTCTTGTGACATCATTACACCCCCTCTATACATGCTTCAAATGGCACAGCATTATCAGCGTATCCCAATATACCGTATATGAAACCCGACTTCCGAAAATTTTCCACGATTCCCTGACAATGCTAAACCTATGGGAGAATATCCGCATTTGCGCTTTTTTCCCCCCGGAGACCACTTTCATCCCTGTATATAAAAGCTGGCAAAGAATTTCAACATGCTGAGGAAATGAAGTGAGCTGATAAATTCTTAATTTAAGAAGCAAAATATATTCTTCACATACATCTTCATATTTACCCGCTACTTCTGCCTTAGTTCTGAGTTGAAAAATATAATAAAACATATACTTTAATGCACTTTAAAAGTGAAATCGACGGCATTTCTATCGCTGCCATCTCGTCTTTTGGCATTCTCTCCCATTTCACCAACTCTGTGCTGGTATAAGTAGCCATTTGATACTGGAACCAGGGGTTCCACTTCCGGTTCCATACTAAAGTAGTTTTCGCCAGTATGTAGACTATGTCATCGTTCACCCCTACTATAACTTAAGTGTGGGGTGAATCATTTATCTAGTAGACATGCACACTCATGTTTAGCTAGACAACTTCACCAGATGGGATGGCCAAATGAGTTGAGTGTCGGTCTCCTGTTTTGGGAGATTGGGGGTATTCAAATCCATGGATTCATGGGTTCAAACCCTGGTCGAGTCAACCAAATGATTTAAAAATTGATACTTGTCGCTTCCTAGCCCGGTGCTCGGCATTATTAGGATAGGGCAAGGACTGGTTGACTCAGTGTCAGGATAATGTGACTGAGTGGGATATCAGTTCATGGTGCTGGCAACCTGGTTTCCCAGTAGGGCAGCACCATAAAGTCGCCATGAGTGCACACTGTCACAAGTTGGTACCCGTCATGATATGACCGTAGATGTTGCTAGGATGTTAAGCAACAACAAACTAGGTTAACTTCATAAACATCAAACAATTAAGAACTTTACAAGTTTACAATGATTAAATTAAAGCTACCCAATTCGATGCCAATGGTTTTGAGTTTCTGCCATATTAATTATTTTAGATAAATATTGACGCTATTCACGCCGTGGCCATGTTGAAACCAGACCGAGGCCAGGTACGCATCTGCGAGGCACCGCTCTGCGTTTCTGTATGGAAATTGCTGTGAATATTTTGTCGTCGACCAATAGCTCTCGAAATCACTCAAATTTGAGGGTATTCATTTTTGAAACTACCATATTTGCATACCTGTTTTCTATCTATTGGCCAATTTTCACGAAGATTGGGGGACCCTTGCATGGTGATTTTCCCATTCTTTAACTACAATGTGACTGTCAACTTTAAGTGTGCATAGTTATGGTACCATGCAGCACTGTCACTGTAGTTATCTGTGTAACAACAGTGAAGCAACTTGTCTTAGTAATTACAAATTAATAAAAGCTTAAAAAGGGTTCAAATATTTTCAATCGTGGAAATTATCCTTCCTCATTCCAATGCTCCCTGCCCTATCCTAGTAATGCAGAGTGCCAGGCTAGGTAGTGACAAGTATTCATTTTGTAAAGCCTGGTACACACCTCCCGTATAATCGACCAAGGTATTGCAGGTATAGCAATACCTCAGGGAGTTTAACGCCCCTGCCCTGCAGAGTTGTAAACCACTGCCTTGTGGTACAGGTTCTTGACAGAACCGAAGGCTAAGGGAGCAAACCCTAAACAGAAAACCATGTCACTGTGGCAGCATTAAGGGCGGTTGATGTATGGAACTCCCAACATCTCCCGACCAGCCACTGCAGGGACAAATAGTTTTGCGCCTGTCTTGACATGTTCTTGCCGGTGTGAAACCTCTATTTGCTTCCCGAGAGAGTGCCGCTGGTAACTTGCAAAAGCCAGCAGCACTTCAACACTTTTGCAGGCAGCTTTCACAGCAGAGAGCTAAATGGAGAGCGGCAGTCAAGTAATGAAAGCAGTCTTTGTCGCATCGCGACCGACAGCATGTTAATGATGATGATTGAAGTAACATTATGTTTTCTGTGTTTCAATTATTTACAAATTCCTCAGCACAGATTTCTACTTTTTTTTCCCCAGATAGTACTTTCATCTCTGAATTACCTAAATACCATCACATCCAAGAATATCTAGACATGTATTTGTGTCACCAGGTGGTGCTAGACTATCGTAGACTAGTGGACTGCTATAATTATGTCAAAGAGGATGGTCGAGTGAGTTGAGCACCCATCATGGGACTCGAACCTCTGGGTTTGAACTCTGCCGAGTCAAACCAATGACTTAAAAATTAATACTTGTCACTACCTGATTGATTGATTGATTGATTGATTGATTGGTGGTTGCTTTACGCCGTGTCGGCAGCATAGGCCATATTCATGGCGAGAAATGTTTGTTTTTTGTTCAAACCATCGCTTTTACATGTAAAAGCAGACAATCAATTATGTGCCAATAGACACTAATTAAATTAGAAAGCTCACAATCATATATCTGTGGTCAAGGGAAACAAATTCCCATAGAAAAAGAAAAGTTTCATTAATAATTAATAGAATCCATTTAGTAAACTATATAAGGTGGTACAGTCCAGCTGCCCTCAAAAAGGCTAAAATGTTTTCCTGTTTTACCTTAGTAAAAAGGTCATGCATACTGTCTGCAGTGTAGAACCGTTGGCGCAGGGCCAAAAAATCAACGCAACTTAGTAAAATGTGTTTGAGTGTCAGTGGGGACCACTTGGTCCCGCCGACCTCCCGCATGAGTCTGTGGTGGCTTTCCCACAGATGGTTCAATTTCTTTAAGTTTATTAATGTTTTCATCCCACTCATGTTGCCATTTGGATTTTATGTGGGTGGCTATTAGTGGTTTCAGATCAGAGTGAGGGATCAGACACGGTTCAAGATCACAGTTCAGGGCCTTCTTCGCAGCCCGATCAGCTCGTTCGTTTCCTTGTATGCCAGCATGGCCAGGCACCCAGCACAGGTGGATGCTAGAATAGGGTGATTCGTTTTCAGTCCAGCAACAGCCAGGAGGCAAGAGAAGGAATCACTGTATATAACATAGTTAGTGTGGTTGGATACCTCGATACACTCCAAAGCGAGAAGGAGTGCTCGGGCTTCTGCAGTGAAAATCGAGCTCTGATCGGGCAAACGTACACCAAATTTTTCCCGTCGGCAGACTGCCGCAGCAGCTACCCGGCTTTGGTCTTTCGAACCATCAGTGTATATGGAGAGGTGGTCTGCAAACTGGCCTTTCTCTGCATGCAGTCCTTTGTACTCGAGTGGATGTGTCCCAGATTTCCTCAGTTCCGTGAGTCGGAGGATAACCGATGGCTTTCTCAACGACCACGGGGGATGTTCTGGGACTTTGGCATCCTCCAACACGTCCAAATCCATGCCCAAGGCCTCCAAATGAGGTTTCATTCGGAGCCTCAGTGGCCGGATGTAATTTGGCCTGGCTTCATACCTGGATTCGTCATGTTGCTCGAATAGACAATTGTGTGCAGGATTCAATGCATTAGTTTTTATCTTGACTACATATTGCATGGCCAGTTTGATTCTCCTGTTATTAAGTGATGGTTCATTGGCTTCGACATAAAGGCTCTGAACTGGTGAGGTGCGGAAGGCCCCAAGGGCCAAGCGCAGTCCCTGGTGGTGGATCGTGTCTAGCAGCCCAATATATGATTTCCTTGCGGAACCATATACTATGCTGCCGTAATCCACTCGTGAACGAACCAAGGTTCTGTACACGGAGAGCAGAACATCTCTGTCCGCTCCCCACTCTGAGCTGGACAGCATCCTCAGAATATCCAGCGCTTTCAGGCATCTTGTTTTCAGGTACTTTATATGTGGCACAAAAGACAGTTTTGCGTCGAGAATGAGGCCCAGAAATTTGGTTTTCTCAACGACTTTAATGCGATCCCCATCCAGGGTCAGCTCTGGTTCCGCATGTATTCTACGCAGCAGGCAGAAGTGCATGCAGACTGTTTTGGTCTTGGACAATTTGAAACCGTTCAGAACTGACCATCGATGGATCCCATTTATGCTTGGTTGTAGCTGTCTCTCTATGACATTCATGTTAGCACCGCTGTAATATAAAACAAAGTCGTCCACGAAAAGACTACAGGAGACCCCATGCTTTACAGCAGCAGCAATGCCATTGACCTTGACTGTCACTACCTAGCCTGGCACTCAGCATTACATGGATAAGATAAGGACTGGTTAGCACACTCTCCCAGTGGGGCAGCGCTATAAAGTCACCCTGAGTGTGCACTCTCGCAATATGACCTTAGATGTTGCTAGGAGATAAATCAACAACAAACAAACAACAAACTTTAGAATTTATACTTGTCACTACTTATCCTGGTGATCAGTATTACTAGGATAGAGCAAAGGGCAGTGGAATGAGGAAGACCAATTGTCCGTGCTTAATCAAGCTAATGTACAAAAAACAAACAAAAATTAAAACTTGAATTTAACAAATAATCCTCATTACTGGGTGTGGTTAATTTCCATGAAAACATTGACACCGTCTCATAGGCTCAGGGAGTTGTGGCAAATTACTCGAAATCAGATTTCTTACAATGCTCTCCAACAAATGTAGCCAGGTTCAAAAGCATTTGTTGTAAATGTATGAATTAATAAGTAGATATTAATTTAATCTCACTTGCACCACTCAAGGGACACAATTGTAATTAGGTTTAAAAACATTTGTCGTAATTATATACGGGTGTTTTTCCTCACAGGCTCTCGATTCATTAACTTTGTATAATATGATGGTTTTGTGTTTCTGCAATATTTAAAAAATAAATGTATTGGGTTGATTATTATAATTTAATTCAAGATTACTTTTTTACCCAGGAAAAAACTAAAAACCTTTAGAGATATTTGAAATGGAAACATGTAAGTAATTTTGGTGTGGACACCCAAATGCTGGGCATCGATCATAAGTTTGCATGACTTACACTAGTAGTAATGTTAAATTCACTTAATATTCCTCCTATCCAGCAATTAAAGTTAAAAGTTAAAAGGCCAAATAGAAATGGGAGCGAATTTGAATTAATCGAATTGCAAGAAAACACACATTGAAAATGGCTACTTTGCATTCATTTATTTAAGCTGCATCACATTTTCTAAACTAAAATGACATAGATTTTATCGAATATATTCAACTTAGTTACTGGTGCACTTATGAAACAATTATTGGAGTTTGGTGCTACAATGCTAATGTTAGTGCTATGCTCGAAAACGAATAAACAAAGCCTTCACAAAATCTATATTCAGCACCCCAAAATTAATTTAGCATGTTTTCACTTCCAACATTAACCCTTTAATACAAAACCACTTCACATCAAACCAAAGTAGATTATAAAGCTCAGCCTCATATATGTATACTTTTTGTTTAATGGCAGAAACTCAAAACCATCGGAATATGCAACTTAATAATGAATAAAGGGTGGTCCATGTTCCGTTAATTTACAGGACTTTAAATAATATGCGGTTTTCTTTTGCAATTTTCAGGACAGATCTGAGTGAAGTACATGAGATACGCCAAAGGAACACTGACTGTGGTGAAGGATTTGGTGATTGACATAGCCAGAAGGCGGACTATAGTATTCATACCTGAGATAAGCCAAATAAGCACTGACTGCGGTGAACGCTTCAATGATCAACAAGCCTGAAGACGTACGTACATAAGAACTCAGACGGAAGCCAAATGAATGCTCACTGCAGTGAACGCTTAGATGATCAACACAATCTGAAGACAGTCATGAGGTCTCAGACAGGACAGAGTCTAAATAAATGTCCTGACTGTGGTAAAGGCTTCCGTCAGTTAGGTAGCCTAAAGAAGCATATCATGACCCACAGAGGACAAAAACCACTTACGTGTTTTCAGTGTGGTAAAGGATTCCGTGAGCAGTACAGTCTCAAGACGCACATGAGAACACACACGGGTGAGAAACCATATGTGTGTCCTGACTGCGGTAAAGGGTTCAGTGTGTTAGGCAACCTACGAGACCACTTGCGGACACATACTGGAGAAAAGCCATATTTCTGCACTGACTGTGGTAAAGCATTCAGTCATTCGAGTAACCTGAAAGCGCACATGAGAACTCACAAAGGACTTAAGCCGCATGAGTGTCCTGAGTGTGGTAGGAGATATGGGGAGTTTTACGGCCTGAAGATTCATATGCGGATTCACTCAGGAGAAACACCTCATGTCTGTTCAGACTGTGGTAGAGGATTTATTAAAGTGAGCAGTCTAAAGGACCATATGCGGATCCACACAGGAGAAAAACCCTACGCGTGCACAGATTGCATGAAACAGTTCAGTCAGCTTAGCAACCTAAAGAAGCACATGAAGTCTCATCTGCGGGAGGTGCGTTCTGGCTGCAGTGATGGAGTCAAGCAGGTGGTTAAGCTTGACTCGGTCATGTCTACCCCTGCGGGAGTAAAGAAGAGGCATGTGTGCACTGACTGTGGCAAAGGATTCGCCCAGTTATGCAGACTTAAGAAGCACATACTGACCCATACCATACAGAAGGAGGAGCATGTTTGCGCTGAGTGTGGTAAAATATATAGTCGGTTGCATGCCTTAGATAAGCACATGCTCACACACACAGGCAAGAAGACACATGTGTGCTCAGACTGTGGCCGGGACTTCACTCATTTGAGCATTTTAAAAACGCATTTTAGGACCCACACAGGCGAAAAGCCATATGTGTGTACTGAATGTGGCGAGGCATTTTGTCATAGAAACAGCCTACGGGTTCATAAGATAAAACATAAAATAAATGAGACTGGACAAAAGCCGCACAACTGTGATATCTGCGGTAAAGGATTCAGTGTACCAAGAAGCCTAATAATGCACATGAGAATCCACACTGGTGAAAAGCCCCATCTTTGTTCAGACTGTGGGAAACGATTTAAAGAGTTGGGCCACCTGAAAAAACATATAAGGATTCACACAGGAGAGAAACCCTACACATGCTCTGATTGTGGTAGGGCATTCACACAGTCGGGAAGTTTAAAGATTCACAGGCGGACACACTCCGGCGAAAAACCTTTTTTGTGTTCTTTTTGTGGAATAGGATTTTCCCAAGCAGGAAGCCTGGCAGCACACATGAAATTGCACAAAGGCACATCAATGGGTTCATCGGATAAACCTGTGACATCACGCATTAGTGACATGGCTAAATTACTTGCTACTACAAATACAGCTAATCTAAAATGGTTGACAGGTGAACACATTTCTACAATTGTTGAGGACGTTCTAAGCGATACTGATATCAAATCTAACCTCGATACATATTCCAGCAGATTAGTAGCAACGGATTGCAGCTTTTCTGACAGCCGAAGCCATAGTTCTACCACAGCAACTGACCACAGTGACACAGAAGATGTGTCCAAGCCACGACCAGTGATGCGCTTGGACATTTACAGCACAAATATATTGACTGATGTGATGGTGAACAATTCAACCAGTGACACGGTCGAATCTACAATTGATTTGCTCAAAATGAAACAAAGTACTGAGCAATGCTTGTTGGATTCGGCTACTAATGGAGCTGTGGCAGTTCTCGAAGCGAACTCTGCTCTGATGGATGGACCAGCACAATCTTCCACTACAGGCAAGACTATGGTTAAACATAAAAAGGAATCTCCAAATACACGTCACAAAATTTCCTCTAAGGTTGTAACTGATCATGTTAGCTCCCAAATTGATATCCTCCATGATAGTCAAGTGGATTATACCCAGCAATCAGCGAGAGCAGGTGATACCATAGAGAAAGAGACAGCTGTTTTTAGAAGTAAGCTAAGAAGGCGCTCCTCTGAGAAACCCCGATGGAAATCTGAGTATAGCAATATCTTAAATAAAGACACTTCTGAAAAAGTGACCGATGATGGGAACGATGAGAAAGGTCATAGCAACATGGGAGAAATGGCATCTAAATTCCTTTCACAAGAGAGTGACAACTTATGTACACAACCACCACTGGAGGAGGAGGAGGAGGAGGAGGAGGATGCTTTTGTTAGGATGGTAAAACCCGGGAAATCTGACTCTGTGGAGGTGCTCTGCAAAACTTCCATTGGGGATAACAGCATGGATGGTAGTGGCACAGATTCATGGAGTGATGAAGAATTAATAGATGATTCAGTAAGTTCCCCACAAATTGCAAATGCAGCGTTTGGGACATTCATACCTAGCAGGTCAATATGGGACGGACAGTGGCCTGTATTCAAATCAGAACCGGATTTGAGGGAATATGAAGAAGATGATAATGTAAAGTTAATAAGCGTGAAAGATCAGCCTTACTCAGAACAAAAGAGGGATTCACAGTTGGATGGGTTGAATGATAACCTGGAATCTTACAACTCGACTAGTGAAGGGAGTCAAGGAAGCATATGGGATGGAAACCAAATTGACACAAGTGGGGATGATCAAAGTGATGATTTCAGCGATATTGGGGAGCTTGTAAATGACACATGGAAAGGACCTTATAAGTGTGATGACTGTAGCGAGGAATTCACTGATCTCACTCTTCTAAAGGAACATGTCGCAACTCACATAAGTGAGCGGCCTTTTCCATGTTTTGACTGTGGTTGGAGGTTCCGCAAAAAGAGGAGCCTGGACAAACATCGGAAAATTCACACTGGGGACAAAGATCATGTATGTGCAGATTGCGGTGCTCGATTTCGACAGCCCACACAGCTCATACTCCATATGATGGCCCATACCAATGAGAAACCTCATGAATGCGCCGAATGTGGACAGGCATTCTCTAAGGCCGAGCAACTGCAGGCACACATTGTTTCTCACATAAACTTATGGCCTCAAGTGTACTCTGATTATAGTAGGGGATCAAACGAAGATAAAGAGCGGGCAGGGCATGTGAAAACCCCCACAAACAATCTGAATGATATGCCAAGTCACACAGGAGAAAAATTACATCAGTGCCCAGAATGTGGGAAGTTCATTAGTAAGCGAAGCACCCTCAGAATACATATGTTCACACACACTGGAGAGAAGCCGCATGTTTGTTCGGAGTGCGGTAGAGGATTCACTCAGCTAAGCATGCTAAAAACACACACGCTAATCCATACAGGTGAGAAGCCACATACATGTTCCGAATGTGGTGACTCCTTCAGGCACCACAATAGCCTTCGACTCCACAAGATGAAACATACAGGAGAGAAGCCATCACATGGCTGTTCCGACTGCGGTAAGGTATTCTGCACACTCAGTGGCCTTCGTAAACATACGAAAACCCACACTGGAGAAAAGGATCATCTGTGCACTAACTGTGGGAAGGTGTTTGCGGAGTTGAGTCAGCTAAAGGTGCACATCAGGACACACACAGGAGAGAAACCCTACAAGTGTCCCGATTGTGGTATGGCATTCACACAGTCGGGAAGTTTAAAGATTCATAGGCGTAGGCATACTGGTGAAAAACCCTACTTGTGTAAGGTTTGTGGAATGGGATTTGCCCAAACAGGAAGCCTGGCATCACACATAAAGTCTCATAATTAGGAATACAGGTACAGCTATGCATTTCTGAGATATGTCAGTGTGTATAATGAACATTTAATGAAGAAACTGTGTTAGGGGCCATCCACAGTTGTCAACATTTTAACGGTTGTACAAAGCACATGACGGGAGGGGGACTGGCAATAAAGTATGACTTTTATCGTTTAATACAAATTTTGATATTTTTCAGCAATCTTTTATTTTTGTGTGCACTAGGCCACCACATCCTGTTGTACTTTAGTTGATTAAGCAGGGGAATTTTCAATTGTGGACAATTGGTCTTCTTCATTCATTGCCCTATACTAGCAATGCGGAATGCCAGGCTAGGTAGCAATAAGTATAAATTTGTAAGTTATTGGTTTCACTCAACCAGGCTTCGAACCTGGTAGTTTGAATCCCATGACCCTACCAAAATGGGAGGTGACCGCTCAACTCATTTGGCCAATTCATCTGGCTCTGTAGTACAATGTTGATGTGTACTACTTTGAAAATGTTGACAACTTTGGACGGCCCCTTAGCAAAAATGTGGCTTCGCCTTGCTGGCCTCCAGCTGCGATGTCAGGATGAGTTCCCGCTTGCGATTTTGGTCAAGGTGTCCTGCTGCCTGTGTGTTAACTTGCTCGGTAACGCCTTGTAGAACATTGTCATGGAGCTACTGCCACCTGTCCATGACAATTTTGCTGCCAACTTCCACTCACATTCCTTACTCAAAGATCTCCTGTGGTACTGGTTCTCCATGCCCGGATGTTTGGTGCCACTGCGTTCAAACTCTGGCGTTCTGGTATCTCATGCGGGCATACGCGAGTGAGACAAAACGATAAGATATCCAACATATGATATGAAACGGCTGGCTGGTAGAGTCATCTTCCGGCATTCTCATCTACCTGTCTAAATGGAAAAAATTGGTGTGGGGAGTAGCAGGTAGGACACATGTTGGCGCCAACTGAGTGGAACACCCCACTCTCAAATAGGGGTGGTGGGTAGCCACTCGGTGTTCCTATTATTATGGGCGATAATAGGGATTATTATGGTACATATGGTATATTGTTCATGGCTTATATACCACCAGGAATATTGTGTAAGTGTGTAAACCGTTTCTGTAAACCTGGAGCAGTTTAAGTCGATATTTGGTGTGAAATCCGAAGAGCATTCTAAAAATGGCAGGAACAGCAGAGATGTGGAGAACAGACCAGCAAAATACATGGTTTGTTTGAAAGTTTGTAACTCAAATGTTTGTAAGTAGAGGAGTGCTTGCCTGTATATTAATGCTGCATACAAATTTTCGAAACCAAAACACATCTAGATTTGGTTCTACGTACCCAAAGTGATGAATGCACTTATTAAGCATTCCTTTCTGCATAGCCAATTTGAGAGAACCTGTTTCTGCAGTTTCAGAACTTCGACACGCTTGCCAAAATTAATGTGGCATGTTTCCACTTAAATATCTACAAAGTTAGCTTTGTAAAGTCAGTTACTTCAAACTAAATTAAAGTAGATTCTAATGATTATACGTTGGTAAAGACCAGATTCACACTACATAAAGAGCCCATGTCACACTCCTACAGCAGCGCACCACCACGTGGTTAAAGGCCGGACCCAGACTACATAAAGACCCCATGACAGTGGTCTGACACTCCCCCCTTGTTACACTCCTATACCATTGTCCTGCAAACTCAACTGGTCGCTGACGTTCCTCCCTATGTACATATGGAAAATTACCTTAGATCTAGCTTGTTATTTATCTTTATGTTAGGTGTCTGTGTTTATGATTATTCAGTTCATGCAAACCGCTGTGTGGTGGGAAATTATATTTTGCCTCGTGTCTAATATTCCTGGTTGTATACAATTTCAATCCAACTAGTCAAAACTGTTATAGCTAGTGGTTGACAGGCATGTCACCATAGAAACTGATTTGATTGTGCAGGGATGAAAGATGTCTGTGGATTTCCGGCATTTTGATATTCATCGATTAACGTTAAATTCCAGAAAATATTACATGTGTATGACAACATTTGGGTGGTTCGAATCCTGTTCTTATATGACCTTAGATGTAGCTAGAAAATGAAGCCCAAACAAGAAAGTGTTTGGTATCGGCGATAATACAGTCACAACAAGGTTAGTTGAAACCTGACTTCCGGTATTTTTTCACGATATGCCGTTAAGCATTTATTTATTCATTCATTCACGATTCCCTGACAGTGCTAAGTCTAAGGGAGAAGATTTGTGTTATCGCGAAAATTCATCGTTGGTGTAATAATCTTGGCTTGTTTTCTGCGGTATTTGCTGCAGACCACTTTTGTCCATGATTGTGAGCTTTAACATTTTGTGTAAAAGCAATGGTTAGAAAATGTTAATACAATGGAATCAAATTAAAACACTTCTTGACCTGAATATTACCTTTGCTGTTGACATGGCATAAAATCATCACCAATAAATCAAACCATAGCAACTGTCCACTCAGTGTTTATACCTACCACATGGTGCCCTGATTGGTGTGCACAGGTGAGGGCCATGAACATCGACACTGGACCAGCACCACGTGACCTGAAGTAGGACACCTCCACAAATAAGAAATGTAAAATGAAGATGGTTTCTTGTTGGAGTTTTACGTCCTGGCAATATTGGTAATGAGAAGTGGTGTGTGCTATTAAGTTAGTAAAACGGTCATTCTCTAAAAGTGGGCACCAAAGTGTGACATCGAAACCAAAAGTGAAAACTTTCCAAATAATAGAAAAAAATATTCCAAATAATTGCAGAATCCATGTTGTGCATATGTCAGAGTTGAAAAAATTTATTTCCCTTTTTGATTTAGATCTTATGCAAATGGAACAATATGTTAATATCACTTGTGTAACATGAAAATCAAAGACAAATCCAGAACATCATTTTAACATCCACATGGGTCACTCTCCTGAAAACTGGTCAGCATGGGATGGGATTTTAAAACATCAATAAAAAAACGTCTTACTTATTTTTTTCTTTATATTTTTCAGATTGATATTCAGATTTGATGTAAGAAATAAGGGTAATAAAATAAACCGCGTGCAACTTTGGTCTTGTTAGTTAAGATGTGTTTTTGTTAAAAAAGAAAAAAACATTTTACAGTCCACCATTTGTAACATGACATATGGGACATGGTTGGATCCTTACTATCATCTTATATTGCATTGATATATCAAACAAAACAGTTCCCAAATCAAAAGGAAGTATTTATTAACATGTATGCATGCTTAAATTTAAAAAAGAATTATTTGATGTCTTCAGAAATAACATTACAAATTTCCGTCACAGCTGTAACCAGTGGTGTCTGGATGCTACACAAATATTGTAGGCTACACTAATTATTCAGTGAATAAAGCATGGCTGGGAATTACTTCTTTTTTTTATCAATATAAGCACTTCATATTTCTGTATATTATGCCATGATTAATATGCTTCTCAGTATGAAATTATTTAATTCTGCTTAGATTTTTATTAAGCAGACTGTGGTGTCCTAAACATTTGTTACGTCTGAGCAACACATGTTATACTGCCATAAGACAGCTTAATCATGGACTACACCTTTATTTTTTATCTCATCAATTTATATTTTACATGGATGTCAAGGGGAGATTTCCAGCTTTCATTTGGAACCAAAAATCTTTTTAAATTCAAATATTAGATTTTAATTCTCCATGTGACACTTCTGGCCAGTTTTCAGGAGAGTGACCTTCAACAAAGTGAAACAAGATTTGATTGATTACAGTTAAGCAAACAATGTTATGTCTTACAAGAAAGAAGTTGAAAAAATGTTTGGCTAAATGCTTGGTGTCAATATGTCAATTTCCACATTTTCACTCTAGCACAAAATCATAAAAGTGTAATTTTGATATTTTTTGTGAAATAGATTCAATACATGTTGAACTGCTAACATACCTAATAGACAGCGGCTAGTATAATTATTTGACTTGCTATCAATAACAGAAAGACTTAATTATCAGCATCGTAACATGGAGACCAAATATGTGGTGCCCAGTTTTGGAGAATAGCCCAAAATGCAGTTAAAAAATTATCACATCGCAAAGTTTGAGATATAAATAAATGGACTTGCAAAAATACCTTAGGATTGTAAAATAGACTACATCACGGTTCCAGTGGCATGGTGCATTGTGGGATGCGTCAGAGCAAAACATACCCACGAGAAGCACATGGCACATGCTAATACACTGGGTGCAGCTATGAAATGTGCTAGTTTCAGCTCATCTCAGCTCTTCTTTGAAACATAGAATACCAACTAAAAAAATATATATAATAAATTAAGATATTAATCTTTTATCCAGCATTGCATTTACATCAATATAATCAGCACATCTTATGCCATGTGCATTTAGATTGACACAAATCTAGGCACTCAGACTATTGTTAGAGCCATAGCCAGAGTCAGTTTTATCCATTTTATTCATGTTTTTATTTATATCCTATGGTTAATGACATGTAGAAATAGAAAATGAGTAGGGTTAATCAGATATTGGTTATATATTTCTTTGAAACAAGTTTTTGTTGACACATTTGACATTTTAATATTTAGAACAAGAATTACTTCTGGGGGTAGCTCAAAATGCTTAATTATGGAGAGTTGTGTCTTAAACATATTCATTATATTATTATATTGCATCCTTCCATCCATGTTTCTGCCAAATTGTTATGTATTTCTATTTATTTTGAATAAAATGCCAGTTTTGCCCTACGCATATCGGTAACTTCAATGGCAGTAGGCCTTTGCTTTGCTCCCAACGCCGTTTTCAGCGCATGAGCAGTCGGAACCGTGATGTGGTCTATTATTCGTCACTAGAGGTGCAGCTGGTTTTGTCACATTGATGAGATTATACGGATACGCCACTGGAGGGTGCTTGTTAAACAAATCAACCCACCCATTACTCAATTCTATTTCAACCAGGATGTTGCAAACAAACGGAGTATTCTGCCTAGAATTGTGAATAGAACCCATATTTCTGCCATTCACGTGAGCGATATGTATAAATTCTGTATGTCTTTGGTTTGATTCAGATGGGGTTCGAACCCACGACCTGCTATGGTGGGAAAGTAACAAACACAATTTGAGTTATTCACAATTAAGATGACTGAATATGGCTATTCATGGTTTGTATATACATGTATATCTTGAAACAACCGATTCTCTGGTTGTTTAAGGCCCAATCAAGGCTGAGGGCCACTCTTTTCGACCCTCCTCAGCCGTTAATGTGACGTAGGCCAGGGAATATTTCAGTATAGTTGGATAGGCTTTCTCCAGAGGTGCTAACTCTGCAGCAAAAGAGATAGTAATGGTTCCGGAAAACGAGTTTACTGGGCATGTATATCCTATGTTTGATAAAAAGCCTACTTTGATAAATTAGCTGCTGTTGCTTGCTTTGCCTGACTCATGATGTCTTTTGAGATCTTGGTAGTTTTCACCCCTGGACTGAAGGTACATCTTACGTGTTATGAATGCTGGCGAGTACTGGTGTGCTTAGATTGGGTCTGGACTTGTTCTTGGTGATCACACTCAAAATCTTCTCACTCTAGTAGAAATGCCAAGCATTCCCATTTTGGGGGACAGTAACACAATATATAGCATAATCGATGGACCCATCGAATGTTGTACTATCATCATGCTGTCGGTCGTGATGCGACAAAGACTGCTTTCATTACTTGACTGCCGCTCTCCATTTAGCTCTCTGCTGTGAGAGTGATGTCCATGAGGTACATTTCATGAAAGCTGCCTGCAAAAGTGATTAAGTGCTGTTGGCTTTTGCAAGTTACCAGCGGTACTCTCTCGGGGAGCAAATAGAGGTTTCACATGGGCAAGAACATGTCCAGACAGGCGCAAAACTATTTGTCCCGGCAGTGGCTGGTTGGAAGTTCCATACATCAACCACCCTTGATGCTGCCACATTGACATCGTTTTCTGTTCAGGGTTTGCTCCCTTAGCCTTCAGTTCTGTCAAGAACATGTACCACAAGGCAGTGGTTTACAACTCTGCAGGGCAGGGGTGTCAAACTCCCTGAGGTATTGCAATACCTGCATACCCAATGTTGTTCTAAGAACCCAAATATTGTAATTATTATAACACCGAAATCGTAATGGTTGGCGTCTCTTGTTTCTTTATTTAAAAAAAAAAAGTAAACCGACTCATGGGTCACTGAATATATAGCAGGGGTATAAAGAAGCAGTTCGCAACAATATAGTTCCGTAAGAAAAGAATTACAAAGCCTATTTTGACTAATAGTTAACCCTTTGAAGATGCCTTTAACCTATGTAATTCCACCTATCCTTTCCCTGTGTGACATCACAGAACAGGCTTTTGAGCTGCTCCTATCCCGTAGGTAAGGACTGACCTATCTAGGACTGTTATTCCGAGTATCCAATGGCTATTCTTAGTAGTTCTAAGTGCACTGCAGATAATATTTCTAGAATTTGAATGTTTTGTTATTATGTAGCTAACATTCATGTAAAGAATACACCTTAAAGTTGCATAGTCCGATGAAGCATCAAATTTTCAAAACCAAAACACTGACTTCGATTTGATTCTACATATTTATCTTAGATACTGGTACAGTTATTAAGCATTTGTTGTCACATAGAAGGTCATGGGGAGTCAATTTAATAGAACCTGTTACTGCATACACCTATGGCATCCGAGTTTTGGGGTGCTTGCCAAAATTAATTTGGCATGTTGTCACTTCAAATATCTCCAAAGTTAGCCATTTAAACTAAAAGTTATTTCAACCTAAACTAAAGTAGCTTATAGTGATCAATTTATTTATCTCAGAAAATGACAGAAACTCAAAGCCATCGGACTATGCAACAGGTGACTGAGTCTCTTATCGTCTCTGTAACCCTGGGGGTCATTCGTATGAAAAATAAAAACTCTACCAACCTCACTTAACTCTGCCGCAACTCTGTGAATACGTCACTTAGCAGATACCAACGTTGGTGTTCACCCAACCATAGTAAGGTTCCTGGCTGTGCCACGGTTGGGGATGAAGCACACTGCACCACCACCACTCAGGATGACTTTATAGCGATGCCCTACTGGGCAACCAGGGCGCTGGCACCATAACCTAATGTCCCACTCTGTCCCATTATACCGATACTGAGTTTCCTACTACCCTTAGGCTTTTGGTTAGTGCGTGTATTATATAATTGCATGTGTAATTATCAAAACGAGTAAATCTATAGATAAAGCCATTTTAGAAAGTTTGGTAAGCAGATGTAAAATTAAATAGATCTACATATATCTTTTCAATGAGTGCCGTATATATTACATATATACCATTTAAATTACTTATTATTCACCCCGACAGCCAAAATTATTGTCATTCAAAAGAACATATCCATAGATTTCACATTATTATAAATGTTATAGCACATATAAAACAATTATCATTACAAAACTAGCTATTAAACCACAGCAAAAATAGAAAAGAAGTAGAAGCATTTGAGAGAAGGCTGGACCAAAGACCCTATAACACTAAGACTGCTCACTCAGCCTGTACTGTGTAATCAAGAGAACAGCCAGCGCACTAGGGCCGCGTTCAGGGTCCGTCTCGGAGGCGCCTCGGCGACAGGCTTGACATCACGCTAGTCTGAACGGATTTAGCTGTTGGCCGCCTCGAAAATGGCGGCCTCTATAGGCAGTGGCCATTTGCAATGGAAAAGCTGCGCTCTGATTGGATGAAACCACTGAATAACAGCGGCCATTTTCGAGGCGCTTTTCATCTCCAGTCTGAAAAGGGAGGCGTCGCCGAGACGCAGCCTGAACGCAAATAGACCAAAAAGCATTGCCGAGACGTCTCCGAGGCACCTCCAAGACTGACCCTGAGCGCGGCCCAGGTGGTGGGTTTGATCATTTTGATAGCATTATAATGGGCCAGCAGCCGGGCTGATCAAACCCACCATAAGATGGCACTGCAAAATGTACATTACCATGGGAGAGATAGGGAGTGAGCTGTCTTAGTGTTATAGGGTCTTTGGCTGGACATACAGACATTGGACATACCGGCAATTATATGACTTCAGGGCACCGTCGACCCACATATATGTGCACAAAAAAAGTTCTTTCTTTGCAAAAACGAGCTTGCTAGAGGCCCATTACGGTCTAGATCAGCCAAAAGAGGATCTGTGTAAGAAGTAGGGTGGAGAAAAAGTGTGCTGCCATCTTGCAGTAAACTTCAAAACTGCTGCTATTAGTTCCCACATTGTCCGCCAATCTGTGCTATGCGTGCGCAAATTGTATTGTCAACAAACATATAACCCGCCAAATTACACCGATTTATAGTGAAATCGTCGCCAGTACAGTAAGTATGACAACGTAAAGTTGAAGGAAGCAACATTAGGATCACATAATAACCGTCGAAAATATCGAAAAGTAAATGAGATAGCTCTATGCGGTCCTTTTATATATTGAAATATGCGAAAGTCCCCTATTATCGCCATGAGCAAACCTCCCCCCGCGATTGTTTCCATTACATTATCGGATTATGCTATTTATTTTAATAGTATCATGAAATTAAAGCTTGCAGCATTAACCGTATGTCATGTTGCATTTGGGGACTATAATTTGGTTAGATGAAACCATTGGAGTATAGCTAAAATAGTACATTCAATTCATATCATATTCATAGGCTATAGGTTACGTAGGTACCCCAGTAAAATTTTCAAATTATTCCAAACATTCAAATTATAATTTCATTGGAAGCTCCAATGAATCAAAAGCAATATGCTTTTTGAATTTTTAAGATATTCCAAAAATTGAATGAGATATGTGCATTTGAAGTTTGTTGAATTTAAGATTTTTTTGTATTAGCTAATGCACTAGAGAAGTGCAGAGTTGCGATTCCAGTTAGAGTCAGTGCCCGTCCTGATATGACCTTAGATGTTGCTAGGACGTAAAACAACAACAAACAGTCAATGTAAGACCAGTTTTAGGAAGATAAAATGCTAAAGTTTCACATTATCATAGTTAACATGCACAGTCTGTTGTGCTTCAAACCCAGACGTAGCAGTCAATGCAGTGTGCCTGTGTTGCACATGTGGTGCCGTTTTCCGACATGACTGGGCTGCTCAGAAAGTCGCAAGAAGTTGTACGAGTTTTATCGCACCGCCGACAGTGGCGCTCCCGGCGGATTCTGGGGTACCTAACCAAACACCACCAAACACAACAAAACACCGTTGATCTAACGACTAACATAGCCGACGCATCCCTCGACCCTTCCGCGGGGGCCACGCGTGAGTCACTCAACTAGAGAATCCAGTCAAAACAACCAAACCAACAACCAAACCACCAACAACCAAACAACATCAAACCAACAACCAAACCAACAACCAAACCAACAACAACCAAACCAAACACCACAAAACACAACAAAACACCGTTGATCTTACGACTAACATAGCCGATGCATCCCTCGACCCTCCCGCGGGGGCCGCGCGTGAGTCACTCAACTAGAGAATCCAGTCAAAACAACCAAACCACCAACCAAACCACCAACAACCAAACAACAACCAACCACCAACAACAAACCAACAACAACCAAACCAACAACCAGACCAACAACCAAACCAACAACAACCAAACCAAACACCACCAAACACAACAAAACACCATTGATCTAACGACTAACGTAGCCGACGCATCCCTCGACCCTCCCGCGGGGGCCGTGCGTGAGTCACTCAACTAGAGAATCCAGTCAAAACAACCAAACCACCAACCAAACCACCAACAACCAAACAACAACCAACCACCAACATCAAACCAACAACAAACCAACAACCAAACCAACAACCAAACCAAACACCACCAAACACCACCAAACACAACAAAAGACCGTTGATCTAACGACTAACATAGCCGATGCATCCCTCGACCCTCCCGCGGGGGCCGCGCGTGAGTCACTCAACTAAAGAATCCAGTCAAAACAACCAAACCACCAACCAAACCACCAACAACCAAACAACAACCAACCACCAACATCAAACCAACAACAAACCAACAACCAAACCAACAACAACCAAACCAAACACCACCAAACACAACAAAACACCGTTGATCTAACGACTAACGTAGCCGACGCATCCCTCGACCCTCCCGCGGGGGCCGCGCGTGAGTCACTCAACTAGAGAATCCAGTCAAAACAACCAAACCACCAACCAAACAACAACCAACCACCAACATCAAACCAACAACAAACCAACAACAACCAAACCAACAACCAAACCAACAACAACCAAACCAAACACAACCAAACACAACAAAACACCGTTGATCTAACGACTAACATAGCCGACGCATCCCTCGACCCTCCCGCGGGGGCCGCGCGTGAGTCACTCAACTAGAGAATCCAGTCAAAACAACCAAACCACCAACCAAACCACCAACAACCAAACAACCACCAACAACCAACCAACAACATCAAACCGACAACAAACCAACAACCAAACCAACAACCAAACCAAACACAACCAAACACAACCAAACACAACAAAACACCGTTGATCTAACGACTAACATAGCCGATGCATCCCTCGACCCTCCCGCGGGGGCCGCGCGTGAGTCACTCAACTAGAGAATCCAGTCAAAACAACCAAACCACCAACAACCAAACAACCACCAACAACCAACCACCAACATCAAACCAACAACAACCAAACCAACAACCAAACCAACAACAACCCAACCAACAACAACCAAACCAAACACCACCAAACACAACAAAACACCGTTGATCTAACGACTAACGTAGCCGACGCATCCCTCCACCCTCCCGCGGGGGCCGCGCGTGAGTCACTCAACTAGAGAATCCAGTCAAAACAACCAAACCACCAACAACCAAACAACCACCAACCAACTACCAACATCAAACAAACAACAACAAAACACCGTTGATTTAACGACTAATGTAGCCGACGCATCCCTCGACCCTCCCGCGGGCCGCGGGGCCCGCGCGTGAGTCACTCAACTCCAGAATCCAGTCAAAACATCAACTTTTGGCCATCAAATTGTAGAGTTGCGATTCCAGTTAGAGTCAATGTAAGACCAGTTTTAGGAAGATAAAATGCTAAAGTTTCACATTATCATAGTTAACATGCACATTTCCGGCAGTCTTAACTCTGATTTCTGCATCTGAAGACTTGAATGGCTTGGTAAAATGCCTTTCAAATGTCACACAGCATTGAAAATGGTCTCTATCTGTGCCTCAGTCTGTTGTGCTTCAAACCCAGATGTACCAGTCAATGCAGTGTGCCTGTGTTGCACATGTGGTGCCGTTTTCCGACATGACTGTGCTGCTCAGAAAGTCGCCAGAAGTTGTACGAGTTTTATCGCACCGGTGACAGTGGCGCTCCCGGCGGATTCCGGGGTACCTACTATAGGGTAGGGACCACACACGAAAATTTTAAAACAGGTCTAGAACACCATAAATAGTACAGAATTGAAGCCCTTCCAATTCTGAGTTGAATACACTTTTATTTTTAGCTCTATATCATTGTTAATCAAATAGTTATGATGATTTTTTCATTTCACTCTTTTGTCTTAATTCCTGGACACTTGTCTATTGGGGAACTTGGTGAAACCACATGCTAATTGGGGATGACAAAAATTTTCAAAGTCAACGGATTCCAACATAAAATATATTATTGCAAAGGTATTGGAAAGACCTTTCTAATGATACTTAAATGATCATCCTGTGGCAATTATAAAGGAAGTTGTTACACTTTATAAAGCGGCGATCGGCAGTATTCGCACATACTATGTGCCATAGCTGCAATGTAAACAGCACCATGTCTCCATAGCATTTTGAAATCGTTTTTTACAAATCGATCTACCGCACCTCATGGCGGCCAACCACAACCTACATCAAAACATTGTTTAAAAGAGAACAGGCCATAGAATCGTTTTATATAACTTTAAGCAACTTTAAACAAGGTTTGATGTAGATTTAAGGGTAACAAAGTTACCTTTCAACTTAATCTGTCTACCGAATCCAGAAGAAATGCTCAAATATGCTAGTTTCGGGACTGAAACACTTGGGAAGACTGTTCAGAATCGTTAGTTCAAATAATCAGTAGGTTATGTACTCCCACAATGCAATGCAAAGCCGTTTATCAGAGCATGGGTGGCATCAAAACCGCTACCAACTTTTCAATGGCCGTGTTGACATGCGCAGAAAGCTGCGCAGCATCGCCGTTTGCGGTCGCTACATAGGGTAGGTATGTGCCCAAAAAAATTCAAACTCCTTCAATAATAAAACAGAAGCCTGAGAAGGCATCACTGCCACTTGAAAGAGCTTGAAAATAACTTTTAAATGACACCTGAGAATAGGTGGAGTATTAAGGAAGTTATGGCGTTTTCCATCTCTGAAATTGGGCCTTATTTTCTTCCATTAAATTAAGGTAAAAGCAATAAATTTCTGTGACCCACACATGAATTCCAAGTCGCCCGGGGCAGAAGTGAGTCTCAGAAAAAGTGATAAACACAAGTGGCTGAAGTGCATCCCTGATATCACCAATCATGATGTAATCGTCACAATTTCCTCAACTCAACAGTATTTTTTTGTTTGGTCCATTAGTTGTTTAAGCAGGGGAAATTTCAGTCATAGACGACTGGTCTTCCTCATTCCACTGCTGGTCAATAGAAAGCCTGAGCCTACACTTTTACCGACCCAAGGGATTTTTAACCTCCCACACCACATAAGATTAATAATGGTTATTCACCACAGTCTACTTTTTAAATGTTTCAGATTGCTATAAAAGTGTGAATTTGCAGGTTGAAATTGAGTGAAACTTTTGAAGTTGTTATTGGAACAGCAAAACTTTACCAAATTGAAATATTTTTAAACCAAGCTTGGCCAATGTAAACCGACCATAGAAGTGTTTTTCTACACCACTCCACATACAAAGTGGGATTTGAGGGATCAGTTTAGTGGTAAGAATATATCCGCTGCTAGTCAGCGGTTTGGCACACTCCTACATAGGGGCAGTGGAACAGTGAACTGTCACAGTGTCAGTGAGTGGAGTTTACCTAAACAAAGACAAGAGTGAAGCTAACAACTATCGTCCTATAGCCCTCACAAGCTGCATCTGTAAAACCATGGAGCGTATGGTAAACAAACGCCTCGTCTGGCTACTGGAGTCAGGACACCACTTGTCCGACCTCCAATGTGGCTTCAGACGAGGTCGCAGCACCCCCGACCATTTGGTTCGCATGGAGACCTTCATAAGAGATGCCTTCCTTAAGAAGGAGCACATTGTGGCTGTCTTTTTCGATCTCGAAAAAGCCTATGACACAACGTGGCAGCATGGCATTATGGAGGATCTCCATGCGATCAGCCTTCGTGGTCACCTGCCAAATTTTATCAAGAATTTTCTGGCACTAAGGCATTTTCATCTCCGCGTCAAGACTACATATTCTAGTCTGCACTCGCAGGAATTGGGAGTACCCCAAGGCAGCATACTGGCAGTGACTCTTTTTGGAGTCAAGGTCAACGGTATTGCTGCCACTGTTAAAAGGGGGGTCTCCTGTAGTCTTTTCGTGGACGATTTTGTTTTATACTATAGAGGTATTGGTATGAATGTCATTGAGAGACAGCTTCACTTGTATATAGATGGGATTCACCGATGGTCAGTTCTGAATGGATTCAGATTTTCTAAGGCCAAGAGAGTCTGCATGCACTTCTGCCAGTTGCGCAGAGTGCATGCAGAGCCAGAGCTGACCCTCGATGGGGATCCCATAAAAGTCGTCAAAGAAACCAAATTTTTGGGTCTCACTTTTGACACGAGGCTGTCTTTCGTGCCTCATATCAAGGACCTCAAAACGCGATGCCTGAAAGCGCTAGATGTTCTGAGGGTGTTGTCCAGTTCAGAGTGGGGAGCGGACAGAGATGTTCTGCTCGCCGTGTACCGAACCCTAGTTCGGTCATGGCTAGATTATGGCAGCATAGTATACGGCTCCGCAAGGAAGTCGTATATTGGGCTGCTGGACACGGTGCATCACCAGGGGCTGCGCCTGGCCATTGACACCTTTCGCACCTCTCCAGTTCAGAGCCTATACGTCGAAGCCAACGAACCATCATTTGACACTAGGAGAACCAAACTGGCCATGCAATATGTTGTCAAATTAAAAACAAATGCATTAAATCCTGCATACAGTTGTGTTTTTGAGACACACAACGACTCCAAGTATGAAGCCAAGCCAAATTTCATTCGGCCCCTGGGGCTCCAGATGAAACCTCATTTGGAGGCTTTGTACTTGGATCTGGATGTATTAGAGGATACCCAGTTCCCAGAACATCCCCCGTGGTCGTTGAGGAAGCCATCGGTCATCCTCCGACTCACGGAACTGAGGAAGTCTGGGACACATCCACTTGAGTATCAATGACTGAACGCAAAGATTCAAGGCCAGTTTGAAGACCACTTCTCCATGTATACCGATGGTTCCAAAGACCTAAGCCGGGCAGCTGCTGCGGGAGTTTGCCAGGGCAAGAAATTTGGCGTTCGCATTCCCGATCAGAGCTAGATTTTTACGGCGGAAGCCCAAGCACTCCTTCTCGCGTTGGAAGTCATTGAACTATCCAACTACACTAAATATGTAATATACAGCGATTCTTTTTCCTGCCTGCAAGCTGTTGCTGGGCTAAAAACGGACCACCCTTTCGTGGCAAAGGACATTTACAAAATGAACCAGCTAGCAACAGATGGATATGACATCCACTTGTGTTGGGTGCCTGGCTATGCCGGCATCCAGGGAAACGGATGAGCTGATCAGGCTGCGAAAGAGGCTCTGAACTATGATGTTGAGCCGTGTCTGATACCCCACTCTGATCTGAAACCACTAATAGCCACCCACATCAAATCCAAATTGCAACATGAGTGGGATGAAAACATTAATAAACTTAAAGAAATTGAACCATCTGTGGGAAAACCACCACATTCTCATGTGGGGGGTCGGCCAAGTGGTCCTTAGCCACTGCCCTATTGGCCACTCATGGCTAACACATGTTTTCCTGCTCAAGAGGGACCCTCCCCCTGAATATATTGGATGTCAGTCCCCACTGACAGTCAAGCACATTTTACTAAACTGTGTTGATTTTATGGCACTGCGCCAACAATTTTACACTGCAAACAGCATGCATGACCTTTTTAGCAAAGTTAAGCAAGAAGACATTTTAGCTTTTTTGAGGGCAGCTGGTCTGCACCACCTCATGTAGTTCATTAAAACAATTTTTATTAATTAATTCTTTCATCTATTTTATTTAATTATATGATTTTGGGCTTTTAAAAATTAATAAGTGTCTATTGACACCTAACTGATTGTATGCTTTTACATTATATGTAAAGGCGATGGTTGAATAAAAAACAAACAATTCTTGCCGTGAATATGGCCTATGCTGCCGACACGGCGTAAAGAAACCACCAATCAATCAATCTATTACCTAAACAAAGAAGTTTCATATTTCATTGCTAGAACTGGAAATACCAGCGATTCCTACCATATTACGCCTGTTAATATATTCTTTAGTTGCCTCGTTTTCAAATGTTTCAAATCTGACCATGTTAGCTTGTAATTTGTATCCATTCTACCCATCAATCATCAAATCAGTTCATGTCCCAGCAACAGTAGGCCTACTGATTTACCATTAAAAGACACTGTTATTAGTTTCATGGATGTTAATTAATGATAGATAGTCTTAAAGTATACACTTTTATCTCATACCTAAGCAATTTTAATTCTGGTCTGATGTCGCCAAGTATTTTTGCAGTTTACGACAGAAAACCACTGCTTTAAGACACATTCAGTTGACTTTGGAGATAAAAGATGTATCCCCGTACTTGCAGTAAGGGTGAATGACAACATAGTCTACATATGGGCGAAAATTGCTTTAGTATGGAACAGGAAGTGGGATTCCTGCTTCCAGTATCCAATGGCTACTTATAAGGGTCACTCTCCTGAAAACTTGCCAGAAGTATCACATGGAGAGTTAAAATCTAATATTTGAATTTTAAGCATTTTTTGGTTGCAAATGAAAGCTGGAAAACTCCCCTTTACATCTATCCAACACCACTACAATATAAATTGATGAGATAAAAAATAAGTGCAGTCCATGATTAAGCTATGTCTTATGCTAGCATAACATGTGTTGCTCAGATGTAACACATGTTTAGGACACCACACAGTCTGCTTAATAAAAATCTAAGCACAATTAAATAATTTCATACTTAGAAGCATAGTTTGTTTGTTTGTATAGTAATCATGGCATAATATACAGAAATATGTAGCGCTTATATTGATTTAAAATTTTTTTAAAAGTAATTCCCAGCCATCTTTATTCCATGAGTAATTAGTGTACAATATTTGTGTGACATCCAGACACCACTGGTTACATCTGGGATGGAAATTTGTAATGTTATTTCTGAAGACATCAATATACTTTTTAAAATTTAAGCATGAATACATGTTAATAAATACTTCCTTTTTGATTTGGGAACTGTTTTGTTTGATATATCAATGTAATACAAGATGTTAGTAAGGATTCAACCATATTCCTTATGTCCTGTTACAAATGGCTGACTGTAAAATGTTTTTTTTGGGTACAAAAATGCTTCATAACTAAAAGGACTAAAGTTGCACACAGTTTATTTTAGTTCCCTTATTTCTTGCATCAAATCTGAACATGAATATGAAAAGTATAAGGACAAAAATAAGTAGGAAGTTTTTTTATTGATGTTTTAAAATCCCATCCCATGCTGACCAGTTTTCAGGAGAGTGACTTATATCGGCGCATTATATTTTTCAAGTCAGAAGTAGCGGACAAATATTAAGATATAATGTGACGAATATATTTTTCTTCATAAAATTAAGCATTTATCTGCTCATTTCGTTTACCCAGCATGTGGAATATTTTCGCCAGCTTTTAGATAGGGTTCTTCTTCACCTGTACTTAGGCTATTGTAGTACGGGGTGAATCTTTTATCTACTTCCTATTCACGTCGTTGTAATTAAATATTCTGTAATGTAGCATTAAGCTGTTCAGCTCTATCTTCTTCCTCTGCTGAACATCGTTGATGCCATTAAATTTGTTGAAAAACACATTATTAATATTATTATTATATTGTAAATATATTTATTTATTGAATAAATCCTTGCCTAACACCGGAGAACTAGTCCTTTGGCCATGTGACAACACAGCTGTTTCCATTATCTTTATGCAACTATGTTTGCTCATTTAAGTAGTTTCTTTGTGAAATTGTAATTATGATATTGAAATATGAGAGTTTTATTCAGACGGGATGACCGAATGAGTTGAGCCTCCGTCCCCCGTTTTAGTAGATCGTGGGATTGGAACCCATGGCTTCAAAACCTGGCCGAGTCAAACCAATGCCTTTAAAATGTATGCTTTTCGCTTCCTACCCAGGCGCTTGGCATTATTACAATATTAGTTTGTTGTTGTTTTACGTCCTAGCAACATCTAAGGTCATATGAGGACGGGTACCGACTTGTGACAATGTGCACTCATAGCAACTTTATAGTGCTGTCCCACTGGGAAACCAGGCTGCTGGCACCATGACCTGATATCCCACTCAGTCACATTATCCTGACACTGAGCACACCAGTCCTTACCCTGTCCTAATAATGCTGAGTGCCTGGCTAGGAAGCGACAAGTATCAATTTTTAAGTCATTGGTTTGACTCGACCAGGGTTCGAACCCACAACCTACCACTATGGGAGACGGATGCTCTAACTCATTCAGCACAATATTCGTACATGGCAAGTAGCAGTGGCCTGAGGAAGACCAATCATCTGCAATTGAAATTTCCCTGGCTTAATCAACTAATGTACCCAAAAGAATGTATGATTCTTGATAGTTAATTTATAAATGGGTGCATTGCAATCAGGTCACATGATCAATTTGTTGCAATGGGTCGTTCTCAGAAACTGTAACACTTGAGGTAGTCTAATTGAAATGCATATTTCAAAGAAATGCATTATTGGAGTGTCAATATTTAGATTTCATCATTTAGCCCAATCATGTGGGAGATATTTTAGATCAAAAGTAAATGTTAATATTGTGTATTATGTATCTTATTGGGATGGATATAGCTCAATAAATAGAAAATTACATCACTAATTTGTGACATTTTCAACAGCTTTGAAAATAAAGTGTCACAAACTTAATGAAAACCTCTGAACAACAGCACATTTCACTTCAAATGGTCAGATACAATGTCTTCATTTTCCACTATGAAACTATGAACTAAGTACTATGAAACTATGTATCAAACACTGAGTACAGATACAGTACAGGAACTATTTTCACCATTTGACACCCTATTCAGACAAATAAGTGTTCAGACTTCCTGTCTACTATTCGCTATTTCGCTATGCATGGACCCAGTTATGGTATAGTAAAAGATAAATCCTGAAATTGCCCCTAAGCATTGAAATTTGAGCCGAACATTTGTGTAAAATTGTTTATTCCAATTGGACTGTTACCGTGCTAATATTTTATTGCCTTTCTCTTTAATCATCAGAAATAAGACAAAATCAAAGCAATGAGGTTTAAAATTATTATTACTAATACTACTAGGTATTTGATTTTTTAGAAACTAGGAGACCATTATCTCTAGAATATGAGTTAACCCAGTTACTGATGATTTATGTAACATACATATATAGAACTGGGATTTCTAATTCTTTGAGATTGTCCATTAATAGTTGGAGATTTGAATTTTATTTGGGTTCATGTTTATTAATTTCATTAGATACATATTAGTAAGGTATTTGATTTCTTTTTGAAACTATGAGACCATTATCTCTAGAATAAGAGTTAACCCAGTTTATCTATTATAATGCTTTAGAAGCTCAATCTAGTTAGTAGATAGAACTTAACTTCAGTTTGAACCCATTTGTCAGTTTACAACAGAACAAAGAAGGAATAAATCCTAGTCTAAAATTACTGATGAATTATATAACATGCAGATATAACTGGGAGTTCTAATTCTTTGAGATTGTCCATTTAAAAATTGGAGATCAATTTAAAATCATTTAAGTTCTTGTTTAGAAATTTCAGTAGATACATATCAGCAAGGTAATTGATTTTATTTGAAACTATGAAACCACTATCTACAGAATATGAGTTAACCCAGTTTATCTATTATTTTTACTTAGAAGCTCAATCTAATTAGTAGATAGAACTTCATCTAAGTTTGCACCCATTTGTGAGTTTACAAGAGAACAATAGAGATGAATAAAATCCTAGTCTAGAATTTACTGAAGAGTTATACAACATGCATATATAGAACTGGGAATTCAAATTCATTGAGAAATCCACTAGCAGTTGGAGATCAAATTATATTAATTAATTTCATAGTTTATGACATTTTTTATATTATTCCCTTTTTATATGTTATCATAACAGTATCTCCAGAATATGAGTTTAACCAGTTATCCATTAGATTACTTGTAAGCCCAAACCAGTTATTTGGAATACGTCACACTATGTAATAGAATTACTTGGTTAATCAGGAGCCAAATGACATAACTGGGTTTTTCTAAATTAAGGTTAATAACTTTTTGTTTTTGATTATTTCTTTGCCTGTCAGCATAGTGTACAGAATAATAAAATCTAAGCTGTGAGTTATGCCAGTTCTTATGTTTTAACTTGTTCTGTTTTTGGCAACCAAGTAATTCAGTAG
Source organism: Branchipolynoe longqiensis (assembly GCA_030323885.1). Lineage (NCBI taxonomy): Eukaryota > Metazoa > Annelida > Polychaeta > Phyllodocida > Polynoidae > Branchipolynoe > Branchipolynoe longqiensis. The sequence continues at coordinate 20,076,266 of CM059202.1, forward strand.
ATGTGAGGTGACCAATTGTTATGAAATACTCATGTTACTACATAACATGCACAATTCATAACAAAAGACTGGACTGGGAGTAAATTTATAATTTATTTACATCTTCAAGCTTATTCGTAGCAAATAGCTTTGTACATCAATCATTTGTAAGTATACAGAAGTATTATACCACTTGTCAGTTTAAGTCATATCATAAGAACACACAGGCTATGTTATTAAACACACACTCAAAGTTCCGGGTTCGATTCAACCGAAAAACCTCTAACACTCAGCCAAATTGCGTAGCGAGTGTTAGAGGTGCAGCACTAAACACATTTTTAGGAACGTAATCAAATATCGCTGAAGAGCGCCACCTACCTAACTCACGGACATCCTTGATAGAAGCGCCCGCCTCCGCACAGGCCCTGGCCGCACCTCTTCTTAGGCTATGAAGAGTGACGGCCTCTGGATTAATGTGTCCGGTTTTAACAAGAGCAAGTCTTATTGCTGCTAACAAGGTAGGGCCTGAGAGGGGGGCGCCGGACGGGAGCAGAAACGCAGGACCCGCAGGGACAACTTGTGTAGACCCAACATACTTGCGCCAGGCTTTCAAGGGACAGCAAGTCGCGCCAGGAATCGCTGCTATTTCCACCACATACCGGCCTGATGCTCTACGTGAGGTTTTAGTTGATCGAACCCGGATCAGAAGCGTGTGTCTGCTTTCACGTATATCCGCCCCTACGAGTGCGTGGCCCGGATCGTCGTCTCGACCGGAAAATAACAAGTTACATTGCCTTAATAACGTGAAGTAACCTATTAGAGTTGCAGCAATCAATACATTTGCTAAGCTGCCGGCAGATTTAAAGTAGTGAACTATATTTATGATATCGTTTACAGACAGAGGAAGTGCCTTAGTTGGACTATGCGTTGACAATCTACCCACTCCTTTCTTGACCAATTTAACAGGATATGACTCAAATGCTTGTACATCACCACCATACAGAGAAGCCCAGGTTTTCGCTCCACTGACATAGTTATTAAGAGTTCCTGGAGTTTTTAATTGACCATATAGCTCCGCTACATACGCCATTACAACATATATTTGTGGCTCAGTAGGATTAACTTGATAATTCGCACAATACTTCAGGTAAGCCCTAACATGGTACAGTTTGTTCTTCCAAGTTCCTGCCGACAGTCCTGCTTTAAACAGATCTAGTACTTGTTGATGAAGGCCATTAGGGAGATCTGGGAAGGTAGAGCCAATATCACTACCGTCCCAGATCTACAGATTTAAGTCAAACACGGATACTTCATGGGAAACCCGGATCCTCGTGATTCCGAGTTCGGTACAAAGAGAATCTGCGGTGAACGCCGCTTACCATCAAAGTGTCGCCTGCTCAGAGCATCGGCCAGGACGAGGTCCACGCCAGGTTTATGCCGTACTTGCACCTCACAGCTGTGATCCGCTGCATATCGCCAGATTTCGTGCGCACAGGCACAAAGGACAGGGTCCTTACCAGCGCCCGTGGAGAGTACTTGCTGTGAAGCCGTGTTGTCAGTATTGATAACAATTCTATAATTTTGAATATCTGGAGGACCGAGATTTTGGAGTGCAACAACCAAGTTCAGCGCCTCTAATTGCGCTATGTTAGTGTACAAGCAGAGTACATCTCCAGAGTAAAGTTCAGAATAATAATTTGATTTAGAATACGCACCGGCCCCTTTTAGGGAAGAGTCACACTCAATTAACCAATCACACCTTGGGGAAGTATTCATAGTACGAGGCCATTTGTATTCTCAGCATAACGCAAGAACCATCTAATGTCCCTCATTAGCTCCACAGTGACCCTACGCCTGGACTTATACGGTGTATCCCTAAGCATATCTAAGATTCTATTCATGAAATGACATGCAGGGGTTACACATTTCGCAATAAACTGGAGTCTACCAATCAGCCGTTGCAAGTCTTTCCTACTAACTAGCTTACCCTGCTTCCAAAGTTTACATTCATCTAGTATTTCCTTCAACTTTAAGTCTGGTATTGTTATCCTCATTAATTCCGTATTAACATTGTAACCCAACCAATCTAAATCTGTAGTAGGGGAAACACATTTCTTCAAAGATAATTTAGACCCAACAGACTAGTAAGTCCTAAATTTGCATTATAGGCCAGCTTTGCCTCTTCCTCATCGCGAGCTACACTAACAAAGTCATCAAGATAGCAGAGTACAAAGTGACCTCTTTTCCTAACTAAATGGACCACCGCATTAGTGGTACGGGCACAAGCTAAGGAAGGTGTTCTACATCTAAACGGTGGAGCGATATCGAAATAATAGCGCCCACCTACAGTAATCCCGAATAGCGGCACTGAGAGGGGGCATGTACGAAGTTGCCTATAAGCTCTAGCCAGGTCAATTGACCATAAGAGAGAACCCTTCCCTAAATTAACCAATTCATTCGCTAAGTCCATAATGTTAGGCAGTGTATAGATGATCTCCCGTCCTCGATAAAAACCCTTCACAATACCGGAGTTTACACTAGCACCCTTTGGAAAGCTAAGATCCACTATAATATGTCTTTCTAAAGATTTCTTTTTAGGTCTAGTCATTACAGGGCTTATCTGAGCCCAAGGTGTGAATGGTACTGTTTTGAATGGCCCCAGCAGAGCATTGTGTTTCAACTCTGTTGGAATGTACTTGATTACCCAAACGAAATTATTTGGGTCCTCCTTATGATTGGCATATGAAGGAGGTGGAGCTAATGATTTTGTATAGTCAGCAGGCCAACCATACTCAAGATAGCTTACGATTCAAAATCATCATAGCCCTGTAGTAGGAACTTCCACATAGGTATGTATAGGCCGGAGGGTATAGGTATCCTGGCAGATAAGTAATTTGGCAAACCCGAAGATTGTACTGTAGCATATATAGCAAGATATTGACTCGAGACAACAGTGTCTAGAGCAACAGTCGGCCAGAAACCGAGTAAGTTTGATCTGAACGCCACCGGCGAAATGGAGCGGTCAGGATAAAGTGGAAAATTATTATCAATACTGTTTTCAGAAGTCCTATGTAAGGATTCAGACAGGGTCGTGGAGACCCGAGGTACAGTGGTAGTGGTACCACGATCGACATTCGCTTTGCACGAAGTTGAGGATGAGCCAGACTCAAGTGGATGAGTCGATGCCAGAGGAATATCATTTGAATTCTGAGAAACCAATGAGCTCTTGGGATCTTCATCAAAACGACGACTGTTTACCGTATGTGAACTCAAGCTGGGAAAATCTGATAAATTACTAGCATGAATTTTTGTACTAACACTCTACAAACTGTCTCCAATACTTAATGAAGTTTCACACTCAATCATCCCAGGAACCCCCTTACAATCCAAATTATCTGTGCTGCTCAATTTTGTATCTACCACATCAGAATTAACAAGGGACGGTATGCCAGAGTGACTAACCTCAGTTCCCAGCTTGGAAACAGTAATATCGTCGTCTTGTGAATGCAGGACGAAAGATTGGAGCACGTAAGTTGGAGCACGTAAGTTGGAGCACGTTAGTTGGAGCACGTAAGTTGGAGCACGTAAGTCATCATCACGGCAGATCAAATCGTTCTCCGAGTTATCATATGAAAAGGAATGGATATCAATATTAGAGACATTGCCTAATGGTTCTGGCCCCGAAGGGCCTATGACTGAAAATCCTGGTTTACATTATTTGATTAACTTCCCCGGTTTTGTACCAGAGTCAACTCGAGGAGCGGTTCTTTATAACGCCCTCTTCTTGATATTGCAATCAATCTCACGGTGCGAGTTAGCCTTCCTGTATTTATTTATACCACATGCACAGTAATGACAGTTCTTATCCTGGTCAACACCATGAGAGCCAGAAAATTCACAGGATTTGCCCCAGGTCCAAGAGTAGCAAGCTTTCCCGTCTACATTAAAGTCATACTCCTTACCAAAGTTAGTTGATTTATGAAAGTCAGAGTTAAAAGAATTTTATAAGAGGCGCGTCTCACACCCACTGCCATTACATCATGCACAATATCTTTAATTGCATACCTATCATCCCACCCTGTTGCCAACCGACCATCATTAATCATGGTGAAAATGGGTTCTGACCAAGTGAGACATGTAATCCAGTCCCAATCAGCTACCATTAGCATGAGATCTTCTTCATGTACTTTGACATGATCGACACAACCTCGAGGCAAGCGGCTATCTCTCCTCATACGATGTAAAGCGGTAAAGTATTCGAACCAATCCGACTCCCCAGTACCCACTTTCCCCCGTATGACATATAAATTTGGCATAAAGTCATCCCTACCTTTCTGTTACTTTAGTGAGACACCAGCTGATGATAGTAATCTGCAATCAACATCTTGCTTTCTGAGTTGTTCTTGAATTCCGACGACTGCTCCTGAGATGGCGTCCGCTTTCCGGAGAGCTGTTCGAATCTGTTGAAGAAGAACGACACTGCCTCGACCGCTTCGCCGTAGGAGATGCATGAAGTCTGCGTCGACGATGTAGAACCTCGTCGTGTGCCTGCTTGCTGGTCCCTAAGCCGCTACCGGGTTGTTTGCAGCGTCTCGACGACAATCCACTAGATGGTGACTCGACTGCTTCCTTCGAACTTGAAAACACATCATCGACGACTCTTTCGACATGCTTTCTAGTAGTACGTCGATATTAGACGTCTTTTGCGAACTGCTTGAAACATCAGCATCTGGTTCACCGGCGTGCACCCGCAGCACTGTCAGCGCAGGCCGGTCGGTTGCACTGCGCAGCATCATCAGCGTTGGGCGCACCAACGTGCACCCTGCAGCACTGTCAGCGTAGTTCAGGGAGTTCCCTTGATGTTTCTTCCTGTACCGACGATATTCCACTAGATGGCGACACGACCGCTTCCTCCGAACTCGACAAGACGTCATTCGTGACGTCATCAACGTCCATGTCGACAATTACAAGTCTTCCCAATATTGCGAACCCCTTGAAAATGTCGAAAGACGATCGACGCCTTTGAATGCTTCACTGCAGGGAAGTCTGCAATATGTTGATGCCTCGACTGGGACTCACTATACTGGCACCTATACCTCATCCGCGACGTTTCCGCTTGATTCGACCGCAACACACCAGAGGGCGCCACAGGGCGCACTTCCTGCTCCGACGCGACGTCATCCGTGACGTCATCGACATTCTACGCTGCTCCGCGTCGATAAGTACAATTTGACTCAATAACTTTTAATCGACCTAACAAAACTTTTGAGAACGACGCCAGCTGGGTGTCGAATGCTGAGTGTACTGTGGACATCGACATCTCGGTCAAGTCGACGTTGACGGGCAGCTCGTCGACAGATTATCCCAAATTCGACGACTTTTTCCGACTTGTTGAAGGCTTGGGTGAAGCTCGTAAGTCTGTCGAATCTTCCATTATTGAAGATGGACGACGCACACGGGTGGATTTACGAATTTGCTGCATCTGTACCACTTGCAAAGGAGGATGTGTAGTACTTGCAATGGAGACCAGAAGCTGGAGAGATCTGCAAAAACCGTCTTCCAGGTGTTTACTGTATGAGTGCCAGGACCAGGTGAGTTGGAGAGCCTAGGTATTTCCACCTCTATATATACTAAGGGTTTCCTTGGAGATTGTTGTTGACATTTGATTTGAGTGCTTGGAGACATGAATGTTTCTTGACTACCGGACCTAGCAACACAGATGCAAAGTCCTTGGATCACAGATTGAATTGAGTGGATATGGCAACGCATACAAGTTTTGTTTACATCACTTGGCAACACCAGTTTGAAAGTCAGAGATTTTCTATGTTGTGGGTTCAGTCATTCCAACAGAGTTCTTTGGCATTTTTAATACAGAACAAGAAATATGAATTAAATCTTAGTTTTTAACATTAATGATGATTTAAATAACATACATAGATAGATCTTGGAATTCTGATTCTTTGAGATTGTCCATTAATAGTTGGAGATCAATTTGAATTTTATTTGGGTTCATGTTTATAAATTTCATTAGATACATATTAGTAAGGTATTTGATTTCTTTTTGAAAGTATGAGACCATTATCTCTAGAATAAGAGTTAACCCAGTTTATCTATTATAATGCTTTAGAAGCTCAATCTAGATAGTAGATAGAATTTAACTTCAGTTTGAACCCATTTGTCAGTTTACAACAGAACAAAGAAGGAATAAATCCTAGTCTAAAATTACTGATGAATTATATAACATGCAGATATAACTGGGAGTTCTAATTCTTTGAGATTGTCCATTTAAAAGTTGGAGATCAATTTAAAATCATTTAAGTTCTTGTTTAGAAATTTCAGTAGATACATATCAGCAAGGTAATTGATTTTATTTGAAACTATGAAACCACTATCTACAGAATATGAGTTAACCCAGTTATCTATTATTTTTACTTAGAAGCTCAATCTAATTAGTAGATAGAACTTCATCTAAGTTTGCACCCATTTGTGAGTTTACAAGAGAACAATAGAGATGAATAAAATCCTAGTCTAGAATTTACTGAAGAGTTATATAACATGCATATATAGAACTGGGAATTCGAATTCATTGAGAAATCCACTAGCAGTTGGAGATCAAATTATATTAATTAATTTCATAGTTTATGACATTTTTTATATTATTCCCTTTTTATATGTTATCATAACAGTATCTCCAGAATATGAGTTTAACCAGTTATCCATTAGATTACTTGTAAGCCCAAACCAGTTATTTGGAATACGTCACACTATGTAATAGAATTACTTGGTTAATCAGGAGCCAAATGAAATAACTGGGTTTTCTAAATTAATGTTAATAACTTTTTGTTTTTGATTATTTCTTTGCCTGTCAGCATAGTGTACAGAATAATAAGATCTAAGCTGTGAGTTATGCCAGTTCTTATGTTTTAACTTGTTCTGTTTTTGGCAACCAAGTAATTCAGTAGATGTGAGGTGACCAATTGTTATGAATTACTCATGTTACTATATAACATGCACAATGTTATATGATAATATTATATGGACTTTACTTGTATTATGTGACTTTACTTGTATTACTATAGCTTGGGAACTTGTACGAGTCTTTAAACACTCTTTTATAGGGACAAGTGTGAAGGTTACAACAAAGTAATACACAGCGTTCCATATCCTGAAGCCAAGCCATGCAGTCACCTGTGGTAGTTTCGTGTGGCAGGATCATTACATATGGCCTTGTAATGTTGGCTCCTGATGCGACTAGGCATGCACCTCATGCTTTAAGTGACTCAGACTCTGAAGTACCAGTCATTGGAAAGAAGAAACGAGTCGTGAGAAAAAACAAAATGGCACCTGTTGAGTCACCACCGGCTGCTTCTACAGTTACCAATGCTCCCACACACCAGCCTTCCCCTGTGCCTGCTGTTGTTACCCAGGGCAGTCAGGAATTGGCAGAAATGCATGCTATATTCACCCAGATAAAGGGGCTTACTGAGAAAAATGCTGCTTATGTTGTTGAATTAATGGCGAAAAATGAGCAAGCTAGGTTTACACCTGTACCTACTGCTACTGTTATACAATCTGTGCCTGAAATAATGTTGAACAACTGGGACATGAGTTAGATAATCCTGTGTTGCAGGATAATGGGGAATTAGAAACCTGGGCTGTTTTCAATAGCCAGAGTGAAGAAGGGTGGCAGACAGGAAGAAGGAGAAGGAGATGAAGATGAGTACTATATAGATGATTCGGTTTTTGTTTCTGAACCTCAACTGCACCTATTTCGCCAGGCTCAGGCTGCGCGTGTTGCGCAACCGCAGTCGGGCCCTTCCACGAGTGCAGATAACGAAAGGATCGCGGTAGATAATGACTTAGCAGGGGCTATTGCACACTACTATGCCTTTAATAAACCAAAAAAAGGTGCCTAATAATCTCATGGGACAATATACGGGTATTAAGAATATTCCGGATGCCCGGGCTAAAAAACTAAATGAGGAGATCAAGTTTATTGATGCAAGGAAGCATGCTGAAGACTCAAAGTTATGTGCCACTAAAAGGGTAGTAGTTGCACTTACTGTGGTAGCACCTACATTAGCGTTAATTCTTTCATGACGGAAAGGTGATCATGAGTTAGACGAACAAGCACTCAACTCAAAATGTTGGACGTTGTCAAAATTCTAGTCTTATTGCACAGTCAAATAACAGGGGATAGACTACAGAATATCAAGCAGGTAGTAAATTCTTTCTTGGGAATTGTAGTAATTAAACCCAAAACTGATGCTTATGGGGAAAAAGAATTGCCAACGGAGAATCTGTTAGGTGAAGATTTGGCTGAGAAAAAGAAGAAAATAATCAAAAGTGCATCTGCGTCTGATACTGTAATGAATACCTCCCTCGCACCCAGAAAATGGCGCAGGTCGAACGACTATTACTAGAGGTCATTCCAATCTTCATTTAGGCCTAGGGGGCAGTGGAATCTCAGGGGTAGAATGGTAACTAGTAGAGGCATACCCTATAATTGGAATGCTCGCCCAGGCATGCAGTCATGGTTCAATAGGCTGCTAGGTGGTTATGGTGGCAATCAACCGCACCAGAACAACCAATGCATGATTCGAGGCAGATGTGCCCCAACCCCGCAGAGGGGTTATCAGAAGTAGAATCACCCAGTGAGGTGAGTGATCCGTTGAGTGAGGAAATACATGTGTTGCTAAAATAGTACCCAAAGCCGGTAATATAATCAATTATAAAACAAATTGGGATAAAATAACTATTGATCCATGGGTACGCAATTGTGTCATGGGGTTGACTATACCATTTCTCTCTTTACCAATAGATTACATCACCATTCCAGCGGCACGGTGCATTGTGGGATGTGTCAAAGCAAAACAAACCCGTGAGAAGCATATAGCACATGCTAATACACTGGGTGCAGTTATGAAATGTGCTAGTTTCAGCTCATCTCAGCTGTTGTTTGAAACATAGAACACTAACTAAAAAATATATATATAATAAATTATGATATAAATCTTTTATCCAGCATTGCATTTACATCAATATAATCAGCACATTACATCAATATAAGTCAGACACAATTTGATGGTTGGAAAACCTTGAGATTTCAAGGAAAATGTGTAGAACAGATCCAGATTTGGAATTATTTACAGACGCCTCTTTAGAGGGTTTGGGGGGTGCATGCGAATCAAATGGAAACAGGTGGAAGGTGGAATCCAACTGAAATAGAACATATTTAGAGTTATGAGGGATTCTGTTTGGTCTGAAGAGTCTGTAAAGAAAAGAACAAACATATTAGAATACGAACTGACAGTACAACGGCCTTGGCATATGTAAGAAAATATGGTCGGGACGAGGTCTGAATCATGTATGAACGAGACTAGACAAATCTGGGACTGTGCACAGTCGAACAGTTGTTGGTTGTCAATTACGTATATACCGGGCATATTAAATATTATGGCAGATGTTAAGTCTTGGCGCTTTAAACAAGTAGAATGTGAATTAGCACCAAGGATTTTTCAAGATGTGTGTAGTGTAAACTATTTGTTACCCCAGATGTGGATTTGTTTGCATCCAGATTAAATCATAAACTACTGTTTTATGTCAGCTGGGACCCAGACCAAGGCAGTTGGAAAGTAGATGCTTTTTCCTTTCCATGGAGTGATATGTTCTATTATTGTTTTCCGCCATTTAGGTTTCTGCCTATAGTCATTCGGAAACTCCAGAAGGACAACACCAGGGCAATCATCATTGCCCCGCATTGGATGTGCCGGTCATGGTTAGCCTTGCTAAGGAGGCTAGCAGTGAGGAGCGTGATCTACCCAAAGAATCCCCTAAACCTAATTGGGCAAGGACAATTAAGCAGAAATCCAGATGTAGACTTGGTACAGAGCACAAGGCTATCGGCATTCTTTTTTTAGTTGAAATGTTATGGTTTGAATAATAAAGTACTAAGTTATTTTTAATTCACCTGCAGAGACTCCACGAAAAAAACATATATGACCCAATTAAAAAGATGGTCCTTATGGGCGTATGAACGGGATATACTGGTATTAAACCCCACGATAGCTAACATGTTGAATTACCTAAGAATGTATTTTGAGACTGGAGTGGGGTATGGGGCCGTAAACATGGCTAGGTGTGCATTAAGTTTAATCTTGCCTACATTTCAAGGGGTCATAGTAGGGCAACACTTCCGAGTGAAGTGGTTTTGTAAGAGTTGTTATACGCAAAGACCACCACAACCACGTTATTTGGATATTTGGTCAGTAGACAGAGCCTTAATCCGGTTGGAAAATATGGGTTCAAATACAAGTTTGTCGTTGAAATTGTTTATCGTTGAAATTAACCCTGTTGATTTTGTTGGTCTCCTCAGAGGGGACAAACAATACTAAACTTATAAGTGGACCGTATGGTCTGCACTAAAGAAAGTATAACCTTCAAAATTAAAGTGTTATTGAAACATAACCACTTGATGCTGTAACTTTGTTCGCATAATAAAAAAATAAGAAATTGTATATACTATGTACTATAACTAGATATTTGCAACGAACATAGAAAATCAGGAGAGGTAATTTGAAACTGTTATTGTCTTATATTGCAACACATAAGCCAATATCAAGAGCCAATTTGCCACGTTGGATGCTAACTGCGTTAAATTTGGCAGGTATTGACACGGATTGGTATAAAGCACATAGCACTAGAAGTGCGGCTGCGTTGACAGCCAGGGCAATGGGAGCGAGTCTCAATGGTATCATGAGAAATGTGTCGTGGAAAGACGCAAAATCTTTTGTGTTATATTATAATAAAACGATAAATGATCCAGGCTTGGCACAGAGGGTGGTCTTGGAACCAACCAATAGGACTAGGAGGTGAAAAAATTGGTTATATATAATCGAATGGATGTTTGAATTGTGGATAAGTTGTTTAACTGTTACCATTGAATTGTGGAAAAAATCGTTACGAGGCATGATGATCGGGCGCAGTGGCCGAATCGGTAGAGAACAGGTCTCGCGTGCGGAAGATCAGGAGTTTGCGAGTTTGGTTCCCGGTCGAGTCAAACCAATGACTTTAAAATGTATACTTGTCGCTTCCTAGTCTGGTGCTTGGCATTATTAGGATAGGGCAAGGACTGGTTAGCTCAGTGTCAGGATAATGTGATTGAGTGGGATATCGCATCATGGTGCCGGCGGCCTGATTTCCCAGTGGGGCAGCACTATAAAATCGCCATCAGTGTGCACTGTCACAAGTCGGTACCCGTCCTGATATGACCTTAGATGTTGCTATTACGTAAAACAACAAACAAACAAACAAGGCATGATGTAATACTTTTTTAAATCAAAATACACTTGATATCGAGACTTGTGTTCAGTTATTAAAGAAGAACTATAATAAGAAGAACGTTAATAATAATAATAATCGGAAATGAAATAGAAAGGAAGGAGATGAAAATTCAATAAGAAATAATAATAATGGAATAAGAATGGTTCGGAATAATAATAATACTACAAAATCTCTCCCTTGAAGTTGGCTTTATATTTTCGTAGATGATGTAAGAATATTACAGTTAGACTAGACTTACCTGTAAGTTGACATATTACTTAGATTCTTACGAATCTATAGAATACAAAGACAATGATCAGGGGCCCACCCACCCACGCCATAGGGTCCGATCAGAAAAAAAAAAAAAAAGGAAAAAAAAGATTTGCGTGGCAGCAAAAAGTTCAAACATATGGTTGTGGGGAAAGGGGGGTCAGTAAGGGGTTAGTTAGATTAGTTATTATTCCTCACACTACGAATGCTGAGTGGGATCGACAAGCAGTCTATTTATATCCCTCTCCACTGATCGTCGTCTTTGTATTCGATAGATTCGTAAGAATCTAAGTAATACGTCAACCTACAGGTAAATCTAGTTTAACTGTAATATTGTAATGATCAACCTAATATATTGATATAACAAATTGATAGAAACTTAAGACCATCGGACTATGCAACCTTAATCCTTTCCCTATCCAAGTAATGCTGAGCACTAGGCTAGGCAGTGACAGGTATCAAATTAGTAAATCGTTGGTTTGACTCACCATGATTCAAACTCTGAACCTTCAGCATTCTCAGGGACCCTGTTGTGAGTGTTGAATATATGCTAATCTTCTTTTATTGAAAGTACTTATTACAAGCAAAATCTGTATGAAATAATTATGTACTGATTTTTTGTAACAAAGAAAAAAGCTGTTTAATGTTAGCTTAGAGGAAATATACTGGAGTGAATTCTATGTACCATATGTTCAAAAAGATCATGGAACTGAAAGAAACAATTTCTTGCAGGAATAAGCCCTGGGAAAACGAAGCAAAGAAATGCATAACAATATACTTTATTTTCTTATAGGTTGTCCGGGAAGTTTCCTTCTGTTGAATCATCCGGGGTTATATGGCAAGTTATCATCCGGTGCACCATCCGGCTGGTAATGATGGGCGTACATCTTCTACATCTAAGTTGTTAATTTCTGCTTGATGATGTCCTCCTCCAGCGATGAAGAGATGTCCGAGTCGATGTCAAAGCTGGATCCATTAGTTGTCGAACCTGAACCTGATGACTCACATTCACAAGCAGACTCTGATGTGGATGCAAGTGATACTGTTTCCAAAACCAGTGGAGATCAGTCAGAGAAGTGTGACAGTTCAACGGAAATAATGCTTGATAAAGGTGATGATGCAGGGCTGGAATTGTCTGAGATGGTTCTTCAGCCATTTACAAACATACTTAAAGATGCGTTTGGTGAGGAAGTTCTGAAGAAAAGGATGGAGGCTTATCCAATTCCTACAAATGCAGGAATGCTAACGGTGCCAAAATTGAATGATTGGCTAGAAGAGAGTACCGGAACCATCAATAAGCAACATGATCTGGACCTGCAAAATGTTCAGCACTACATGGTGGCAACCATGTCAGCTGTCGCGACGCAGGCACATATGCTGCACACTTTAAGATGTTGGGCGGAAGACTCAAGTTGTGATGAAATCTCTGCTAAAGCAGAAAACTTTATAAAATCCTATGAAACACTGATGGATGCAAATCGCTTTATGACCAGAGCCATGTATGAAACAAACCAGGTTAGGCGGAATTTGATCAAGCTGGGCTTGTCAAATTCCCTCTCGGAACTCCTAATGGACGAACACAAGCCTAGTGGTGAGTGGCTCGCTGGAGAGGACTGGTCAATGCAAGCTAAGACCTTAGGCATCTCTGAATGCATGCAGCACCCAGTTATTAAATTGGAACCAAACATTAAAACTGAACCATACCTCAGTATCGATAATGAATCACTTGATGATTACAATGGTGCTGATCAAGAGAATGAACAGCCATCATCTTCAAGAACAGCAGACAAGACCTACATGTGTTCCATGTGTCCAATGGTCTTTAACCAAGCATCAGATGTTATAGTTCATATGGGAACACACATGGGAGCGAGGCCATATAAATGTTCTGAATGTGGAAAGTGTTTTTGCCAGGCTGGAGTGCGAAATAGACACATGAAGATTCATAAAAAGCATATTGAAGGCAGTGCATCCAAGACTGGCTTACGGAAGTATGGTTCAAAAGGTAAGCTGGGCTTACGGAAGTATGGTTCAAAGGGTAAACTGGACAATGTTTCAAGAGCGAAAATAGCAAGCCGGAGTGATGAGAATTTGGAAGTCGAAAAACTTGACGATGGTCCGTACTATGGTGGGGAATTGTCACCATCAGAATTTGAAGGTGGTGTGGATGATTGTGATGATGCTGAAACTTGTACGAAGCAATCAGTTGTACGGCTTCAAAGGAAAACCCGTAATAGTGATCAGTGGTCCTCTAGGAATGCTGAAATTCCACCACCCAGGTCAGATGAAAAAACCCACATGTGCTCTGTCTGCCCTAAGGCATTTAGCCAGGCAGCCGATGTCATAGTTCACATGCGGACCCACACTGGCGTGAAGCCCTTTAAATGTTCCGAATGTGGCAAAGGTTTTCGTCAGTCTGGAGTGCGAAATAGACACATGAAAGCTCACACAAGTGAGAATCTCTCTGCATTGGAAGGCATGGTGGCCAAAACTGACACATCAGTGGAAATGCACAGTGGGGATAGTGAGGATGGTCAATCGAACAACTTTTCGGCAAATAAACCCGCCACCACCAGAAATAAAACCACTAAAGCTGAAATGTCAACGAGTGCTGGCTTAAAACCAAGTGTCCTAATAAGCAGACTGATGAGCCCCCCCGCTAATAGACTGTGGGAATTTGAGTCGCTTACTGCTGGAAGTGCTCCTTCACAAGATGCTGACAAGGTGCTACCTGTACATGCCCCCTACATCTCCGAATGTATCTCGCCTCCTGGTATTAAAGTGGAAGACAGTTACATTCCAATCCTACCGAAGATGTCAAATGATTGTGATGTAGCAGAGGTAGCAGCAAGGAATGTGCTCAAAGACACCAAAGATTTAGACATTCCTCATCAAGATGGGATGAGTGTCGCGAAAGAGCGTCAGAAGGATTCACCTTTAACGGAAAAGTGTGAGGAGTCATCCAGCAAAGCGAATGTGCAGGGTGACAAAAGGCATGTCTGTTGCGTATGCAGTAAAAACTTTGGCACTTTGAGTACACTTGAGCAACATATGAGGACCCACACGGGAGAAAAGCCTCATGCCTGTTTGTGCTGCGGTAAAGGATTCAGTTACGCGAGCGGCTTACATTGCCATATGAAGTTGCATTCTGGTGCAGCACCATATGTGTGCAACGTATGTGGTAAAGGTTTTGTTACTACGACCAACTTGCGGGTTCACATGAAGAGCCATCCTGGGGCAAAGCCCCATCAGTGTCCGATCTGCAAAAAGGGTTACAGCATCTTGTTTAACTTGGACACACACATGGCGTCTCATGCATGTGAGAGGTCTCACAAATGTACCATCTGTGGTAAAAGCTTCAGCCGAGGATCTGCTCTTCGGAGGCACGGAAAGGTGCACTGTGGGGTGGTTACTGAATACAAAAAGAAGAGTTTTGTGTGTTCGCTCTGTAACAAGGTCTTCATAAGAGCAAGTTACCTGAAGCACCACATGCACATTCACACTGGAGAAACACCTTACACTTGTAAGGAATGTGGGAAGGGCTTCAAAATGTTGCAGCACCTGAACAGCCACTTAACGATTCACACAGGCGTCAAGCCCTTCGTGTGCAATGTATGTGGGAATGCGTTCAGACAGAATGGTACTTTGGTCCAGCACATGCTACAGCATTCAGGCGAGAAGCCTCATGTGTGTTCGGAGTGCGGAGAGGCTTTTGCGCACAAAAACAGCCTCAAAGGACACATGACGAAACACACTGGGGTGCGGCCATACCTCTGTTCGCAGTGTGGCAAGGGCTTTGTGACATCAGGAAATTTGAAAACCCACATGTTGACTCACACAAACCAGAGGGAACATTCATGTCACGAGTGTGGTAAGAAATTTAGGGAGGCAAAAGGTGTAAGAGTCCACATGCGGACCCACACTGGGGACAAGCCCTATATCTGCGCGGTGTGTGGTGTTGGGTTCTCGCAGTCGGGAAGCCTGAAGGTTCACAAGCGGATCCACACCGGGGAGCGGCCGTATGTGTGTACACATTGTGGAAAAGGCTTTGCACAGTCAGGAAGCCTAACATCACATCTCAAGACCCACACAAATGGATATTTCAACTAAATGGTGAAAAAGCATTAATATGAGACAAAGTGGTTGCTATCCGAGTATTGTTATTCAGCTGTACATCTTATTAATGCATGCTTGAAACAGCTGCTTTTCGAGGCTTCCGTCATTTGTTTACAATGCTACCATGTAATGTGTATGAATGAATTTTAAATGTGCATAATCCGATGAAAGCCTAATGTTTTAAAAAACAAAGCACTTACCTAGATTTGTTTCGACATATCAAACTTAGATACTGCTGCATGTAATAAAACATTTATGCTGGAGAGTAGGAATACCAAGTCAATTAACTAGAATCTGTAAGCTCCTGAAGCCTGAGATGTCCAGCATTTCGGTGTGCGCACTAATATTAATTTACCACGTTTTCACTTAAAATATCCACTATAAAGTCGTCAGGAATGTGCACTGTCACAAGGCGGTACCCGTCCTGATATTACCTTAGATGTTGATAGGATGTAAAACAACAAACAAACAAAACTTAAAATATCTCCAAAATTAATCCCTTGAAATGCATGTTATTTTATGCCATTCTGCTTACATTAGAAGGATGAAACTTACCGATTATGTGCTCAGACGCGTCCTTTTTATCGTGGCTACCCAGGAAATGTGTCAATGTCGGTAAAGTAGGCTTGAGTTTCATTTTCCAAATAACCAATAACTCTTAGATAGCGTTGAATCTCAAATCGTCAGTTATAATCAAGGACCGTGTCTTTATAGTGAAGCCAACTGTTCTCAGTATGTTACTTGTAACTTTTTTTTTCCCTTGAAGATTTATACTGCCTATCATGATAAGTCTGAATAGACTTGTTTTCACCATTAGACCGTTCGTCGATAGAAAGCCCAAACATACACTTTTACCGACCCAAGGGATTTTTAACCTCCCACACCACATAGACATGGTAAAAGAGCAACTGACGTTGTAAGTTATACACAGCAGTGAAAATCCAAATTGGCAGAGGTGGGGGCATGGGGAATCGAACCACCGACTTTCAGATTAGGAGTCTGACCTAGAAAAAAGTCGGACACTCTAACCACTCCACCACAGAGAACACCACCTAATCTAGAACCGAAGGTATTGGTGTCTAATATAGGTCACTTTTTTTAACGAGTATTTTATTTGTCTGAATTGTTCTTTTTTTAAACACTATGGTCCTCGTCTTTTCAGCCATGTATAATATGTCTGTTGTTTACACAATATTTACACAAAACTTAACATATGTTGCACGCAATGAGGTTAGAGAATGTATGTAAGTAGTCACAATATACATAAATGCTATATATATATATGTATATTGATATATGGGTCGTTCTCAGAAACTACCACATAGTTGGTTTCCATGTTACATTGCTAATGATGTTGGCTTGTTTTGGGGGTAGTAAGTCAAATAGTTATTGTTGACTGTACTAATTATGTTAGCAGTACTTCGTGCATCTACCCAAGCATCTTTGTAAGAGACAATCTTTTTTGTTTAACTGTACTCAATAAAATCTTGTTTAAATTTGTTGTGTGTGTTAAAATGATGTTCTGGATGTCTGCTAAAATGTTGTTATTTTTAACAGCTTTCTCAAATTATATAAGAACAAAATCATAAAATGAAAAAAACTATATTTCAACTCAGACATGTGCACATTTAAGCCTTCATATGAATATTCACTGAGAACGATCCATATATATATATATATATATATTTTATATATATATATATATATATATATATATATATATATATATTTTACCTCGGTATATAGCCTCAGGCTAGCCGCAGGCTAGGGAGAGGTAAGCACATCCTGGTACAGCAATTAGCATAAGCAGCTCACGGCGGGAGGACATTCGCTGAGCTGCTCCAGCAGGATTTAACTACTACAACACTTTAACTAACTGTAAATATTGGGAAACTGCATTCAATTTCTTAAGGATGGTTTATAGCATCCCATTATGAAAGCTTAGAACTTTCTCAGGTCCAATTTGGACATAAAAGGTGTTATAAAAAACACGAGGATAAGAATGTGCATAACCGAAACCGATACCGCTTGACATAGCGAAACCTGTGTTCAGACAGGCAGAGATGTTAACCCGAGTTGCATCTCCTAAAGAAATTCCTCCGAACCCTGAAAGAGGGTTATGTTGGGGATGATCCTGGGTTTCTTTTATAGACTCCCCAGACCGGTTTTTGAGGCGAGCCTCCGAGTTTCGTAATATTTTCTTCAACTTGCTGGCGCAGAATGCCGCGGGTGGGAGAAGTGTACGAAACAGAGAGAGCGGGCGTGCCAATGGCCGCCCCCCCGTTTGGTTGGTTTCACTACCCATAAAACCTACGGCAAAACGTAGCTTAACGCCTGTATACAGAACGGTTTAAACACGTTACTATATACCATACGCAATAATACCTCACTCTAGCTCACTTTGTGAACATGTTGAGATGATACCGGTACTAAGTAACCTTTGTCGTTACAGAAACCGATGGCCACCAAGCGAAACAAGGTTCCGCCGCCAGCGGCAGAGGGCCGCGTGCCTTCTGGATACGATTCCTCACCACCGCAGACGGCACCGCCGTCTCCACAGCCGGGGGCTGATCCTTTGGACAAGGATAGTGGGGATGAGGAGCTGGAAGACAAAATCCTACGGATTATGGGCAAATATAACACAAAAGCCACACGGCCTCCTTCTCCTCCTATCCCAGACGATGACTGGGAAGATTTCTCAGATGACGAAACCGAATCGGCATTTGAGGTTCCGCAACCGAAACCCAAGAAGCGGAAAAGACTTGGCAGTAGCTCCGGTGATGAATTCACCAAGGTCAATAAGAAACGAGTGAAGAAGACAAAGAAAAACAAAAAGAAAAAGAAGAACGACTCATCATCGGATAAATCAAATGATTCGTCCACAACTGATTCCGATTCAGAGACGGAGAGAGTGGGCATTTATGCCAGGATAGGGGCAAAGATCAAGAAGAAATGCCCGTTGGCGAAAGCAAAGAGGTTGCGGACTACAACCATGATGAGGAAAACGCTGAAAGGACATTTCCACACTTTCAAACCTGTGGAGGTGATCAACAAGCTGACGGAACAAATTTCGGGAATTAAAGGAGTTCCCCAGTCCATCAGTAAAGAAATGGATGCAGGCATCCATCTCTCAGATGAAAGACGGCGTTATGAGAATGCGTTGTGCACGATTCATAAAGCGGTGCTCGGAGCGCTTACATCGATAACTCCGGTAGCGAATCGGATGCAATCTGAGAATACATTCTCGTCGCTTGCACGAGTGATGGACAGAGGGATTGCGCTGCTTACCGCAGCGTCGAACTTCATGACGTTTCGGCGTTTTGAAAACGTCTTCAAGGCGGTTACAACAGATGCTGGCAAAGAAGTCGCCAGATCGAAGAGAGTAACTGACAATGATGGTAAAGAGTACACTCTTTACCTACCGCCAAAGCCGGTGCTAGGCAAGCCACTGGACAAAACCAAAATGTTTGGCGGTCAGCTAGCGCACCTCTTCAAAGCTGTCGAGGTAGACACTAAAAGCGCTAAAAACACGGATGGCACCAAAAAGTTTGACAACACCAACAAATTCCGACGCCCCCGCTCGGATTTTCGCTTCCGGAGAGGAGGAAGGCCGGGACGAGGAGGTCCCTCATTCGGCTTCAATCCCAGAGGACGAGGCAGAGGAGAACGCCAGAACACGGGTTGGAACGACAACCGCGGATACAAAAGGGAGTTTACACCCAAACCCCAATTCCCGCGGCCAGAAGCCAAGTAGAGACACAGACTCCTACACTCAACACGGTGTCTGAAGAGACACAAACTTATGTAAGCAAGTTTAAGGCAGGCAACATCCTTAACTGTTTGCACAAATGGGTTAACATTACATCTGATAGGGAAATTTTGGATATAGTAAAAGGAGTTCAAATACCTTTCACAGACATACCAAAACAGGAAAGAGTTCCGTTCCCATACAAATTTAACATAGCAGAAAAACGCCAAATAGATTTTCAGGTTTCGCTTTTTGAAACAAAAGGTATTATTGAAAGAGTACAAAACACAAAAGGACAGTTTATTTCTAATGTCTTTTCTAGGCCCAAACCAAATGGCGAAATTTGCATGATTTTGGATTTGACAAAGTTAAATAAATTGGTAACATATAAACATTTTAAAATGTTCTCATTAGAAACGGCGAGAGACTTAATTACGCTGCATGCCTGGCTTGCCAGTGTAGACTTAAGAGACGCGTATTATACAGTTCCTATTTGCAAAGAACACAGACAATTTTTTAGATTTATTTGGAACGGTTCCCTTTTCCAATTTACTTGCATGCCCAATGGTTTAGCCTCTGCACCTCGACTGTTTACAAAGTTATTAAAACCTGTTTTTGCTGTTATGGGAAGATTAGGACATACAATGTTTCCATACATAGATGATTCCTTTATTATGGCAGAATCCTTTAACAAATGCCATTTGGCAGTGAATGATTTGTGTACTTTATTAACAGAATTAGGGTTTTACATACACGACAAAAAGTCTGTTTTTGTCCCGAATAAGGAATTAAAATGCCTGGGGTTTTTAATCAACACCAAAGCAATGACCGTATCATTAACGGAACAGAAACTACAGAAGTTTCATGACACGGCCTCCCAGCTGCTTGACATATCTAGGCCAAAGATTAGACAGGTCGCTGTCCTTATCGGTATAATGGTTTCATATGCGCCGGCTGTTCTTTATGGGGCGGCGCACTTCAAGTCTCTAGAAATAGACAAGAATAGAGCGTTAGCACGTACAAAAGGTAACTTTGAAAGAAAAATGTACATTTCTCAGGATGGTTACACAGATATATCTTGGTGGATCGAGAATATCAAATAACTCTTCCAATCCCATTAGAATGGATCAACCCAACACGGTAGTTACTACCGATGCATCATTACAAGGTTGGGGAGCTCATCGAAATGATGTAGCAACAGGAGGGAGATGGTTAGAAAACGAAAAATCAGACCATATTAATGTTCTTGAATTAAGAGCGATTTACTTAGGCCTCTTAAGCCTAATTAAAATACCCAAAAATACTGTTCAACTGCTTACAGATAACACTACGGCCATGGCATATGTCAGGAATATGGGAGGTACAAAGTCAAAATAGTGCAATAACTTGGCACAAAGTATTTGGAACTGGGCGCAAAAACATCAAATATGGTTAACCATTTCACATATCCCAGGATCGCAAAACGTCCTGGCCGACAAAAAGAGTAGAGTCTTTCACGACCATTTAGAATGGAATTTTAACATAAAAATTTTCAACAAAATTTGTCGCCAATGGGGTTCACCTACGGTTGACTTATTCGCATCAAGGAATAACTTTAAAGTTAACAGATATGTTTCATGGCACCCAGAACCATTTGCTTGGCACATAGATGCTTTCTCACTGATTTGGGGAAATGAATTTTATTATATTTTTCCCCCTTTCAACATCATTACCAGAGTGGCACGAAAGATAAAGATGGACCGGTCTCACGCCATCCTGATCGTCCCCGAATGGGACACACAGCCGTGGCTAGCAGGACTAGCCTCGACAGCCCGAGATTGCCTCAGATTCCCAAAATCCCGAGGAAATCTATCTCACCAAGGCCCTCTGGAACATCACGGCAACGTAGCAACAACACCGTTGCTTGCATTCCTTTTCTAAATAAATACCTAGAACAATTTGGTTTAGACAAAATTACACAAGAACGGCTAGTGTCACATGCGTGGAGAAAAGGAACAGTTAAAATGTATACCACATATTTGAAAAAATGGGGCGTTTATTGTCTAATTCACAAGGTTAAACCCATGAACCCAACTATTGCCCAAGTGTGCAGATTCTTTAGAATGTTAGAACAAGAAGGGCTAGGTTACGGCGCAATTAATGCTGCCAGGTGCGCTCTCTCGATTATCCTTCCCAGAACAAGGGGACATACAATGGGTAAACACCATGTTATATCATGGGTACTAAAGGGAATTTATGAACGAAACCCACCTAAACCAAAATATGACCGATTTTGGGATGTGTCACTGGTATTTAAAATGTTTAACGATTGGCCACATAATAGGTTTCTAGATATAAAACAATTAGGATTTAAGTTAGCACTGTTATTACTGTTAGTCACAGGTCATCGAGGCCAGACTATAGTGGCACTTTCACTCGATGGACTGGAAATAGATAGAAGGCAAGCGACCTTCGATTTGACAACATTGTTAAAATCTAATCGTTTAGGTGACCCTTTGTCGTCAATTGATGTAACACAATTCAAGGACAATCCGAAACTGTGTGTAGTTTCCGCGATCAGAACATATATATCCAAGACACAAGGAGTTAGAAACTCAAGACAATTGTTGATAAGCTTTATTAAGCCACACAAGGGCATATCAAGAGATACGCTCGCCAGATGGACAATTAATGTCCTAAAGATGGCAGGAGTGGATACGGACAAATATGCGTCACACTCAACAAGAGGAGCCATGGTGTCAAAGGCACGCCTCTTAGGCATTTCGGTCAAGCGCATACTAGCGCATGCAGGATGGAAGACCGAACGATCGTTTGCTAGACATTATAACAAGCGATTGAAAAAGCCAAGTGGCGTCGCACGGCGACTGCTACAACATTAAAGTCAAAAAAGGTGAGAACATACCATTGTCACAAACATATAAGGTTAACCAACGTTCCATACCACAAAACATAAACAAATAAAATAAAATAAAATATCAGGATAAAATGATATTACGTAAAGTCTCCCTAGCCTGCGGCTAGCCTGAGGCTATATACCGAGGTAGAATAGATTAGTTAGACGAATCTTACCGTGGTATAGATGATGGATAACTGTTGTTTTCCCGAGGTATAAGCCTCGGCTAGACGTGGGTGAGGGCCCACCCTCCACACCCTGCCACGTCTAGTCCCTTGCTTGTACCAAGGAAACATTAGTATTTAGAATTTTAGAAATTTAGAGATCATTTTATCCTGAATTAGTAGGTAAAGATTGCTGTACCCGGATGTGCTTACCTCTCCCTCACCCACGTCTAGCCGAGGCTTATACCTCGGGAAAACAACAGTTATCCATCATCTATACCAAGGTAAGATTCGTCTAACTAATCTATATATATATATATACCCATATATATGTATATGTATATATATATAAACATCTATGTATAGATATATCGCTATATCTTTAACTATGTATTTATATATACACACAAGAGTTTATTCTTGTATGCAATACCAATAACCTAACCTACATTTATGGGTAGATATAGTGTATATCACTATATATATATCGAGGATGAAAGATCTCGGTTCCTTGGATTTCCGGGATTTTTTATATTCACCGATTAACATTAAACAAATCCCCCCCCCCAAAATGGGATGCATATGACAACAGTTGGCTGGTTCAAATCCCGTTCTTGTATTACCTTAGATGTAGCTAGAACATAATACCTAAACAAGAGAGTGCTAAGTATGGGCGATAATACAATCACACGGCTAGTAGACACCTGACTTCCAGTATTTATCCACGATTCCCTGACAGTGCTAATCTATGGGAGAAGATCTGCATTATCGTGGAAATTCGCTGTCGGTGTAATAATTTTGGCTTGTTTTCAAAGGTTTTTGCTGGATACCACTTTCAATCCCTGCTGAAACCGCACTACCAGGAATTTTCCTCGATTCCATGACAGTGCTAAGCCTATGGGAGAGTATCCACGTTTCCCTGTTTCATCCCTGATATATGGTGTATCAGGAATTCGTCAAATGTTAATCATATTAGTATTATGTATATTTAGTTAGTTGGATGAGCGAACTCTGGCTGTTATCTCTTAAATAGTCCTCTTCCATTTAAGTAGTATGTAAGGGTTCTTTCATACTCACTTATCTGTAAAGATTGTGGCTGAGTGAAGGTGGATATGGGTAATTGATATGGGAGCGGGAACCCAAGCCGTGTTTAGCATGCTGAGGGCATGTGCACCGGTACCCAAGCTGCTCAGTCAAATAGATATAGCTGCTGACATCAGAGGGCAGGTTGTTAATGGAAATCTTCTATGCAACTTTATCCATGAAGAATGCTGCACAGTGCAGCTGTCACCAGAGGGTAGGTTGGTAGTGGAAATCCTCTATTAGACTGTTCCATAGAGTATAATACAGTGAGCTGCTACCCACATTAGTTCTTGCCGCTGTCACCAGATAGTGTTGGTGGTGGAATAACAATGCAGACAACTAGAAGCAAGCAATACACCAAATTAACCCCCCCACCCCCCTCATATCTAGCAAGGAGAGTATAGCAATCGAAAGTATTCCACCGACACCGCAGCAGGAGCATTGTAGACGCCAGCCTAAATAACATCCAGATAATGTGTTGTACTCCACATATATATCTGAACGATCTAGATAATATTACATCATTACCTGACTATTTGCCAAACGCTACCCCTTGCGCCAAAACTTGGTGTTCAACCTAACTATCCACTAGTCTAAGCCTGTCTCAGTTCCACTCCACACCATCAATTCTACCTTAGTTGTTGCCAGGACGTAACATTCCAAACAAACCCTCACTCCTAGTCCTAGGGCCATGTGATGTTTGAGAAATATGCCATCGTCCATCACACATTTCAACATGGTTTCCCCTTCTGCCCCCATGGATTTCAAATCCCTTTCGCTGTTGCAGTCAGAATAGACAATTTCCACCACCAACCCACTCTGACGGCAGCAGCAAGAACTAATGTGGGTGGCAGCGTGCTGTGTGGATAAAGTCATAGAAGATTTCCATTACCAACCTGCCCTCTGGTAGCAGCAGTAGGAACTAATGTTGGGTAAAGCAGTAGTCTTCCATCACAAACTGCCCTCTGATGGCAGTGGCAAGAACTAATATTGTGGATAGCCGCTTACTGTTCAGCACATTCTGTGGAGGAAAAGGACTTATTAGTCATAGAGGATTTCCACTACCAACCCACCTTTGTAAGGCCATGCAAGCATATTGAGTGGTCAGGTCATGGTAAGGCCATGCAAGCATATTGAGTGGTCATGTCATGGTAAGGCCATGCAAGCATATTGAGTGGTCATGTCATGGTAAGGCCATGCAAGCATATTGAGTGGTCAGGTCATGGTAAGTGGGCTGTAGCAATATGCAGAACGTTTCACACTCAGTCTTCGTCTCATTGAAGCCGAGGCTTTCTCAGTTTTTGTTGATGGAAATGACTTGCCTTTTCGAAATATCGCAAAAGAGGTGAGGTAATTATTAATGTAGCAAAGTTGAACTGTTAATTGGACTAACATAAACTGACATCAGGAATAGAACTCATTTGTGAATAGAGAAACACTTGTAGCGTGACGGAATATGCAACTTGGAGTCAACTGCTATGTTAAAGTGACAGTCTTTGGTGACATTTGTAAGTACTTATGTATATACATATGTATAGTGATGTGTGTTGAGTATGGTATAACGGTAAGTTGTCAATATGGGTATTCCGAGTTACTGTATCCTGCTTCATCAGGAGGGAATAAGCTGCGGCTGAACCTGTAAACGCACCAGGTACCAGCTTCAGTTGACATACTGAAGGTTGAGATTGGTGCCCCTTCCAACCCTATCCATCACTATCCGATCCCATACTTTAAACTCACTTAGCACCCATAACAACATGCAGGTAGGCTTCTTGCTATGCATTTGTTCCTAACAGATTGCAGTGAAACTGTTCCAGCTAATGTTTTACATTTGATAAAATACCACTTCCTGTATGTGTGTTCACCATCACCTGCACCCTCTGGCACCCCAACGACCCAGGTGCTGGCTCTGGTGATCCATATATTGTCCTAATTAGTAACCATAGTAACCGACCCACCAAACTCTATGTGCAGACAGCAGGCCCCGCTGCTGCTCCACCAGTGCACCACATACTGTCCGTTCTGTGCTCCCACTGTGTGCCAGCACCCATTGTCTGGCATGTAAACTGCACCAGATTTCTGGATGGATGCAGTGTGCTACAAAATATCATGTAGAAAAAGTGTTAGATGGCTAGGTTATGAATTCATAATCTAATACATATACTAAATATATCATTCAAGTACTGATCTACTATAGTCTGCTACTTTTGGAGTGCAGAATTGTTGAAATCATGTAGATTAATACATTTTAAATAAAAGTTGAATCAAGATAATTCAATGGTTGCCATCTTGGTTTGGTAGCATTCTCTCCCAGTTCATCAACTCTGCCAATATAGATCAACCGAGCGTTCGGGAACCGGGCCCTACACCGCTTATTTACATTGTTAACCTACTAAAGCATTCTTTGCATGGATTTAAACATGTTTGTCCTTCATCCGTAAGAGGGGGTCAATATTTTATCTAGGTTAGGAGTAACCTGATTTGGTCCAGTATCGGTATCTCGGAATGCTCGTGTTCATACTTCAATTTCTGTGTAGGTCAGCAACATAATCTCATACTCAGCCTTCGTATTAACTTATCACACTGCTTTACAATGACTATGTGTAACTCATTAAAGCACACTACAGTTTAAATGCATTCTATCCACCATATATGTGTGTGTGAGAGAGGTCAGGGGTTTGAACCCTGGCGGAGTGAAACCAAAGACTTATAGACTTGATACTTGTTGCCTGGCGCTTGGCATTACTAGGATAGTACACAGTATATGGAGAGGGTGTATGTATTGTAGACTTAACTCCGACCAATCAAATTGCATGCTTTAAAGTTACCAGAGTCGAGTCCTCTGATTGGATCCCACGATTAGTGCTTAATCCACTAACTCCAATTGAAACGAATGTTATAGTAATCGGCCAGGCTGACTAAAGCTGAGATTCCATGAACATGTAAACTTGTGCATAAAGGTAAACTCCCATTGATGTGATAACTTATGTATAAGGTAATAATGAATGCAGTGTAAACTTCTGAGATTTCATTGACACGTAAAAATTGTGCATAAGGGTAAGATTCCATTAATATGTGAACTTGTGCATAAAGGTCATATTCCATTGATATGTGAACTTGTGTATTAAAGCAAAGGAAATAATGCAGCACAAATACAAATTTTTGCTGAAAATAAGATTTCCACTAATGGTAGACTTGTGCATAAAGCATTGAGTATCAACAACTGTACACAGAGATTCAAGTCCAGTTTGAAGACCACTTCTCCATGTATACTGATGGTTCTAAAGTCCAAAGCTGGGTAGCTGCTTTCGCAGTTTGCCAGGGCAAGAAATTTGGCGTTTGCATGCCCGATCAGAGCTAGATTTTCACGGCGGAAGCCTCAGCACTCCTCCTCACGTTGGACATCATTAAAGTATCCATCTACACTAAATATGTCATATACAGCGATTCGTTTTCCTACCTGCAAGATGTTGCTGGGCTAAAAAGGGACAACCTTTTTGTGGCAGAGGTCATTTACAAAATGAACCAGTTGCCAACAGATTGATATGACATCCATTTGTGTTGGGTGCCTGGCCATGCCGGCATCCAGGGAAACGAATGAGCTGATCCGGCTGCGAAAGAGGGTCTGAACTGTGATGTTGAACCATGCCTGATAACCCCACTCTGATCTGAAACCACTAATACTAGTAATAGCCACCCTCATCAAATCCAAATGACAAAACAAGTGGGATGCAAACATTAACAAATTGCATGAAATTGAACAGTCTGTGGGAAAACCACCAGTCTCATGCAGTGGGTTGGTGGGACCAAGAGGTTCTTAGCCGCTGCCATATTGGCCATTCGTGGCTAACACACATTTTCCTGCTCAAGGGGGACCCTTCCCTCGAATGGCTTGGATGTCAGTCCCACTGACAGTCAAGCACATTTTACTCAACTGTGTGGATTTTATGGCACTGCGCCAACAATTTTACACTGCAAACAGCATGCATGACCTTTTTACTAAGGTAAAGCAAGAAGACATTTTAGCCTTTTTGAGGACAGCTGGTCTGTACCACCTCATATAGTTTATTAAAACAATTTGTATCAATTAATTCTTTCATCTATTTTATTTACCTTCACCACAAATTATATAGTTGAAAAAATTCATGACTGTCTATTGACACATAATTAATTGTATGCTTTTACATTATATGTAACGGTGGTGGCTGAATAAAAATGTTAAAAATTCTCGCCATGAATATGGCCTACGCTGCCGACACGGCATAACGAAACCACCAATCAATCAATCAAAATCGAAAAGGTACAGACTTGTGTGCAATCAAGAATCTTTACATCGCATTCTCATAATGCGTATTTTGTCTGCATATACTACATGTTGATAGAATCTTACCATAAGCCTCTGCAGAAATGGATAGAATCAGTGTCTGGTTTTGAATGCGTACTGGAAGGAAATAAGTTTAAATAAAAATGCGGTGAAATGATTTCTGTGTGGTTTCTTTACTTCTTTACTTGATTAGGTCTCTATTTCAGTGGAATTCCTTTTAAAGAAATAATTTGGCATCATCATACCCATGTAATTGGATGCTTTATTACCCAGGGATGAAAGTTCTCCGTGGTTTCGCGGATTTCCGCGATTTTTTATATTCATCAATTAACATTAAAGTTGCATGGTCCGATGGCCCTTGAATTTTTGTCTTATTTTTGAGATAACTATATCAAATTGATCATTACAAGCTACTAATCATTAGTCCGGAGTGATTTTGATTAAAGATGATTAGTTTTGAAGTAATCTGAGCTGAAAGAACCAAAAATAATTTCGAGAAGCTTGTCAAAAGTCCTGTGGCTATGACCCAGATGGTCATCTCGCAGTGACCACGTGATGTGAGATGACCTGGAACCTGACAGGACTGTAGGTAGGTATTTCTGGTTGGGTAGCCACATTCTAGGAACGGATTAGTGCCATAGGCCCATGGCACTAGGGTTTTTAACAAAATATAATGTGTGTGTGTTGTCTGCTTGTGTTTGTCTGTCTATGTATGTATCTGTGTGTGTGTATGTCTGTGTGTTTCTGTGTATGTGTGGGAGTGTATGTGTCTGTGTGTGTCTGTCTCTGTCTGTCTGTTTCTGTATGTCTGTGTGTCTGTCTATGTGTCTCTGGCTGTGTGTGTGTCTCTCTCTCTGCAAAGGCAGGTCGGGTGTCTGTGTGTTTCTATGTCTGTGTGTGCTGTCTGTCTGTGTATGTCTGTGTGTGTATGTATATATGTATGTATGTCTGTGTGTGTATGGGTGTGTTGGTATGTGTGTCTGTATGTGTGTGTATGTATGTGTGTGAATGTATGTGTGTGTATCTGCCTCTGTATGTGGGTGTCTGTGTGTGTCTCTCTCTGCAAAGTCAGGTTGGGTGTATGTGTGTCTGTGTATGTCAGGTGTGTGCATGTCTGTGTGTTTCTGTGTCTGTGTGTGCTGTCTATGCATGTATGTCTGTCTGTGTCTGTCTGTGTGTATATATATGTGTGTATGTCTGTGTGTGTATGTCTGTGTGTGTGTGTGTATGTATGTGTGTGTCTGTGTATGTCTGTCTGTGTGGGTATCTGTGTGTGTATGTATGTGTGTCTGCCTATGTATGTGTGTGTCTCTCTCTGCAAAGTCAGGTCGGATGTATGTGTGTCTGTGTATGTCAGTTGTGTACATGTCTGTGTATTTCTGTGTCTGTGTGTGGTGTATGTGCATGTCTGTCTGTGTGTGTCTATCTATGTGTGTCTGTGTGCCTGTGTTCATGTCTGTGTGTGTATGTCTGTGTATGTATGTGTGTCTGTATGTGTATGTCTGTCTGTGTATGTATATGTGTGTATGTATGTGTGGCCATGTATGTATGTGTGTGTCTGCCTCTGTCTGTGTGTGGCTGTCTATGTGTCTGGTTGTGTGTCTCTCTCTCTGCAAAGTCAGGTCGTGTGTCTGTGCATCTGTGTGTCTGTGTATTTTGGGTGTGTGCATGTCTGTGTATTTCTGTGACTGTGTGTGCTGTCTGTGCATGTCTGTTTGTGTGTGTCTATCTATGTGTGTAGGTATGTGTGTGTATGTCTGTCTGTTGTGTGTATGTCTGTGTGCATATCTGTCTGTGTGTGTATGTTTGTGTGTATGTCTGTCTCTGTGTCTCTGTAAAGTCAGGCCAGGAAACACAGACACATAAACACACACAGACACATCCACCTCATTTCCCCTTCCCCTCTATGGCCCTGCACAGCAGGCCTACTTGGTTGGGGGGAGGCTAATGAGGTCATGAGATTGGCCTAGTTGGTTAATGGCCTCCCTGCATAATGGGTGTTTCAAAGTGAGTGTCTAAAGGGGTGAGTTTATAAATTCACTGGTTATTCTGTATACACTGTCCCAAATCATTAGCTATTACACCAGTATCTAAGTTGGATATATAGGATCAAATGTAAGTAGTTGTTTTAATTTTGACAAAATTATATTTCATCGGACCATGCAACTTTAAGCAGTTCGGTAGTTTGAATCCCATTGTTATATGACCTAAAATGGTGCTAGAACATAAGTCCCAACCCGGATGAGTTAGCTATGGGTGATAATAGTCACAAGGCTAGTTGAAACCTGACTTCCGGCATTTTTCCGCGATTCCCTGACAGTGCTAAGTCTATGGGAGCAGATCCGCATTATCACAGAAATTCTCCGTTGGGGTAATAATCTCGCCTTGTTTTTCCGCTTTTGTTGGTAGACACCACTTTCATCCCTGAAATTTACCATTTGACTGGAGAACCCAGTCAATTACTATGAATGGACATTCTGTCGTGATTCTAGTGAATATGTAAACTTGTCTTGGTCATGTTACTGAACCTTTAAAGAATCCCGAGCAATAACGTATACATGTATCGCCAGCATCCGCATCATCACCATCACTCCCTTCACCACGAGGGTTGTTGAGGCAACCCAGATGATTTTGGAACCAGTTTTTTTTTCCAGTTTCCGTGTTCTCCACTGTCCCATTGGGAATCGATCTATTCACATTCCCTGATGTCTTCCCACCTCTTCCTTTGCCTGTGGACAAAAACGGCCCTATATAATATATAAAATATATAATGTATTATATATTTATATATATACAGTCAAATCTCTCTAAATCGACCGGTCTTGGGACCGACTTTAAGTGGTCCATTTAGGGAGGTAGAATATGATTACAATGGTATCATTGGGACCCAAATAATTGACTGTATATATATTATATTTTACCTCGGTACTAAGCCTCTGGCTGCTCATGGTCGAGGGAGAAGGAAGCAACATCCGGGTACAGCAATTAGCATATTCCGCTCATAACTGGAGGAACGTTACGAGCAGCTCAGCAGTTTTTACCACAGATTACTCAGTTTCTACTGTAAGTACCAGAACATAAACTGTCATATTTGTTTATGAATGGTTATAGCACACGCTCATTAGCTTTTCAATACAAGGCTTACTTGCAATAAGTAATTATTACATGCGTTGTGTTTATCGGGTGCCGTAGATTGAGGCATCAATTTTTGCCGCCGGTTTCCGAACGGAGAGACATGTTGACATGGGTCATTTCGTCGCTTAGATAGGATTTTATTTTTGCCGCCCGTTGCCCAACGGAGAGACATGTTGGCTGGAGCCATTTTGTCATCATGTTAGTTTTTTCTGAGGCGTACCTCCGAGGTCATAATATTTTCTCCAACTTGTTGGCATTGTAGCCACGGGTGGGAGAAGTGTATGATACAGAGAGTGTGGATGGGAACTACACTGGTCCCAACCCCTCATTGGGTTTCGGTTCGCTCTGGCGACCGTTACACTTTCGATATACCTTAGCTTACTCACGCCTGGTGTAAAACTGGTGTAAATACAGTTTTATTACCCTATATTGGGCCATATACCCCCGCATACTGTTCCACTGGTTCAGTTATTCCTTGAGTTTGTGCTAAACACCTTTTTGGTCGTTTTCAGATGACTCGAGATGGCAGCGAAGCGGGGTAGCAAGGGTGTAACACACACCCTAAGCGAGGGAGACGCGACCCCTGGCCGCCTATCAGCAGCGTCACGTGATCGCTCCCCGGAGGCAGGGCCTTCCCAACCGGATGCCAACGAGCAGAAAGGTCAGGCTCATTCGTGAGCAGCTGCAACAGCTGCTCCCAACACCACCGCCTAAAACACCCACCAAACGGGGCTCTCCGTCCGACCAATCTGACTGGGAGGACCTGTCCGAACCCCAACCAACGGATTCAGAGATCGTCATCGGGAAAATGCGACGGCGCAAAAAGTTTTCATCCGAAGGAGACGAATACTACCAGGAATGCAACAAGACACGCAACAAGACAAGAAAGGTCAAAAGGACTGAGAAGAAATCGAAGTCCAAGAAGAAGAAGAAGGCTAATTCCTCCTCTTCAGACTCCTCCAACGATTCCACAACAACGGACTCGGAGTCGGACGATCTGCACCCAGGCACTTTCGCGGACATCACCGAGAAAGTGGCCAAAAAGATCAGGGCAGACAAAAAGAAGCGCATAAACACCTGTTCCTTGATGCGCAAAAACTTATGGGGTCATTTTGACGCCTTTAAACCCGCAGAAACCCTCACAAAACTGGCCGAACAAGACACCGGCATGAAAGGGATACCGCAGGCGACCATCAAAGAAATAGACGATGACGTCAAGATGAGCGAAGATCGCAGAAAGTTCGAGACTTGTCTGCACACCGTGCACAAAGGAGTGCTCATAGCTCTATCAGCCATCATGCCAGTAGCTAACCGCATGATGGTGGGGAACAAGTTCACCACTGTCACTCCAGACATGAACGCAGCCATCGCGGCGGCGCTCACAGCGACCAGCAACTTTCTCTCATACCGCAGGTTCGAGAACGTCTTCAAGTCGGTCACAACCGACGCAGGCAAGGAGGTCGCGCGATCAAAGAAAGTGGTTGACAACGATGGGAAAGAGTACACACTCTTCCTCGCTCTGAAGCCAGTGAAAGGGAAACCACTGGACAACAGCAAGATGTTTGGGAGACAACTCCAATACCTGTTCAAACAGGTGGAAACAGCTGCTAAGCAGTCCAAACACCTGGATGGCACAAAGGACACCAACGTCTCCAAATTCAAGAAATCCAGGTCGGATTTTCGGGGACGCAGGACCGGCTTCCAATCCAACCGATTCGGGAACCGCAGCCAGTACCAACCGAGAGGACGCGGCCAAAGGAACCAGTACGGGTGGAACAACGGGAATCACCCCTTCCGGAGGGACACTCCCCCACAGAGGCAGTTCCCCAAACCAGCGAACAAGTAAAGCCCACACCCAGTGTAAGCATTTTTCAAGCCGGTAATATTGCCAACCATTTTAGCGAATGGAACCAACTAACTACGGACGATACTGTCCTTCAAATAGTTAGAGGGGTTTACATTCCCTTCACAGAAACCCCTATCCAAACAAAAGTACCTTTTCCCTACTGCCTAGCTTTAGACGAACAGCTAGCTTTAGACAGGGAAGTAACAAAATACGAACAGAAAGGTATTATATTACAATGGTCCAACACACACCAGGAGAATATATTTCTAACATATTCTCTAGACCCAAACCTAATGGGGATGTCAGAATGATCCTTGATTTAACAATACTTAATAACTTAGTCGAATACAAACATTTCAAAATGTTTTCATTAGAAACAGCCCGGGATTTAGTACTCCCTGGGGCTTGGTTGGCGAGTGTAGACCTTAAAGACGCATATTACACAGTCCCTATTTATGAAGCCCACCGGAAATACCTTCGGTTTTTCTGGAAAGACAATTTATATCAATTTACCTGCCTACCTAACGGCTTAGCTTGTGCACCCAGGTTCTTCACAAAACTGTTGAAACCAGTTTTTGCTGAAATGGCCAAGAAAGGCCATGTCACTTTCCCTTACATTGACGACTCC
This sequence comes from Branchipolynoe longqiensis, assembly GCA_030323885.1. Classification (NCBI taxonomy): domain Eukaryota; kingdom Metazoa; phylum Annelida; class Polychaeta; order Phyllodocida; family Polynoidae; genus Branchipolynoe; species Branchipolynoe longqiensis. The sequence continues at coordinate 20,109,774 of CM059202.1, forward strand.
TTCATTGTAGCACGTACACAAAATGAATGCAACCTAGCAATTACAGATCTTTGCGATATTCTAACCCGTTTAGGGTTTTACATACACGATAAGAAATCAATTCTTATACCTACCACAAATTTAAAATTCCTGGGTTTCTTTATAAACACAGAGCCTATGACCATCACCTTAACACCAGATAAGGTTGACAAATTTAACACCACAGCGTTAAACTTATTAACAATTAAAAGGCCAAAAATAAGACAGGTAGCAGTTTTAATTGGCCTTATGGTAGCCTACGCTCTGGCAGTTATTTACGCCAAAGCACATATCAAATCTCTTGAAATAGATAAAAACATCGCACTAGCAAAAGCTAGAGGGAATTTTGAGTCGCTAATGACCATATCAAAAGAAGGCCATGACAACATTCAATGGTGGTTAACACATATTAACCATTCCAGCAACCCTATCCGTATGGATGAACCAAACACAATAGTCACTACAGATGCATCTTCAGAAGGCTGGGGTGCACATAGAGATAATGAAGCTACGGGTGGCCGCTGGCTAGAAGATGAAATAGACGATCACATAAATGCTTTAGAATTACGAGCAGTTTACTTAGGACTCACAAGCCTAGTAAAAATACCTAAACTTAATGTCCAGGTGTTAACCGATAACGCTACCGCAATGGCCTATATTAGAAACATGGGAGGGACAAAGTCCTCAGCCTGCCCACCACACCCTGCCACGACCATTACGTTCGCTTGTGCCGAACGAAAACATCAGATTTCCATCATAGAGCTCATTTTTATCCTGATTAATTAGGTGAAGATTGCTGTACCCGGATGTTGCTTCCTTCTCCCTAGCCCACGACCATCCAAGGCTTGTACCTCGGGAAAACAAGAGTTATCCATCATCTGTACCAGGTAAGATTTGTATAACTATACTATATAATTATATATAATTAATATTAGACATAGTTGTTCTCTGGCACATGCACACAGACACACACATATATATATATATATATATATATATATATGTATATATATATAATTTCTCCTGAGTGAGCGACGTATGGGGGTGGATGGATGGGGGGGCCACCAGATTACAAACACCATTCCTGTGTGTGTAGGGGGGGGGTTACTCCACAATGACCCAGGGGGAAGTCCAAACATTTATTCCTCTCTGAGCATTTATAATTGCATAATGCGCTATGCATCACATATATTATATAGACGATGTGTCGTAATGCTAGGCACCAGACTACGTAGCGACAAGTATGCATTTTTATGTCATCGACTTACCTGGAGTCATCGACTTACATAGGATTAGAACCCCACACCCTGCTGCACAGGAAGCAGGCGGTCAACTCATAGCCATCCTGTCTGGTCAGATTGTTTTTTAGAATCATGTACCGGACGCGATGGCCGAGTCGGTAGAGCGTGGGTCTCAGTGCGGGAGATCGGGAGTTCGGTTCCCGGTCGAGTCAAACCAATGACATAGAATTGATACTTGTCGCTTCTTAGCCTGGCGCTCAGCATTAATAGGATAGGGCAAGGACTGGTTTGCTCAGTGTCAGGATAATGTGACTGAGTGGAATATCGTGTCATGGTGCTATTGGCCTGATTTCCCAGTGGGGCAGCACTATAAAGGCACCATGACTGCACTGTCACAAGTCGTACCCATCCGGATATGCCATTAGATGTTGCCAGGACGTAAATCTCCAACAGTCAACCAATTTAGTATCATGTAGATTCGAGAAAGGATTTCACTATATAATGTATAGGTGGGGAGGGGTATTTGAAAATTAACAAAACAAAGATGTTTAACCACGCATGATGTAGTTGGAAGCGCCGTGTGTGTTTGCTACATATGCCTTTGTTTGTGCAAGGTACTCGCAGATCAATCAACAGGTGTGTTTCAATCAATCAATCAATCAAGGTGTGTTTATACAGTCTGGGCATGGAACGAGAATTAAAATAGCATAATCCAATGATTTTGAGTTTCTGTCATATTCAACATCTAATGGTGCTGTCACATTACGACGCTTCTCGCCAACGTGCGTCGACGTATGTGATTTGTTGGTGCTACGTCGGGATACGTCAGTCTGTGTTACGCGTGCGTTAGGTGCTCGTTGGTATATGTTGATCTACAGCGACATTCGGTGGCGCGCATCAGGGGGTCGGTGAAGTTTTGCGCTTGCACAAAACTTTTGACGTGCAACAACCCGCAGGTGCCAACGTTATGGCGACGTTAGGGGCACCTCGAGATATGTTAGACGCGCGTTGGAGGAACGTTGTTCTGATGTTGTGTGACGTTGTCATATGTTGACTTTTTTTCCCTCTGACGGTGAGCATTCCGTCAGCGCGTCGGTAACGTACCACCAACGTATACATAACGTATGGCTGACGCGCTGTTGGCGTTTCTCCACCGGGTCTCGACGTTTTGGACGTGTTGGCCGCGAGTCTGCCGCTCGCTTAACGTTGGCGCTCTGATAGCACTCTAGCGCCACGACGACACGCACCGAAACGCGCTGGAGTGTCGTTGGTCAAGCGTCGATCATGCATTGATGATGCGTTCTCATATATCGTGTAACACTTTAGTTCTTTTGTGTAGGCCATAAGTGGGGTGTAGTTTGTCTACTTTCAGGCAGATTTTCAGGGCCCTATTTTGTAGTATCTGCAATTTTTTAAGTAGTTCTTTTTTTAGCACCCATGTAGATTACATCCCCATATTCAAAGTAGGGGAGTACCATACCGTAGAAGATTTTTATTGACACATCTTGTGTCATATAGTTTCTTAGTTTAGCAAATAGTCATAGTTTGTGACTTACTTTTGTATGATTTTTGTTACACACAGATTGTAGATAATATCTCCCAATATGGCTGCATTCAAAATGGCGGCATGCCTTTACCTGCATTTCAAAATGGCGGACATACATTACAGAATGGCATAATATCGAGAAGGGTCCACAGCGACGAAAGGATAAAAAACGAGTTCCCACTGGGTAATATCGAGCATACCCTTGCAGGATGAGTTTCCCATTCATTAAGTAGTGATATTGTGTGATTTAAACAGAAATCAATGTAGATCAATTTCAAATATACTTCAAACAATTTAATCTGTGCAAAAGATACATAAATATGTGATAATGTCTGAAAAATAAACGAAATAAACTAGACAAATAATATTTGACTACACTGCTAGCTCTGTGGAGGTCTAGCCTGGTCCCCTGGCATTCATTTGCATGGGCAGAGGCACAGGGGTTTTCATCTATTATCACTCACTTTCCAACCTGGTCCCCTAGCCTTTGTACCGGAAACAAGTTTAAACGAGCTGAAACGAGTTCAATCATGGCTTGTTGGGTCGCACCGTGGCTAGTTGGGTCGCTCCGTTTAGCGCTGAATATGCTTATGATAATATCTCCCAAGATGGCTGCGTTCAAAATGGCGGCAGGCACCGGCCCCGTGAGCTGTCTAGAAGCTGGGGTGGGGAGGGGCATAGATAGTCAGACCGCGCCTCCACTGACTGCTCGCCGTGTTGGAGAGTGAAGCTGCGGCTGCGCAGACGAGTCTGCACCGCTTCCGGTGGGGCGTTTCCCGCCATTCTGCGCCATGTCGTCTGCGGTGGTGGTTCTGGTCCTGGCGGTCATCTGCCTCTGCCCCTGCGTTCACAGTGAGTCTCAGTTAACCACCCTCTTTATACCCGTAATACTGCATCGGGGATACTCATCAATGACACTATTTTAGAGATACCGTATCAGTGTTTCTTTCTATATCCATGATACTATTTCAACGATACTATATCTATGATATAGTACTGAGAAATAATAGTAGTTAGGGCCTATACTATACCGGTGATACTATTTCAAAGATACTATATAGATGATATCATATCAATGATACTATATCAGTGATACTATTTCAGTGATAATATATCTATATTATACTTATAGGAGTGATACTATATCAGTGATACCATATCCGCGATACTATGTCAGTGATATTATATCTTTGATGATATTTCACTGATTCTAAATCAGTGATGCTATATATCAGTGATGCTATATCAGTGATTCCATATCTGTGATCCTGTATCATCATCATCATCATCATGCTGTCAGTCGCGATGCGACAAAGACTGCTTTCATTACTTGACTGCCGCTCTCCATTAGCTCTCTGCTGTGAGAATGATGTCCATGAGTCAGTCTTAATGTCTCTCAGCTTTAGGTTGCTCTTGATTTGTGCGGTTGTACATTTCATGAAAACTGCCTGCAAAAGTGTTGAAGTGCTGTTGGCTTGTGCAAGTTACCAAAGCTATTTGTCCCTGCAGTGGCTGGTTGGGAGATGTTGGGAGTTCCATACATCAACCGCCCTTAATGCTGCCACAGTGACATGGTTTTCTGTTTAGGGTTTGCTCCCCTAGCCTTCGCTTCTGCCAAGAACCTGTACCACAAGGCATTGATTTACAACTCTGCAGGGAAGGGGTGTCAAACTCCCTGAGGTATTGCAATACCTGCATACCAAATCCTGTATCAGTGGCACTATATTGGTGATACTGTATTAGCAATACTATATGAGTGATATTATATCAGTAATACTCTATCAATGAAACTATATCACTGATGCTATTTGCATCATATGGTGTCAGTGGTATTCTATCTGTGACACTATATATGTGATACTATATATGTGGTACTCGATAAGTGATGCTATGTCAGTGATACTATATCAGTGATTCTATTTTTGTGGTACTGTTTAAGAGTTATTATATCCGTGATACTATATCTGTGAGATTATATCTGTGATACTATATGAGTGATTCGGTATTGTGATACTGTATCACTATCAGTGACACAATATCAGTGACATTGTATCAGCAATACTGTATCACTGATACTATATCAATTATACTGTATCAGTGATACTATATCCGTCCGGCTGTAGGCTCCTAGCTGATATTATATCGGTGATAATATATTCATGATACCATTTCCATAGTACTATTTTTCTGTTACTATGCCAGTATCAGTGATTCTATATGTGTGATACTATATCAGTGGCACTATATCAGTGATACTCTATCCCTGATACTATGTCAGCAATACTCTCTCTGTGATGCTGTAGGCTATCTGAGATATTATATCTGAGCTATTTATTCTGAGATATTATATCAGTGATATTCTATAAGTGATAATATTACAAATTTATAGTCCGATGAAAACAACAGATTGTCAAAACTAAAACAGTTAAGGCTGCATAGCCCAATGAAAGCATGTCATTTTTAAAGCTAAGACACTTACCTAGATTTGATTCTAACTATTGAACTCTGATACTTGTGCACACTATGGCTTGTGACCAAAGCAATTATCGCTGACCTCTGGGCGACCATTTTGCTCACAAGCAGGATTTTACTGCAGTAGCTGCAACCTCCTTCTGACCAGAATTGTGGCAAGGAGGTCGGCAATCACTTTGCGACCACTTGTGACTACTTTGCAACCACTTTGAGACCACTTTGCAACCACTTTGTGATCACTTTGCAACCACTTTGTGACCAATCCTTTTTGTGGTCGTAAAGTGGTTACAAGCGGTCACAAGCAGCTAGTATTATCTACTACTATCTCTAGTTTCCTATTTCCCCACTGGGGCGCTACCTGCGGGTGATAAATGAACCAGACTACCAGCACTACAGCCCGGATTTTAAAACAATTTCGACAACCAAGCTATGTCTTCCTTAGTTATTCCCGCAGCACTGTCTCCAAGACAGGGCTGATGAACATTTCATTAGAAAAGTGTTGGAAGGCTGGGTTATGAAAATAGCCACATGATTTTGCAATCTAATGTGCTAAATATATTGATCAAATATTTATCTATCATAACCCAATATCTTTGGAGTGAAGAATTGATGAAATCATGTAGATTAATAGACTTTAAAAGTCGAATCAAGAACATCTAGTGGGGCCACCTTAATATATTTGCATTCTCTTCAAATTCCTCCACTGTAAACCAATATAGATAAACACTGACTGCTGGAACAAGGACCTCCATAGCTTGTTTATAGTTTATACATTCCAAAGCTGTTTTTGGTCAGGCTTAGATTGGGCTATCACCTGTAACCTGGATAGTGGTGAATCTTTTTATCTAATTACCACCATGAAGGTGGTTGGATGTTTGTAGCTGATGGCGCACTTGCAATGTTTCATTTTATATAGGTCAGGAGGTCAATGAGCAGGAAGATGTTTTGATGGTCCGATGTAGGTCAACTCCATTGTTCTTTGTCTACATGGAGAAAAGCCTTCATCCACAAAGCCCAGAAGCTTTCCACGAATATCAAAACGAGGTAACCAGGTCTTCACCTCCTGATTGTTTATTTTGTTTGTTTTGGCTGTCGTTTGTTAAAGACATCTGGCATAGTTTACTGATCGAACGACAAATGAACTCTGAATGTAATGTTTGAATAATGTCATGGGTCAGATTCCCTATCACATGACCCAGAGGGGTTCCCCACAAACTGGGAGAACCCCTTTTGCTTTGAAGCATCCCATTGGTAGAGAATGCAAAAAAAAAACAAGGGAATCCTACCTGTGATGTCATTCATACATTAAACAGGAGTGACAGGCATCAGCACTCTTTCCTCACACATTCGGTTGCATAAACTGAACAACCAAGCAAAGGTGTGCTTGGAGACCCATTTCTCAGAGTACATCTCCAGTCTCAGTGGCCTACACTGGATCTCTTTAAAGTTGTCGGCCTATAATCCGATGGAAATGTACAATTTTCGACATCAAGGTACCTACTTAGATTTGATCCTACATGTAACCAACTTAGATATTAATGCACTTACTAAGATTTGTTACAGTATAGAAGGAATATAAAGTCAATAGTAATTTACCTGTAACTGCACAGCCTATCACGTCCAGTATTTCGGTGCGCATATTATTGTTTAAATTTGGGGGAAATGCTACATCTTTGAATTATACATCTACAATGAATTGAGAGCCCATAGAAATTCACATCACTTAGGCATATGTTTTTAAATGTTGATGCTAAAAATTAGCCAGCGAGATTTGAAAAAGATTAATGTTTAGAAAATGAAGTAAAATTTGCTTCAATTATCATTTTACATTTAAAAGTTAAAATGTGGTTTAGTTAATAATATCTCAAGTTAATAAATATTTATTCTAAGTAACCATATTTAAAATGTCATGAACATTTACTTAAGAAACAACTTACTCTTGATCTAAATCTAGACATTTTAATTCTTTATCTGAATGAAAAAAATGTCAAATGTGTCAGAATAAACACTTTTCAAAGAAATATATAAACAAAGTCTGATGAACCCTACCCATTTCCTAAACATGTTATTAACAATCAGATATGAAGACAAATGTCAATAAAATAAGTAAAGCTGACTCTGGCTATAATTCTAAGTCTAGATTTTGTCTAGATCTAAATGCAGATGGTGTAAGACATGCTGATGAGTTTATGTAATATAATGGTAGATAAACGATTCACATCATAATCCATGCTATTATTTTCAAATTTGGTACTCTTAAATTTCAAACTGTAGCTGAAATGTGTTGCAACAAACTAACAGATTCCATGGCTACTGTCACTGCTTGAGCTTGGACCTTGTGCTTCATGCAGGTTTATTTAGCTTTTCCGCATTCCACAATGCACTATGCGGCTAACCATGTCTAATAACCATGTTGTTAAATTAATGAACCATCATCTAAATATAAATTGAGTAAACCTTTTTTAATCATTAATCTAAATCAATTATTTTTGTTTCATTTAAAGCTGCATAGTCCGATGAAGCATCAACTTTTCAAAACAATTATCTAGATTTGATTCTACATATCTAACTTAGATACTGATGCACTTATTAAACATGTATTGCTACATAGAAGGGAACACTGAGTCAATTTAATAGGACCTTTTGCTGAAGAAGCATATCGTGTCAAAGTTTTGGCGTGTGTGCCAAAACTAAATTTTACATGTTTGCAATTCAAATATCTCCAAATTTGCATTTAAAATTAAAGTTACCTCAAACTAAAGTAAGGTTGATTATAGCAATCAATTCAATATATTTATCTCAGAAAAATGACAGAAACTCAAAACAATTGGACTATGCAACTTTAACAGATGGAGAGTCATTTGAATTCACCCCACCTCCCCTCGCCCCCAAACAGAACCTGTGGAGTTTCGACGTGTCAACCATCACCGACGTGTCACACATCGAGTCGGCCGTCGTCACCTGCGACTCCCTCCCAACTAAGGACGGTCACGTGGTGGCGCTGGGAGCCTGGCTCAGCGCCCCGCGCCGCCTCAGGCCCGACTCCACACTTCCGGTTTGGCCCCAGCTGCGTTCCTTCAGTCAGTGCGGCGTCGTGCCGAGGGCCAGCCCCTTCAGCGTCCCGCCCCGGTGGCTTCCGGTCGGGGCTCGAACCGTCACCGCCTCCAGCACCGTCGGACCAACAGAGAGCATCGCCTGCTACCTGCACGAGCCGCCTAAAGCCTAACAACCTAAAGCCTAACAGCCTAATGCTAGTAAAACCCATGGCCTAAATGTTAACGCCTAAAACTTATGACCTAAATGTTAATGCCTAAAACATATGACCTAAAGCCTAATGTCTAAAGTGTAAGACCTAGTAAAACATAATGTCTAAAGCCTAAGGACTAACCCTGAAACCTGAAAGCAGAAGGCTTATTATATGAAGCCTAAGATTTAAAGCCTGAGCCTAAGACATAAGTCATAAAGCTGAAAGACTTATGGCTAAAGCCTAATGGCTTAAGGCTAATGCCTAAAGCATAAAGGTCAAGCATGATGCCTAAGGCGAAAGCATGAAGCCTATGACCCAAAAGCCTGAGACCTGAAGCATAATGCATAAAGCAAAATGAATAAAGTCTAAAGTCGAAGGCCTAAAGTCTAATGACTAATGCCTAAGCATAAAGGTTAATGCATAATGCCTAAAGGCAAAGAGGCTGAAAGCACAAAGAGAAGAAGTCAAACCATAAAGTATCAAGCCAAAATCATGAAGTTAAAAGCACAAAGCCAAAAGCCTAAAATCGAAAGTAGGAGGCTGAAAGGATGAAAGCGCAAAGTAACCAAGTAAAATCTGGAAGCGTGAAGTTTAAAGCGTGAAGATGAAAGTCTATGCAGAAGACACAAAAAACAAAGCTGAAACCCAAAGGTATAGGACATGAAGCCAAAAGACAAGACCCCAGCCTAAAGCCAAGCCTAATGTTAACACCTCCAGCCTAAAGTTAAGATCTACAGCCTAAAATGAAGACCTAAAGCCTAGAGGCTACAGCCTAAAACTTATGTCCATCTGCATGAACCCAAAATGCTCTAATCAAAGTCTAACGCCTAAGCCACACAGCGGAAGCAAAATTCGAATGGCTAATGCAGGAAGCCACAAGCTAGGTCCTACAGCCTCATACAGTTTAACTCCTGAAACATAAAGCATGAAGTTTAGAACATAAAACCATGAAATTATACTTTTGCGGAGGTTATTTCAAAATTGAATAAATGCAAAAGCAAGACATGTGAAACCCTACAATTTGGCGTTGTTTCTGTCGCTGTTGATATGTAGTGAGGACGTTCTATTGTAATACATTTACATTCTTATAATACTTAGAAAGATTAAAAGCCGATATGTTCATGTCCACCCCTTTAATAGTAATTAAAACATTCTTTGAGATTCTCAATGGGAGGGTGGTGGCAGCATCCCCTTTCCCCCTCAGCAGAGCACATGGGCCTGATATATATATTTATATATATATATATATATATATATATGCTTTATAAGCCATTATACGAGTATAATAAGCCAGAATATCCATCTACTCCCCATCCACTAAGTCATCGACTGGTCACCTACTCATCGGGTCATCTATTGATACCTCATGACCTCCCCACATGGCGCCACCTGCCCACCCATGCCTCAGCGGCTGTTATCCTCACTCACTGTACCGCTGAAAATCACACACACACACACACACATAGTATATGCTACCTGATGCGGTGGCCGGATCCTCAGAGCGCGCCCCCCCCCCCCCCCCCCCCTGCGGGAGTTCGGGTCCTGGTCGAGGAATGTTGTGTTGTGAGGTGTGTGCGTTTTGCTGTGCTGCTACCGTCACTGTCAGTGTCACCGTCACTGTCACTGTCACCGTCACTGTCTTACCTTTGCGTCTTATACATCACCTATGGCCACCAGGGAGGAAGGTCTAACCTGTAATTGAACATAACTAACATCGTATGAGACATTTTTATTGGAGTCATTACCGGTACATACAATACATATTACCAAGTTTCCCGAATGCACTGGACAACAACTACAAGACAATACTGTTATAACATATAGTTTATTCTTAATAAATCAATATTACATACTGCACAAGACCATCCATAAGAGCATTGGCTGGCTTATTGTGTGGGAGAGAAGTCATTGGTTCAAACCCCGGACAAGTCAAAACAATGACTTACAAAAATTGATACTTGTCACTAACCAGCCTAGCGCTAGGCATCAATAGGCATTGACAGTGTGTGCATAGCAACAGGACTAGTTAGCTGAGTATCAGGATAATGTGACTGAGTGGGACTTTGGGTCATGGTGCCAGCAGCCTGGCCTCCCCATGGGGCCGTAGTATGAAGTCACCATGGGCGTAAATAGCAAAATAGGATTTAAAGTATTTTATGATTGTAGAAGCTGACAACCTGGGTAATTAATTTTTTTAAAGCATTAAAAGAACACGTAGGAGTTGTACTGGTAGCGGTTATCCTACAGGTACCAGCACAGATGTGACGTCATCGCTCCTAGCAAACACCAGCCAAGAGGTGGGTTACTGGGATCGGGTCGTTTTGCACACGGCACGTGTATTTGTCGACTCCACTCGCGGTGTTCTATTTGAAATTCTGACGACTCGGTTGACCCAAGTCGCCCGGGTCGTGTTAATCGATTACGGCCCATGGGTGCACACTGTCACAAGTCTGTAGGTATGCATTCTGATGTTGCCCTTAAATATTGTTAAAACCTCAACAAACAAAGCCATTTTACTTTCCACCATCTCCAATGCACACACATTATTTTCAAAGAATAACATGTCATCTATGTGTAGGTGTCTACATCAATAATGCCATAAATTAGTATTATTGACGATAATACCATAAACTAGTAGTATTACACATAATACCATAAACTAGTATTATTACACATAATACCATAAACCAGTATTATCACACATAATACCTGGATATTCTGGCTTAGTATTATTGCACATAATACCATAAACTAGTATTATCACACATAATACCATAAACTATTATTGCACATAATACCATAAACTAGTATTATTATACATAATACCATAAACTAGTATTATTATACATAATACCATAAACTAGTATTATTACACATAATACCATAAACTAGTATTATTACACATAATACCATAAACTAGTATTATTGCACATAATACCATAAACTAGTATTATTACACCTAATACCATACACTAGTATTATTGCACATAATACCATAAACTAGTATTATTACACATAATACCATAAACTAGTATTCATCATCATCATCATCATCATCATGCTGTCGGTCGCAATGCGACAAGGACTGCTTTTCTTTCTTAAGCGCCGCTATTTTGTGCGGTTGTGCATTTCATAAAAGCTGCTTGCAAAGTGTTGAAGTGCTGCTGGCTTTTGCAAGTTACTAGCAGCACTCTCTCGGGGAGTAAATAGAGGTCTCACACCGGCAAGAACACGTCAAGACAGGCGCAAACTATTTGTCCCTGCAGTGGCTGGTCGGGAGATGTTGGGAGTTCCATTCATCACCACCCTTAATGCTGCCACGGAAGCATGGTTTTCTGTTAGGGTTTGCTCCCTTAGCCTTTGGCTCTATCAAGTACCTGTACACCACAAGGCAGTGGTTTATAACTTTGCAAGGCAGGGCCGTCAAACTCTCTGAGGTATTTTAGCAGGTAGGTACTGCAATACCCGCATGTATTTTTTTTTTTTTTTTTTTTTGGTGACAAGTTTTTTATTCTGGCCATAATGTATAAGCTCCCGTGAGGGTGCTTGTTTTCAACGCTGGACAGCTGTGATACTGGATTGGTCTGGTCCCGCACTCAGGAGTCTTTACCTGGTCTTTCTCGGGCCAACCTTTGCGGTTTTGGGTGTTAGTAGTTTCTATATTAGTTTTAACAAAAATAATTTTCAAGTTTTTTCCTAACCTGTATATGATAACTTAGCCTACTATGTACATCTATGTAGATGACATACAGGCTTGTAATTGTAAGCATTACAAGACTTACAATTCCAGGGGGACGAGTGTAGTGGTCTGCACTGATCTCTCAGGCAAGTATCCACATAGACTGGTAGGCGTGGGTAGTGTGGTTATATCAGGGAGCCTGGGTGGTGTAATGGTTAGCATACTGACCCGGAATGCAAAGAGATGTGGGTTCGAGTCCCGCTCTAGGTGCAATATTTCCCGTTTTCATCAGCCCCATGACACTACTATGATGAATGGAATAATGAATGACACACAATAACTTACTTCAGTCCCTGGGGTCGTTCGAAATATATTTTCAGCAAGGTGGGAAAATAGAGTGACCTACTGCGAGTAACATGCAAGCTCCATTGGACACGGGCCACTAGCAAAATGTGCAATGGTTCATCATAGGTCGTTTTCCGCTAGCAGACTGCCACCTGCCAGTCTTTTGGACACAGCCCTTCTCGCTAGACCAGGGTATTCAATGGCACTGCCGTCCTGATATGACCTTAGATGTTGCCAGGACATAAAACTCCAACAACCAACCAATCAATGGCCCACGACACATCCCTTAAGTGTAGTCTATGAGCAGCACATGGCTACTTGGAGAAATAAGTCTATCATCACTGGTGTTTGAGTGGCTTTCTTTCATTCTTTGGCTCCAACATTCGAGTAAAGAGAAGACGCTTTAATGGGGTAGTGACATGATCAACACAACTTTACTTATTCACAAATATTATGACTAAATATGATTGGTTGGTTGTTGGGGAGTTTTACGCCCTGGCAACATCCAAGACCACAACAGGACGGCTACCAACTTGTGAAGGTGTGCATTCATGGCGACTTTATAGTGCTTCCCTACTGGGAGACCAAGCCGCCAGCACCATGACCTTATATTATCCTGACACTGAGCCAACCAGTCCTTACACTACCTTAATAATGCTGAGCATCTTGCCAGGAAGAGACAAGTATCAATGTTTAAGTCATTAGTTTGACTCGACCAGGGTTCGAACCCATGGGTTCGAATCCCATGATCTACCAAAAAGGGAGACGGATGCTCAACTTTTTCGGTCATCCTGTCTGGTCAACTATTAGGGTCACTCTGCTTAATGACCTTTTTCAACTGTTAGAGTGACGTAAGGCAGGGAATACTTGTAAGTTGTACAGTAAGCTTGCTCCGTGAAATATAACTGAACCATGAATAATTGAACCATGAATAAACTAGTATTATTGCACATAATATCATAACCTAGTTTTATTACACAGACTTTACACATTGTGTAGGCATTCCTAGTCATTATAAAACAGTGCGTTGCAAGATTTGACTTTGGCCCATTTGAAATCAAACTATTAGGCTATATATGTCTATGTGTAGGCATTGAATCTTTAGAGTTGCGTTATCCGATACTTTTGAGTTTCCATCAACATTTCCAGATGAATAGATTAGGTTGGTACGATTATAATTCACTTTTCCTTGGAGTAATTTAATTATAAATAGCTAACTTTGGAGATATTTGAAGTGAAAACATGTTAAATTAACTTTGGCAAGCTGAACACCATAATTGTCCGAATTAACAGATTCTACTATATTGACTTAGTGTTCTTTCTAAGCAGCAGCAATGTTTAATAAATGCAGCAACATCTAAGCTGGATATGTAGAATTAAAGCTATGGAACCATTTTGATTTAGAAAATGTGGTGCTTTCATCGGACTATGCAACTTTAATTGCACATGTACTCAGATATTTCATTCAAGACTAGGCAATTAGTTTCTCCTGACGTCATATAACGTTCATGCTGGGGCAGAAAGCAGCGAAAAGATCAGTTCATGGTAATTGGTAAGAATTGTGGCTGATTTTCTGCGGGTGGGGGCGGGGGGGGGGGGAGCAGTCTTCCACCTCTCTCTGGACTCGCTGGTCGGACTCACACCCACCTATCAGAGTGCTCCACCGAGGCGCCCCCTACCGCCTCTTCCCAGAACTCCAAGCTGAGTTGCTGTCGACACCAGGGCCGCGTTCAAGTGTGCACCTCGGAGGCGCCTCAGAGAAATCTGGACGTCGCGCTAGTCTGAACGGCATATAGCTGTCGGGTGCATCAAAAATGGCGGCCTCCATAGGATGCAGCCATTTGCAATTGAAAGAACAGTTCTGATTGGCTGAAATCACTGAAACCCACATCCATTTTAAAGACGTTTTTGCCTCCTATGTGAAAAGCGTGATGTCTCAGAGTCAACTACGAGGTACACCCTGAACGCAAATTGGCAAAAAAAGATGTCGTGGAGCCGTCTTGGAGTTGACTCCGAAGCATAGCCTACCCTGAACACGGCCCAGCACTTCACCAAGCTGACACCAGCCCACCATCTGGTGGCGGTGGACATAACTAATATTATGGGGAAGACTCCAAATCTAATGCACCAAGGGCCACCTGAAACCACAAAAAACAGCCACCTTAGCAAAAGGCGGACTGTTTCGTACAGCGTCTGGGCAGTACATCCATGACAAATACATCTAGAGACTAATTTTCAGGTTTACATTTTTTTTTTATTAATCTTTTCATGATTCATGCTGGGTCATATGAAGCATATACAATGGGCAGGGTTGAGCAGTCGCTGCATATAAGTCTTCGAAGCAAGTTATTGTGAACAGAATTCGAATTTTCTACAAGTATTTATTTGATTTATTTTGTTCATTTTATTTACTTTATTGCTGCATCGCAGGGTTCAATGATCGATGCATTCAATGGTAACTCTATCCAGTTTTAACTGACTACGCATGCTCCACAATAAAGATGATTTAATTAACTACCCAGCATGCTGCAAGGGTAGAGCGTCTATTTACAACACATTACCGTTAAATGTACTGGCCAGGGCTGTAGCTAGCAGGGGAGGGGGAAATTGGGAAAGCGAGAAGTCCCCCCTCCCCCCACCAGAAAACAGTAGGCCTATGTAGCCTCCCTGAAATGGCTGGAAATGGTATTTCAGAGCCTCTAGATTAAAAAATGTCCTGGGGTGGGGGTGGGGCATACCCACAGACCTTCACGCCTTTGGCACTGATCCCTTACAAAAATTGATCTTCCGCCAAACAAAAACTGTACTGGATATGGATTATTGATTCGGGTGACCATTTCTCTATGATAAATTCTCGCCCAACATTGTGTGGAATCGCAAACACGAAGCTGTAGATTTTAGACCTGGTTACCTGATTTTAACTGTATTATTTACATGAATATTCACTCTATCTTAGCAAAATATAAAAATCCTAGAAATATAAAACTTTATTGCACATAAAGAACTACCAAGAATAGACACAGGATATTTACTATTATTGCTCAAGACGGATATATGCAGTCCTATCTACTGGGTTGGAGCTAAAATAACCCATTATGTGACGTCAGGCAGGGGGTAGGTAGAATTACATAGGTAATAAGGGCTTCAAGTTCACTCTTTGTCAAAGTAGGCTTTGCGATGTTTTCCTTGTGGAACGTAATTGCAGTGAACTGTGTCCTTATAACCCTTCTCTACCATTACTGATCCCCGCAGCTAATCCGCTTTTAGTTGTATTCTGAAGAGCATGCTTGTCGACCCAGGTAGGCATTCCCTGGCCTACGTCACTCTAACAGCGGAAGTAGATCATGAGGGCTGAAGGGTCTGAGTACTCTCAGCTTCACCACAGAGATGCTCAGTCTTGATTAAAGTTGCATGGTCCGATGAAATATAATTTTGTCAAAATTAAAACAACTACTTACATTTGATCTTATATATCCAACTTAGATGCTGGTGTATTAGCTAATGATTTGGGACAGCATATACAGAATAACAAGTGAGTTTATAACCTCACCCCTTTGAACACTCAGTTTGAAACACCCATTATGCAGGAAGGCCATTAAGCAATTAGGCCAATCTTGTGACGTCATTAGCCACCCCCAACCAAGTAGGCCTACTGTATAGGTTCATAGAGGGGAAGGGGAAATGAGGGGGATGTTGCCCCTCCCCTCCATGTTGGATATTCAATGGGTAATTTAAATTTTGAAATTTATATATATATATATATATATATATTACTATTGGGTGATCAGTATATATATATTTTTTGTTGGGTCCATATGAAGTATATATGGGTCAGCCTCACGAAAACGGGACAATCGGTGGTCAAGTGAAGATGTCGGCATCGCAATTCTTTTCCCCTGTGGGAAGGGGGTTCATAGAATAAGAATTTTCCCACTGTATCCCTCTGGAGCATGTTGTAAGAGGTGACTAAATGAGGGCAACCTGTTTGCCATGGGTTGTGACCTGTGTCGGAGGATGATGGGATCCTGGTGATTGAGGGATAACCAACACATCACTTCGGCCTGGATTTCTCCTAAACAGGTGGTCAAGTTTGGCTCGGCCCTAGGACTGCCATTCAATTATGTGATGATTATTCATTCATTCATTCATTCATCCATTACTATTTGAAATTTATAATGTATTGTTGTAATTGTATTTGTGGTAGTTCTAGAAGGCGGCTGCTCATGAGCTAATCAAGGTGAAGTAAGTTTTTTATTTAAAATTTTGCTTCCTGCGAGTATATTATTTGCATATCCCCGTGCATAAGAGTGCTGGGCTCTGCCCTACTCCTCTGTGCATCTTCATAGGGTCAGAGTAGGGCTGGGGACTGCAAATAACGAAGTTTTGGAAATACTATGGATATTTCAATCTCACACGGCAAACGATTGAGGAAGGATACTTCCTCAGATGATGACGACAAAGGAACGACCAAAGGACATACGACAACGACATTTCCAAGATTTTTGGTAATTATGGGATCAGACAGTGATACTACTCTGTCAAAGATGTCACCATTCGCCATAGCAAAAGGGATCAAAGGCATTGCCGGAGATCCCATCAGTGTAAGGAAAATGGGAAGTGGTATCTTGGTGGAAGTCAGCAAAAAATCAGACGCCGACAATCTGCTAAGAACCACCAACCTGGCAATGGTCCCTGTGAAGGACACACCACACAGGACTTTAAATACAAGGATGGGTGTCATCCGATGTGCAGATCTAGTTGATTGCTCTGAGGATGAAATTGTTAGAGAATTGGCTGATCAGAAATTTATTCATGCATTTCACATCCATACCAAAAGAGAAGGTGTCAGAAAGCCGACTCAGACTTTCATCTTGACATTTGAAACAACGGTGCTACCAGATTCAATTAAAGTTGGATATTTGAATGTCAGGGTTGATACATACATCCCTGGCCCGCTCCGTTGTTTCAAATGTCAAAGATTCGGACATGGTAAAGATAGATGCAGGCAGCAATTGGTTTGTGCTAAATGTACTGGAAATCATGATGACAATTCGTGTGAAAGTACCATTTTTAAATGTGCGAACTGCAAGGGAGATCATCCATCGTACTCTCGGCAGTGCACAAAATATGAATTTGAGAAAGAAGTGCAGAAGATTAAGCATACAAGACAGGTCAGTTTCCCAGAGGCAAGAAAGATTGTTGAAAGTTTGAATGTCGACTTCAGAGCATCATATGCAGATGTGATAAAGTCTGTTGCCCCAAGTCCAGTCAAGTCGCCCTGTGTTTCAATTGAAACGCAGACTGAATTGTCCTGGCCAATTGAGGGTGCTAATGAATTTATAACATTGGAGGACTACCGTATCACAACACCTAAGCCTAGCACTAGCACTTCAATTTCTGTACAAACTAATACATCTAAAGAACAAGTAACATCAAATAGCAAGAAAGTAACACAAAAGAGCAATAGCAATGCGTCAAGCAATTTAAAAACACAACCTCCCTTAAACACAAACTCGCAAGTGACAAAGAAAATAAATAATAAATCGCAAAGAACTGGAAGACAATCGAAGGGCTCAAACGACCCTGTCAAATTATTCAACAAGTTTGGGCACTTGGATGATATGGAGGTGGAGAGTGGAACGAGAGCTAGGTCTCACTCTCCAGTTCACCCTCCGTAGAATTTTAGTTGTTTATAACTATATATTTATTGTTTTAAATGGCTGGTGCAACTATGATACAGTGGAACTGTCGTAGTTTACAGGCAAATCGAAATGAACTGGAACTAGTCATTCAAAAATATAATTCATCTGTAATTTGCCTGCAAGAAACAAAAATAGATAATGCAAATATGACTTTAAAAGGTTTTGAATCTTATCACAAAATGGGCACAACAGATGCTATGGGTAGGGCACATGGTGGGGTGTCGATTTTTACAAAAAGCTCTTTGCCACAGAGTGAAGTTAATTTAAATACAAATTTACAAGCTGTCGCTGCCAAAGTAACTCTTCACACCACAATAACATTTTGTTCTTTATATCTTCCTCCTTCTAGTCCTGTAATACCTGCAGATTTAAACAATCTTTTTGCTCAATTACCCCAACCCTGTATCATAATGGGAGATTTTAATTCCCACAATCACCTTTGGAGTGCCACAGACAATACCGATCCAAAGGGACGCATTGTAGAAGATTTCATGAGCAGGCAGAATCTCTGTCTGTGGAATGATGATAGTCACACATATCTCCATCCAGGTACAGGTTCCCTAACTTCAATTGACCTCACCATGTGCTCGCCCCAAGTTTTCCTTGATTTTTCTTGGGAGGTGGAAGAAGACCAATGGGGTAATGAACACTACCCCATTGTATTGTCCAGCCACTTTTCTCCTTCTGATGAGAGAGTGCCTAAATGGCACTTTCAAAAGGCCAATTGGGCCAAATTTCAATCTCTTTGCCTTGAAAAGATCACAGGCGATCTTCTGCAAGATGTGGAAGATCCCATTAAAGCTTTTACAGACACACTGTATGACGTTGCTAGCAATTGTATTCCTAAGTCAAATCCTAACCCTAAAAAGCCAGAGAAACCATGGTTCACAGAGGAGTGTAAGAAGGCTGTAAAAGCTCGTAAGAAAGCTTTAAAACAATTCAAGAGACAGCCAACACAGTGCAATCTACAACAATACAGAATAAAAAGGGCCAAAGCCAGATATATCATTCGTTGTAGTAAAAAGAAAAGCTGGTCAGATTATACATCAAAACTGAACACCCAAACACCCATTAAGAAATGTTGGGATATGATTCGAAGGATCAGTGGTAAAGGGGGAGGCGCAAGAATAAAACATCTTAATAAAAATGGTCAAAGCATTTCAAATCCAAAGGATATAGCCAACACCTTAGGTGAATCTATATCCCAGAACTCCTCTTCCGGTAATTACACTCCTAAATTCCAACGAACAAAAGCAAGGCAAGAAAGAAAGCCTCTTAATTTTATTTCTCAGAATTTAGAATATTATAATAAGCTCTTTTCCATGGAAGAATTACAAATTGCTCTGTTTAAATCTCACGACACAGCACCTGGACCAGATCAGATCCATTACCAAATTCTGAAACATATGCCAGCTGAAACCACGATGCACCTTTTAGAAATATTCAACACCATCTGGATGAGTAGTAACTTTCCCCCTTGCTGGAGCGAGGCCACAGTAATCCCGATACCCAAACCGGGAAAGGACTCCACCAATCCCAATAACTATCGACCAATAGCACTCACAAGCTGTGTATGTAAGACCATGGAACGCATGATCAATGAAAGGCTTGTTTGGTTTCTTGAAGAGGCTGCTATTATCTCCTCTTCTCAAAGTGGTTTTAGAAAGACCAGAAGCACCATGGACCATCTGGTACGCCTTGAGACATTTGTGAGAGATGGTTTTATAAAGGGTGAACACGTCGTTGCACTTTTCTTTGACTTGGAGAAGGCATACGACACCACATGGAAATATGGCATTATGAAAGACATTCAGGATAGTGGATTCAGAGGCAGACTACCTCTCTTTATAGAACAATTTCTTTTAAATAGGTGTTTCCGAGTCCGTGTCGGAAGTACTCTCTCAGAAGCCTTTGACCAAGAAATGGGTGTACCCCAAGGGAGCATCTTATCGGTCACACTGTTCATAATCAAAATTAAAAGCATTGTGGGTTGTGTCAGACCTGAGATTGATAAATCTCTCTTTGTAGATGATTTCCACCTTTGTTACAGGTCTAGAAACATGGCAGCTATAGAAAGAAAACTGCAACATCACCTGAACAGAGTAGCCGAATAGGCTGACGAAAATGGTTTTAAATTCTCTCTCAGCAAAACTGTGTGTGTGCATTTCTGTCAACAGCGGGGTGTACACTCAGACCCAGAGATCTATCTCAACCAAACACAGATTCCTGTGGTTGAAGAAACCGAATTCTTGGGTGTCATTTTTGACAAGAAATTGAATTTTATTTCACACATTAAATATGTTAAAAAGAAATGTCAAAAAGCTCTAGACCTCCTGAGAGTTGTTGCTCATACCAATTGGGGGGGCGACCGCACCACTCTTCTCTCTCTCTATCGTGCACTGGTCCGATCAAAGCTTGATTATGGGTCCATGGTCTATGGATCAGCCAGACCGTCATACATCCAAATGTTGAAACCCATTCAAAATCAAGGACTCAGACTCTGTCTTGGAGCACTTCGAACTTCGCCAGAGGAGAGTCTTAGTGTAGAAGCAGAGGAACCTCCACTTGCGCTGAGGAGAGAAAAGCTCGCTCTACAGTATGCATCCAAGATCGCAGCAAATCCCAGCAACCCTCCTTATGACTGCAATTTCAACCCAGGCAATGAAACACTCTTTGCCAATAAACCCAAGGCCATTCCAACTTTCGGTATACGTATTAAGGAATCATTAGAAACACTCGAGTTTGAACTAGATAACATTGCAAAATTCCAATATCCAGACACACCACCTTGGACATACGCTGTCAATGTGAACCTGGCTCTCCCTGAAGCAAGGAAAGACTCAACTGACCCTCTGATCTACAACAGTATGTTCAGGGAGGTTAAAGACATACATTCTGATCATAAGTTCATCTACACAGATGGTTCTTACAAGGATGACAAGGCTGCAGCGGCAGCTGTCATGGGCAAGCACACCTTCTCGGAGCAATTACCAAAGGGTGCTTCGATATATTCAGCAGAGCTTGATGCCATATTCTTAGCAATGGACCATGTAGAAACCTCTTCCCATAGAAAATTTGTGATATGTTCGGATTCAAAATCATGCCTACAAGCTTTTCAGAGCAAGGATTGGAAGAACCCTCTGATCCGCAAGATTTTAGAAAGGTTACATTATTTATGTTCAGGACTTCACAAAACTGTGCTTTTTTATTGGGTGCCGAGTCATGTTGGCATTCGAGGAAATGAGGCTGCAGACGTGGCTGCCAAAGAAGCTCTCGACAAATGGCATTACACCTCTTCCCATTCCTCACACAGACCTCAAAAGGCACATCAGTGCACTCATAAGGAAAAAGTGGCAATTACAATAGGATGAAGCTGTCATGAACAAGCTTCATGCAATTCAGCCCACCCTTGGCAAATTTTCAGGTGCTTGTCATAGAAATAGACGCGAAGAGACCGTTGTTGCACGTATGCGAATTGGACATAGCTATTTGACTCATAGTTACCTTTTTAAAGCAGAAGACCAGCCAGAATGCATACCATGTGGAGTGCCTCTGACTGTGAAACATATTTTGATTGAATGCATTGACTTTGCAAATGTTCGAGCACAGTATTTTAATGTAGCAAGTATGAAATGTTTATTTGACACTGTTAGTACTGCCTTAGTTTTATTGATTTTAAAGCACAATGGACTGTTTAATCAGTTTTAAGACATTTTTGATGGCATTGTATAGCCCTTAGTGTGCTGATATGCCGTTAAGCATTTATTCATTCATTCATTCATCGCAATTCTTAAAAGTGTAGTGCATTTCTTTGTTTCATATTAAATTATCCTAGAAACAAATAAGGTTGTTGTATTTTCTCGACCTATACATTCAGTATAAATTTAAGGGCTTTCCAGCATCTCTGTCAATGCTAAACTATAATTATACCGATCGACGCCGACATCCAATGATCGACGCCGACAACTTTAATAGATGTTGGCGTCGCAATTCTTAAAGTCTTGTTCATTTCTTTGTTTTATATTAAATTATCCTAGAAACAAATAAGGTTGTTGTATTTTCTCGACCTATACATTCAGTATAAATTTAAGGACTTTCCAACATCTCTGTCAATGCTAAACTATAATTAGGAGTTCAGGTCGACTGCCTGGATAATAATCAGCATTTTTGTGTTGGGGAATTTTTAGCATAACCGTCCATCTGCAATGGTTTATAGGGGCCTATTGGTGTAAACTATCAATAAATAACACTAACTGCACACACAACTTCATTGACATGTGTGCTCCCCCCCACCCCACCACCACCATTCGTTGATTAAAATTGCATAGTTTGATGTTTTGAAATTTCTGCCATTGGGACGATGTCAATCATATGCCGATATATATCTGATGTTGGATATTTGATGCTACTTGGTCAATTCGATAGATATAAATCAAATTAACCTTTCTACAAAATATCTTTTTTTTTTAAACCCTAGTGTCATGAGCCTATGGCAGCAATCCGTCCCCAGAATGTTTCCAACCCAAACAGAAATACCTACCTACAGCCCTGTCAGGTTCCAGGATTACTAGGTCATCTCACATCACGTGGTGGCCGCGAGATGACCATCTAGGTCATAGCCACAGGAGTTTTAACAAGCTTGTCAAAATTATTTTGGGTTCTTTCAGCTCAAATTGCTTCAAAACTAGTCATTTTTCATCAAAATCACTCCAGACTAATGATTAGTAGCTCGTAATGATCAATTTGATATATTTATCTAAAAAATAAGACAAAAATTCGAACGCCATCGGACCATGCAACTTTAAGCCCTAAGTAGGTAGGTTTAGTGTAGTGTAGTGAGGTGCACTGACCTCCCCAGGTGAAATGCCACATACACAGGGAGGTGTAGTGTAGTGAGGTGCACTGACCTCCCCAGGTGAAATGCCACAAACACAGGGAGGTGTAGTGTAGTGAGGTGCACTGACCTCCCCAGTGAAATGCACATACACAGGTGGTGTGTGTGAAATGCCACATACACAGGTAGGTGTAGTGTAGTGAGGTGCACTGACCTCCCCAGGTGAAATACCACATACACAGTTAGGTGTAGTGTAGTGTAGTGTAGTGAGGTGCACTGACCTCCCCAGGTGAAATGCCACATACACAGGTAGGTGTAGTGTAGTGAGGTGCACTGACCTCCCCAGGTGAAATGCCACATACACAGGTATGTGTAGTGTAGTGAGGTGCACTGACCTCCCCAGGTGAAATGTCACATACACAGGTATGTGTAGTGTACTGAGGTGCACTGACCTCCCCAGGTGAAATGCCACATACACAGGTAGGTGTAGTGTAGTGAGGTGCACTGACCTCCCCAGGTG
The DNA here is from genome assembly GCA_030323885.1 of Branchipolynoe longqiensis. Lineage (NCBI taxonomy): Eukaryota > Metazoa > Annelida > Polychaeta > Phyllodocida > Polynoidae > Branchipolynoe > Branchipolynoe longqiensis. Next base: position 20,133,378 of record CM059202.1, read on the forward strand.
AAATGCCACATACACAGGTAGGTGTAGTGTAGTGAGGTGCACTGACCTCCCCAGGTGAAATGCCACATACACAGGTAGGTGTAGTGTAGTGAGGTGCACTGACCTCCCCAGGTGAAATGCCACATACACAGGTAGGTGTAGTGTAGTGAGGTGCACTGACCTCCCCAGGTGAAATGCCACATACACAGGGAGGTGTAGTGTAGTGAGGTGCACTGACCTCCCCAGGTGAAATGCCACATACACAGGTAGGTGTAGTGTAGTGAGGTGCACTGACCTCCCCAGGTGAAATGCCACATACACAGGGAGGTGTAGTGTAGTGAGGTGCACTGACCTCCGCAGGTGAAATGCCACATACACAGGGAGGTGTAGTGTAGTGAGGTGCACTCACTCCCCAGGTGAAATGCCACATACACAGGTATGTGTAGTGTAGTGTAGTGAGGTGCACTCACTCCCCAGGTGAAATGCCACATACACAGGTAGGTGTAGTGTAGTGAGGTGCACTCACCTCCCCAGGTGAAATGCCACATACACAGGTAGGTGTAGTGTAGTGAGGTGCACTCACCTCCCCAGGTGAAATGCCACAAACACAGGTAGGTGCAGTGTACTGAGGTGCACTCACTCCCCAGGTGAAATGCCACACACACAGGTAGGTGTAGTGTATTGTTGTGAGGTGCACTCACCTCCCCAGGTGAAATGACACTCACAGGTAGGTGTAGTGTAGTGAGGTGCACTCACCTCCCCAGGTGAAATGCCACATACACAGGGAGGTGTAGTGTAGTGAGGTGCACTGACCTCCCCAGGTGAAATGCCACACACACAGGTAGGTGTAGAGTAGCGAGGTGCACTCACCTCCCCAGGTGGAATACCACATACACAGATAGGTGTAGTGTAGTGAGGTGCACTCACTCCCCAGGTGAAATGCCACATACACAGGTATGTGCAGTGTAGTGTAGTGAGGTGCACTCACTCCCCAGGTGAAATGCCACATACACAGGTATGTGATGTGTAGTGTAGTGAGGTGCACTCACCTCCCCAGGTGAAATGCCACATACACAGGTAGGTGTAGTGTAGTGAGGTGCACTCACCTCCCCAGGTGAAATGCCACATACACAGGTAGGTGTAGTGCAGTGAGATACATTCACGTCCTCAGGTGAAATGCAACATACGTAGGTAGGCATGAGTTGGTTGATTCCACCTGAGAACCTAGATAATCTAATGGTTTGGATGCTATCCCAGGAATGGTAGAACTATGAGTTCGAGTCCCACTTTAGGTATGGTGTCTCATTTGATTGCAACACCTCCTTTGGCATGTACATTGCAAACATAAAATATCAACCTTTGCGTTCATATATATATACACCACACTTGAATAAAACAATACCCCTCTATTTATACATATATTAAGCATTTAAGAAATATAGTTGTATATATTGTTCATAGAAATTTGCAAGCAATATATATGAATGTGCATTTTGCATATATATAAATATACCATATTCTCACGGGTTAATGCCCATGTATAGATTAACGCCCACCCCCACTTGGCAAATAGTTGGTAAATATACACCCCTTAACTGCCCCACTTCAGGAATTTGCCAATTTAACCACCCAGGGCGTTAACCCACGAGAATATGGTATATATATATATATATATATATATATATATATATATATTACATGCATCAATAAATATGTCATGAATATAAAATACATATATATTATGCACAATATATATTCCTAGGCATTATACATACAAGCATATACCTTAAATTTGTCCTATATATTACCGTATTCTCGCGGGTTAATGCCTTGAGTGTTTAAATTGGTTAACGCCCTGGGTGTTTAAATTGGTTACGGCCCTGGGTGTTTAAACCTCTCTAAATTGACCGACCTTGGGACCGACTATATGTGGTCCATTTAGGGAGGTGATCGATTTAGGAGTTATGATATGGTTATAATGATATTGTTGGGACCCAAATAAAGCGATCGATACAGGGAAGTGGTCGATCTGTGGAGGTGGTGGGTTAGAGAGGTTTAACTGTATATACATTTGGCGATTTTATACATATATGATGTTAAGTTGTCAGGGGATGGGGGGGGGGGGGTGATAGAGAACACACATACAGGAAGTGGTATTTTATTGAATGTAAAATATTTGCTAGTACACTTTGGCTGCAATCTACATTAGAAACAAGTGGATGGCAAGAAGCCTGCTAATGTTGGACACCAGGAGTCGTGTGGTCACAGGTGCTACTGAGTTTACAGTGTTGGATCCTTAGTGAAGGATACGACTGGCAGACACACCAGCTTCACCATCTCACATTGAAGTTGAAGCTGTGTATTGACATGCCAGGTTAGATGTTGCCAGGATGTAAAACTCCAACAACCAACATGCCAGGTCGCAGATTACAACTGAATAGGTATACAACATCCTTCTTGGAGGATTATCAAACATAAACGCAGAACACCCATGTCCATTGGTCAGGAATTTAGAACTGAAGTAGGCTACTGTCCCCTGCCACCACCATCAGGAAGTCCGCTGATTCGGATTCAGTTTGATTGAAAAGGAAGGATGACAGTGCAATGACCCAACCTGACATGTCCCCACTGACAGTCAAGCAAATTTGACTAAACTGTGTCGATGTTATGTCACTACGCCAACAATTTTACACTGCAAACAGCATCCATGACCTTTTTTACTAAAGTAAAACAAGAAGACATTTTAGCCTTTTTGAGGGCAGCTGGTCTGTACCACCTCATATAGTTCATTAAAACAATTTTTATCAATTAATTCTGTCATCTATTATATTTAATTATATGATCATGAGCTTTTAAAAATTCATAAGTGTCTATTGACACATAATTGATTGTATGCTTTTACATTATATCTAAAGGCAATGGTTGAATAAAAAAAAAAACAATTCTCGCATAGGCCGTGAATATGGCCTATGCTGCCAACACGGCGTAAAGAAACCACCAATCAATCATCAATCGTGAAACAATGAACCCACTCACCCTGTTGTCGTCCATGTTGCTTTGCACTTGCTACCTCCCACCAACCCGCATGCAGCCAGGTACCAGCCTACTTCAATATATCGTTCTACATTCATGCATTATTCACAACCACTTACTACCCACCGCAGTGAAAGTACGGCTAACATCCAGCAAGCACCAACTAACTCCATAACACCCAGCACTAACCACCTCTCCACAGATGCACTGCATGGTTGTTACAAAAAAAGGAAAGTAAAGCTTGTTTTATTTAACGACGCCTCTAGAGCACATTGATTTTTATCATCGGCTATTGGGCATCAAACATATGGTCATTCTGACATATTTCTTTGGAAGAAACCTGCTGCCGCCACAGAGGCCACTCTTTCCGATAAGCAGCAAGGGGTCTTTTATATGCACTTTCCCACAGACAGGACAGCACATACCATAGCCTTTGATGTACCAGTTGTGGACCACTGGTTAGAAAGAAAAATTACCCAAACTGTAAATGTGTCCACTGAGCAGGATTGATGGCATGACCCACACATTCACAGGTGGACATGCTACCGTCTGAGCTACGTCCCGCTCCCCTGCATGATTGTTAAGACGCAGAAGCATCTACTAACTGATATATGGCACTCCAACCACCACAGGTCCTCTCCTAACCCAATAACACATTATCAGTGGAGACACAGAATGTACACCGCGCTGTCCAGTATTTGCCGTCAAGGCCCAGTACTGTTAATTTATCGAACTATATTTTAGATTATATTATATTATGTACATTGTTGTAATGTAGTATCATGAGGTGGGTGGGAAACAACATGTCTAAAGTGGGACTAGAACCCATACTTCTGCCATTCTGGGCGAGTGGCCTAACCATTAGCCTCCCTAGCCTATAGGCTCCCTGATTGAATCAGCCTACCCACACCTACCTGTGTATGTGGCATTTCGCCTGAGGAGGTCACTGTACCAAACTACAATAACATGGTCGAAAGACTGGCACTGGAAAAGTAACTATACTTGATCAATATAATATAATTTAGAAAATATATAAATTTAATTTACAAGTTGATTTCACAAATCACTCCAGGCAGCTAGTGGCATCAGTAATTAGCGACCTTGAATCCAGCAAGTTAGACACACCAGATACAACTGCTTGAGTACGGTGACAGCACCTGTTGCCATCTTGAATATCATTTACTAAATATATCAATTTAATTTACAAGTCATTTCATATATCGCTCTGGCCAGCGACATCCACAATTAGCCACCTTAAATCCAGCAAGTGGGACAAACCAAACACAACTGCTGGAGTACGGCGACATCACCATGTCCTGTCGCCATCTTGAATATCATTTACAAAATATATCAATTTATTTTACAAGTCAATTTCACATATCGCTCCGGCTGGCTGGCGACATCCGTAATTAGCCAGCTTGAATCCAGCAAGTGGGACGAACCAGACACAAGTGCCGGAGTACGGTGACAGCACCATGTCCTGCCGCCATCTTGGATCAAGCCGGCTGATGACACGACCTGTGTCAGCCCACGTGAACTCCCTGATTGTGACGTCATAGCGACCGCTCGTCCACCAGCCCTGCCAACCGGTGAGTAGCTCTGTGGACAAATGGCAGCGGTAAGCATTCAGGCCATGATGGTGATTGGTGGCGGCTTAAAGAGATCCCCGATAGGCTCACCAAGCACACCGTTGCTTAGTTTTTCAGTTTATGCAACCAAATATGTGGGGGGAGAGTGCTCAGGTCTGTGCTGACATCACCAGGTGGGATTCCATTGTTTTTTTTTGCATTATCTACCACTGGGATGCATCAAAGAAAAAGGGGTTCCCTGGTCTGTGGGGAACCCCTCTAGGTCATGTGATTGTGGTATCCCACTCACAACAGTATTCACATATTACATTCGGAGTTTGTTTGTCATCTCAGTGGCCTATACCGGGTGAGGTCAATGCCGTGTCAACAGCAAGGGCTATCTATATTCATGCCCTTTTGCCTGCCAACGAAGATTATTATTACGCCATCTATATGTATGTAAAATTGTGTTTTTTGCTTTGGTATGCGCATGTACAGAGCTATTTAGCCACTCGCTCTGGAACTATATTGTAGTGACCTCACACGGCACGAGTGCAGTTCGACCGAGCAGATGGCACCCTGATTGAAAGTAGCATATCTACACCCAGTAAAATTTGATCGAGCAATATATAAAAAGAATTTAAGGTAGGGAATTGAATGTCATCAAATTAAGTGTCCTCAAATGAGTCAAAGATCTAGTCACTTGATTTTAAATTGTATTCTTTACATGAATATTCGCTATATCTTAGCAAAGTAGTCAAATTCCAGAAATATTAATTTCATTAGATTTAGAAAATCTCCATGGGACACTCGGTGTGATGGCCCTAGACAGATCAACTGCTATCTACCAGGTTGGAGTCAAATACTTCATTGTGTGACGTCATGCATCGAAAGGAACAAATGACTGTAATAATAACAGTTTGACCATACCCACGTTCTAAAATAACAATAAAAAATAGATTGTTTCAAGACATATCAACTATGAACAATCACATTAGACCATTAGACTTCTGAATAAATTGCATTGGTGATGTTACTGGCTTTTTAATAAAAATATATATAAAAATAATAAATGTAAAAATAATAAATATGAAAATAAGAGTATAATATAAAATGGAGACATACGCTTACTTGGTTCTAAGGCCACCTTGAGCATCACAGTCTCGAACTCCCCTGGACGGTCAAGCGTGACGAGATGGGCGCGTGAGTTCAGAGCCGCGCAGTGGTGATTGGCACCATGCCAGGAACGTGGGGCCCTGTCCAGGTGGTAGCATGAGTGCAGGTGGGGCACCAACCTGAAGGTGGGCGGGCAAGGCGCTGGTGGAGAAAACAACAAATATAGTATACACATTATTCCGTCAAGGACAACAGCATCGGATTAGGTCTGGACCGAGAAATACTCTGGCTGGACCCGCGAAAAGGCCAGCCGATCATCTATTTAGGTCAAATTTTCAACGTGCTAGGTGGTTAGGGCGGTCTGTGGAACTACATGAGCGGTGTCTGGAGGAGGGTTGGCCTGAATGTCTGCATGTCAGATGTCCAGGTTGCTCTGCAGTGCCTCACCCAATGCATATGTAGAAGCTAGATAACTACCAACAGGTACTGTATTCTCGTGGGTTAACGCCCTGGGCGTTTAAATTGGGAAATAACTTAAGTTGGGGGTGGGTGTTTACCGACACATGGGCCTTTAAGAGGTGTGCGTTTAGGAAATATTGGTCAAGTGGGGGGTAGGCGTTAATCCACAGAGGGCCGTTAATCCGCGAGAATACGGTATAACATAGAGTACACTATGGAGCAAGTGAGTGGTGTAAGGTTGGAGCACTGCAGCCTAAATAATATTGGCATAATAGATTATATATCAGATAAATAAACCAGAATTTATTATTATTTGTACATTCGTTGATTAGCATCTGATGAAAGCATGATTTTTTTCCAAAAGCAAAAGATTTACCTAGATTTGATTCTACATATCCAATTTGGATACCGGTGCACTTGTTAGACATTTGATTTATTGCAGTGCTCCTGTGTTCTGCTCATAACCCGGTAAGTATAAACCTATGTTGAGCATGATTTTGGCACGCAAAATAATAATTAGGTAAATATCTCCAAAGACATCATACTCATAACATCATAGCCTTCAGCACTGATAGATTCAATTAAATTGACTTAGCATTCCTTTAGCAAATTATTTTTTACTGAAACGTTTTTTTTACTAAAATTTATTTTATTCATCGAATAATATCTCTTTCAGCGCCAGAGCACTGGTCTTCTATGCCGCAATACATGTTTAATACATGCACCAGCACCTAAGGTAAATATATAAGACACAATCTCGATAAGTGCTTTGGTTTCACAAATGTTATAGTTTCATTGGACTATGCAGTTTTAAATTGACCTAGTATTGACTTTTATTCCTATTTTGCAGCAATAAATGTTGACTAAGTGCCCCAGTATCTAAGGTAGATATGTAGGATGAAACCAGATTAAGCAACTATAAATAGAACGGTTTTTCTACCAGCGTGATCATCCAAAGAACATCAGTAAATACATTGAAGGTAATTAGCCCAGCACTACAATGGGTGTATCAGTCAGAGGGAAGGACAATGTCGCATGCAGCATGAATCAGACACAAATCCTTGACATGCATAGATATTTGCTCACCTTGCGCTTGGACCGGGAGGTTGGTGACTTGCTGTCCAGCTGAACCTCGGACGCGAAAGGCGGTCAACACTGTGGAATATGCTCCCGAAGGTGTAAGCTTCACCAAAGGCGAGCTTGCAGTCGTCACGCGACTTCCGTAAGGGTAAGGACTGGATGCCTGACTGCCCAGACCAGCTGGGCCATCTCTCACACCAGTCTTCCACCAATCGCCATCGAAATCGTCACTTATTCCCGAGTTTGGGTAATCTGGGAGCGGCTCATGCGGTAGAGAACCTCCACCATTTGGGATGGAGTCATGATGCCGCTCACCACTTTCAGGCAGACGCGGTGCACCTGGGTTTAAGTAGCCTCCATTTTGAGCCAGTCTTGTTGAGCGTCCAATGTTCAGAGCATCATCGCCCAGCGTTTGTTCTGGAGATGGCTTTGAGCGTCCCAAGGGCCCACCTTTTATTTGTTGGTTTCCCTGACCAGAATGGATGTCGTGTGAGGATGAACCATCGGTCGGTTCTGTCACAGTTTGCCACTCCGACCACTGCGCTTTGTCCGACTGGTCGCCTGGGACACCATCACCAACTCCGAAGTTCCCAATCGGCTCATATGGATGGCTATCATTGTTTTGAAGCCAGCGGTAATCGCGGTTGTTCTTCGCACCACCACTTTGTGGTGAGTCGAGATGTTCATCCTCAACATTGCTCTCACCTTGAGGGTAGCCTCCCCCATATCCGGCAAGGTCCACTATGGCTGTGCTGTCCGCCATGTTTGTTAGGGGTTCACTTCTGGTGAGGTGTCCCTTGTCAGATTCCAGCTCTGACGTATTTGCATGCAGCGTTGACTTATTTTCATGGTTGTTAAGGGCCCACGCGGAGTCGTTGACTCGGCTTGCCTGGGAATCAGGGTGAACGCCACGTGACCATTGACCGACGACATAATTGCTGTCAACACTGCTGGGATTACCAGTGTCAGATATACTGTCACTGTCACTTCCGTCACCATTTCCAAGCATAACTGAACTTCTGTCAGTGCTTTTGACACTGTCACTGGCATGCTTATCCACACTGTCACTGCTCCGATCGTTTTCAGTGTCACTACCACTTTCGCTGTCAGTTTGATGACTCACACCGGTTTCACTCCCTTTCCCACCCGCTCTCTTACCGGTAATGCCACTGTCATTGGCTCCACTAATGCTGGTGTTGATATTCTTGTAACTAGCAGTGTCACCAGCACCATTGCCACCTCTGTCACTGCCATAAGCAGGAACAGCGTTCTTATCAACGCTCCCCTTGTCACTGTGTGTGCCACCACCTCCATCCCTTCCCCTGTCACTGTCACTGTCACTAACTGTGCTACTGTCACTACTCTCTCGACCGTCGCCCCTTCTCTCTGCCCGCCTCTCTGCCCCCCTCTCGGTCCCCTTCTCTACCCCCTTCTCTGTCCCCCTCTCTGTCCCCCTCTCTGTCCCCCTCTCTGTCCCCCTCTCCGCCCTCCCAGTCTCCCTCTCCATGTCCCAACTGTATCGCACCACCTGGCGGGGTTCCCTCGGCTCCTCAGTCACGTGACGATGCAGGAAATCCGGGGGAGGCGCCTCCGTCACTTTCCTCGTCAGGTTGCGTACAAGGAAAACCCCCGTAGCGACGCCATTGCACTTTGGTTCAGCGCACAGACACCAGAGGGCCTTGGCGTCCGCCCAGCCCAGATAGTGCTGCCACCTACATCCGGTGTAGTCGAGACGCAGACCGCCCCAGCGCTGGTCGTCTGCGCAGCCGCGGTAGAGCACTGTCGGGGGTCAAATTCAAAATGGCGGCTTCAGTGAGGTGCACTGAGAAGGGTCAACAGCGAAGAGCGGAGGAGACATAAAGGTCCCCACTGTGTTTCATTGAGCATACACAGTTGCATGGCAATTCTCCCACTCTCAACACTACTGTAAAGTTAGGATTCCATATACGAGCTATGTGGTACAGTACAACCCCGTTAAACCAAGCTCGGTTAAACCAAACGATCGGTTAATCCAAACTTTTTTCGGTGGCCTGGCAAAATACTACCATTTATCATATAAAAAAGTTGGTTAAACCAAAGTTGGTTAATCCAAATTATCGGTTAATCCAAACAAAATTGTCAGGCCCCAGGCCACTTCCGGTACAGTTAAACCAAACTTCCACTTGGTTATAAGGTCATCTGAGACTTTTTTATATGATAAATGGTAGTATTTTGCCAGGCCGACGAAAAAAGTTTGGATTAACCGATTGTTTGGTTTAACCGAGCTTGGTTTAACGGGGTTAAACTGTATAAGTATTAAAAACATTAATCAAAGTGTCCACATACATTGCCAGTTGAAACGTGCTGGTGCAAGTTCAAGCTCCCTCGTGCGAGTTGAAACATGCTGGTACAAGTTCAAGCAACCTGGTGCGAGTTGAAACATGCTGGTGCGAGTTGAAACGTGCTGGTGCAAGTTCAAACGCCCTGGTGTGAGTTGAAACATGCTGGTGCAAGTTCAAGTGCCCTGGTGCGAGTTGAAACATGTTGGTGCAAGTTCAAGCACCCTGGTGCGAGTTGAAAAATGCTGGTGCAAGTTCACGCACCCTGGTGCTAGTTCAACATGCTGGTGCAAGTTCAAGCACCCCGGTGCGAGTTAAAACGTGCTGGTGCAAGTTCAAGCACTCTGGTGTGAGTTTAAACATGCTGGTGCAAGTTCAAGTGCCCTGGTGTGAGTTGAAACATGCTGGTGCAAGTTCAAGCACCCTGATGCAAGTTGAAACATGCAAGTGCAAGTTCAAGCACCCTGGTGCGAGCTGAAATGTGCTGGTGCAAGTTCAAGTCCCCTGATGCGAGTTTAAACATGCTGGTGCAAGTTCAAGCGCCTTGGTGCAAGTTTAAATGCGCTGGTGCAAGTTCAAGCACCCTGGTGCGAGTCTATAAGTGCTGGTGCAAGTTCAAATGCCCTGGTGCGAGTTTTAGCATGCTGTGCAAGGCCAAGCACCTTGTTGCAAGTTTAAATGTGCTGGTGCAAGTTCAAGTGCCCTGGTGCGAGTTTAAACCTGCTGGTGCAAGTTCAAGCACCTCGGTGCGAGTTTAAACCTGCTGGTGCAAGTTCAAGCACCTCGGTGCGAGTTGAAACATGCTGGTTTGAGTTCATGCGCGCTCGTTGAGCTCCTCATTGCTGCGCCGTTTATGCCAGATGGTACCTAGATTAAATAAGTCAATGTCATGCACAGCTGGCTCAGAGTGTCTCGCTATCTAGTTCAGTGTATAGTGACAATCTTGCTGTGTGTCACTGAAGTGATAGGCCTACTGGTTATACACACAGTACTTTAGACCGTGTACAGAATAGTTAGTGACTGCTCTCCCGACTGAGCCATCCCGTCTGGTTCAGCTAAATTGAGTAAATTATAATAACGCGATTTACTCATTTATATTGACATAACGCATAACTTGGCACATAAATAAACATTATAAATAAATAAAACCCAGACCTGAAGAACCACTTTATCACACCCACACATCGATCGCAACACCCAACCAAACACCTTCACCAACACCCACATTCACACACACCCACTCACCCCTACGTACATCCACACCCGCATAGTCATACACACACCTCCACCACACACACTCACCCCTACATAGTCATACACACATATGTACACACCTCCACCCACCCCCACTCACCCTACATACATCCACACCCTCATACACACACCCCTTCCACCCACACCCACTCACCCCTACATACATCCACACCCTCATAGTCATACACACACATGCACACACATCCATCCACCCACCCCGACTCACCCCTGCATAATCCACACCCTCATACATACATACACACCCCTCCACCCACACCCACTCACCCCTACATACATCTACACCCTCATACACACACACCCCTTACATCCACCCTCACTCACACATACATACATCCACACCCTCATAGTCATACACACACATGCACACACCTCCACCCACACCCACTCACCCCTACATACATCCACACCCTCATACACACACACCTCCACCCACACCCACTCACCCCTACATACATCCACACCCTCATACACACACACCCCTTACATCCACCCTCACTCACCCATACATACATCCACACCCTCATAGTCATACACACACATGCACACACCTCCACCCACACCCACTCACCCCTGCATAATCCACACCCTCATACATACATACACACCCCTCCACCCACACCCACTCACCCCTGCATACATCCACACCCTCATACACACACACCTCTACCCACACCCACTCACCCCTACATACATCCACACCCTCATAGTCATACACACATACCTCCACCCACACCCACTCACCCCTACATAGATCCACCACGCCCACATGCATTCATCCACACACTGACACACACATGCACCCACTTCCACCACCCACACCCACATGCATCCAGACTCACATACGCCCACCCACATACACTCACATCCAAGCCCACATACATACACCCACAACCACAATAATCATTCATACCCACCCACGTCCATACATACCCGAGGTTCACCCAGTGACCCCCTACACCCACTTACATCCGTTGACGTCACGTCGCAGGAAGCACATGGCGTTTGTTCGACAGGTTCCCGGATGACGACACCCAGGTCCGGCACAGTCAACGCAGATAATGGACGCTGTCAAAGAAAACAACCACTGATAAGAATGCAGTCATGTAGCACCGTCGAAGGAAACAAACATCGATAAGAATGTAGCCATGACGCTGTACGATGGACATTGTTGAGGGAAACAACCATTGATAAGAATGCACTCGTGACGGTGTCAAAGAAAGCAAACATCGATGAGTGTAGTGAGGTGCACTCACTTCCCCGGGTGAAATTCCGCCCACACAGGTAGGCATGGTTAGAGTGATTGCACCAGGAAGCTAATGGTTAGGACATTCCACCTCTAATGGCAGGAATGTGGGTTCGATTCTGGCAATAGGCGTAACTCCCTATGTGTTGCGGTAACTCCCCGTTACAGTGGAGGTTTGTATGAGGGTGTGGAAGGAGCAGTGACTCCCCTTTGTTGCGGTGACTCCCCTTTGTTGCAGTAACTTCCCTGTTTGTTGCATGACTCCCCGTTTGTTGCGGTAACTCCCCTTCGTTGTGGTAACTTCCCTTTGTTGTGCTAACTCCCCGTTTGTTGCGGTAACTCCCCGTTTGTTGTGGTAACTCCCCATTTGTTGCGGTAACTCCCTATTTGTTGCCGTAACTCCCCTTCATTGTGGTAACTTCCCTTTGTTGTGGTAACTCCCCGTTTGTTGCGGTAACCCCCTGTTTGCTGTGGTAACTCCCCATTTGTTGCGGTGGCTCCCCTTTGTTGCGGTAGCTCCCCTTTGTTGCGGTAACTCCCCTTTGTGCCGGTAACTCCCCTTTGTTGCGGTAATTCCCCGTTTGTTGCAGTGACTCCACATTTGTTGTGGTAATGCCCCGTTTTTTGCGGTAACTCAATGTTTGTTGCGGTACCTCCGCGTTTGTTGCGGTAACCCCCCATTTCTTGCGGTAACCCCCCATTTATTGTGGTAACTCTCCGTTTGCTGCGGCAACTCCCCGTTTGTTGTGGTAACTCCCCGTTTGTTGTGGTAACTCCCCGTTTGTTGCGGTAACTCCCCGTTTGTGGCGGTAACTCCCCGTTTGTTGCGGTAACTCCCCGTTTGTTGCAGTAGCTCCCCGTTTGTTGTGGTAACTCCCTGTTTGTTGCGGTAACTCCCCTGTAATGTATGTATGTATCCGAACACCCCCGATCCAAGACCGTATGACGTCACAAAGATCCATTCCAAATAAACTCAGTTACGTTACAGAACTCACGGTGTTAGGACGTCCTTTACATGGTGTCAGATAGTACGGGTGGATCTTCACGATGGCTTTGCACGGATTAAAACCCCCGGGTCCATTAAACTTGGATGAACACATGGCTATCAATTGGAGATCTTGGATCCAATCATACGATATATATGCAACAGCTGCGGGAGTAGCTACTAAGACAGAGAAGATACAATGCTGCGTATTTCTGCATGTCGCAGGAGGAGATGCCCAGAAAATTTATAGAAATTTTGAGTTTGAGTACGCGGACAAGGACAAGTTAGCACCGTTAATAGCTGCATTTACCAAGTATTGCGAAGGTAAAACAAATATAACAGTAGTAAGATATGAATTTCACACGTTTAATCAAACTTCTGAAAATATGGACACCTACATAAGAGAACTAAAACACCGAATACAATTTTGTTGCTACGAGATGCTAGAGTCTTCGTTATTATGTGATCGCATTGTCGGCGGTGTGAAAGACAATGACTTATGAAACAAATTGTTGCAGTCACCTAAATTATCATTAGAGGAGTGTATTCAATTGTGCCGCTTAAGTGAAAACAAGGCTGCTCAAATCAGTAATAGCGGAAATCTACACGTTGATGTAATGTCTACAAGGCAGGCCAAGCGCGGGGGACCAGTTGAAAGAACATCTCCATGGACACGACCATCAACAAGTCGTCTTCAACAGAGTCCCATGGTTACACGTTGTGGCCAATGTGGGTACAACCATCCGAGAGGTGCCTGCCCAGCAAGAGGAAAGGAATGTGCGGGGTGCCACAAGGTGGGACACTTCATCAAGGTATGCCGTCAACAGAAAGGTCAACAGCGGAATGTGCCGGTTTATCAGATTGAAGTGGATCCAGATCGTGATAGTGGATGCATGGATCAAAGTATAACAAGGGAGATGGAAGACGGTTACGACTTGTTCGTGGGAGCTATTCAGCGTGAAGGGGTCGAGGATAGTGACCTGTGGTATGCCAATTTCAGTGTCAACGGTCAAGAAATATCTTTTAAATTGGACACAGGCTCGGAAGCCAACATCTTGCCTCTGGTAACGTACACCAGGATATGCAAGGAGAGTTTGACCCCATCCAAGTGTCACTTAATAACTTATAATGGCGACAGAATCAAACCTGCAGGTGTGACTACACTTAGTCTAGACAGTAACAAATTACTCTTTCAAGTAACGGATGAAGGTAGTGCCATCCTGGGAAAAAAGGCATGTGTACGGTTAGGTCTGTTGGCATGCCTTGACACTGTGGACAAAGTACCTGATGTGGAAGCAAACAAACTGGTAAAGAAATATTCTAATGTTTTTAAAGGCTTAGGCTTAATTAAAGTAAATGCAAAGATATACATTGATGACACTGTATCACCTGTTGTTGACCCACTACGTAGAATACCTTTAGCTATTGTTAATGATATAAAAATAGAATTGGACAGAATGTTAGACTTAGGGGTGATAGTCAAACAGGACGAACCGACCCCATGGGTGAATTCCATCACAATTGTTCGCAAGCCTAACAAACTGAGGATCTGCCTTGACCCGACCAAATTAAATAAGGCAATTTTACGAAGCCCATACCCGGTCCACACTGTAGAGGAAGTAATCGCAAATTTACATGGAGCTAGAGTTTTCTCAGTATTAGATGCTAATAGCGGATATTGGCAGATCGAATTGGATAAGGTTAGTTCTAAATTATGTACATTCAATACACCATGGGGGAGGTTCAGATATACACAGTTGCCTTTCGGAATAAAAACGGCAGGTGATATTTTCATTAAAAAAATGAATGACATTTTGATAGGGTTGCCTGGAGTATACGTGATATCAGATGATATATTAGTTCACGGGGTCACTGTGCAGGAGCATAATATTTGCCTAGAGGCAGTCTTAAGGCGAGCAGAGGAAGTTCACCTAAAGTTGAACCTGAAAAAGTCAAAAATTTGCAAAACTAGTGTTCAATACGTGGGTCATGTAGTGACCTCACAAGGTCTAAAACCAAGTGCTGACAGAGTACAAGCAATCGTTGAAATGCCAATTCCATCAGATAAAGCAGCTGTGCAACGTTTCCTGGGGATGGTGGGATATGTTAGTAAATTTATTCCGAACATGGCAGAAATAACAAAACAGTAATAAGAAAAGATGTGGCATGGCACTGGAACGAGGCACAGGAAATGGCATTTCAGGAGTTAAAAGGGCTTCTCACTAAAGCACCCATTTTGCGATATTTTGATATAAAAGAAAAAATTGTAATCCAAGTAGATGCTTCTAAATATGGACTAGGGGCTACCCTACTCCAAAGTGGATTACCAGTTGCAATGGCCTCCAAGGCTTTAGATAACACTCAAATTAGCTATGCAGTAATAGAAAAAGAATTACTGGCTATTTGTTTTGGATGTAAGAAATTTCATGATTTTATTTATGGCAATGAAATAACTATAGAATCTGATCATAAACCCCTGGTTAATATTATGCTTAAGCCTATCCATGAGCTGTCAGCCAGGATGCAAAGAATGCGTATGAGGTTACAAAATTACAACATCAACATAACATACTTAAAAGGATCTCATTTATATTTTGCAGATACTCTGTCAAGGGCGCACACCTCATGTATAACACCTAACGATTTATATGATAACGACTTGTCTGTGGCATCAATAGGGGTCACCAGTGATAATGTCCAACAACTATGGGAATATACCAATTTGGACCACACCCTAGGCAAAGTGAAGGATTTAACATTGAACGGGTGGCCTAGAAATAAACTGCATGTTCCTGATGATGTAAAACCTTACTTTACTTATAGGCATGACATAACATGGGATAACGGATTATTATTAAAAGGTACACAAATAATAATACCGAAACTCTTACAGCCCAAGATGTTAATGAAATTACATGAATCCCACCTAGGTATCGTGAAATGTAAGCAGCTGGCCAGAGACAGTGTGTATTGGCCCGGGTTCAGTAGTCAATTGAAAAACAAAGTTTCAAGATGTGACGTATGCCAAGAATTTAGAAAAGAACAGCCAAAAGAACCATTAATAAATCATTCATTCACAAATGTACCTTTTCATAAAATTGGAATAGATTTGTTTCATGTACAGGGTAAAAACTACATTCTTATTGTTGACTACTACTCTAAGTTCCCTGACTTCATAGAATTGGCAAATTTATCTAGTAGAGCGGTTATTGAGGCCTTACAACAAACCTTTGCAAGATACGGCATACCCCATGTAGTTGTTTCGGACAATGGCCCTCAATTCGCAAGCGAAGAATTTAACAAATTTGCTGTTGCATATGGTTTTAAGTCAGCATACACAAATCCAATGCATGCTCAGAGCAATGGCCAAATTGAGCGATATGTACAGACAATTAAAAGAATAATAAAGAAATGTATTAGAGACAAGGGTGATGTCAATGTCGCCATGCTCAATTACAGAAACACATCACTAGATGGCGTTGGCACATCGCCAGCGCAACTGCTGATGTCACGAAAGTTAAGGAGTAAAATTCCGGTGATAGACCGTGATTTGGCTGCAAAAGCAGAACCATCTCGGATACGGCAGTTGCGTACGAAACAAACATTACAAAAATTGTACTATGACAAACGGGCAGGTAAGGAACAACCTTTGTTACATAAGGGCGACAAAGTCCGATACAAGGACCACAACAATGAATGGAAAAAAGGGACAATTGTGCATACCGACAGAAATTATCCGAGGGATTACGAGATACTCAATGAACATGACCATGTAGTACGGCATAACAGAAAGTTCATCTATAATTGCCGTAAAGAAACCTTTAATCAATCTCGTCGATTAACTGATAACCATACTGAACTCGAACCCCTTCAGAAACGAAATTATTCAAATTACACTACACGGTATGGTAGAGTATCTCGACCGACTGTTCGGCTAGGTTATTAAGGTCTAGGTTTACCCATTGTCGTTGTACGTACGCAATGTGTAAATGTGACGAAGTGTGCAGAACTTACTTAATACAGTTCTCCAACAATATCAGGACACGTACATCATGTTACTTACTAATGTCGTTAAGCCCAAATGTATTAATAATCTGTTTAATATGTCATAGATATCAAAACCGTCAAGTACGTGTTAGTACTGGACCGTTATCGGTTGATACTCACAAATACCATGTGGAATAAAAAGTAGCATACAACGTTATGTAAATCAGAATACGCTCGTAATATGGGTCATATAAAGACGGGACATAACAAGTGTACACATAAGAAATGACAACTGACCCGTAATACGTTGTCACTGTATTACTTTCTAAGCCGTATCTCGTATGATATTACATATGTAATAGTTCCCCATTTAAGATATTAATAGTTCTCTTCGTAAACTCTGAGTAAACACATATAAATATAAGGTAGTACGATAAGAAGACAGTTCCCATGTAATTTACAATGCCGTTGCATTGTCCTGTACAGAAGGGGGATATAACATGCAGCATTTGCTATAAAGAGAACGAGGATAACCTGTTGATATCAATATCAATTAGAGTGGCTAAGACTAAAAGAATGGATAGTTAAGGAGTGTTATTATTAAGGCATTGATGTATTAATCATATTCACGGGATTCAGTTGGATCGGATAACTTGTAGAAGGCGTAAGGAGGTTAGTCAATGTAAGCGTGTAAATCGTCATTAAAACGGTATTGGTTGTTAAGGGGAAGGTGTAATGTATGTATGTATCCGAACACCCCCGATCCAAGACCGTGTGACGTCACAAAGATCCATTTCAAATAAACTCAGTTACGTTACAGAACTCACGGTGTTAGGACGTCCTTTACATCCCGTTTGTTGTGGTAACTCCCCGTTTGTTGTGGTAACTCCCCGTTTGTTAAGGTAACTCCCCGTTTGTTAAGGTAACTCCCCGTTTGTTATGGTAACTCCCCGTTTGTTGCGGTAACTCCCCGTTTGTTGCGGTAACTCCCCGTTTGTTGTGGTAACTCCCCGTTTGTTGCGGTAACTCCCCGTTTGTTGCGGTAACTCCCCGTTTGTTGCGGTAACTCCCCGTTTGTTCCAGTAACTCCCCGTTTGTTGCGGTAACTCCCTGTTTGCTGTGGTAACTCCCCGTTTGTTGTGGTAACTCCCCGTTTGTTGCGGTAACTCCCCGTTTGTTGTGGTAACTCTCCGTCTGTTGCAGGAACTCCCTGTTTGTTGTGGTAACTCCCTGTTTGTTGCAGTAACTCGCCTTCGTTGTGGTAACTTCCCTTTGTTGTGCTAACTCCCTGTTTGTTGTGGTAACTCCCCGTTTGCTGCGGTGACTCCTCGTTTGTTGCGGTAACTCCCCATTTGTTGCGGTAACTCCCCATTTATTGTGGTAACTCCGCTTTGTTGTGGGGAGTTACCACAACAGACGGGGAGTTACCGCAACATTAATAGAAATCCAGAAGCCTAACCTTATCAATTTAATATAATCCTTTTGGTAAACATGTTTTCTATATGTCTTCCAAGCAGTTTGTTTCTATGTGGTGTAGTTTTAGAGATATTTAACGTTTTCTGTATGAAGATTGCTCACCGCCATTGACAATGCCTTGAGTTTGCCGTACGTGTAGTGCAAAACGTGTATTTTATTCAAAATTAATAGAAATTCAGAACCCTAGCCATGTAAATTTAATATAGTCTCATTGTTAAATATGTTTTCTATATGTGTTCCAAACAGTTTGTTTCTATGTAGTGTAGTTTTAGAGATATTTCACTTTTTCTGTACGAAGACTGCTCAAGGCCATTGACAATGCCTTGAGTTTGCCGTAAGCGTAGTGAAAAACGTCAGTTTTATTCAAAATTAATAGAAATCCAGAAGCCTAACCATATCAATTTAATATAATCTTGTTGGTAAACATGTTTTCTATGTGTATTCCAATCAGTTTGTTTCTAGGTTTTGTAGTTTTAGAGATATTTAACGTTTTCTGTATGAAGATTGCTCACTGCCATTGAAAATGCCTTGAGGTTTGCCCATATGCTTAAGCTGTTCAACAACCACCACTTGGAGCGCCACAGTCGGCAGATGTTACATGCTCTAGTATGGGAGTTGTCCCTCTCATCTGTTTATATACACACTCTCTGCTCGTACACAAAAAATAGTAGCATTCATATCACTATGGGGACAGACGGTTTCCTGGTAAAGCTAAACATCGACAACGGACAGTCACTGCTGTAACCCCACAGGGTACGGATCGGTTTTCAAACTTTAGGCTCAATGGTAAAGGAACCTCTGCGTTCTGAAATTTCCCACCCACCCATCCCTTGCTTTATTTCCTGTTGTTACTCCTGTTTGGCGGCTGAGTGTCTGAGGTGCTTCCCTTGCTTTTGGTAGACCGTAGGATATACTTAGTGTGAATTATTAGAGTTCCGCCCGTACCCCAACTAATAGTTAGTCTCATTCTAGTGGTTACTTTGCTAAATAAATGTGAACTTGTTTTTTGTACATGAATAGGATATGTAAGACATGCATAGCTGATCGACTTCAGAAGTGTATCTGACCAACAATAATCGAGACAAAGGACATAAATCAAACTTTGGTAATCTTTCATATGCAACAAGGGTTGGTGTTGCTGTTAACTGCACCGGATAAGAAATACCTGAAGCCATGTTACCTTTCAGTACTGTGTGAAATAATGTTGATTGACCCTGGCAATTGTTACTGTTGCAGAATAAACTGTTTGCATTTGAATCTGATGTCGGAAGCGCAATGGTAAACAATAAAGAAAATTAATGTGCACTATATCTGTCTCCTGTGTCGTGAATTATCATATTTTAAAGTCAATGCTTTGACTCGGCCGGGGTTTGCACCCACGACTTGCCATACAGAACGTGGGCACTGGACTCATTCGGCCATCCCATGATGTCGAATTCGTTACAAAAGGTTTTAATTGCGCACAAGAAGTTTTAATTCTGCAAGAATCATTTCTATCAAGTTTCTGTCACCATTTCCCGGTTATCAATTAGTAGTCCTCCCCCCCCCTTATATCCCCACTTCCCCCACCACCCACCTCCCCACCTCCCCACTTCCCCCACCTCCTCACCTCCCCACCTCCCCATCTCCCCCACCTCCCCACTTCCCCCACCTCCTCACCTCCCCCACCTCCACACCTCCCCACCACCGCCTCCTCACCTCCCCCATCTCCCCTACCTCCCCCACTCCCCCACCTCCCCACCTCCCCCACCCCACCTCCCCCACACCCACCTCCCCACCTCCCCCACCTCCAGCCTCCACACATTCCCCTACGGGCATTCATTGGCTTCCTCGAGCCAATAAACTGCAATGTGATTACCTGGGGATGCCCCCCTCCCATACCGGTTGACCTTGACCTTGACCTTGGCCCACATCCACGTCTCACCATGTGATTCAAGGAGGTGTGGGAGCGCCCTAATGATTCATCAACTTTTTTCCCCAGGATTCCTCTCTCCTTACACTCGGCTATATATGAAACCACCCACGCCCCCGGTCACTCCGCCCCCAGTCACTCAGCCCCCGGTCACTCAGACCCCAGTCACTCAGCCCCAGGTCACTCAGCCCCCGGTCACTCAGCCCCCAGTCACTCAGCCCCCAGTCACTCAGCCCCCAGTCACTCAGCCCCCAGTCACTCAGCCCCCAGTCACTCAGCCCCCAGTCACTCAGCCCCCAGTCACTCAGCCCCCGGTCACTCAGCCCCCGGTCACGTCCTTCCCCCGCTCACTCAGCCCCCGGTCATGCCTGGCCCCTGGTCAGGCCCCACCCCTGATCACGCCCCGCCCTCGGTCACTCAGCCCCTGGTCATGCCCCGTCCTCGGTCATGCCCGCCCCCCGGTCACTCAGCCCCCGGTCACGTCCTGCCCCCGGTACTCAGCCCGGTCAGACCCCGCCCCCGTCACTCAGCTTCTGGTCACTCAGCCCCAGGTCATGCCCCGCCCGCGATCACTCATCCCCTGGTCACTCCGCCCCCGGGCAAGTCCTGCCCCATGTCACTCAGCCCAGGTCATGCCCCGCCCCCGGTCCATTCAGCTCCCGGTCATGCCCCACCCCCGGTCACCCAGCCCCTGGTCACTCAGCCCCCGGGAAAGTCCTGCCCCGGTCACTCAGCCCAGGTCATGGCCCGCCCCTGGTCACGCCCAGCCCCCGGTCACGCCCGCCCGCCCCCGGTCATTCCCCCCCCCCCCCCGGTCATGTCGCCCCGATCACGCCGCTTCCTAGCCCCCACCTCTCTCCCACGAACCTTCAGATCCTCCTTGACCTCAACATCCATTGAAGGTCACACATCAAAGGACCCGACTAAAGACAAACTAGCAGTCAAACGGCGATTCAACCACTCTCATATCTGAACAACACAGGACACGATTGCCGGATAGGTAATGGGCCTGTCACATTACAGTGTATGGCGTAAGCATATGCCGGTATCGGCTTGCGTCACATACGCTGTCATACGCCATCATATGCTGTGCAAACGCTTCGCATAAGCTGTGCATACGTCATATACGCCTGGCGTATCCCTCATACGCTGTCATACGCGCGTCCGTCCTAAAATTTGTTGTGCATGCTAAAAAATTTCAGTGTATGGTGACGTAAGGCTCATATGCTCCTCAATCGCTATGTATATGCTAAGCGTACGCCATCATACGTTGTGCATATGCTATACGTACGCCGTCTTGTGTTACGCATACGCTAAAACCACTCCTTCGGCATATCTATAGCATATGTAGCGTACGCCTGGCATGCATGTAATGTATTTGAGCGTATTCGTAGCGTATTCTCAGCGTGTACAAAGCGTATATTCAGCGTATGCCCGGTGTATGCTCTCGGTATATAAAGGCGCTGCAAGGGAGGGAGGGAGGGAGAGAGGGGGAGGGAGGGACCGGGCGTATATGGCGTATGCGTAGCGTATGAGTAGCATATGATGGCGTATGATGGCGTATGACGGCATATGCGCCGAAAACTGATACGTACTCACACGCTACTCATACGCTACGCACACGCTACGCATACACTCATATCAGTGCACAGAGGTCAACATACGTCACCATACGTCGTTCTGCAACGGTTTTCGTTTTTTTGCGGTACGTTATCTATACGCCGCCGCCATACGCCGTAATGTGACAGGCCCATAAGAGCGCAGCTTCACGTGTCGAAGGTCGTGCCTTTGAATCCCGACCAAACCAACTCAATGACTTACAAAACTGATACCTGTCGCTACCTAGCCTGGCACGCTGGTCTCCCAGTGGGGCAGCACTATGAAGTTGCCATGAGCACCCACTGACACAAGTCAGTTGGTATGACGTTAGATGGTGCTAGGTCGTAAAACTCCAATAAACTAACTTCTCTGAACGCATATATGCCAAGTTTGTTTCCCTACTAAAGTTGATTAGTTTGAATGTTTTGAGTTCTCGCTACATTATGTATATCACACAACTCATTCTAATGGTGAATAAACTAAGGGATGAGAATGTGACGAGTGATGAAAGAAGACACATCAGTAGCACGACTTGTTGATTGATGATGGCGTTATGGACGTGGGCCACATGACGGTCCCTTACTGTACGTACATAGCGGCCGTCAGATTCACTGGTTAGATTCTGATGTTCGCATAAATGGGGCAAATGTGGAAGCATGTGTATGAATGGGTAACTATGCAGGTTTTGCTGTCAGCAGGCTGGATGTAGGTGGAGCTTTTACTGTCAGCAGGCTGGATGGAGGTGGAGCTTTTACTGTCAGCAGGCTGGATGGAGGTGGAGCTTTTTTGTCAGAAAACCGATGCTTTGGTTCTGAAGAGTGAAATGTTCTCTACATGTTTTACTTCTGAATGGTATGAAGCCCCCGGTCACTCAGCCCCACAGTCCACAACTGGTTCATCAAAGGCTGTGGTATGTGCTGTCCTGTCTATGGGAAAGTGCATTTAAAGACCCCTTCCTGCTTATCGGAAACAGTCGTCTATAGCCCTGTTCACACGGGCAAAATGTGAGGCGAATCAGGCAAATCGAATCAGGTGAGGCGAATTAGGCACCCGTTCACACGGACACTGCGTGAGGCGGAAGTGGATATCTGCGCATGAGCAAGTACAGACTAACCAGCGCCATTTTGGGTTCGACGATGCTGGCACCAGAGAGTGTGGGTTCGACCTAGATATGTAATGACTGAATCATATTGGTTTGGAACGGTCAAAACTTCTACTGGGCAGTGAAACCCTAAAAATAAATAATGAAAAAAATATCTGTGCATAGATAGCGGTTTCATTAATTAAATCATATAATATGCGCTTTTGATCGACCGGAAAGTCAACAAACTGAGTTGTCGACTGCGCATGCGTGTGAGGTGCTTAATCCGCCTCAGTGCGTCCACACGGGCAAAATAAATCGAATCAGAGAAATCGCCTCACGTAAACTACCTCGCTTAGGTGGTTTACAGGATCCGCATCACGTGAGTCGAATCAGCCCTAATCCGGCTCAGACGTCCGTTCACACGAGAAATATGAGGCGAACTAGGCAAGTCACTTTCTACAAATCGATTTACATTGCCCGTGTGAACAGGGCTTATGTGGCAGCAGCAGGTTTTCTCCAAAGAAATATGTCATAGTGACCATATGTTTGACATCCAATTGAGGAAAATAAAAATCAATGCGCTCTAGAGGTGTCATTAAATAAAACAAACTTTCCTTTTCTGAATTGCATGGGACCATCATCAATCAAGTTGTGTCCCTAAGTATAACTGTACATTATCCTCCGCCACTCATCAAATTGTCATTCACTAATTATTTAACTCTAACATCATTGGTGTAAATGACTGATAGCATCGATCGAAGCTGAAAGACAAGTGCCCCCGCCCGAATGTAAATATTTACTCAAATAAATAATTAAAGTAAAATCAAATATTTACCCCAAAAATAGATTTACTCAAGTTCAATTAATCACCAAATAAATAATCAAATGTTTACTGAAATAAAATATTTAAACAAATTATATTTTTACAAAAACGACAAAAGAAATATAAATAAAGATACAAAGAAATCATGAATAAAATAATTACCAAATACATAGTTACTTCAAGCTGAAGAAAACTAGATTATACCGATCAACATGATATATCTATCTTTTAGAAAGCAGTATTATTTACCGATAAAAGGGCAATATAATATCTACAAAATATAAAATAATGAAACATTCACACACAAAAATCAAAATCAAGTATTTACCAAAACAATAACTACTAAATACTCCCAAAATATAAAATAAAATATGATCAAAAACATATTGCAAATTAAATTAATATTTAGCACACAAAAACTTGAAAAGAAATATTTACCAAAATAAAAATTAAATGAAAATTCAATATTTACCATATTTTGTAAACACATTGAAATAGTATTTTGACGGACTGGTAAATGGCGGTGTGGGGTGTGACTGTCTCAGGGTGGACGTGCAGATCTCACACCTCTTGCAATGGTTGTGGGTGTGACTCTCCGGCAATCAATCCGCCATCTTGGCCAGGAGGACACCACCTGTACGGACCTGGCCGTGCTTAATCCAAGTTCAATTCCACTCATATCGCAATCAGCCTCATCCTCATGGCTGACGTGTACACACGGGTAGCTGGTTGGAGTTTTACGTCCTGGAAACATCTAAGGTCATATCAGGACAGGTACCGACTTATGACAGTGTGCGCTCATGGCGACGTCATAGTGCTGTCCCACTCGGTGAGCAGGCAGCCAGCACCATGACCTGATATCGCACTCAGTCACATTATCCTGACACTGAGCTAATCAGTCCTTGCCCTATTCTAATAATGCCGAGTGCCTAGCTAGGAAGTGACAGGTATCAATTTTTAATTCATTGGTTTGACTCGACCAGGGGAAAAACCCGTGGGTTCGAATCCAACCATCTATCAAAATGTGAGACAGATGCTCAACTCATTCGGCCATCCTGTCTGGTCCACACACATCTGTATATATATCATATGTATATATGTATATGGGTCGTTCTCAGAAACTGTGTACCGCTTGAGGTAGTCTATTAGAAATGCATATTTCAAAGAAACCCTTTATTGGAGTGTCAATATTTAGATTTCATCCTTTTGCCAAATAATGTGGGAGATAGTTTAGATCAAAAGTAAATGTTAATATTGTGTATTATGTATCTTATTGGGATGGATGTGGCTAAATACATAGAAAATTACATCACTAATTTGTGACATTGTCAACAGCATTGAAAATAAAGTGTCACAAACTTAATGAAAACGTCTGAACAACAGCTCATTTCACTTCAAATGGTCATATACAATGTCTTCATTAAGTTGAAGACATTTATTTCTAAAAAAAAAATTTAAATTATGAAATAGTTAACATTTTCTGGAGTCATTAACATCGTAACATTTCGTTTCCACTTGCAAGTACTATGAAACTCTGTATCAAACACTGAGTACAGATACAGTACAGGAACTATTTTCACCATTTGACACTATGCATGGACCCAGTTATGGTATAGTAAAAGATAAATCCTGAAATTGCCCCTAAACATTGAAATTTGAGCCGAACATTTGTGTAAAATTGTTGTTTCCACTTTGTTACTCTGCTAATCTGTTACTCTGCTAATATTTTCTTGCTTTTCTCTTTAATATTCACAAATAAGACAAAACCATAGCAATGAGGTTTCAAATTATTATTACTACTGTTTATAAAGCAAGTGGCATGTGAAATGTCCTAAAAATGTCAAGTTTTGTGTGGAAAATATTTGATTTTGGAGTCAGATTGGTTTCCATGCTATACTGCTATTTATTGGGTGTGAGCATCATTTGACCTACTTAAAAATGCCAGAATATGTTTATTTTCAATTATTCAGATGCAACAGGACATACACATTGAGGAAACTTGCTTATAGGACTTTGGCAGCATTTTGATTTTCTGGTACTGATGTCACACTATTGGTACACAACTTCTGAGAATGACCCATATATGTATATATATATATGTATCTGTATATATATGTATAATAATATGTATATATATATCTATATATGTCATGGGGGTGATACAATTGGGAAATATCGCGCCTAGAGCAGGATTCGAACACACTTCTTTCCATTCCTGGGCTAGCGGGCTAACCGTTTCACGACCTAGGCTCCCTCGTACAATCACACTATCCATGCCTACCTGCCTATGCGGCTCCTTGCCTAAGATGTCAGTGTAGACGACTACACTCGTCCCCCTGGAATTGTAAGTCTTTTAAATGGTTTACAGCCATACCTCATTCGGGAAAGAAAGTTAGTTTTATTTAACGACACCTCTAGAGCACATCGATTTTTATCATCTGCTATTGGACCTCAATCATATATTGGTCATTCTGACATATTTCTTTGGAGGAAACTTGCTGCCGCCACATAGGCTACTCTTTCTGATAAGCAGCAAGGGCTCTTTTATATGAACTTTCCCACAGACAGGACAGCACATACCGCAGCCTTTGATGAACCAGTTGTGGACCACTGATTGGAATGGAAAATAGCCCAAACTGGAACCGTGTCCCCTGAGCAGGATCGATATGATGACCCACACCTTCACAGGTGGACACTCTACCGCCTGAGCTACGTCCCGCTCCACCCCATAAGTGGTTTGATGTTTATAATTACATACATGCAGTCAATGCACTAACAGTAACACATACGCAGGGTAGGTTCAGCAACCATACAGCACATAGCTTGTATGGGTTCCAGGTCACAGAAACCAGTGTCAAGGAGGTGATGAAAATGGGAAATATTGCGCCTACAGCATGATTCGAACCCACACTGCTTGTCATTATGGGGCTAGCGTGCTAACCATTACACTACCTAGCCTCCCTGATGCGATCACCCCATGCAAACAAACAAGCAAACCCTAGGTGGCAAACTAATATGCGCAGAAAGCTGCGATCAGTGGGAAATTCTTTTTTCTATATTGGTGGGGAAATTAGAAATGTGACACACAGTTTGTGTAAGTAGAATACCAACACTAACAATATGGGTGACGTGGCTATTTATAGAAAACTAGTCAATTGGTGACAACCCTTCATCAGCTGACGTCACCACTGAAAAACACACGCCCTTCATGATGTGTTGAAATGTCGTCTGCTTCCCCGTACCGGAGCAATACATCAGATATAAGTAGCCCAGCCCACACACCGCATACAACCAGTCACTTGTGGTTTTCTCCTAATGTCTTTTCAATTTCACAACAAAGAAAAGAACAAAACATTAAAACAGTAAAACAGTAAAACAGCAACACTAACACAAAGCCCATGAAGACGACAGTCTATAAAACACCTTGACCACGCCCTCTACCGGTACCGTTAGGCAAAGCACGACTGTGACCTTGAAATTAATTGCCGGCTGTTCGATATAAATTGTCGTCTGCCATCACGAAAATTGATTAAAGATCTGGTCACGTGATCTTACCATATCTCCCTGAGATGAATATTCGATGTATGTTAATGAAAGATCACACTTAGAATGGGAGATTTGAGATCGAATCCAGTAGGTCGGGGTTGGTCTGCCCAGTGCCATTAGATTCTGAATACAGAATGGCTAATAGTACTACTAGTAGTTCTGTTGCATCACACAGGGAAGGGAATGGTGGACTTACATAGGTTAGAACTCATAAAGCATATTAAGAAAAGCCTCATAATTTACTTCAAGTGATAAGGGTTTGCATTGCAGTTTGGGTTATTTTCCGTTCCAACTGGTTCCAGTGGTCCACAACTGGTTCTGTCTGTGGGAAAGTGCATATAAAAGACCCCTTGCTGCTTATCGGGAAAAGTAGCCTAAGTGGCGGCGGCAGGTTTCCTCCAAAGAATGACAGACTTGCCGCATTCGCATTCAGGTTCGCATTCGGACATATGGAAGCACCCCTATGTACATACATGCTTTGCAAATTTTTGCCGCATTCGCATTCGCATATCGCGTATATGGAATCTGTGATGAAAGGCCACAGATGATTATCTATAACAGACAGCATTCAGGGGCCTAACTTGCATATGCACAGGTATGCAGCTGTGTACCACCTGAGGTTTACAACTATATATTAATTTTTAATTAAAATATATGACGTCTTATAGCGTTTTATTCCATCGCGTTTTATTCCAATAGCATTTTATTCCATCGGTCAAAAAGTCTGCGTACCACCTGAAATTTGAAAATGCCAAGCTGGGCTGCTAGTGCGCTAGGTCACGTGCACACAGCAGGGATGCTGCTCCCTGTGATTGGTTGCTTAATGGCGCAGAGGGTCACGTGGTCTGAAGATGTATTCCATCCACGACACACTTGCTGTCCAGACCGCACATCGTTCACGCCTCTTCTATCTCCTCTCTGCTGGCCCCGTACCTCCTTGATAATGTCTGAAAAGACTTCCAGAAGGGGGAGCCAGCAGGCATTTCACTTTCTACCTCTTACTCCATCCGTGTCTCCGGCTCGCCGACTGGTCACCACAGAGCAAAGAGACACGGCCCTTTGACTCAACCCACATTTCTCTTTCCTCTGTACTACCCTTTTCTTTCTTTTTTCTCCCAGGCTTACTTCTCCCCCTGATCAAGGGAGTTGTTTGCTCGGGTGGCGCCCTGTTCCTTTTTCACTGTTTCACTTTGTTCTTGCCTGCAGAGCCCACCTTTTCCCATCCCTTCCTCCTGAACCATCGGCTACTGGACATGAGTGCACAGTTACAATCAGACCGGTGATCCGGTACCGCTCCAATGACTCATCGCTATTGTTGTAAAGTACCCCCCGCTTCTACAACCGCCCCACCTGAAGTTAAATCTTCATTCTGAAGAATGGACTGATTTATCAGTGCCGTTCTATATTGCTGCAGAGCTGCAGCCTGTAACCGTCAAGGTTACAAACCACCCAAGAGTCAGTCATCCACAACTCATCATTAGATCTTAATTAAATAGGTGTATATCCGAGAAATGTCAGCTGCATTCAGGGTTTAGTGGGTTTCTACTTAGCTGCCTGCTCTGAGCTGCCGGAGTTGGTAATTAAAGCAGTACATTAACATTCATAGCTGCACAGTGCGATGAAGGCGTCAAACCTTGGAGACCAAAAGGCTGACCTAGATTTGATCCTCTGATACTGGTGCGCTCATTACGCACTTATCACAGTTTGTGCTATCTTACTGTCATGGCAGGTGATGAAAAAGGCAAATATTGTCCCTAGAGCAGGATTTCAACCCACACTTCTTGCCATTCCTAGACTAGTATGCTAACCATTTCACCACCTAGGCTCCCTAATGCAGTCACCCTATCCACGCCCACCTGTCTACGTGGCTCGTTGCCTGAGAGATCAGTGCAGATTGCTACGCTACTTTCATGTTGAGCAAAGATCATGTTTAGCTTTGGTGTGCACACCAAAATTAAATTAGCATATTTTCCCTTCAAATATCTTCAAAGTTACTTCAAGCTGAAGTAAAGTGGATTATAATGATAACCTGATTTATGTACCTTCAAAGAACACAAACAACGGGAAAAAACTCAAAAGCATCGGCTGCTGCTGTTTTATAGTTGCATAGTCCGATGGTTTCGAGTTCATGCAATTTTCTTAAATAAATACATTAGATTGATTATTATGAGATACTTTACAATACAAGTAGTTTGAAGTAACTTTTATTTTATATATTGCCAACTTAAAAAATATTTAAAGTGAAAACATGCCAAGTTAATTTTGAGAAGCACGTAAAAATCCTGACACGATGAGTTTCAGCAGTAGCTTGGTTGGTTATTGGAGTTTTATGTCCTGGCGACATCTAAGGTCATATCACATATCAGGACAGTTCAGGAGTAGCAGCTTCTATGAAATTGTCTTAGTATTAGTATCTCCTTCTTGTTTACTTAATATGTGCTTACCAGTGTAAGATCAAGTCTGTGTACTGACTTGATCTTACACATCTATGTTGGATGTGTAAGATCAAATCTAGGTAAGTGTTTTGATTTTGAAATTGTGACACAGGGAGCGGTGGTCTAATCGGTAGAGTGCGGGCCTCATGTGTGGAAGGTCGCGAGTTTGGTTCCCGGTCGAGTCAAACCAATGACTTTAAATTTTATACTTGTCGCTTCCTAGCCTGGCACTCAGCATTAATAGGATAGGGCAAGGACTGGTTGGTTTAGTTTCAGGATAATGTGACTGAGTGGGATATTAGGTCATGGTGCTGGCAGCCTAATTTCCCAGTGGGGCAGCACTATAAAGTCACCATGAGTGCGGTCTGTCACAAGTTGGTACCCGTCCTGATATGACCTTAGATGTTTCCAGGACATGAAACTCCAACAACCAACCAACTAAGATCAAATCTAGGTAAGTGTTTTGGTTTTGAAAATGTGACACTTTGATCGGAATGCGCAGCTTTAAGTAGCCTTAAGTAGCCTTAAGTAGGTCACGGGCAGTCATGGCTAATGAAGGCAGTATGCAGGTCACGTGACACGCACCTACTTACCCGACCTTTGGCTGAATTACGACCCAAGTTTACCGCCACATATACCACTCACCTGAAGCTACTTGAAAAACCTGCATCATATACGCGTGGAAGGAAACGGTTTGAACTAAATCAAACAAGCCAAGGTTTCAACGTTGACGTGCTTTAAACTTGTGTCATGGGAGGGATGTGGTTTTAACAAAAACAGGAAACATTGCATCTAGAGTGGCACTTGAACCCACACTTCTGCCATTCCGAGGCTAGTGGCTTAAAGTGACCAGCTATAGCTCGCTGGGACTCTGCGTGTACTCCGACAAATGCTCTCCAAGCACAACCTTGTTTAGTTTATATGTTTAAAGAACCAAGTATGTGTGGGGAGAGTAGGGGACCAGGGCCAAGCTAGTCTGAACTGCAAAGGCAGTTTGTTGTCTCCAAAATGGCCACCCCCATAGGCGGCGGCCATTTGCAATGGAAAAGCTGTGCTGTGATTGGCTGAAATCAAATAGCGGTGCTGGCCGGTAACAGGCTCAGCAAATCCCTCTGAGCCTGTTGCCGGCGAGCACTCACACAGTGACAAGCATGCTGGTTCCCGGTATCGGCGGCAATATATTAGGCCCAAATCTATTCAAAGCTATCATATTTAACAGAATTACATAAGCAATAAGTGAAATTTAATTAAATTAACCCTAAAATCGAACTGATATTAACGCTGGCGCCGCATTGGGGGCGATATTAATATTGTTGAATCGCCGAATGTAAACTAATCAGATCGCCGCCGCGATATTGGCAAATAGCGGTGCTCACCGGCAACAGGCTCAGCAATAACAAGATTTGCTGGTGCCTGGCGGTGTTAGGTACCGATTAGGCCCAAATCTATTTAATGCTATCATATTTAACAGAATAACAGAATATCATCTTCAAAAAGTGAAATTTGGTCAAATTAAACCCAAAATCGAAGCGATATTAATGCCGCCGCTGCCGCCGATATTGTCAAATAGCGCTGATCGCCGGCAACAGGCTCAGCAAATCCCCCTGAGCCTGTTGCTGGCGAGCACCGCTATTTCCTAATATCTAATATACAAATCGCTGGCGCATTAGGCCACCCGGTGGCACAAATCTGAACTATTCCGAGTTTGTTTGTTTTGCGGACGAGGTATAGCTGTCCACTTTAACCATTAGCCCAGCTAGGCTCACTAATACAATTAACCTACCCATGCCTACGTGTGTATGTGACATTTCACCTGGCGAGGTGAGTGCACCTCACTACACTATACCTACCTGTGTATGTTTTGTTTCACCTGGGGAGGGGAGTGCACATCACTACATCACACCTACCTGTGTATGTGGCATTTCACCTGGCGAGTGAGTGCACCTCACTACATCACACCTACCTGTGTATGTGGCATTTCACCTGGCGAGTGAGTGCACCTCACTACACTACACCTACCTGTGTATGTGCTATTTCACCTGGGGAGGTGAGTGCACCTTACTATATCACACCTACCTGTGTAAGTGGTGTTTCACCTGTGGAGGTGAGTGCACCTCACTACATCACACCTACCTGTGTATGTGGTATTTCACCTGGTGAGTGAGTGCACCTCATTACACTACACCTACCTGTATATGTGGTATTCCACCTGGGGAGGCCAGTGCACCTCACTACACTACACCTACCTGTGTATGTGGTATTTCACCCGGGGAGTGAGTGCACCTCACTACATCACACCTACCTGTGTATGTGGCATTTCACCTGGCGAGTGAGTGCACCTCACTACACTACACCTACCTGTGTATGTGCTATTTCACCTGGGGAGGTGAGTGCACCTTACTATATCACACCTACCTGTGTAAGTGGTGGTTCACCTGTGGAGGTGAGTGCACCTCACTACATCACACCTACCTGTGTATGTGGTATTTCACCTGGTGAGTGAGTGCACCTCATTACACTACACCTACCTGTATATGTGGTATTCCACCTGGGGAGGCCAGTGCACCTCACTACACTACACCTACCTGTGTATGTGGTATTTCACCCGGGGAGTGAGTACACCTCACTACATCACACCTACCTGTGTATGTGGCATTTCACTTGGGGAGGTCAGTGCACCTCACTACATCACACCTACCTGTGTATGTGGCATTTCACCTGGGGAGGTCAGTGCACCTCACTACACCACACCTACCTGTGTATGTGGCATTTCGCCTGGGGAGGTGAGTGCACCTCACTACACTACACCTACCTGTGTATGTGGCATTTCACCTGGGGAGGTGAGTGCACCTCACTACCCCACACCTACCTATGTATGTGGTGTTTCACCTGTGGAGGTAAGTGTACCTCACTACCCCACACCTACCTGTGTATGTGACATTTCACCAGGGGAGGTGAGTGCATCTCACTACACTACACCTACCTGTGTATGTGGCATTTCACCTGAAGAGGTGAGGGCACCTCACTACACTACACCTACCTGTGTATGTGGCATTTGATCTGGGGAGGTGAGTGTACCTCACTACACTACACTACACTACACCTACCTGTGTATGTGGCATTTCACATGGTGAGGTCAGTGCACCTCACTACACTACACCTAACTGTGTATGTGACATTTCCCCAGGGGAGGTGAGTGCACCTCACTACACTACACCTACCTATGTATACGGTGTTTCACCTGTGGAGGTGAGTGCACCTCACTACACTACACCTACCTATGTATGTGGTGTTTCCCGTGGGGAGGTGAGTGCACATCACTACACTGCACCTACCTGTGTATGTGGCATTTCACCTGGGATGTGAGTGCACCTCACTACACTACACCTACCTGTGTATGTGGCATTTCACCTGAGGAGGTGAGTGCACCTCACTACACTACACCTACCTATGTATACGGTGTTTCACCTGGGAGGTGAGTGCACCTCACTACACTACACCTACCTATGTATACGGTGTTTCACCTGGGAGGTGAGTACACTTGCTTAGTCCGGTTGGTTTTGTGATGGTTTAATTGTTTTAATTGTATTGGTAACAGGTAAACGTGTATTCATGCATGTATAGACTGTTTTTAATACAGAGTCCCTGGTCTTCTATCCACATTGCAGTTATTTACTCTATAAGTGTGAACGCGCACAGAACCACTTACATCAATTTGTCCATTCTCTTTTACACTTTAATTGAGAGATTATAGATTAGAAGAACAGATTAATAACTCTTAGATATATTGTTTCCTGGTGAATGGGGGACATGTCGATGTTGTGGTTCAAACAATTGCCGTTGGCGTCGCCACTGAAGTAGTGGGCCTGATGGTATGGTCCTCTGTATCGACTACTCCTGTATACTGACGTACTGACGGTGTAGTTCTGTCTCCTGACTCTAGTCTGATGTACTGACATACTGACGGCATGGCCCTGTGTACTAACTAGTCCTCTGTATTGACATACAGACAGTATTTTCTTGTGTACTGACATGCTGACAGTATAGTCTTGTGTACTGGCATACTGACGGTATAGTTCTGTGCCCTGACTGTAGCCCTATGTACTGACTAGTCCCATGTATTGACATACTGACAGTATTGTATTGTGTACTGACTAGTCCTGTGCACTGACTGTAGTCTGGTGTACTGACATACTGATGGTATGGGCCTGTGTACTGACTGTACTGACTGTAGTCCTGTGTACTGACATACTGATGGTATGGTACTTTGTACTGACTGCAATCCTGTGTACTGACATACATACTGATGGTATTGTTCTATCTACTGACTGTAGTC
Source organism: Branchipolynoe longqiensis (assembly GCA_030323885.1). Classification (NCBI taxonomy): domain Eukaryota; kingdom Metazoa; phylum Annelida; class Polychaeta; order Phyllodocida; family Polynoidae; genus Branchipolynoe; species Branchipolynoe longqiensis. The sequence goes on from CM059202.1 coordinate 20,167,632, forward strand.
CTGTGTACTGACATAATGAATGTAGTCTTCTGTACTGACATACTGATGATATAGTTATGTATGCTGATAGTAGTCCTTGCACTGACTAGTCATGTTTACTGACATACTGATGGTATGGTCTTGAGTACTGACTGTTGTCCGGTGTCCTGACATACTGATGGTATTGTCCTCAGTACTGACTATAGTCTGGTGTACTGACATGCTGATGGTAAGGTCCTGAGTACTGACTATAGTCCTGTGTAGGCCGACTGATTCGCCCAGTGTACTGGCAGTATGGTCCTCTGTACTGTCAGTATGGTCCTGTGTACTGACATCCTGACTGTAGTCCTGTGTAGTACCTAGTCCTGTGTACTGACATACTGATTGTATGTTCCTGAGTACTGAGTGTAGTCCTGTGTACTGGCATACTGATTGTATGGTCCTGAGTACTGACTGTAGTCCTATGTACTGACATCCTGATGGCAGTCCTGGGTAGTGACTAATCCTGTGTACTGACATACTGATTGTATGGTCCTGAGTACTGACTGTAGTCCTGTGTACTGACATACTGATGGCAGTCCTGGGTAGTGACTAGTCCTGTGTACTGACATACTGAATGTATGGTCCTGAGTACTGACTATAGTCCTGTGTACTGACATCCTGACTGCAGTCCTGGGTAGTGACTAGTCCTGTGTACTGACATACTGATTGTATGGTCCTAAGTACTGACTGTAGTCCTGTGTACTGACATACTGATTGTATGGTCCTGAGTACTGACTGTAGTCCTGTGTACTGACATCCTGACTGCAGTCCTGGTAGTGACTAGTCCTGTGTACTGACATACTGATTGTATGGTCCTGAGTACTGACTGTAGTCCTGTGTACTGACATCCTGACTGCAGTCCTGGGTAGTGACTAGTCCTGTGTACTGACATACTGATTGTATGGTCCTGAGTACTGACTGTAGTCCTGTGTACTGACATCTGACTGCAGTCTGGTAGTGACTAGTCCTGTTACTGACATACTGATTGTATGGTCCTGGATGATAGTCCTGTGTACTGACATCCTGACTGCAGTCCTGGGTAGTGACTAGTCCTGTGTACTGACATACTGATTGTATGGTCCTAAGTACTGACTGTAGTCCTGTGTACTGACATACTGATTGTATGGTCCTGAGTACTGACTGTAGTCCTGTGTACTGACATCCTGACTGCAGTCCTGGGTAGTGACTAGTCCTGTGTACTGACATACTGATTGTATGGTCCTGAGTACTGACTGTAGGCCTGTGTACTGACATCCTGACTGCAGTCCTGGGTAGTGACTAGTCCTGTGTACTGACATACTGATTGTATGGTCCTGAGTACTGACTGTAGTCCTGTGTACTGACATCCTGACTGCAGTCCTGGGTAGTGACTAGTCCTGTGTACTGACATACTGATTGTATGGTCCTGAGTACTGACTGTAGTCCTGTGTACTGACATCCTGACTGCAGTCCTGGGTAGTGACTAGTCCTGTGTACTGACATACTGATTGTATGGTCCTGAGTACTGACTGTAGTCCTGTGTACTGACATACTGATTGTATGGTCCTGAGTACTGACTGTAGTCCTGTGTACTGACATACTGATTGTATGGTCCTGAGTACTGACTGTAGTCCTGTGTACTGACATACTGATTGTATGGTCCTGAGTACTGACTGTAGTCCTGTGTACTGACATACTGATTGTATGGTCCTGAGTACTGACTGTAGTCCTGTGTACTGACATACTGATTGTATGGTCCTGAGTACTGACTGTAGTCCTGTGTACTGACATACTGATTGTATGGTCCTGAGTACTGACTGTAGTCCTGTGTACTGACATACTGATTGTATGGTCCTGAGTACTGACTGTAGTCCTGTGTACTGACATACTGATTGTATGGTCCTGAGTACTGACTGTAGTCCTGTGTACTGACATACTGATTGTATGGTCCTGAGTACTGACTGTAGTCCTGTGTACTGACATACTGGCAGTATGGTTCTGTGTGCTGACTAATGTGGTATGCTGACAGTATGGTTATGTCTGCTGACTGTAGTCTGATGTACTGACTGCAGTCCTGAGTACTGATATATTAACAGAATAGTCCTGTGTACTGACTGTAGTCAAGTGTACTGACTAGTCCAGTGTACTGACAAGTCCAGTGTACTGACATACTGATGGTATGGTCCTGCATACTGACTAGTCCGGTGTACTGACATACAGCAGCCTGGTCCTGTGTACTGACTGTAGTCCAGTGTACTGACATACTGACTGTAGTCCTGGTTACTGACATACTGACATTATGGTCCTGTGTACTGACATAATAATGGTATGGTCCTGCAAACTGGCTGCATTTTGTCTTGTAGTATCTCCATTTAGGCCCACTAGTACCGATGCGCGACCTATAGTCGGAAAAACTAACTACACTAAATGTCCCCCATTGTGTGTGCTACATGATTTCAGGAGATATAGGTTATTGGTACTATATTGGTTTTAGTCTAATATCAATAGGAGTATAAAGAATTACAACGTATTTGTGATATATGATATATTTATATATATATATGGTTATTTTATATTTTAAATATATATTTAGGCTGTCTCCAGAAAACTGGAAAATCCCGAAATCTGAGCTACTTCCGGTCCCAAGCATGTCGGATATCTGGTCCGGTGTTGCAGTTTCCGCGGCACACCAGTTTGCCAGGGACACATCACTTCTGCGCATGCGTCAAAATCGAACAGCACCGTCACTAACCTTATGAATTTAATATAATGTTTTTTGTAAAGATGTTTTCTATATGTGTACCAAGCGATTTATTTCTAGGTGGTGTGGTTTTAGAGATATTTCACTTTTGCTGTATTTTCTGTATGCAGATTGCTCATGACCATTGACAATGCCTTGAGTTTGACCGTACGCGCAGTGCAAAACATTAGTTTTATTCAAATTGAGGAAAGCGGAAGCAGAACTTTAATGGAAGTATTCTCTGTAGGGTAAAGATGGTTATTCTACTGAATAGGCTCTTTTGTCAGCGCCAAACCACGTCTTCTGGTCATTGTTCAAATGCTGATTATCTATTTTTTAAATTGATATATAAATCACGCAGATGATGTTAGAGTGTTTGAGTTGTATGCTCAGGCCAAGTCAATGACTCCACCATCAGGGGTCATGAGGATGTTCTGTTCAGTTTTGTCATGTGCAGTAATGAATTTGAATCTGCTGGTGTTAGCTGGGTGTATCCTGGAATCTGAGGTTCATCTGGTATTGCTGTTAACACCTTGTCAAGCTGTCTCTTCAATGGCTGTACGGTGCAGTTTGATAGATTTCTTATATAAGCTGGCATTGCCTTGAAGCGCTGGACTCCCCAGATTATAATATACTGTCAGTTTAGGTATTAAATTAAAGTAAGTAAACAATAGCAGTTAAATACAGCTTTGCAGCATATATAACATTATGGGTTACTGAGATTTACCAACAAATGCCACAGCACACTTCTCCCCCCTCTTGGCCTTGTATGCTAACCATTAGGCCCCTACACTACCTAGACTCCCTGATGCAATCACCCTATCCACTCCTACCTGTCTATATGGCTCCTTGCCTGAGAGGTCAGTGCAGACTACTACATTTTTTTTATTATTTTTTTTTTATTGAGGCTGTATTTATACTGTCCATAGCATATAAGCCCGGGTACCCAGGCTTGTTTTCAATGCTGGCCAGTTGTAGTGTTGGTGTTATCTTACCACACAGTGGCTGGTGATAAGGTATTTGATTGCCTGCATTTCAGTAGCAGATAGATAATTGGTTGGTATGGTTAGTAGCCTATGTTAGTTTTTTTGGATTTTCTTGGTATATATGTATTTATTTTTCTGCTCTTATTACTAGACTAGCCTACTCCTATTTACATATCATAGGCTTGTACGTAGCTGTGTGGTGTGTTATCTGGCTACTTTTGGCATGGTTACCTTCCATTGGGCGTCCCGCTGGTGCAGTTTACTGGGGGTTTCCTAGCCTTATTTTGCACAGATATTTTTTGTAAGTTTTTAGGTCAGGAATTTGTCGTTCATTTACCGTTTGGGCATTCCACACCTTGGCAGCCATTTCCAGCGTGCTTCTCTCATGAGCTTTTATTTGGCTTCTGGTCTGCTTTAGTAGTGGCGCATTATTTGCTCTAGTAGCCCTTTGTGGTTTTGTTAGAAGTTTAATGTTTTGACTATAGCTATATGCTAATGTTTTCAAATGAATTATTCTCCTATTTTCTAGTAGTTTCACTTTGGTTCTTTTGTGTATGTCATAGGTTGGGTGCAGCTTGTCTACTCTTAGACAGATTTTTAGGGCTCTGTTCTGCAGTGTTTGCAGTTTTTTTAGTAGTTCTTTTCTCGCACCCATGTAGTTTACATCTCCATAGTCAAAATAGGGGAGCACCATGCCCTTGAAGATTTTTATTGACATTTCTTGTGTCATGTAGTCTCTTAGCTTTGCAAATAGCCACAGTTTGTGGTTTACTTTTTGTATAATTTTATTTATACATAGGTTGTAGTTTAGTTGGCTGTCCAACTCAAGGCCTAGGTATTTGTAATGGTCTACATTTTCTAGTGTTTGGTTTCCTAACTTACAGTGTAGTTTTCTTTCTGGCATTTGTTTATGCGAGAAGAGTACTGTTTTTGATTTGCTTGTGTTGATGGTTATTTTGTTGGACTCACACCACTCATCTAGTTTTAGTAGGAGTTTATTTAGTTTAGTTATTACCTCCTCCTCTGTGGTGCCATTTGCGTATATGACTGTGTCATCTGCATATAGTTGGAGGCATTCAGTTTGCAACCATTTTTCAAGGTCGTTTATATAGATTATAAAGAGTAGTGGCCCTAACACTGACCCTTGGGGTACACCACATGTGACAGGTTGGTTGTCTGATAGTGTATTGTTTATTTTTGTTTTCTGTTGCCTGTTGTTCAGGTAGCATCTTATCCAATCCATAGTGTTGGATTTTATGCCCATGGTTTTTAGTTTTTCCAGTAGTATTTTGTGGTCTACTGTGTCAAATGCTTTGCTGAAGTCAATGAAGGCGGCTCCAACTAATTGTTTTTGGTTCATTGATGCCATTATGTCATTTGTTAGGTTAGCTATTGTTTTTGATGTGGAGTGCAGTTTCCTGAAGCCCCCTTGTCTTTCGTTTAGTATATCGTTTTTTTCCAGGTGTTCATTGATGTGTCTATGTAACACTTTTTCAATGAGCTTGCCTGGGGTTTGAAGAATTGATATTGGCCTGTAGTTTCCCATGTTTTGTTTGTCTCCACCTTTGTGAATGGGGGTGATGGTTGCCATTTTCCAGGCTGAGATAAAACGCCCCTGCTCAAAGGAGATGTTGAATAGGTCTACTATGGTGGCCGGGATGGCTTGGAGTGCCTCTTTCAGTATTTTGGTTGGTATTTCATCTATTCCACTTGGTTTATTCGTGTCTATGTCATTTATTAATTTTTTTACTTCTATCATATCTGTTTTGCAGGTGGGGATTTCGTTCTCCACAGTTCCTGATCTGTTTTCCCATCTTTTTTTGAATTTTTCTGACAGCTTTTGCCCTATTGTGGCAAAGTGTCTGTTCAGTTTGTTTGCTGCATCTTTGTCTGTGAGCATTGCCCCTTCGTTATCTTGGAAGTTTGTATGTGCTTCTTTGTTATTTTTTGGGAATAGTAGGTTTACATTTTTCCAGAATTTGTTTGTGTTGCTTCCCCAGTCTTTGTCCTGCTTTATTATGTATTTCTTTTTTGCTGTTCTCACAGCTTTGAGAGAGTTGTTTCTGGTGATGCGGTAGGGCAGTTTGTCTTCTATTGTTTCTGTGCGTTTTGCTTTATCACCCAGTTTACTTTTGGTTGTGATGAGTGTTAGCAGGTCTTTGTCTACCCAAGGGTCTTGGTTTTTTCGTACTTTTATTTTCTTCAAGGGACACATCTCATCAGTTGATTTTCTTATTTCTGTGATGATGTTGTCCCAATAGATATCAACATCATCTCTGTTTTGTGTGATGTTGTTTATGTTTTGGTGCAGATGATTTTTTAATGTATCTTCTGAGTAGTTTTTTAGGGACCTGCCCATTTTGTATTCATAGTGATTTGTGCTTTTGAGCTTTTTCCTGGTTACATATACTAGTTTGTGGTCGCTTATACCCCAGCTTCTAGTGCCCCATTTTGTGGCATGGTTTGAGTTGGTTAATATTAGGTCTATTGTTGAGCTATTGTTGCTTAGCCTTGTGTTTTCAGTGATGAGCTGCTGCAGGCCTAAGATCTTGATGGTGGTTTGCAGCATTAGTTTATTTTTGTCATTGCTGCTGTAATTCACATTGAAGTCCCCTAGCACAAAGATTTCTGCATTTGTTGATTTTTTTACAGTGTTTATGCTCTTTTCTAGTTCTTCAAGGAATACTTCAATTTCACCTGACGGTGGCCTATAGAGGCTCGCTATGGCTACATTTGCTTGCTTTTCATTTTTTATTAGGCACCATAGTAGCTCTATGTGCTCATTTGAGAGATTTGTTGGTTTTAGCTTTTCAGTGTCTAGGTTTTTGGTGGCTTTGCAGTAAATGGCAACCCCTCCACCTTTAAGCTTTAATGTAGGTCTTGGTATAGACGAGGAGTGGATTACTGTCAGTTGGATAGGAATATTCTAGTGTTACCTCATTGTCGTTAGCTAGGTGAGTTTGTTATGGTGCTGTCACATTATGATGCATCGCGCAAACGTATGCCGATGTATGTGATTTTTTGCTGCTACATAGGGATATGTTGTTATGTGTTACGCGTGCGTTAGGCGCTCATTGGTATACGTCAATGTACGTCAACATTCGTCGAGATACGGCGTCATTCGTCAGGGGGTTGGCAAAGTTGTGTGCATGCACAAAATTTCAATGTTTGACAACGTTCGACAATGTGTGTGTTTTACATCGGCCATACGTTATGTATACGTTAAGTGAATGCCAATGTATGTTAGACGTATGTTAGACAAACGCTGTTCCCTACATTGCACTATGTTGGCCTATGTTAAAGGCAGTGGAAACGTACATGTTTGTTGTTGTTTTACATCCTAGAAACATCTAAGGTCATATCAGAACGGGTACCGACTTGTGAGAGTGCACACTCATGGCGACTTTATAGTGCTGCCTCACTGGGAGACCAGGCCGCCAGCACCATGACCTGATATCAGATTATCCTGACACTGAGACAACCAGTCGTTGCGCCTGGCTCGGAAGCAACAAGTATCAATTTTTAAGTCATTGGTTTGACTCGACCAGGGTTCGAACCCACGACCCCACGGTCTACTCTAACTTATTTGGCCATCCCGTCTGGTCTGGAAACATTCAATCTGCATACTGACAATGTATGGATATAGTCTAACGTAGTCTAACGTACGTTTTGAGTTTCTCCACCATGTCTTCATGTATTTAACATATGAGGCGTAGTTCTGGTGATCGAATAACATATATAACATTCACCAGTGTTCTGGGAATGTACCGTGAGCGTACTTCAAGCGTTTTTCACTGGGAGGCATACATTGGCCATACACTATGTATACGATATGTATATGTCCAACTTTGCCCCCCGCACTGAAAAGTTTGACGCATCTCGATGTAAAAAAGTGATTTTACGTGTTGGCCACGCGCTTGCGAGATGCGTCATAATGAGACAGGGCCATTAGTTGAGGTTTGTTGTTTAGCACTGATAGTCCTCTGGTAGTAACTATAAATATTTAAAATATCCTATGCGTATAATAATAAAAGACTGTACATAAATGTCTTGGCAACATCTAAGCTCATATCAGGACGGGTACCGGCGTGTGATGGTGTGCACTCATGGCGATTTTATAGTGCTGCCCCACTGGGATGGGAGACCAGGCCACCAGAACCATGACCTGATATCCCACTCAGTCACATTATCCTGACACTGAGCCAACCAGTCCTTGTTCTATCCTAGTAATGCCGAGCACCTGGCTAGGAAGTTCAAGTATCAATTTGTAAATCATTGGTTTGACTCGACTGGGGTTCGAACCCGTAGGTTCGAATCCCATGATCTACCAAACCGGGAGATGTCAGTAAATGTGGACAGCGAAGCCACAACAACTTACCTTCACAACTGACCGGGTAGATTCCCATCATCGCCAATGCGCTCAGCAACAGTGCTATGTATGACGTCATAAAGCATCGGCCCACTGTATCCATGGCAACCGGCTATTCCAATCCACCCGACTCGCGTCGTCTAACACCCTCCAGACAAAGAGAGAGAGAAAGAAAAATAAGAGAGAAACCTCTACCGGAAGTGGGGAGTTTCCATTTCCGGATGCGCTCTGGGTGCTATCTTTATATTTGCTGGATACAGGTGGAGTCGAACCTAGCTTCAGCTCAGAATGCACCTGCGCAATACGTCATGGACGCGTCATGTCGGTCACGTGAGCGGAGAGGGGGTTCCTGCGCGACATCGCCGTGGTTCCCCCGTCATGGCGTCATGCACATTTTCGGTGACGTCATCAGAGCCTCCCTGTGCGTGGGACCGGCGTTGGTTTTCTGGCTCTCCGTCAAGAGGCCGAACAGAGCCGAATACAAATGGCTGCTAAGTGTTTGTTATTGTTTTCGTGGTTGTTGCTGTCGAAGGCCCTGCCAAGAGTGCAAAGGCAAGATTCCTACATCCGGGTTCCTTTCTCTAATGAAGGTGAGGTCTTTACATCATGTTGCGGCTACTCAGAATTGGGCCTTTTCTTCCAAAATTGCCAACATTCGAGAGCAGCAGGATGGGATGGCCAGGTGAATCCTCTGTTCGAACCCCAGCTGAGTCAAACCAATGACTTAAAAATGTATCGCTACCTAGCCTGGCGCTCGCCATTACTGGGATTGGGCAAGGAGCAGTGGAATGAGAGAGACCAATTTCTGTGATTGAATTTTTCCTGTTTAATAACCTCAGTACCAGGGTAATGTGACTGAGTCGGTTATCAGGTAATGGTATGCCATAGGGAGAAGAACTATAAATCCACTATCTGTGTGCCGTGTTACAAGTCGGTAGACTTTTGGACTGTCATGACCTCAGATGTTGCTAGACTGTAAACATTCAAACTGTGTGCCCGCTTTGACATGTGGGTCGTCATGGATTCACTGCCTGACAGAATCAAACCAAATGCTTACAAAGCTGATCTTGTGTAGCATTACTACGATAGGGTAATAACTGGCTGGCATTGTCAGGATACTGTGATTTGGTAAGGTGAAGGGCCCAGAAGCACGTTATCCGAGTGGGGCAGCACTATTAAGTCACTGATACAAGTCAATTGCTCTTTAGATGGTCCTAAGCTGTAAAGTTTCACTTACTAATTCGCCACACCCTGTCTGTGGTGAAAAGCTGAGGTCCTCAAAAATGCTGATGAAAGCACAAAAGGTCTCGCTCAGATCTCATCTAAATCATTAGTAAATTTCGGCTGCTCCTTACAAACATTTCCTCCTGAATTTGATTAAATATCACCTGCTTTCAGCGATTACTGCTCCTCACAGCATGGTGCCTGTATCGGCAATATCGTCGGCTTTCAGTAAATGTCTGAAGTCAACAAATGTTGTCTGGTTCCCTTCAATTGCTATTTGCTCCCACACTAATCTCACCTGCTTCTTCCAAATGTTGTCTGCATCCACAAAATGATCTGAGCTTCTAGACAAATGTCGTCCGCTCACCACAAAATGGCGTCCATTGCTTTGAAATATTGTCTGCTTTCAACAAATATCATCCGCTTTTCTCAATTGTCGTCTGCTTCTTCCGAATGACATTTCCTATTTCCAAACCCCGTCTGCCTGCACGCAATATCGTCTGCTCTTTTCAAATGTCATCTGCTTTACACAAATGTCGTCTACTGTTTCCAAATGTCATCTGCTGCTTTCAAATCTTGCTTACTTCTCCTGACATGTGGCTTAGCTCTCCGTGTGTGTCCACCCTGAAGCTAAATGTCGTCTGCCTCTCAACGGCCACTCCCTGCCCCAGAGTCGCCTCCTCAACACTTGGCGGTAATTGCACAAGCCCAGAACCAGCATCACAATAGGAAATGGTCTGGCGTACTAGCAACTAACCGAGACAACCGTCCAACTTACCGGAGTGTTCATTTAACCCAGTTCTATATCCACACCTTGAAAAGTACAAACAAAAATAACTTTGCTTCATGAGAAAACAAAATGAAATCGGAAATTAGAGATAAAAATAGCTTGGCGATCAAAAGAAGAAAATAAGAGACTAATGTCTTGTTTATTGTGACAGGCAAATAAACCAAATCCCATTCCCGAACAAAAAGTAACAGTAAACTACAAATATCTACATGCAAGCAGAATTCAATAGAAGAAATATCCAATTCATAATTAAATAAATATCCCCTGTGTTCAGCAATTATTTGTCTGCTCCTCACAGAATGTGTGTCCGTGTCCCCACCCATGTCTCACCTCCAAGGGAATAATTATAGCGGAAGATAGCAACATCGCCATAATATTTGCAAAGTCTGTTACCTTAGCTAGAACTAAATGTCACGCGATCCTTTTTAATATTTCATTCGCGTTTATGAAAAGACAAAAACAAAACATACACAAACAAATATATGCACAAAAATCGGTGAACAATTGGTAGACGCAGGCTCGCTCCAGGGTTGGACGTCTTGGCCTCCGCATCTCACCTACCTGGGGTGATGGCTTACTAAATATTCGCCAGATGCATCTCACCAAAATCAGGGAAAGCCCGTCACACGTTCGCCGATATTCGCACTCGGGTTTCGAGAGTCTGGAATCTGGAATCCGGCCTGTTTCTAGGACTCGAAGATGATTGGTCTTCGATATGATATGATATCACGTTGTTGGCATCGGTCCAATTGGTGATGTCATCTATATTTTACATGGTTGTCATTCACATTGTAGATACCATAATATTGTTTTTATCAACATACTTTCAGTACTAACACGTTGTCAGTACTAACACATTGTCAATATCAATTCATTGATAATAGCTATGCACTGTCAATATCAACATACATCCAATATCAACACACTGTCAATATCAACACACTGTCAATATCAACACCCTCTCAATATCAACACATTGTCAATTTCAACACACTGTCAATATCAACACACTGTCAATATCAACACACTGTCAATATCAACACACTGTCACTATCAACGAACTGTCACTATCAACACACTGTCACTATCAACGAACTGTCACTATCAACACACTGTCACTATCAACACATTGTCACTATCAACACACTGTCACTATCAACACACTGTCATTATCAACACACTGTCAATATCAACACTTTCAATATCAACAGCCTCTCAATATCAACAAACTGTCAATATCAACACCCTCTCAATATCAACACACTGTCAATATCAACACCCTCTCAATATCAACACACTGTCAATATCAACACACTGTCAATATCAACACACTGTTAATATCAACACACTGTCAATATCAACACCCTCTCAATATCAACACACTGTCAATATCAACACCCTCTCAATATCAACACACTGTCAATATCAACACACTGTCAATATCAACACACTGTTAATATCAACACACTGTCAATATCAACACCCTCTCAATATCAACACACTGTCAATATCAACACCCTCTCAATATCAACACACTGTCAATATCAACACACTGTCAATATCAACACACTGTTAATATCAACACACTGTCAATATCAACACCCTCTCAATATCAACACACTGTCAATATCAACACACTGTCAATATCAACACACTGTCAATATCAACACACTGTCAATATCAACACACTGTCAATATCAACACTTTCAATATCAACACCCTCTCAATATCAACACACTGTCAATATCAACACACTGTCAATATCAACATACATTCAATATCAACACACTGTCAATATCAATGCACTGTCACTATCAACGAACTGTCACTATCAACACACTGTCACTATCAACACACCGTCAATATCAACACACTGTCAATATCAACATACATTCAATATCAACACACTGTCAATATCAATGCACTGTCACTATCAACCCACTGTCAATTTCAACACACTGTCAATATCAATGCACTGTCACTATCAACGCACTGTCACTATCAACACAGTCACTATCAACACACTGTCAATATCAACACACTGTCAATATCAACACACATTTAATATCTATACACTGTCAATATCAACACTGTCAATATCAACACCAACACACTGTCAATATCAACACACTCTCAATATCAACACACGGTATATATCACCACATTCTCAATATCAACGCACTATCACTTCTGATGGGTGTGTCCTGTAATCCATACAGCCCGTATGGTTTGATATAAATCCACAAAAGGAGTATCCTCTATCTATGCAGCCTCATTCCTAGTTTGATATCAATCTGTGTAAGGTGTGTTCTCTAACCAACCCTAATGGTGACAAAATGCCGCTTAGAATATATATATATTTATATATAGGTTTTTTCGTGGTAAATGGGGCCAATGTACTTTCCAGTATGTAATGGTCAAAAACAATTATGGAAAGAGTAGAGGAGGTATTTTCTTCATAGAATTAGTATTCTTACACTTTGGAGAGATAGATATGAACAAATTAAGGCCTAATGTGACATAGTAAAGAAAAGCCAACATTTTCTTTCCAAAAATATGGTCTTTTTAACGGCATGGATTTGTTACATGGAGAATGTGGACTTTTCTACATCCTGCTACACCTTTATTTTACATAGAATATTACCTGTTAATCAATGAAATAATAAAAGGAAATAAATGTTCATTTTTCATGCATATATGTATTTGTTATATCTAATATTCAATGGTGATTAAAATGGTTCTGGACCTAGCTGCTGTGTCCCCTGCTTGTTTCCTGATTGTTTTGTCAGGGAATATGCTATTCTGTGAATACCAGAGCTTCAACAAGAAATCCCTTGGTACTGTTTGTTCCATGTGCAAGCATATTTTGCAGTAGCATGACTAATAATATAATTTTCCTACTAAATAAAATGCAATTGAAGTCCCATATTATTTTTGGTGTCCCCTTCTATTATGTTATGTCCACATCTCAAAATTGTGAAGAAAATAATTATCCTATACAGATTTCTCCACAGTGCATTTCAATACTTAGGGGATCACAACATAAAGATTAATTGTTTCATGCAATAAACTTTCTTAAATAATTGTTTTGATTAATAAATCCACACTTGTTGATTAATAGGTCCATAATTGATGCTGGCTACTCAATTAGTTCTTGTTTTTCTGACAAAATGGTAACCTCAGCTATCTTTTCCTTCGTGTTATCAGTATATATATGGACAAAGGGTTGGCTACTCAGCAAAAAAAACTGAGGAAAACACATAATATTCATTTTTGACCCTCATGTAAGACTTTGGCTCCATTTACCATAAAACGACCCATATATATAGAACCGCTTTATATTGTCGAAAAAGTCTTGAACCAAACACCGAGATTGCTGATTCCCGATCAGCTAAGATTCCGGTCAAAATGTCGGAGAGTGTGAGGCAGCCTGTGACAGTGAATTGTCGTAAAGTTGCGTCCGTTTGACCTTGTGCCCTTAAAGTGGACAGTGAACGATTGTGAACCTGATCAACTTGAAAGAACCAACCGCACCGCACAGGATGGCTTACTGGGTAGAGCACCCGCCTCCTGTACGACAGGTCATGGGATCAATCCCCAGCTGAGTCGAACCAAAACCTAAAAGAAATATTATTTTAAAAGCCGTTGATAACGCGGGGGCAATTTCAACCGTGGACAATTGGTCTTCCTCATTCCACTGCTCCTTGTCCTAGCCTTGTGATGCCGAGTGACAGGCTGGGTTTGCTTTCACTCGGCCAGGGCTCGAACTATTAAATCTACTTATTTCCTTCTCTGCCTCAACAAATGCTTAATGTGTGCACCAGTATCTAAGCTGGGTATGTATGATAAAATCTACAGAAGTTGCTTGGTTTTGACAATTTTATACTTTTTTTTTTCTTTTTTGTTGGTCCATTAGTTGTTTAAGCAGGGGAAATTTCAATCGTGGACAATTGGTCTTCCTCATTCCACTGCTCCTTGCCCTATCCTAATAATGCCGAGCACCTGGCTAGGAAGCGACAAGTATCAATTTTTAAGTCATTGGTTTGACTCGACCAGGGTTCGAACCCACGACCCCACGATCTACCAAACACGGGAGAAGGACGCTGTAACTCATTCGGCCATCCCGTCTTTCATCTTACAATGCGGCTTAAACGTCATATACTTGGATAATTTCCCGGCCAAGTTAAACAAATTACGTACAAATGTATACATGTCCCTATCTACCCAAATTGATGATTAGCTTTACACAGTAACTATGGCAGGATACGGAGCAATGGGGTGAGAAAGACTAATTGTCTGCAATTCAAATGTCCCCGGCTTAATCACTGAATGTAATAATCAATAATAATAATAATACAAAAATGGTATTTATTCATGGCCATATTACAAACAACAACAAAAGAATGACGTCAACTTAGTTTGGTAGCCATTTAACAAAAGAAATACACACATATTTCATATGACACTAGCATAGGTAATTAGGTCTGTGGACATGCAGCTTGGCTGCAGGACAACATACGGTCACACTGCAAACTCAATGGCTGTGAGCAATCTTCATACAGAAAATGTGAAATATCCCTAAAACTGCAAGACTCAGAAACAAACCGCTTGGCACACAAACAGATCAAGTGTTTACCAAATAGATTATATTAAATTTCTAGGTTTATTAGCCTAATTTCTATTAATTCCGAACAGAAATTGAAGCTTTGCATGGTGCGTATGGGCAAACTCAATGCATTGTCAATGGTCGTGAGCAATCTTCCTACAGTAAAAGTGAAATATCTCTAAAACAGCACAATGTAGAAACAAACCGCTTGGCACACAAACAGATCAAATGTTTAACAAACAGATTATATTAAATTTATATGCTTAGTGTTCGGTATTTCTATTAATCTTTAATAAAATTGACGTTTTGCACTGCACATATCGGCAAACTCAATGGCCGTGCATCATCTTCATACAGAAAAAGTGAAATATCTCTAAAACCGAACCACCTAGAAACAAACTGCTTGGCACAAAGAGATAACATCTTCAATGAACAGATTAAATTTAATTAATTAATATTAAATTAATGTCTTTATTGTTCTTTATTTCTATTTATTTTAATCAAATTGACGTTTTGCACCGCGCGCATGGGCAAACACAATGGCCGTGTGCCTTTGCTCAGCAGCCAATGTGCGCGCGTATTCACAAAGGGTATCAACATTGAAAGGGGTCTATTAAAGGGGTTGGCTTTACCAGAAGAAAGAAAAACCAAAGCTGGTGTACTGCGATATTGACCTTGACCTTGAGGCATCACAACACTACTCCATGTACGCCTACATACAGCCAGCCAATCAGACACCCTCTACAGCCTGGGGGGGGGGGGAGGCATGAGGGGCAACTGTCACTCAACCCCAGCTGCAGGTGGTGTCCATAACGTATGCAGGATGGCTGGGTGTGCTTGCCCATCGGCCCTGTGGTAACAGGTAGTTGCAGAGAGTTACAATAAATATATATTAAAAATGTCCTTCCCCTCCATTTGCACTCTTACTGGTGCATATAGGGAACATTTCACTAAACATTAACTGTCTCTTACATATGAACATCACGTCATAATCTCAGGCACTATGTGTTATCATATTTTCCACATAGTCTCTTCTCTCACACAGCGAGTGGGGCACCCATTGCTTCTCTGCTACATAACCTTGGTCCCCACTCCATCGCCCGAGAATAGTAATGCTCTCTGCTAATATATAAACCCGAACCGAAAATCCGTATATTTTTACAATGTGATTACCGTCAGCGTCATATTCGGTGAATAATTTTTGCATAATACCTTATAGGTTATGCTGTACGGTAAAGCAAGGATTCAGGCTGTAGTTCTGGTTCATTCCACTAGGTGGCGCCACCTACACGTCACTATAACGGAGACGATGTCCAGTGACAATGGCGAGTACATCGTGAGGGGATTCATCGCCAATTATCTCATATTCACATATTTTGTTGAAAACCCAATAGAAGGAATGGGTGTAAGCAGTGGTAAGTACCTAAAGGCCAAACAGCCGGGATAAAGTGACTGAGTGGGATATACTATCAGACGATGGCACCGTGCCGGCGCAAGATGATAAAAATTCAACTAGTTGATTGATTGATTGATTGGTGGTTGCTTTACGCCGTGTCGGCAGCATAGGCCATATTCACGGCGAGAAATGTTTGTTTTTTGTTCAAACCATCGCTTTTACATGTAAAAGCAGACAATCAATTATGTGCCAATAGACACTGATTAAATTAGAAAGCTCACAATCATATATTTGTGGTCAAGGGAAACAAATTCCCATAGAAAAAGAAAAGTTTTATTAATAATTGATAGAATCTATTTAGTAAACTATATGAGGTGGTACAGTCCAGCTGCCCTCAAAAAGGCTAAAATGTTTCCCTGTTTTACCTTAGTAAAAAGGTCATGCATACTGTCTGCAGTGTAGAACTGTTGGCGCAGGGCCAAAAAATCAACGCAACTTAGTCAAATGTGTTTGAGTGTCAGCGGGGACTGACACCCAATACATTCAGGGGGAGGTTCCCCCTTGAGCAGAAAAGCAGGTGTAAGCCACGAGTGGCCAATACGGCAGCGGCTAAGGACCACTTGGTCCCGCCGACCTCCCGCATGAGTCTGTGGTGGCTTTCCCACAGATGGTTCAATTTCTTTAAGTTTATTAATGTTTTCATCCCACTCATGTTGCCATTTGGATTTTATGTGGGTGGATATTAGTGGTTTCAGATCAGAGTGACGGATCAGACACGGTTCAAGATCACAGTTCAGGGCCTTCTTCGCAGCCCGATCAGCTCGTTTCTTTCCTTGTATGCCGGCATGGCCAGGCACCCAGCACAGGTGGATGTCATACCCATCCGTTGTCAGTTGGTTCATTTTATAAATGACCGTTGCTAGAATAGGGGATTTCGTTTTCAGTTCCAGCAACAGCCAGGAGCAAGAGATCGAATCACGTATATAACAAAGTTAGTGTGGTGATTGATACCGAGACACTCCAAGCGGAAAGGAGTGCGACGGGCTCTGCAGTGGAACATCGAGCTCTGAATCGGGCAAACGACACCAAATCTTTCCCGTTGAGGACTGCCACAGCACAGCAGCTAACCCGGCTTTGGTCTTTCGAACCATCAGTGTATATGGAGAGGTGGTCTGCAAACCGGCCTTGAATCTCTGCATGCAGTCCTTGGTACTCGAGTGGATGTGTCCCAGACTTCCTCAGTTCTGTGAGTCGGAGAATAACCGATGGCTTTCTCAACGACCATGGGGGATGTTCTGGGACTTTGGCATCCTCCAACACATCCAAATCCACGCCCAAGGCCTCAAAATGAGGTTTCATTCGGAGCCTCAGTGGCCGGTTTAAATTCGACCTGGCTTCATACCTGGATTCGTCATGTTGCTCGAATAGACAATTGTGTGCAGGATTCAATGCATTAGTTTTTATCTTGACTACATATTGCATGGCCAGTTTGATTCTCCTGTTGTTAAGTGATGGTTCATTTGCTTCGACATAAAGGCTCTGAACTGGTGAGATGTGGAAGGCCCCAAGGGCCAGGCACAGTCCCTGGTGGTGGATTGTGTCCAGCCGCCCAATATATGATTTCCTTGTGGAACCGTATACTATGCTGCCGTAATCCACTCGTGAACGAACCAAGGTTCTGTACACGGAGAGCAGAACATCTCTGTCCGCTCCCCACTCTGAGCTGGTCAGCACCCTCAGAATATCCAGCGCTTTCAGGCATCTTGTTTTCAGGTACTTTATATGTGGCACCAAAGACAGTTTTGCATCGAGAATGAGGCCCAGAAATTTGGTTTTCTCAACGACTTTAATGGGATCCCCATCCAGGGTCAGCTCCGGTTCCGCATGCATTCTACGCAGCAGGCAGAAGTACATGCAGACTGTTTTGGTCTTGGAAAAAATTTGAAACCGTCAGAACTGACCATCGAGGATCCCATTTATGCTTGGTTGTAGCTGTCTCTCTAGACATTCAAATGTAGCACCGCTGAATATAAAACAAAAGTCGTCCACGAAAAAGACTCCAAAAAGGGAGCCCCCCGCTTTACCAGCAGCGAGGCAATCCCATTGACCTGACCCTGAAAAGGTCCCCACGGCCAGTATGCTGCCTTGAGGTACTACTAGTTCCTGTGAGTGTAGACGGGAATAGGTAGTCTTGACACGGACGCGGAAATGCCTGAAGGCTAGAAAGTTCCTGATGAAAATTGGCAAGTGGCCACGAAGGCCAATCGCATGAAGATCCTCCATGATGCCATGCTGCCACGTTGTGTCATAGGCTTTTTTCGAGGTCGAAAAAGACAGCCACAACGTGCTCCTTCTTAAGGAAAGCATCTCTTATGAAGGTCTCCATGCACACCAAATGGTCGAGGGTGCATGCGGCCCCGTCTGAAGCCACATTGAAGGTTGGACAGGTGGTGGTCCTGACTCCATAGCCGACGAGGCGGTTGTTTACCATGCTCTGCCATGGTTTTACCACAGAGCAGCTTCGAAGGGCTATGGGGGACGATAGTTGTGGGCTACACTCTGGTCTTTACCAAGTTTGGGAATCAGTATTAACTGTCGCCTCCTGCCCAAGAGGCGGGGACGACAACCCGACTCCCAGATTTTGTTTGAAACATTGAGCAACAGTCTCAGTGCATGTTCAGGGAGATGTTTCAAAAATTGATAATGAATTCCATCAGGTCCAACTGCTGTGTCATGCGAGCTTTCCAAAGAACACCTCAACTCACCCATACTGAATGGGGAGTTGTAGTGCTCCTCGCCATCGGAAAAAAAGTCCAAGAGCTTTTGCTCTTGGCGTTCCTTGACCACCCGAAAGCCCGGGAGGCAGTTTGCCAAAGACGAGTTTCCAGCAAAGGTGCGAGCCAATTCTTCACTTATTTCGTCGAGTGATGTGAGAATGGTGCCGTTGTGTTTCAATTGCTGGACTACAGAAGAATCATCTCCCCTTCGTTTGATTCTCCTGATCATTGTCCATACTTTGCCCAACGGTGTGTGCATGGTGATGCTAGAAACAAATTGTCTCCAACACTGCCTCCGCGCTTCTTTGATTGTTCTGCGAGCGCGAGCGCGCAGAATTCTAAAGAGCGCCCAGATTTTCAGCAGTCGGTCTCCTGTGGAATTTACGCTGAGCTTTCTTTCGTTCCTTAATAGCCCTCCTACAGCCGTCATCTAACCATGGAGGCGTCAAACGCTTGGGAGTTGCCGAGGTCTTCGGAACAGTTTTCTCCGCGATCCATCTCAGCATCTCAGTGAAGGCATCGATGTCACTGATGTCTGGAGTGAAGTCCTCGCGACATAGGGTCTGGAAGGTGGGCCAGTCGGCTTTACAAAGCCGACTGGCCCACAAAGCCGACTGGCCCACAAAGCCAACTAGTAGTTTCAACTTAAAGTTGCATAATATAATGCCTTTCAGTTTTTGCTATATTTAAAACAATCAAGATATTAGGTTGATCATTATAATTTACTTTAATATTGTGTGAAGCACCTTTTATTTATATATTTTTATTCAGAATGATTAACTTTGGTGACATTTGAGCGAAAAGCATAACATTATTTTTTGTGTGTATACCAAATTCCTGAACATCAGTCTACAGCATTAGTAGTAACAGTGATTGTGAAGGGCTCGAGTGCAGCGATCATCACCCATGCGCATGCGATCATCACCCACGTGCATGCGATCATCACCCACGTGCATGCGACCATCACCCACGTGCATGCGATCATCACCCATGCACATGTGATCATCACCCCCGTGCATGCGATCATCACCCATGTGCACGCGACCATCACCCACGTGCACGCGATCACCCATGCACATGCGATCATCACCCACATGCATGCGAGCATCACCCACGTGCACACTATCATCACCCTATGCACACGATCATCACCCACACATAGCGATCATCATCCATGCACACGCGATCATCACCCACACACACACAATCATCACCCACATGCAGCGATCATCACCCACGTGCATGCGATCATCACCCATGCACACACGATCGCGATCATGACCCGAGCGCAGCGATCATCACCCATGCGCATATGATCATCACCCACACGCATACTATCATCACCCACATGCAGTGATCATCACCCACGCAAAGGCAATCATCACCCACGCACAGCGATCATCACCCACGCACAAGCGATCATCCCCCATGCACAGCGATCATCACCCATGCGCATGCGATCATCACCCACTCGCACGCGCCCAGCATGCGGTCGGTGACGCGGCCCGACTCCGCATTGTCAGTGTTCACGAGGATGTCATAACCCCCGGGCGCCTCGGGCCTGAGGACCTGGATGGCGAGGACGAGGTTCACGGCCTTGAGCTCGTGGATGGTGGGGGAGGCGGCCATCAGCTCTGCGTGCCGAGTTTGGACTCCGAATGCAGGTGAGCGGTGGGTAAGAGGGGGGGCGGGGGGTGGGGGGGGGAGTAGTGCGGGTAATTCCCGCTTGGTGACGTGAGAGCTCTCAGGCTTCCTCCGCTGGATCAACCACGATTCGGAATTATGGGCCAATAGGCTAGCAATAGCATACCCACTGTACGTACCAATATTATAGTATATATTAACAGCATTGACTAGGGGGAGCCGGGGCACAGTGGACCACAAATCTTCTTTTCCAGATTTTCTCCCAGGTTAATGGTAGCTTGGTTAATATCCAAATGGTAACCGACAGAGACGGATGTTGGCCATACAATCTTGACACTTTTATCCTGTCAACTACAACCATTTTTGGCTGGGCGATGGTCAACAATTATTTTCCATGTGATCCACTGTGCCCCATTACCGGGGTAGACTGGATCATCAACCAGGCCACATTGCATCAGCCCGGGGCAGAGTGAGTCAGACATTATAATCAGTTTAATTTTTCACGCAAAACAATTTATTTGAATGTTATACACAAATTATAATATCAGAACTGATTCAACCTACAAAATAACATCTGTTGGATACATGTCATCTCAGTAACATTAAAAATTGTCCTTTGTTGTAACTGGCTTCATACAAAGATCCCAAGATCAACACTCTCTGCAGAATTTACAATCAATACAATATGATTAGACTAACAACATATCTAAACCAAGTCTTGAGATAGCAAATGCTGAATAATCTGACTCAGTTGTTACAATATGAACACAGTGGATCACTTGCAAAAGTGATGCACTGTGCCCCGGTCCACTGTGCCCCACATGCACTTTACATCAGCACATGACTCTTTTCACAAATGGCAGCCTGCAGCAAAAAGAGCACATGTTCATAATCTTCACAAAACATCTCTCTAATAAAAACATAATGTCTGATCTCTTATTCCTAGATAATCTATACTACATCACAGAAGTATTAGAGTCATGAAAATGTACTTTTGATGGTGAAAAACATACTTTACCTTGCTAATTTTCCAAATGCAAGTCTCAGTGAAAACAAAAAGGTTTCCTGATTGGAAATTCTCCAAAGGATTTTACTGATGACATCACCATGGGATTCCTTTGTTTAATATTCTATAAATACCCACAGATCCACTGTGGCCGGGCTCCCCCTACATTCAAATACAAATATTGTGAATGCCCTTATGTACTGTTAGCCGAATCATTTTATACTCGGTACTATATCAAAACAAAGAACGCAAAAGTTGTCATGTACCTCTAGTTGAATCATGTTATACCGGAAATATATCATAATATGCTAGCATACCCAGTCGACTATAGTCAATATCTATTAACATCATTGAGTTTCAAATACAATCAAAAATGGTGAATGCGCTTATGTAATGTTAGCCTAAGGATGTTTTACCCGGTAATATATCATAATAGGCTAGCACACCCAGTCGACTATAGTCAGTATATATATTAACATCATTGGGTACATTCAAATACAGAAATAATTAATGCCCTTATTTACTGCTAGCCGAATCATGTTATACGCGGACCAGACCGGATGGCCGAATGAGTTGAGTGTCCGTCTCCTGCTTTGGGAGATTGGGGGATCCTAACCCATGGGTTTGTGGGTTCGAACCCTGGTCGAGTAAAACCAATGACTTACAAATAGATTTTTGTCACTTCCTGATTTTTGTCACTTCCTGGCGCTCGGCATTATTAGGATAGGGCAAGGACTGGTTGGCTCAGTATCAGGATAATGTGACTGAGTGGAATATCATGTCATGGTGCTAGCGGTCTGGTCTCCCAATTGGGCAGCATGTTAATATGCATGTAAGAGGATTCACCATCTTTATTTGAGTTTGACTGCACCCAACGATGTTAATATATATATAAAGTCAGGCTAAGTGAACAGAAGAGGGCGAGACGGGAGGTTGGTGAACAGCCTAATTTATTCGATAAGGCTCTTGGCCGAGCAATAAAGGCCCTACCTATACAAAGCTTAAAAGTAAAAATAGATGTGTAGTGGGCGAGGTAAGCAGCTACAGTGCGCTCAGTAGAAGGTGGGGGGAGGGGCAGCAGCAAAGCAGTGTACTGGCCCGCAGCAAATATATAACATGCACAAGAAATAGTCATCAAATCGTAGAATAATAAATAATCATTATAATAAGATACCTTCACCCGCCAGTTTATATTTATATAATAGATTATATCACACATAAAGTCAGGCTAAGTGAACAGAGAGGCGAGATGGGAGGTTGGTGAACAGCTTAATTTATTCGATAAGGCTCTTGGCCGAGCCAAACGGGCCCGCTAAACCGGACCCACCCCACCAACCGCCCCCCCCCAACCTCGATCGTTGACAAAGCAACAGCGACACAGAAGTCATTTACTATCCTTTCTTGCAATGGGGTCTTCAAGTAGGAGTAGACCGTGTCAGAGGCCCAATCACCCCTGACCTTAATCTCCTCGATAGAGGCACCTGACATGGCCAAGTATGTACAACCTCCCCTTCTAAGGGAATGCGAGGTAAAATGCTCCTCACCGAGGCCCGCCCTATTCGAAAACAGCGTTAACATCTCCTGATAAGCTGAATATGTCATCGGGAATGAGGAGCTGCCCAGTCCTGGCAGGCGAAAAGCCATGTCCTGATCCCGGCCTGTTATATCAGAGCAAGGAATTCCAAATACCTCCGTATCTGAACGGAACGGTTTGCAATAGAATTTTGTGCATAAGACTGGCTCTCAAATCCCTTCTGTTTGGCTCGCAACTGCACAAGACCTGCAAGGAAAAGAGATAAGAGCATCAAAAAGGTGAGTGCAGCACATAACCCGATCACTATCAACCTCCCTTATTCGAGAGCAGCTGGACCGTCAACACTACAGGCAATAGCGTGTAGTGTTGACTATCTTTATTTGTGTTTGAACGCACCCAACGATGTTAATATATATATATATTAACATCGTTGGGTGAATTCAAGGGCTAGGCAAACCATGCTATACTTTCTAATATATCATATTAGACTAGCATACTCACTTATATTATTGTTCCTGAATGATCATGGGAAAATTGCCTTTGTTACATATGGCAGCAGTATAAACATTATTCCGTAGACTACGAGTGATATACTTCTCATTTGTGAACTGTCATTGCAGAAGTCAGTGGCATTGCAACATATTGGCTTCAGCATTCTGAAGTCTTCATGCCACACAAAGTCCTCTTGCAATTCGCATTCCTGAAATGTTCCGCTGTAGCAACTTCGGTCATAGAAAACTTGCCCTTCGTAGGATCCTTGGTGAATCTGGAAGGCAATGAGGAGTAGTAATGACAGCATTGCATAATATGCGGCTTCTGGGATAGCATCTGCTGGTCCCTGAACATGCCTGACCAAATCATACCAAAAATGTTGTTTTACAAGTAAGCATCGCCTCCTTTAAGATTACACATGGAAGTAATACAAACAGGCTCACCTTTAAAAATACTTTACATATTACACCATCTTTGACCTAAAAGTGCTCAAATATCAAAATGTCCTAAAATAAACCCATACATCGTTCTCACCAGAATTGCCTCAATCGCATAATTGCAAAAGAATAGCGTAAGATGACATGACCGATCACCTGTCTCTGTGTGGGAGGGGTGGGAGGGGCTGGATTAAACTAGGGCGGGGCCTGTAACATATGATGTAAGGGGCCATCCAACGCTTTCAACATTTTCACAGTCGTACAAAGCATACAACTTTTCCGGACTGTCCCACCCTTCCTCCCCAAAGTAGTAAGTACACTTCAACATTTTATGACAGAACAAAAAGACAAGAATATGAACGTCTTAAATATCAAAATTGTATTAAACGATAAAAGTCCTTCATTCCCCTAATAATAATATGCCTTATAAGATCATGAAAAGATTGAAAACTTTGGATGGCCCTTCAGGGGGCCCTAAATGAAACAAATACACACAAATATTAAATGACATATATTCTTACTTGCATCGTAAGGTAATTAACCTTTTTCATTTGCAATGTAGCCAGATAATACAACAAATATGTCTGACATTTCAGTAATTGTATTATCCACATATAGGTATCAACGGATAGCTTTTAAGCATTTAACGCGAGGCCCTTCAAAATGTAGGGTCCATAGCGTATGCTACTTTTGCTACTAGGTTAATCTGGAACTGGGGGTGATGGCGGACTCGGTATCACACAAATGTATAAGTAATGAACCTACAATGCATGTCCCATTGTCGCAGGGTACCACGTGACCAGGTGATGGTGAGTACCAATGGCCGCAGGATGCCTCATCATGCATGGTGTTACAGTGCACACAGCTGAGGCTTTGTGTGCCTGAAAAAACAAAAACCGAGTTACAGACCGTCTAATCGCTGCAACATAATACCATTATTCCAAGTTCTGCTGGTCCCTCGGTATGCACTGAAGCTGTGACCGAATACGCCGGGTCACAGCTTAGCATACATGGCAGAAGTTATGGGTTGGTGCCCCTCCAATCTCTATCCTTCATTTTAGATCCTATACTTAAAAATCACATTGAACCACCTCCTGTTAACTAGCGCTGAAGTTAAAACACAGCATGTCAGGCCGCAGCTACAGCTTACATGGGCCATATTCGATTAACAAGACCCGGGCGACTTTGCTGGGATTGGAACTGGAGGAGGGCAGGGGGGAGGCTTGAAAGTTAGGGGAAAGTGTGAGTGTGGAGGAGAGGGGTGGAGGTGAGGGTGGGGGGAGGGTGGGAGAGGAAGAGGACGGGCGGGGAGTGGAGTTGAGCGGAGAGCTAGTGGAGGAAAGGAGAGGTGGAAGGGGACGGTTGGAGAGAGAAAGGGTGGATATGGCAAGAGAGGACTGGAGAGTGAGGGATGGAGAAGGGATGGGTGGAAAGGGGAAGAGGCCATGGAGGAGAGGCGGGGTGGGACGGGGGGGGGGGGGGGGGGGGGGGAGAGAGAATGTGGAGACTGGGAGTAGGGAGGGGTAGAGGTCTGGGATTGAAGGGGAAGAGATATGGATTGGAGGGAGGATGGGTTGGCGGGGGATGTGAGGGAGAGGGGAGGGGCGGGGAGTGGAGGGGCAGGGAGAGTGGAGGTGGAACGGTGGAGAGGGGAAGGGTGAGAAGAGAGGCGGAGAGTGGCAGGAAATGGAGTGGAAAGGAGAGAGGTGGCATGGATGTGAGGGGTGGGGAGGGGCGGGAGTGGGGAGGAGGGAGTGGGGAGGAGGGGTGGGGTGGGGAGTGGGAAGTGTGGGGGGAATGGGGGGAGGGGAGTGGGAGGATGGGGGGGAGTGGGGAGGAGGGGTCGGTTGGGGAGTGGGGAGGACGGGGGAGGGGAGGGTGGTTGGCAAAACGTTGCTCTCTTGCCCAACAATAGGTATACTCACCATGTAGCCATGTGCAGAATAGGAGAAGTGCACCTGCACTAGAAGGGACCAGTGTCATTCTCCCAAGTTCTTAACCCCTCAGTTCCATCCACTTTGTGACTTTGCCAAACAGTCCAGGGTTTCAGACTGTGAGTGTGACCTAGATACAAGATTCACCTCAGCGCCACTGCACTGGTGGCTAGTTCCAGATCAAAGATTCACCCCCTCACTTGCACTGTTCTGTTGCAGTCTGACTGAGGCGTGAGCGGCCAAGTGTCACAAACTACACAATATAAACAAACCCTCAGCTGTCAACAACTGTATTTCGACGGATGTTACTGTCAGCACTGACAGCGTCAAGGTGGTTCAAGTTACCACACCCCTCCTCCAAGCCGTTGGTCCTCACAAATCGCCGCTGGCTTTGTTTACGTGAATGTCAACAGCTACACTGGTCCCCCCTACGAGCTGTGTTTCCTGGTGCGTCACTGCGTCGACCCGAAGCTATTCGGAAGGACCACAGTCCTTTGGACAGTGTGTGGGTGATGTAGAAGGTATACAGTGTGCCGTTTGTTTGCCTTATTACCACGGCGCGCATCGGACGCGGTGGCCGAATCGGTAGAGCGCAGGCTTCCCGTGTGGAAAGTCGGGAGTTCTAATCCCAGCAGAGT
This sequence comes from Branchipolynoe longqiensis, assembly GCA_030323885.1. Lineage (NCBI taxonomy): Eukaryota > Metazoa > Annelida > Polychaeta > Phyllodocida > Polynoidae > Branchipolynoe > Branchipolynoe longqiensis. The sequence goes on from CM059202.1 coordinate 20,194,205, forward strand.
CAAACCAATGACTTATAAAAATTGGGACTTATTGCTACCTAGCCAGGCGCTCGGCATTACTAGGATAGAACAAAAACTGGTCAGCACACTATTACTATTAGGATAATGTGACTGTGTGGGATAGGTATGAGGTCATGATGGTGCAGGTGGTCTCCCACTGTCCCAGTGTAGTTACGATGCATAACAAATTGAAATAAATCATAATGCCTTACAATTATGATAGTTGGGTAGCTTGACTAAACCAGAACTCAGAACAGTTTAAATTATCTCAATATCTTCAATAGAACCAAAGTTAATATGATTCTAAGCTTGCTAAATGGGCCTTCAATTTTAAATAGGGTTTGTATGGCAATGGTGAAGGATTTAGTTGGTGAGTGTTGTGAGGCGTGAAAGCCCATGTTGTGCGAGGCAGGGGCATCAGAATGGCTCTGCCCCCCCCCCCCCCACCCCCTTTCAAACACTACTTTTTTTAAAGTCTGCTGGAAAGTCACGCGTGAAGTCAGCTGACCAGAGTTACCCATTCTATATGAAACAATGCCTGGTAAACCAGTTTATGGCCTTCAAAATTAATTAAAATGATGTCTTGTCTTGTTTTTATCAGATTGAAGACTTCAAAGTTGATTCTTCAGAGGTCAATCCATCAAAATATAATTTAAAACATATCAAAATATAGCTAAATCAAAACTACATTCAAAACCAGAAGTACATCAGTGAATGCCCCTACATGACATGTGTGGGGAGCAAGGAAGATTATATTAAATTTATAAGGTTAGAGTTCCGAATTTCTATTAATTTTGAATAAAATTGATGTTTTGTACTACGCGTACTGGCAAACTCAAGGCATTGTCAATGGTCGTGAGCAATCTTCATACAGAAAAAGTGAAATATCTCTAAAACCACACCACCTAGAAACAAATCGCTTGGTACACATATAGAAAACATATTCAACGAATAGATTATATTAAATTTATAAGTTTAGGGTTCCGGATTTCTATTAATTTTGAATGAAATAGACGTTTTCCACTGCGCGTATGAGAAGGGTCCACAGCGACGAAAGGAGCAAAAACGACTGACCACTGGGTCATATCGAGCATACCCTTGCAGGATGAGTTTCCCATTCAATAAGTAGTGATATTGTGTGATTTAAACAGAAATCAATGTAGATCAATTTCAAATATACTTCAAACAATTTAATCTGTGCAAAAGATACATAAATATGTGATGTCTGAACAATAAACTAGTCAAATAATATTTGACTACACTGCTAGTTCTGTGGAGGTCTTGCCTGGTCCCCTGGCATTCATTTGCTCAGGGAGAGGCACAGGAGTTTTCATCTATTATCGCTCAGTTTCCAACCTGGTCCCCTAGCCTTTGTACTGGAAACAAGTTTAAACAGGCTCAAACGAGTTCAACCGTGGCTGGTTGGGTCGCTCTGTAAAGCGCTGAATATGCTTATGGCGCATACAGGCAAACTCTATGGGATGTTTACTAGTTGATATCGCCACAATGGCCACGCATCCGGTTTGTGACGTCACGTGAATACCCTATATTGCTTCAGAAATACACCCGACTTTGAATGGGTCGCGATGGTGGCGCCCCTCGCGACTACTCGCGTACCTACCCAGTGGGACAGCACTATAACGTCACCATGAGTACGCACTATCACAAGTTGGTACCCTAGCTGATATGACCTTAGCTGTTACTAGGATTTAAAACAACAATAAAACAACATGTACGACGGGTATATGCAGGTGTAGATCGGGCACGGTGCCCCTGGCTCGGCGTGAATATGGCCTATGCTGCCGACACGGCGTAAAGCAACCACCAATCAATCAATCAATCAATCAATCGGTGCCCCCGGCGGCTCGGCCGCTGGGCCGGCAGTTGCGGGTGCGATCCGCTAGGTGTCGCCACCGTACGGACTCGCTGTCAGGGTGTTGTAGTTTTAAAGCGCACCCGGTTTAAAACGGGGCTTTACACAATGCGCATGCATGTTTCCCTGATTGTTAACTTGTTTATTGCTTCGTAACTTGTTAGTGCAGAGGATAATATATTCTTTCAAACAAAAAATATTCACTAAGATGATTCCTGAAAGAATCCTTGCTTGAGCTTTTCGACAGACAGAAGCAAGCCAGACATTTAGATAAGTTTTCAGGCTCGCCATTCGACTTTGATGCATGTGCATTGTGAAAAGCCCCATATTAAACTAGATCCTTTTTAAACTGCAACACCGGCACAGTCTGACCAGTCTATGTGTATGAGGGTCTGGGTGCGGTTAATCTATATTTACTCTTCTTATGTGGTAGCTTACACATATCCGCATATATATATGTCTGTAACTACATATATATATGATCTATTACATTATGCGAGTATAAAGATATGGAAGGGAATCATTGTTATATTGCTAGTCTCCATAAGACCAAACACTGTACCGATGGCGCCACCTTAACTTAAGCCCGCCTCACCTCCACAAGTACCAGACGGAATGAGTTGAGCGTCCGTCTCCCATTTTGGTAGATCATGGGATTCGAACCCATGGGTTCGACCCCTGGACGAGTCAAACCAATTATACATGTCTCTTTCTAGCCAGGTGCTCTGCATTATTAGGATAGGGCAAGGACAGTGTCAGATAATGTGACTGAGTGGGGTCATGGTGCTAGCGGTCTGGTCTCCCAATGGGGCAGAACTATAAATTCATCATGAGCGCACACTGTCACAAGTCAGTACCAGTCCTGACATGACCTTAGATGTTGCCAGGATCTAAAACCCCAACAAGGGTCTCTAATCCCTTATCCGTATCCAGATATATATATATATATATAATGGAAAGAATTCCTTCCGTATTTTTATACTCGCATAATGGGTTATACATTATATATATATAATGGATTCTGAGCGATAGTATTCACAGTCCTCATCATGGACTCAGCATTCTCGCTCCACACAGTCAATACCGTATCCATCCTCCCATGTCAATCTTTGCACTTGGAACGTTTGTGTGACTTCGAGCCACACACATATGCATAAACCGACACTTGTCGTCGGACCTGCCGCATACTGATTCACTGTTCCAGGCATAACAAGCCTTCCATGCGAAGTTGCCTGCAAACGCCTATGCCCACTGTAATTCCCAGTTCCCGACTTCTTAGCCTTCACATTATATGGGCCATAGTGCTCGATGCTTTCATCTTGATGGGCTTTTGTGAAAGCAGCAAATCCTATGCTCTCCGCTAGCTTGCGGATTGCTAAAACATGGTCAACATGGGCAATGTCTTTATAATGGTCCTCCCTCGCCCTAGTAGAAATGAAGCTCACCTGCTGTATAAAGGCCCTGTAGTCTGCTATTGTCAGGCCTGGAATGTCCAGGCACCAAAGGGATGAAGCCCTCACTAGGTCATGAGCATTCATTTTTCTAACGTCTTTCCCTTGAGAGTATCTCTTGAGAGACCACTTACTTCTACGACGTCTGGACGAACTCCCATCGCTGCTTGATCTCGATGATCGTCTCCTCCTGCTCGACCACCGACGCGATCTGCTGAACGTCGAATGTCCGTCGTCCTTCTCGCTTTCCTGCGTCCAAGTTGGTGGTGGTAGAGACGGTTCCATCATCCGTGTGTAGTCCGCTCGGTCGTCAACGGCTGTGTGATGGTTTCCCACCATCGCTGTATTCGGTCGTCTGCCATCTTGAATAATGGTCGTCTTCCTCCTGCGCAGTCGTCTCTCGTTGAGCTTGAAGTTGCTCGAATTCCTCCTCGAGGGCGGATACCCTCAGTTCTGCTTTCAGCACCTCAATACAGTCTCTTGCTTTCTTCTCCCGGTCGTCCAAAGACATAGCGGCCATTGCGGAAACAGTCGAATCCATTTCGCTATTTTCCTCCCGATCACCTGCCGATCTCGAAGTTATTACGGCCGCTGTGCCGCTCCGCGTAGGCCGCCCCTGCTTAGTTGCTGCGATCTCAGTACTTCTTTTCCACACGATCCTTGGTTGTGATTATTGTGTGGCACGCCGCAATCTCTGCAATAGCCTGTAGTGTTGGGCATTGCCTCATGCCTGATCGGTCCGTACTAAGACCTTGTAATGCAGCTACGATCTGAACAGTTTCAAATCCACTGGGCAAGTGACTGAGCTGGCGCAAGCACCAACGGAAACGGCCGTTGGTGGCGCTAGCGGAGGCAACCCAGGGAAAATCCAGGCAGGTCACCGATTGGACATAATATATTTTTTTAATAACCCCGTAGCAATAATAATAATAAAGGAATACTCCGCCTATTTATATCCGCATAATTAATTATACATCCTATATATATATAATGGAAACAATTCCTTCCGTATTTTTATACTCACTAATGGGTTCATCATCATCATGCTGTCGGTCGCAATGCGACAAAGACTGCTTTTATTTCTGAAAAGGTCACTATTTTGTGTGGTTGTGCACTTCATAAAAGCTGCTTGCAAAGTGTTGAAGTGCTGCTGACTTTTGCAAGTTACTAGCAGCACTCTCTCAGGGAGCAAATAGAGGTCTCACACCGGCAATAGCACGTCAAGACAGGTGCAAACTATTTGTCCCTGCAGTGGCTGGTCAGGAGATGTTGGGAGTTCCATTCATCACCGCCCCTAATGCTGCCACGGAAGCATGGTTTTCTGTTAAGGTTTGCTCCCTTAGCCTTTGGTTCTATCAAGAACTTGTACACCACAAGGCAGTGGTTTAGAACTTTGCAAGGCAGGGGCATCAAACTCCCTGAGGTATCTTAGCAGGTAGATACTGCAATACCCGCATAATGGGTTATACATTATATATATATATGTGCTATATAATTTATTATATGAATATAAAGTGGCAGAGTTTATATATTATTCTTTTTATCGTACTTTAATTAATCCCTCGCTATTCATTATGTACATCTTATTTATTTGTATATATTTGCTGCGGGCCGGAACCCGCTCCACCTGGCTGGTGGCACGTCCATGTAGCCATAGCCCAGCCAGCGCACGTCACGGTCACATGAGCTCCGATTTTTTTCCTATTTTTCTAGGTAGGGCTGTTTATTGCTCGGCCATATGGGCCTCGGAAAATAAAGGTAGGCTTCCACCACTCCTCGTCTCGTCTCTTTATTTTATTCTCCGGAGTTGTAGCCTATTTTATATATATATTTAACCGTTCACGTTTGTTTGATTCCATTATTATTCCAATGTTTCCCTGTGCCTGCCGATGGCTGCCGCCACCTCTCCTTCCTGTCACCGGTGGACTGCTTTTGTTGAATTAATTCCACGCCAAGTGCTGACAGCCTGTGTAATAATTAATATCATTCCGAAATAAGGCAGCCGGTGTACTCTGCCGCCGCTGTCATTTATAAACACCCGTGATATTACCAATTGTTATTCTGGTTTAAGTTAAGAAGGTGGTTCCTAATCCCACGGAGAGGGATAGGCTACATACGGGGAGATCCTCGTTACTCCCCCGGCTGGGCAGAAGGCCCTTGGCACTAGAGATAATAATGAACCATTGTTATAGAGTTGACCATAGCGGTTAGTGTTCATAAAGAGTAAGGAATGCAAGGAACGTTTCAATCACATTTTAAGAGCTCACAACTTTATTTCTGTTCCTACCAACACCATCTAACCTCTCCCAAACATCGCTGGTATGAATAGATACTTCCCCTCCCTTCTTTTAGAGTTAAAATATTCCCAATTACTCTATTTAAAGCCTAAATATTGTCTAAAACATCAGAGCGTTAATGAAACACGTCTGATGGGTCCAGGCCCGATGGCTCAAACCTTCTATGTTGCTAGGAGCACCTGTGACGCTTACTATCAGCAACGACTCAGTCATACTATAAAAGGGACGGCCATCCACGGCTCAGTGGTTGCTACTAGCTACTGTTCTTACTGTATCCGTCCACCAGGTGGACTTTTCGGTGACCAAGCTGTGCTCGGCCCGGCCCCATAGCACATCAACAACTTCACCAAGTTGTACTCTTGTGTTTGCGCTCACCTCCGTATTTTGCTACCTCACGTACGATTCAAATGTTATTTATTATTGATTTTGAGTCGAAATTCCAGATATTGGATTCCACAGACTTCTTTTTTGTTAATATCGCCATCAATGTTTTCGGTACACACGGTTGACCTGGTCAACTCCGGAGCTGGGCCCCCCCCTACGTTATCAACAATATCACAACAAAAAGAATATGGATTCCTCTTCATCTGATTCTTTTCCAGCCTGCAATGCGATTCAAGTAGCTTTGGACAATAATAGAAAGACGATAGAAGTGGTCACCGCACATCGATGTGCAGATAATTGGCTGTCGCATCCTCGGCCTTTTTGAGCCCCATAGGGCCGCACTCACCTTAACAACAAAAAAAAGGCTCACCTAAGTACTATCATGTATCGTTATCTGTCGTTGTAGCATCGTCCTGCAAATACGATATAAATACGATATAAAAACAAATCAGAACGAGTCGGGGACCCACACCATTGCGGTTCTGTTTTATTCTCCAAACAATATTGCCGACCGCTGTCTTTGTTTACATCTGCCAATATACTCTAGGTGGCGCCAGTCGTCACCTCCCCACCCCTTAACTCTTGCTTTCCCCACTAGGAGACGCCACTGTAGCACCATAGTCCTGCTGGTGCACTGTTAGGATTTATATCTTTTTATTTTTTATATCTTTTTATTTTTTTTTACAAAAGTTTTTATTATGGGGGTGTTTACGCTGCCTGTCACCCTGTAGCTCGAATAATACTTGGGTTTGGGTTACGTTGGGTTACGTTGATTGGTGGATTAGCATCGCGTAGTGTCGTGTCGTGTCAGCGCTGGGTTTTTATCGACAAATTGCCTGATCATGCCGGTGTCCAAAACCACAACCAACAATCAACAACCAACCAACAACCCAACGGGGGTAGATTTGGTGATCTTTGAAGTGAAAAACATGCCAAATCAATTTTGCAAACCTAAATGCTGAACGTAGTGTTTATTGTCTGATCGCGCCTAACGCCAATCACCAACAATCCACACAAGCAACACAACCACAACCAAACAACCAACAACACAACCAAACAACAACAAATCGCAACAAACAACCACAACCAACAACAGTCAACACAACTAACAACCAATCCTATCACACCAATCACCAACAAAATCAGCAGTCAACACAACCAACAACCAACCAAACAACACAACCAACAAACAACCGCAACCAACAACAGTTAACACAACCAAATAACAAACAACACAACCAACCAACAACAACCAACCAACCAACAAACACACCAACCACAGCAACCAATCCAATCCTAAACCAACAGCAAGTACCTAATCATTACAAGAACCGAAGCAACAACCAATCAACAACCAACAACATCTAATCAACAACCACAACAAACAACCACAACCAACAACCAACCAAACAACAACACAACCAACCACAACCAATCCTATCACACCAATCACCAACAACCAACACTCAACACAACCAACCAAACAACAAACAACACAACCAACCAACAAACAACCACAACCAACAGTCGACACAACCAAATAACAAACAATAATAGTACCTAACCATTACAACAACTGAAGCAACAACCAACCGAAGCAACAACCAATCCACAACCAACATCTAATCAACAACCACAACCAACAAACAACCACTCCCAACAAACACAACCAACAAACACAACCAACAAACAAACAACCACAACCAACAACAGTCAACACAACCAAATAACAAACAACACCACCAACACCAAACCACCAACCAACAACAACCAACCAACAACAAACCAAACAACCAACACAACAAACAACCAAACCAACCAACAACAACCAACCGAGATTATGAATTATTATGGTAGACTAAAATTCCGGCTTGCAGAGACGGTGATAAGACATTTTACATTCGGTAGATATAACAGACACAAGGAATAGTAGGGAATATTATCGTAGACTAATATACCTCCTTGCACAGACGGTGATAAGACGCATTCACCGCGGCAACTCGCTCCTCACAGGTCATCTCTTCCGGACACATCTGAGCGAGCTGCCGGGCATCGTCGGTGTAGGTGGTCCGCTAGGCGGGGAGAAGCGCTCGCCACCCAGCCAGCCAAGCAGTCTGCTTTTCGGCGAAGGTGCCGGGGGCTGAAATAGTTACGAATTACATTCAATTAATGATTGTTTGTATCTTTGTTTGTATCTGCTTTTCGGCGAAGGTCCCGGCGGCTGAAATATTTACAAATTACATTCAATTAATGATTGTTTGTATCTTTGTTTGTATCTGTTTTAAGTCCATGTCTACATGTAACAATATTCAGGTGTCTACCAAGTGTGTAACAAAAAAGGTATAAGGTCAATCATATCAATGACAACAAAATATCTAGATACTTTGTAACGCTAAACCATTAAAATCATGCCAGGACATTAGCCCTCAGCACCGTTATTGAAGAGTATAAAGACGTGCTGTCAACCGATTTTTGGATTGACAAACATCTTTCCTACATTGCCATATAATAGTTTCAGATAATTACAGCTTAAAAAAAATACTTCGGCCAACGTTGATATGGAATCTATATAATTTACCGGACTGGGTGGAGCACTTGTAGAGGTCGAACCCCGTTGTGCGCTTCGCCTGCTGGACTGACAGACGAACCTTCTGGCGAAGGCTGTCAGGGTCCGTGACGGCAGAAGCGGCTGGAATGCACCGCTCCTGGGCATTTCGCCGCATGTTGCTGATGCGCACCTAAAGGGAATGCGAAATGCGAAAATCAGCGAAATATGTTTGAGAGATGTATTTGGTTCAGAGGATTGTGCACGGGCAAGTAAAGTGTTATCTATTTAATAATCCTTTAGATTTAAAATCATTTAGATTTAAAAGCGAAAACTACACATTTAGTTGGATGAGTATAACCAGAAACAGGCTCAGGGGTACAAAGCAGCTCAGCTGCATAAACTAAGCGGACGCACCTCCTTCCCACTGTATTACTAACTAATAAACTATGCTTTCCTTCAATAAGATTTGAGTTTTGAGGCGGTTACGTTCGAATCAGGTCACGTGGCATTTTTGGCGGGAGTTTTGATTCCATTACTCCTGTAACCGGGCAGGGTGGTTCCAGCGTTCCTGGTAGGTGGGGCCACTGGGGGTCGAGTTACTTACTAGTTACATAACAACCAATTTCGGAAGGGGGGTGAGATGATTCTAACCTTGACTGCGCGCAACGACATGTTGGCGGCCTCTGCAGCCCGCAGCAGTTCCGGCTCGAAGTGCTTAGATGTGCTTACAAGCCCTTGATTGTAGAACCGCTGCAGGATAGCCTGCTGCTCAGCTGTGGTGGAAACCACAGTCTGCAAAAACAAAACCAAACAAACCTAAATAATGATTATTAAACCTACAGATTTAGACATAAGCCGTGTTCACACCCACAACTTTAGGCCGAACTAGATAAGGTGAACTAGATGAGGCGAACTAGTGTCATGTCCACACACGGAGCGGATTAAGGCGGAAATCGATATCTGCGCATGAGCAAGTCCAAACTAATCAGCGCCAGTTTCGGTTAGTCGACGTCGGCACGAGAGAGTGTGGGTTCGACCTAGATATGTATGGACTGAATCGTATTGGTTTGGAACGGTCAAAACTTCTGCTGGGCAGTGAAAACCTTAAAATATATCAGGAAAAAAATATCTGTGCACCTCGAGCAGGTTCATAGACCAAATTTACCGAAAAGTCAACTAACTCAGGTCTCGACTATGACGTCCTTAATCCGCCTCATCTAAACCGCTACCGTCCACACAGGCAATATGGGCCCACTCAAGCTAGTTCGCTTGATTTAAACCACCTCGCGAGGCGACCTACTGGAGGCGAACTAGATGAGGAGACTCAGCCCTAATCCGCCTCAGCATCGGGTTCACACGGCCAATGTGAGCCGACTTAGATTAGGCGCACTAGATGAGGCGACTTAACGCCGAGGTGTGAACACGGCTATTGTTATATCGACATCTTTCAATCGAGTAGAAATTACTAAAGAGATCAAGAAATTTGACGGTCAAATACAGAACCCTACAATACACAAACGATATATAGAGGGATATAAGTCAAATACTCACACGTTTAGAGTCGGGGGCACCATGAGAAGACATCGTTGATCGTTGGGGATAGGAGGTGATAGGAGGCGATAGGTGCGAGTGTGTGAGGTGTGCGAGTGTGAGAGTGTGAGAGTAGATTTGAGCTGGTGTGCGAGCAGTGTGGTGAGGCGAGGCATGGTCAATCGGTCAGACACCTAGTGGTAACGAAATGAAGTATCTTTCACGCAGGTGGTGCCATCGGGCGTGAAGATTTGCAACTAGAAAAGAAGATGACCGTCTGACCTGTGTTGTCCGGTGCTGCCACCTGGAGATATTAGGTTAGAACCCTGAAGATCAATGATGGCACCAACTAGTGCCTATGGCGGGAAGCAAAAAGTGCAGCCGCAAACAAACCTTAAGGTAAACCATGGTTGTTACTGCATAACTACATGCAGTAGAAGAAAAGTCGATGCAGTAGAAGAAGTCTATTCCATGATTTCCACACAGCAAAAATACATTCGGGATTTGGTTACGGCCTATATAAATGTTGTATTGTCACAACTCTATCAATGCGTTTGTAGGTTATCGTCGGTAGCGTAATGCAACGTGGTGAACTATAGAAATAATTAAATAAATAAATAAATAAATGAATACATAAATAAATGCATAAATTAATAAATGCCTGTAACTACTGTTGTCACTATCCTGCACTCTGCCGGACCACCTATGCAGCCTCGGCCAATCGGTCCCGCCGAGTGAGGGACCTATTTTTGATAGCTTTGGACGAATGTGGGGGTTTATGTAGGCTCAGTCTTTTCATATGTCAGGCTTTGGACAAACATGGGGGTTTATGTAGGCTCAGTCTTTACATAGGTCAACCTTGGACGAACGTGGGGGGTCAGGCCCCTCCTGACAAGAACAACAGATATTTATGGAAAAACGGCACAGAATGCCCTTCGGCGGAGTGAGCCACATAAAAAAAAGTGTCATACCGTGAAGTGAGTCGTACGTGCAAAAAGGCAGCGAGTCACTCGCTGCCCATTCTTACGGAGACTCAGAAAGGCGTATGACCGCGGGTTGGGTGCTAGGAGAGTAGTGTGACGTCGCAGCATGTTTCCTAGCAACAAGTTACAGCAGCGAACCCTTCCCCGCATTTGATGGCCAGGTTGAAAAAAAATATTAAGTTTTAAATTAAGCCACCATTTTGTCCACCCTGAGTGTATTCGTTTATTCAACCCGCATCTGTAGGATGTGCGCATGCGCCAAAAAGTGGCTCGGGTGACCTGAGTTGATTAATCGATTACGCCCCCAGTGTTCATGTCACCTGGTTTGAACATGTACCACTGTGGGCGTGATCGATTAACATGACCCGGGAAACTCGGGTCACCCGAGTTGCTAGAATTTCAAATCGAACACCGCGAGTGCAGTTGACAAAAACATGTGCCGAGTGCACAACACCTGATCCCAGTAACCTACCTCTTGGCTGGGGGTGGCTAGGAATGATGACGTCACATTTGTGCTGGTACCGTCCTGCAGGATAACAGCTACCAGTACCAGTCCTACATGTTTTTTGTTGGTAATAAATAACACAGATTAATGAAATGGAAATATAACTAAAACCTATACTTTGAAACCTATTTTGCTGTAGTTATATTGGTTATTAAAACAAACAAAACGTTTTGGTTTAAGCCACCATTTTTTTCACTCCGAGCGTGGAGAAGTGTATTCGATTATTCGACCCGAGTCTATAGGATGTGCGCATGTGCCAAAAAGTGGCTCGATTGACCAGAGTTGGTTAATCGATTATGCCCTTATAGGGGTCCTTCATTGTGTCAACATTTCCACAGGCGTAGGCCTACATACGGTTAGGTGGGGTGGGGTTAGACCCACTATACGCATTCTAAAACTGATCAAAATGTCAGCCAAATTAAGCCCAACCTTCTTGCCATTCCAGGGCTAGTGTGCTAACAATTACACTCCCTAGGCTCCCTGATACAATCACCCTATCCACGCCTACCTGTTTATGTGGCTTCTTGCCTGTCAGTGCAGATTCTTACAATATTAACATTTTTAGTGTACATTCACTTGTGGGAGGAATGGGGATAATGAAATAGTGTAGGCCTATGCTTTGTACACTTCTGAAAATGTTGGGCAGTGATTGTGAAGGAGCTCCTACATGAATAATCTCAGAGTTCCTACAAACAACTGTGCTGTATCACCTGTAATTTGGGCTATTATTTGGGAGTTAGATTTCGCTGTCAGTTGACACAGGTTTGGTCGCTTCAGATTTTGCATGAGAGGTGGTTTTTGCTGTTATTTGATATGGTTCGCTGGGAAGCCGAACTAGAGGTGATCGGCCAGGAGCACGTCATGGTGTCCTTGAAGCATCTCACGCCATGCCGGGATGCTGAGGTCGGAGGTGACCGGAACTCGGGTGGCCAAGTAGTTCGGAAGGGCCGAGTTCCAGGCGGTGGTATAGGCCGAGGCATATTCAGGGTACTCGGCCCACCTCTCGCCCGAGAAGCTGCCATGGGTGCCCTTAGACTGCAGTCACATCACATAGCACGCAGGGGGCTACGACGCTCACCGCCTTCGGGGTGGAGGCGTTGCGGTTTACGCAGGCATGCTCGGCAAAGCTAACGTAGGTAGGTGTGTGCGGGACGGGGGCAGGGGTTCCGCGATCAATATTATTGTTTACCTTCCGGGTGGCACGGTGCCCAGCGGCTGTTGGGTCGGCCGGGAACCAGCCTCATCGCGTGGTGTGACGTCATGGGACCGGCGTTCTCTCGCTTGTTCCGGCGTGCCCGCTATGGGTGTACGGGCCCGCCTATGGCGCCGGGAACCGGCTACGGCCCTGACGTCTTTCGTCAGGGGGTCCCAGGGGTGCCCGGGCGGAGGGGTTACCCGGTGGGAAGCCACACGGCTTCCCCAGAACGTCAACAAAGGGTAGGTCACAGCTTTTGGGGGCCCCAGCCGTGGGACTCTCCCTTCGCCGCCTTGTCGCACGACACAGGGTCTTTATTCCATGTCGGGCAGGGCGCGCCCATCGCTGCCTTGTCATAGTAGTTGTGGGGGTCGGCCCCCGCCTTCTGCTGCTGCTGCTTGTCGTGCTGGTGGTCGACCAAGATCGCGGTGGTGGAAAAGGTGTGTCCCGCCATCGCGATGATCTCAATTCATACGGCATTTACAGCAGCCATATCCCTCCAGCCTTCGGGGAGGCGCCTGTCCGCGATCCTTGTAAAAATTTCCTCAGAGTAATGCCTCACGACTGGCCATGACAGGGTACAGTTATCCTGGGCCACCGGGAAGCGCCGCTGGTACTCGAGGCGCTTCAAGCCTAGCGTGTATTCCTCTCGGGTCGCCTCCCCCTTTTTAATAGATTTCCCTTCATCCCCCCCGCTCGACAAAATCGTAAGGGAATAGATTTTAGTTGGAATACCTTTCTTCCTTGTGTTTTCCTTGCCGTCTGCCGCCGCTCCTGACCACCTCCTCTGCGTAGAGCGGGCGCCCCTGTCATACGCATCGTCATTGGTGGGATGTTGTCAGCCTCCTGTAGCGCACCGGCCGTGGCCCTCACAGGCCGCTCAGTGTGTCTCATAATGGTCCTCGCTTTGGTATGGCGGTGAGGGGGGGCGAGGACCATAGGCTCGCTTGGCTTGCGTGTCGGACGTCACGGCTTGCTTGTGAGCTGGTGCGACCTCTACATCACATGGCCCTTGGAGATGTTGGTGACAGCATCCTGGCACGGTTGGAGCCGTGTCCGTCTGTTGATATGGGCCGGCGCCGCGTCAGTGGCGTGCGGGGCATGGACGGCGACTGGGTGGCTTTGCGGCCGCCATGGCGACGGTGGCTTCCGTGAGCACCTTGCTCTGCACTGCTTCGCTTTTGCCGACGGCGCCTTCGCACGGGCTGATTGTCTGGGAGCTGGCGGGAGGGGGGCCGCCATCTTGTGAGGTGAACGAGTCGCTTGAGTCAGCTTCGGACGCTGCTGTTGTCTTTGTGGCAAGCTTCGCCGGTCGGCCTCTGGGATGTATGGCGCGGCGTGTTTGATGCATGTGACGTGAGTGCCTTTTTTAATGCTTCCGATAGTTTTCTGACGTGAGTGCACATGGGTGTACTTGGGTGGAAGCGGGCGTGCCGGGATGAAACAATACGCTTTGAAATCGGAGCCCGAATGCGGGTCAGGCGGTATAGGAGGGGAGGGGGGAGAAGCGGCCTTTCTCTGGCCTTTACTACCACCGTTGAATGCATATCCGTTGATATCCAGCCTGATCCGTTACAAGTTTTGAACATGCACAAAACTTGCAACGGATTGCACCAGACTGACCTATGCAGTTATTATCTATTACCAATCCGTTCCCCATCCGTTGCATATCTATTACATGTCCGTTACATAATCAATACATTTCAAGTCCGAATAACACCGGACTAGAATATTCTTTGTCCGGTTCTGTCCATTGCTCAATCCACAATAGTGTGACAGGCACTTAAACCGAAACATTAAATTTGACATATCCAACTTAGAGACTGGTGTATTTATTAAGCATTTATTGTTGCATAGAAAGGAATTAATAGATTTATTGGAACCTCTTACTGCTGGAAACCTGTCCTACTTTGATGTGCACGCCAAAATTAACTTCCATGTTTGCACTTCATATATCTCAAAAACTTAGGCATTTAAAACAAACCATACTTCAACCAAAATTAAGGTAGATAATAACAATCAACCCCATATTTTCCCAAAAGCTTGCAATATCTCCCTACAAGCAGTTCTCTGCATTTTTGATTGGTCCAATCCATCTAGCAACAGAATCCGGTAGGTGTGAACTTCACACCGGCTTGGCTTTTTCATAATCCAAGATGGTGGACAAAATGGCCATCAAAATGCTAGAAATGCCATAAAGTCCAAACGAGTAGATGTAGGAACTCCAGAGGTGGCCACCACAGTATCACATCCGCTTATGGCATGCATGGCAAGAACCTGTGAGATGATATCAGAGTGGGTTTTTACTGTTGCTAGGATGTCAACACATGTTTGACCATGGATAGGAGATTGCATTATAATGGGACACTGCAGGTGTTGCGCAGCATAATGGTGCAGAAGTAATGCTAAAACATCTGTGTCATCAGCAACAACGGAGACTCTAGCCTGTAGATTTTGGCCAAAGAAGATGGCCTGCTGAGGAATGAGGATATCTGCCTCCTCGTGCTTAGAAGCTAGCTGCATGTGAGATCGGTTTTGCGCTTTGAACCCTTCAGTTGGAACTTCATCATCTCCGGTGACCACGAGGCGATGATTCTGTCACATCGTTGAGAAACTCATTATCATTCAAGATTTGATCACATAGCAAGTGGTTCAACTGCACCTTGTTCTGTGTACATTTGAGTACTGAATCACGGGCTGGAAGAGGTGAATTTAGGTTGAGTTATTGGACCCTTGAAGACGTAGTGTCTCGAACTGCTCGAGTGCTGCTCTTGGTTGAGTAGTCCACATATCTGTCAAATGCCAGGTACACATCACATGCAAACAGCTTGGAGGACAACTAGACTTTGAAGCCTTGAACAAACGTCTGGACTGTGCCCATCTTAGGCCAATCGATTTTCCAGAGAGCAGCAGATACATCAATGATCACAGCAATCGGTGAGCCCCAAGTCCTTAAGGGCACTTCCATAGTAAGATTTTTCTTAAGCATAGATTTGTCGGTCACCAATCTCATGCTTCCATCTGGATGGAACATAGAGAGTGGGTAGGCTGCCAGCTCGGTTGAGAGTACTTGTGGTAGGTTCAGGTCTCTATTACTGACCCGAAGACCACTACAATGAAGCATCAAAGTAATGACTCACGGCAAGGAAAACACATATATGGCCTCCCGGTCCAAAACTTTGTGCTTTCCAACAAGATGTTTCTGCTGGGAAGCGAAGGTCACCACATGCTTGGAGAGCCTACCATTAAATCCCTCTGGCCAGGTGCTCTCAAACTGCTTAAGCTGCTCCTTGCCGATATCTACTGAGCAGTCAACGTTAACTGCAGGCTGGGCAATTTGTCCTGTTGAGATATTAAGTAGAGATCCAGCTTCATGTGAATCAGGATCCATCGGATTAACGCAGGTTTCGAGGGTTTTGCATATTGAGCATCTGTCTTCTGCATCTCGTCGTATACAATAATTGTCCTCCTCCTTGTGTGTCATCTGCCCTGAATCCGAATCGCCAGACATTCTCCGCAGATCATTGGTGAGTGTCTGCAGGGCATTCCTACTATGCACCCATGTGGCCATTGTTTGAGCATTTTGGGTGTCACCGATGACCCCCATCTGGGCCATGTCCTTTTCTCATCCAGGTGGTTTCTATGAATTGGTCCGTCTGCATTCCATTCCACAAACCATCTAAGTGGTGCATGGTTTGTTCACCCGTGATGAATTTCTCCTCAAGTTCAGGCACCATCCACATCATCGAACGAACATAATTCAGTCTGTATCTTGCGTAATTGTGGTGATTGGCAGTGAACATGTATGGCATCATCGCATCAGCAGTTGTGATGTGGAGAGCCCAGTCGCCTTCATGTGATGCTTGCTGAAATTGCATCATCAGAAAGGTGGACTTGACAATCAGTTCAACCCACATTTCTGTTGTACAACTCTTTGCAGTTAGCTCAGTCAGTACAGGATCAATATCATCCATTGATTTCAGGCGCTCAGTGTGACGATCAAAGACACGTCTGAGAATTACTTCAGTCAACAGACAGAGGGCTCAAACGTTTTGGGGATACTTTTGCCAGAAAGCATTTATCAACGGACCCAAAGGTACTGGATAGAATGGCCTTTAGACCGTTTTCTGCAGCCAGGACTCCTAGGCAGCCAACAAAATCCATGAGGAAGTGCATCCCACCAAGCACAGCAATTACCGTTTGAGCAGATCTGGTGTGTGGAATGTGATACTGACAACGACCTTGTAGAGCTGTTGATCACAGGTCATTACCATGTCTTGGTTCGCATCTTTGGTGATTTTGAACCCATATGTCATCGCCGTGTTGATACAGTCTGGAGTCATGTTGATCAGAGGTAAGTAGTGCACTGCTGATTTGAGTGCTGGCGTCATGGCTGCCTCACTGCAAAGGTGAGTATTGTAGCCACTGTGCTCTGGTGTGTCTTTGACGTACAATATACTGTGCATGAACTGAAAATCAATCTCACGAGATCTGGCAAGAGAGACGGAAGCAACATTTTGGAATTGTTGTAATGGCTTGAATTTCATAGTGGCAGCTATTGGCATTGACGGTTTCTTCGGTCCAGTGTATTGTACAACAGGGATGTCCCTGTGAATCGGTTGAGACATTTGGCGCTTCGCCAACTGAGGGATCTTATCAGCTTCGGTCTCAGTATCTGCTCTGATTTGAGTGACCAGCATGGCGAGATAGTGGCATTCCATGCGACAGTTCTGAGACTGGATGATGGTGTCAAAGTCGTCGACGATAACTTGGAGTAGCCCTCCGAAACTAGCATCACTCAAACCAGCACAAACCATATCTGTGGCAGCCTTGACAGCAGCAGAAGACATGAACCTACGGCCCTCATCTTTCGAACAACAAATCCCATATTTGTACAGTTCAGTTATAATACTTTTGCGTCCGCCTAACAAAACACCAAGAGCTATTTGTAGTGGTGTTGGCTGACACATGCCCACACTAGAAACAATGTTTCCGACCATGATAGATTGCAGTGAGTCACTGAATTTTGACACTAACTTCATCACTGTCTTGTGATCACAATAGTATGGATTAATGGCGTTTCGGTGGCCATTTTGGATGTTTATGCCTAGCACTACAATGAAGCATCAAAGTAATGACAGAAACAGATTCCTTGCCCCAAACAACTTATGTCTAAATTCCAAAATCACCTTCCTAAGTCTATTCGTTCAGAAGTTATTGCTTTTCTAGTATTTTGCTGGCCATTTCATCTGCCATCGTGGATTATGAAAAAGCCAAGCCGGTGTGAAATTCACTCACTGGATTCTTTTTCTAGAGGACATGTACCAATTAAAAATGCAGAGAACTGCTTGTAGGGAGACATTGCAATGTCTTCTGATTGAGCCACTGGACTATTATATTCATCTACAAAAATGACAGAAACTCAAAACCATCAGACTATGTTAGTGTGATGGAGAGTATCTTCTCTGCTTGCGGAATAAAGGAGTAACATGAAGATAGCTTTAAACCCGAGGGCACTCCCTGGTTTATTCCGCCAAGGCCAGAATAGGAATTACATGTCATTGCTCAGCCAGGTAGCCCGAGACCTCCTTCAGGGGGTGGCCGCTATCAATGGGTGATACAGTCCACCTTAGGGACTGTCCCTGCTAGCGTGCTGCCACCTGTTGTTACTTCTTAGCAAACAGAGGTCAGCGTAGTCACCACTGCCACCATTTGGTAGCGGGGCTCATTGCAAACTGCTACAGTTTTACCCTTAATGGGTTAAAGAATTGTGAAAGAAACTGACACAATTTCCAACATTAAATTGACACAACTTTATTATCTCATCATTTTTAATCCATACTTCTGGGCCACTGCCCCCACAGCCTAATCCAAACTAGCTACTCCCCACCCCACCCCCTAATATTTCTCCGTGGGTCTCTCACAAATATGGGTAAATGTGGATGTGGCTTGCACTTAGGCCAGGTATGCTAGGTATGGAGGGGGGGGTGGTGAATTCTGTTAATCACATCATCTGGTTATGGTGGTACATGCTTAAAGGGTGGGGGTGCGGAGGGGAGCGCTTGGCCAAATAACATCGCGTCAATGGATGTTTGTTGGAGTTTTACTTCCTGGCAACATCTAAGCTAAGGTCATGTCAGGATGATACCAGGACATTAGATGTTGCCAGGACATAAAATCCCAACAAACAGCAATAAGACGTAACCGAATAGAATTCTTGTCTAATCATACATTATTTAGTTCTTTCAATGTCTGCTAAAGTTTTATTCTAGAGGTGGTGAGACAATGTGAATAGTTCCAAACAATAGTTAGCGAATTACACAATGTTGTCAGCATGGCTATCATTAATCCGTACAAAATATGGCCAACATTTCAAATGAAACAAGTAGAGCAAATATACATTTGAAGGTGGAAGTGGGTCACAATATCCAACTGACCACCAAGTATGGGCACTCAAACAGGTGGTCAAATCAATTGCCGAAAGCCACAAGCACCAGTAAAAAATTAATAGTTACACACACAATACACACAAACTATCGCACAAACTTTTAAAGCGTGAGTCACCTCCAGCGTCTTGTGCGAAGAGCCTGGCAATGCGCAACATCACCCACAGTTTAATATCATAAATGTGCATTTCCACAACGCTAACTAGTCTGAAGTGAAACAACACCGCCTCACAACAGTCAGGTGGTCCCTTCTTATAACAATAAAAACCCCAACAAATCATGCACTGAGAAACAAGTATTTAAACTACGTATAGAGATCTGCAACAAAGAAGGGTGCTAAATAACCTCTACTGCATAAATGTGACAAGCTTGGGTTTATTTACACTGCGATTAGCTGTCACATCAACAATAAAATAAAACGTACATGACTATTCCCCACACATGCGACTGACCGCTTGGATACATTTTTAATATTCATATAATACATATTTATACGATACATAGTTTAACATATAACTGGATTTACTTGTTTTGGATGACCAATTAACATTTGTAGGACCAAATTATCAATTATTTAAAACCCGAGTGTGCCCTAGCTTGATGCCTGGAGGTTTTTCCAACAGCTGGTAAGTAATGAGGAAGGCCCAGAGTGCACTGCGCAAATATCCCGGTTAAGTAGCCTCATACCCTGCTTTGCCTCTGTATGTCATTAGAATGCCTCTGCTATAGGAAGCCGCAGCGTCAGCGTAAATAAGTCACAATGAGGCTAGAAGGAACTTACTAACATTGCCTGGTTATGCAAGGAATAGAGAATGATGAGAGCAGGAACTTACAAACATTGGTTGCCGGGTTACATAAAGAATTCAGAATGAGGCAAAGAAGAATTTACTAACATTAGTTGCCTGGTTACGTAAAGAATCCAGAATGAGGCAAGGAAGAACTTTCCAATATTAGTTGCCTGGTTACATAAAGCGTTCAGAATGAGGCAAGGAAGAACTTACAACCATTAGTTGCCTGGTTACATAAAAATTTCAGAATGAGACAAGGAAGAAGGAAGAACTTACAAACATTAGTTGCCTGGTTACATAAAAAATTCAGAATGAGACAAGGAAGAACTTACAAACATTAGTTGCCTGGTTACATAAAGAATTCAGAATGAGACATGGAAGAACTTACAAACATTAGTTGCCTGGTTACATAAAGAATTCAGAATGAGACATGGAAGAACTTACAAACATTAGTTGCCTGGTTACATAAAGAATTCAGAATGAGACAAGGAAGAACTTACAAACATTAGTTGCCTGGTTACATAAAGAATTCAGAATGAGACAAGGAAGAACTTACAAACATTAGTTGCCTGGTTACATAAAGAATTCAGAATGAGACAAGGAAGAACTTACAAACATTAGTTGCCTGGTTACATAAAGAATTCAGAATGAGGCAAGGTAGAACTTACAAATATTAGTTGCCTTGTTCTGCACATATACACACAAATAAGATCATGTACAGCTTATAAAACCAATAGATTATACATCATTTATGCATATTATATAAGATATCCGATATACATGTGAGCACAATCATAGGATTCGGTTTTTAAATAAGGCTTTTGTTGATCACCATTTCAGACAGATCTCTGCAGTAAAGTCTTAAACGTACACTTCTATCTGCAGCTTGCTGTATAGTTAAAGCGAATATGCCTGTCAAGTTAAAAAATAGCACAGATTTTCTCTTCAAAAGATAGGGCAAGTGAAAATAGATCTGGGCACTTTAAATCATGGCTTTAAATGCTACAATTGCCAAACGCTGATCCGGATAAATAAATGGTTCCACAGAAAGAATGTCTCCCCACTCTCAGTCTCACATCGGTCAGGAGCAGGTCATCAAGTCGCAACAAAAACTTGTATGTCAGCTAAAGTTGCATAGTCCGAGGGTTTCTGTCATTTACTGAGATTAGGTTGATCAGTATAATCTATCTTTTTTTGGTTTGAAGTAACCTTTCTTTGAAATGACTAACTTGGAAGATATTTGAAGTGTAAACATGCAAAATTCATTTTGGCATGCTTGTCAAATCTGTGACCACATAGGCAGGAACAGGTTCTATTAAATTGGCTCAGTATATAGAGCAGCAAATGCTTATTAAGTGCACCAGTATCTAACTTTCTAAGGTGGATATGGAGGTTCAAATATAGATAAGTGATTTGCTTTTTAAAGAGTTGATGCTTTTATCAGACTATGCAACTTTAAAGTACACCCGATTGTGTGCAGAGACAAAATGTTGACAGTATTGAAAACTGGACACTCTTTGGTGTATGTGTCTGTGAGAGGGAAACCGGGGGGGCGGGGGGAGAAAGCCAGGATCTTCCAACAATTTGAGGAAAGGGGAGGGGGGTAGAAGTGGTCATGGTTATAAGAACAAATTTTAATTAGTTTTCTTTTTAGGTGGGGAGAGGTGTGGAAGTTGTATTGAACCAATGAACACTGGTATGGTACACTAGCTTATTTGTTACCCAATTCACCCATAGTAATGTCAGAGATGAAGAGGGTAGGGGAAAAGGGGCCAATCTCTACACTAGAATATGGATAACGCCTGCCGTCGCTATTTGAGACAATAAAAGCTTCTTTTTTTTGGTCAACTAGATGCATTGCATTAAAATAATCTATGAATGCTAAACATCTAGCTAAAGTGGTGCAACCTGCATTGAATGGTGTGTGCATGCAGTGCTACACTCCATAGTGCTGCATGTGCCGCGGTGCCAAAGGTACCACATCTGCAACTTCTACAATTCCAACTCCTATCTTACAACTTTTGTTTTAAAGCACTGACATGCGCATCTGATTGCAAACACAGCACACTTCAACAGGGCACTTTACATACCACATTTGAACAGTCGCAACTGAGAATTGTGATCAATCTCAAAAGCAAGCTGCTATCATGTGCCTAATTGACCAGCTTGGAAGCCGCCCCCCCCCACCCCTCGCCAAAGCTTAGCGGTTTATGAATTGTGTGAATTGTAATAGTCTGCACTGACCTCTCAGGCAAGGAGCCACGTAGACGTCTAGGTGTGGATAGGGTGATTGCATCAGGGAGCCTAGGTGGTGTAATGGGTAGCACAAGAGGTGTGGGTTCGAATCCGGCTCTAGGTGCAATACTTCCCATTTTCATCACCCCTACGACACTGGTGGGTGACAAGAATCTTGTACAAGCTACATGCTGTATGATTGTTGAACCTACCCTGTGTAGGTAAGTGCATTGCCTGTGTGTACGTAAGCATGAAACACTGAGTCACCTTTTACTATATATGCCAAACTTTACTATATACGCCAAATATGGTGAAAGAGAGGATTGGGAGGGGGGGGGGGGTGAAATTGAGACTTAGTCCTAGCTCAGACCAAGCTCATCTTTAAAAGTGATACCTTATAATTCTCCTACAAACTACACAGGCCAGAATGTGTGGGATGTGCAGTGTGGAGTTGAGTTTTAAAGCGATTGCGGTAGCTTGTGCACACTTCGAAGCAGTCACTACGTACAGGCTGTCCCGGCTGGTCCTGTGATAGGAAGGCGGGTGGTTAGGAAAAAACAAGAGTCCACTTTGCAGATATGGTTTTGTGAAATTTGATGTAAGTGTGCTCATGTCCCATACAAATTCAAACGTGCAACTTGCAGATTATTATCGGATGCAAAAGTGGGCCAGCGATGAAGATGATCCACCCAGACACTGCCTTCAAATTGACATTAAATTTCTTTCGCGCTTGACTCAATTGGCTATCGATGTAAAAAGTAGCTGCTAACAAATCACTGGCAACTCCCAGAGAAAAAGTGAATATAACCATTAAGTCTTTGTTTAAAAGAAGGCGCTTGAAGCATACTTCCAGATGTCCACACAATGTTAAATCACCTGTCATGGAACTCAACCCCCCATTCCATTCGTGCATCCCATAATATCACACAAAGTGAGTAGTGGATATCTGTGACATTGGTTATGCAACTAGCTACGCCAACACCACAATCGACATCAATCACACCATTAAGCGAGCAAAACACTGCATGACATCTGTACACACAAATACTTCACATTTACAAAACCATAACAAACCTTCCATCACATTCACTCAAAGAGCACAATATAAATAAAATGGACAAAGAAAGTCAGTCAAATAAATGCACCAGTCTGTTTGAACAACCACTATTTAATTCCCTCCAATCAGGTTGATTAGCATATTTTGTAGTTTAAACATGACGCTGATAGGGAGAGGGGAGGGAGGTAATCACACTTCCAATACACTGAGAACAATTATTCTAAAAAACAGTCTTCAAATGTTAGCTTATAAAGTATGACGTTATCAAAATGGTACTGCTTTGGCGGTAATTAAGTAGTTACATAATAGGTAAACTGTTTGTCTTCATCAGAAGTCCTGTCAGGAACCCAAACTATGGTGGGAAGGCATCGCGCAACTCGAAGCCACATTCTCAGTCATATCCAGCCTCAATCATGGTGCACAGTGGCGTTTGAGGAAACACCACTCCAAGCCACGCCTCACTGCAAATTCCTGCTCCCTAGGCCATGGTTGTCCTCAACTTCCTGACAACGCGGTAAGGACCCTCAGTAGGGGAGGTAACATCCGGGTGGCGTTAACTGTCGATTCACCTGGTGACGCGTGTGCCTTTAGGACACGCTGATGGTGATGAGAAAGCTTGATGACCAGCAATCACGACATCGGCTCCGAACGCAATGGTGGTCCAACGGTTTCCTCAGACGCGAAAGGAGTACATCTGACACACAGTAGCCACTACAAATGAATGACAATAAAACGACAGTTAATCACCAGAGCCTTAAAGCTGCATAGTCCTTTGAAAGCATCAGATTTGTATATGAACAACACACACCTAGATTTGATCGTTTTATATCCAGCTTAGATACTGGTGCACCTATTACACATTACTGTATATAAAGGAATACTGAGCTAGTATAATAAAAATATGTTACTGATGAAGGCTATGGTGTCACAATATTGACGTGCTTGCACAAATTAAGTTGTCATGATTTCACTCTAAATATCTATTAAAAAAAATAGCCACTTAAAATAAGTTACTTCAAATTAAAGCAAAGTAGGTCATAGCGATCAACCTAATGTATGTATCTCAGAATGTAGCAGAAACTCAAACCATCGGACCATGCAACTTTAATTGGATGCACAATATCAAATTAATTTACCTCATCATTCTTTTAAGCTTTAGATGATCAAATTACACGCCAACCACATACTTTCAATTCAGGACAGTTTCACGGTATCCCACTCAGTAACATTATCATGATGCTGAAAAAGACTATAAATGAATGACAGTTGCCCGTCTAAGGTGTGTCGTGTGGGTGATGAAAAGGAGAAATATTGCGCCTAGAGCAGGATCTGAACCAACACTTCTTACCATTCCGGGGCTTGTGTGCTAACCATCACACCACCTAGGCTCCCTGATGCAATCACCTTATCCATGCATACCTGTCTATGTGGCTCCTTGCCTGAGGTCAGTGCAGACTACTACACATTGTTCATTCTGCTAACTGGCAGCAAAGACGGTAGAATAATGGTTTCTTTACTCACCGTTATGAACAAACTTTCATCCGCTTACACACACTTCAGTTCTGTAAGAATAAATATGAATACTTATCACAAACAATGCTACATGTATTGTAAAGTGATTCATAGATCTAAAAATACAAAAGGGAACAAAAAATGTGATAGCACAGACTATATACCAGGAATAAAAACAAGAATTGCTTATGAGGGAAAGAGGAATTCTTCATGGAGGAAACAGGGATTCTTTATGGTTTGTTTGTCTGGACTTTACATCCTCACCCCGCGGGTTCGAACCCTGGCCGACTCAACCAATGATTTAAAAATTGATACATGTTGTTACCTAGACTGGTATTCAGAACTACTGGGATAGGGTTAGGAGCAGTGGAATGAGGAAGACCAATTGTCAGTGATTAAAATTTACCCTGCTTAATCAACTAATGTACCCACACATTTTTTTTATTAAAAGAAATATAAAAAATATATAAACTAGACATCCGTGGGCCAGCAGAGGGAGCTTAGCGGATTAAATTATATGTCACCTTCTAGCGCCACCTGTGCGAAGTACTGCACATCCACATCAGAGTCTTGTCGCAGTTTCTCCAGGCAGGGCTTGAACTGCTGCTGCACCACGCTGTATTAAACAAAATATCCATTAAATTTTATTTTAAATAAATATATATCCTTCTTGGGGGTCCTTCACAATTACCACCATGTTCACAAGCATACAAACCATATGTTGGGGGGATGGAGTTAGACCCACTGTACGCTTTCTAAAACTGATGAAAATGTTGGTCAAATTAAGCAGGATTTGGACACACTTGTTGGGGTTTTACATCCTAGCAACATACATGGTCATATCAGGATGGGTACCGACTTGTGTCTGTATATTCATGGAAACTTTATAGTACTGCCCCGGGAAGATCAGACCACTGGCACCATGACCCGATTTCCCACTCAGTCACATTATCCTGATACTGAGCTAATCAGTCCTTGCCTTATCCTAGTATTGCCGGGCATCAGACTATGTATCAATTTTATAAGTCATTGGTTTCATCAGGATTCAAACTCTCGACCTTCCACATGGGAAGTCCGGTTCTACCGATTAGGCCACCACGTCTGGCACACTTCTCGCCTTTCCGGGGCTAACGTGCTAACCATTAACCTATCGAGGCTGCCTGATGCAATCACCCCATCCACGCATATCTGTCTATATGGCTCCTTGCCTGAAACGTCAGTGTAGACTAGTGCAATATCAATCATTTTATTTTACACTTTGTGGAGGGAATGTCTGTCTGTTTTGTACACTTCTGAAAATGTTGATAATTGTGAAGGACTCCATAGGATTTTATATATAAATATCAATACATATAGGCTTTCATAATACCATATTCTCGCAGGTTAACGCCCATCTGTGGATTAACGCCCATCCCCCATGACCAATATTTCGTAAATGCATACCCTGTAAACACCCATATGTGGGTAAACGACACCCCACACTTCAGTGATTTGACAATTTAAACGCCCAGGGTGTACTTTAGGACAAAAAGGTTTCCATTCTATTCCTTCACTGAGCAATGTGAATGTTTGACAGAATTTGTACGCTGCCTCAAAGACAAGCAAATCCTCACACGCATGCTGTATAATGCAGAAATGGTGCCCGAAGCAAGGCATGAGAGAATCTGCAATGACAAATATACATACGTAGAGTCCATGCTGGGGCTTATCCGCATGATGGTCTTTGCTACGTTGAAGCGCACATTTGCGACTGGGTCACCGGCCATTCCAAGCATTGTAGGCAGCATGAGGCGTGAAGTGATATCGGCACCGCAAGCCTTCGCCAAAACCTGCAACACAACCAGATGGGTTACACTGATCAACTTTCAAAGCACTGGGTGCTGATGTTGACTGGCCACCGGAAAAATAGGAGCACCTGCTGTCTGCACACTACCCCTCTTTGAATGTTGCTTGCTGTGAGTGAGTGGGTCAGAGCTAAAAAAAGAACTACTTTCACTGTAAAGTAGAGGTAAGTAGCTTTAATTTTGTATCTATTTTATGGCTAACTTCTGGCGGGAAAAGTTGAGAAACTGGTTTGAAAATTTTGGAACGTTCGTAGAACCTGATTTTAGTAAATTATGTTACATTAAAAAAATAATATTACATAGAAAAATTATTTCTCTATAAAACTGTGGATTGTTAACCCTAATTAAGCACTTTTGCTCAGCAGTTTCCCCTTAACCATAGGAAGGATGTGCCAATTTTAGCAAGCAAATAAAAGACGGAAACACTCACATTGATGCAGAAGAGACAGGTCATCCGATGCAGGTAGTTCTGGTCCTGTGACATCTGGAGCACTTTCGGAATGATGGTCTGCTGGGCCCAGTCAGTTCCGAACTTCTCCACCAGGGTATTCAGGTTATTAGTCGCAGCCTCGCGAATTGCGTAAACTGAAACAGTAACAGGTACTTTGAACTGATATTTTCTTTTCATGAAGTGAATTTGCAACTATTTCTCACCATTCTGATTACAACGATAGATGATAAAAGTAAATCGACCCATTAGTTCCTGAGTTATGGTTTTTTATTATTATTTAATTTTTGCCCTTAATTGTGCAGTCTTTTTTTTATGGTTTTGCAAATGTTTCAATCCTGATGCGTGAGGCTAAATTACATTTTAATCAGATCATTATTTTTTTTAAGTATTTTTAGTAAAAATGTTGACATCAAACATGACTGACATCCGACATGACCCGATTTCCCACTCAGTCACATTATTCTGATACTGAGTTAACCAGCCCTTGCCTTATCCTAGTAATGCCAAGCGCCAGGCTAGGTAGCGACAAGTATCAATTCTATAAGTCATTGGTTTGACTCGACCAGGAATCCCGACCTTCCGCACGGGAAGCCTGCGCTCTTACCGATTCAGCCACCGCGTCATGTCAAAGATGGTGATATGCAGAAATCTTTACCAGCAAATGCATCAGTATTAATATTACATCTACACGTAATCTCACACCAGGTTTAGTTGTAACAACATAAAATGGGGCAGGTGTCCTACTTCAGGTCACGTGGTGCTGCTCCAGTGTTGATGTTTATGGTCCGCACCTGTGCCCACCAATCAGGACACTTACTGAGTGGCATCGTGTGGTTTGTGACAATGTGGTGGCTGTTTATAAACACTGAGTGGACAGTTGCTATGGTAGCTCTTCGGGTTATTTGAATTGAAATAGTGTAGAACGATGGTTTATAACCATTCTACAGCAGACTATTCTAAACACGTAATTATTTGTATGTACTCAATGTTCCTAAAGAAACGGAACTAATATAAGGATAAATAACCAGCTAGTTCTAGGGTAATTTCCTATATATATATATATTAAATGTGACAGAGGCCAGTTGGGTGTAAAGGCAGAATGGGGACTGTCAGAGTGCTGCCGTGATGGGCTCTTTTTTTTTATCATTTAACTCTGGCGTTTTAGGAAATACATCTCATGACCAGGAAATGTGCATGCCATGATTTCTCCGCTTTTTGGCAAATCGAAAACTAGAACAAATTTCAGACTGATTGCATCCTTGGAGAGAAATATTTTTTAGAATCAGTTTACGATGTAACAAAACCTCTTACCATGATCCACAAGCCAGGTCATGCAGAGTGCATTGAGTTGTTCTTCAAAGAACTCTACACCAAGTTGGCCGGCGAGGAGTGGCATGTACTCGATGATGGCCAGACGCACACGCCATTTTGTGTCCTCAGCCAACTCCACGATGGCAGGTAGCAGCGACTGAGAGAGCTGTTTGATCCCAATCACCTGCAGAGCAACATTCAAAACAAGCAAGTTACGGAGAAAATTTGTCATTCCATGAAACAATTACCAAGAGGAAGTTAATAAATAAAAAAATCTCATACATATACAATACAGAGATCATAGTCTAGGTGTCTGTTTGAGGTTTACATCAGCAACAAGGATGGATGCGACTTGTGAAAATACACGTTGACAGCAACTTTATATAGTGCAGGGGTGGAGGCGATATTTTTCTTAAAAGGCGAATGTCAACAGCGAGGTGAGTGTTAGGAGTCACACAACAGCACAACACTCTCCAAGGATAGTCTGTACTGACTGATCTGAGGAATGGAGCTAGGATAGTGCTTGGAGAGCACTAAATGAAACCTGACTTTTTCTGCGATCCCCTGATAGGGCTAAGTCTACGAGAAAATGCCTGTGTTATTGCAGAAATTCCCCCACTCGGTACAGGGGAGACCCAACATGGGCTGGCTACCAACCCAACACCTGCCAACACAGAGGGCCTGGAGCAAAGCTAAACGTTTCAACACATTCTGGATTTTTGCACCCCCCCCCCCCTGAAATCGTAAGTCTCATACTTACAACTACAAACATCCAGGTAGCGCACTTACAGTACGCACACACGCTATACAGCACTCATCATGTACAGAATCCTGGTCACGGTACCAATGTTGTGTGGTGCTTCTTTTTGTAAATGAAGAGTTCATCACACTTACACTAGAATCACATGACAGTGCAATGCAAGCAAAATCACTTGCACTGCAAATAAGTGACGGTGAAATTCATTCACTGGGATAATATGGATCTAAGTATCTTTGCTTTCACTACGAGTTCGTGGAGTTGATGTAGAAAATCCAAATCTACCTCGTTGACGCAATCAAGGTTGGAGATGATGTTGAGGCGGACTTCTGGACAGTCGTCCTTCAGCTGAGTGAGGAACAGCGGCAGCAGGTGCTCGATGGTGCTGTCAACGAAGCAATATTGCACAAGTGTTACAAAGATGGGTTTCATTCAGGGCACATTTCGACACTGGCCCTTTGGGAAAGCAGACAATACGGACAGATACCCTGCTACACATTCAAGATGGAGTTCATATCCATTTTGACATATCAAATTCCAGGACTTTCCAGTGCCAAATTCCAGGACGCTTTAAAGACGTTTATTTACTTAAAGTGCTCCGACACACAGTTGTATTCAGTCGATTGACTGGGGAGGATGTGAAGTGGTGAATTGTGAATAAGCATGAGAAATAACAATGACTATATGTATTGTTTTAATATAAACACCAAGAGGCAAGATAACAAACCCACAAGAATCACTTTTAATACAAAACAGCACTGATTGAAGTTTGAGCACGTCGAAAATAGGCTTTAAAAATAATATGGCCATGATTTTCCATTTTCAAGGACTTTCGACAAAATCCACGACTTTCCAGGTTCATAAGGACCCGTACGAACCATGCAAAAGGGCACAGCAGAAGACAGTTCATGCATTTACTAACACAGCTACTTTCAAACTGATTTGAAGAATTCCATATTAAACTAAAACTAATCGACTACAAAATTCAGATAAACATTAATCCAGATTTGGCGTATATCTCATACATCTATGATAAGTAGGCTCACTTCTCTTTGCCAAGTATTGGTGAGAGTCCCATGATGACAGAGGCGAGCGCTGACTTGACGTGCTGGTTGGCGTCGGTGACTAGATCCTTGACTGATGGCAGGATTGACGTCATGATCACTTGCTCCCGACAGTCGGGCGACAGATTTAGGCAGAACTCTGGATAACAAATAGCCAAAGTTTAGGCTATAGCAATGGGCCCTTTTAATACTAGGAATAATATCAACCAGCCCTAATTTACCCAACCATAGCAAGCAGTCCTAATCTACCCAACCATAGCAAGCAGTCCTTATCTATCCAACCATAGCAACCAGCCCTCCTAGTTATTCAGCCATAGCAACGAGTCTTAATTTACTCAACCATAGCAACCGGCCCTTCTACTAGTACTAGTTACACAGCCATAGCAACCAACCCTCCTATAATTACTCAGCCATAGCAACCAGCCCTCCTATAGTTACTCATCCCTATCAATCCGTCCTAATTGACCCAACCATAGCAAACAGCCTTTCTAGTTACACTGCCATGGCAACTAGTTCTAATCTACCCAACCATAGCAACCAGCCCTTCTAGTTAGACAGCCATAGCAACCCACCCCATATAATTACCCCGCCATAGCAACCCATCCTCTAGTTAACCAGCCAAAGCAACGAGCCCTTGTATAGTAGCGCACCCACAAATGGTTACCCAGCCATAGCGATCCACTCCTGCCTTGTGTGGTTATAGTGGCTGTTCGGTCCACGAATACCCAAACATATTAATGGCGGAACCCCATCGCAATGACAAACAGAAAATAGCCTGAAACACCAACACTGATGACGCTGCTCCAGTCTGGTCTGATATCGGTTAAATTGGACCAGCTAGGGTTGTGCTACTTGCACTAGATATGACCATAGATCAATTTTATAAAGCAACTTGTTTAAATATTTCACATGTATTAGTTACATATTTGGTTTGCAACAATCTAAAAAAATATATATGTTTATAGAAATTTGACAAACATTTCATATCTAAAGAGGATTTTATAACTAAAATATACTTGGTTCATACCCATTTCTACATCAAATTCCAGGACTTTCAATGCAAAATCCCAGGACGTTTCTAAAACATTTATTAAATTAAAGTACCCTGAAACATGGCTTTATTCCTAACTGAATTCACTGTGTAAGATGTGAAGTGGAAATATGCATAAAATATAAAAAAACAACCAACGTATGTATAGTTTTAAAATAAAAATCAAGAGGCAGGATAACCAACACACAAAAATCACTTTAAATACAAAACATCACTGATCAATGAATAAATAACATGCATAGCTGCCAACATTTGAAAATGGAAAAGAGTAATGATTTTCACGTGAATCACAGACTATGGCCCATATGTTTTTCGTGTTTAATAATACTCAAACATCATAGGAATTTGATATAATTACATATTGTGTTCCCAAACTGTTAAAAAAACACTTAATAGCCATAGCTGCCAACATTTGGAAATGGGAAAGCGTTCACCTGTTCATATCATACTGCTTACATAGCACATTTTCACTTGGGCTTTGTGCCCGACAGAGACCAATGGTTAGGACCCTAGCTCCTGAATGGCAGAAGTGTGGAGTTGAGGCCTGCTATAGTCCTCAAGTTTTTAGTTTTTTTTAAACACCCTCAACGACATGTAAATAAGCATTTAGGCACCTGCATATGTATATGTGTGTACGCCCATATGTATTTATACACACATACATATATATATATATATCACACACATATAAATGATAAATATATACAGTATAGTTATATAGTTCATGATGGATAACTGTTGTTTTCCCAAGGTACAAGCCTCGAATAGTCATGGGCTAGGGAGAAGGAAGCACATCCAGGTCCAGCAATCTTTACCTACTTATTCAGGATAAAAATGATCTTAAACTTATATGGATACTTCAATGTTTTCGGCTTGGCACAAGCGAACGTGGTAGTCAGGGCGACTATCCGAGGCTTGTACCTCGGGAAAACAACAGTTATCCATCATCTGTACCCAGGTGAGCTTCGTATAACTATACTATTTTACCTCGGTACTAAGCCTCAGGCTACTCGTAGCCAAGGGGGACCTTTACGTAACTTCATTTTTATCCTTAATCTTTCTTATTTCAGTATACATCAGTATCAAACACTGTAATTCCTAACTTCTCACCTGTCTTGTTAAGTGGTGAGTAAGAGCGTCGCTAGGCCACTTGACTTTTCTAGCCGTTTGTTGTATTGTTTTGCAAACGATCTAGCCGACTTCCAGTCTGCATGAGCCAGGATTCTCTTAACTGAGATCCCTCGTTGTCTTGCCTTCGAGACCATGGCTCCTCTTGTCGAATGAGAAGCGTATCGTCCAGTATTGACGCCTGCTTCTTTGAGTACCTTAATGGTCCATCTTGCGAGTGTGTCTCTCGAGATCGCCTTGTGTGGTTTAATAAAGCTCACCAAAACCTGTCTTGAATTTCGTATTCCTTTTGTCTTGGATATATAAGCCCTAATGGCCGACACTAGACAAATTCGCCGATCATTAGGAAAACTCGTCACATGTACTGTTGACAGGGGGTCCCCTGTGCGGTTTGATTTTAGTAATTGATCCAAATCAAACATTGCCCCTTTCTGACAATTTCCAGGCCATCTAGAGACAAAGCTACTAGCGTATGTCTTCTATGGCCTGTAACTAGCAGTAACAGAACTGTTAACTTAAACCCTAGTTCCTTAACACCTAAATGTCTATTACTAGGCCAAGACTTAAACAGCTTAAACACTATTTATACATCCCAAAATCTGTTATATTTTGGTTTTGGTGGGTTTCTTTCATAAACCGACCTTAAAAACCAGTGTATCACCTAGTCTTTTCCAATCATTTGTCCATCTACTCTTGGTAGAATAATAGACAATGCACATTTGGCAGCATTAATTGCTCCAAACCCTAATCCTTCATCTTCTAACATCC
The DNA here is from genome assembly GCA_030323885.1 of Branchipolynoe longqiensis. NCBI lineage: Eukaryota > Metazoa > Annelida > Polychaeta > Phyllodocida > Polynoidae > Branchipolynoe > Branchipolynoe longqiensis. The sequence continues at coordinate 20,227,383 of CM059202.1, forward strand.
TTACAAATCTGACTACCTGGGGGCCGTATGCACCAATCGGTGATATGCTTAGCCGGAGCTAAGGCACTAGCCGCGGTTAGCTACCTCGGGGTAGCGGCGGGTTGGAGAGGTGTGTGAATCGGTATGCACCAATGTACGAGCCGGTGCGGATAGCTAACCGTGAAGTTATTTATAGATTTGGGAATTCCCTCGATTCGACAATATGAATAACGCCGCCAATTCGGTGGCAGCGTTAATTTGACCAAATTTCACTTATTCCGTATGTAAATCTGTTAAATATGACTGCATTTAATACATTTGGGCATAAGAAATTTACGCCGATTCGGCGGCGGCCATTTTTACTTGACATCGACAGTATGGATATCGACGTCGCTGCGGCGGTGGCGATTTGTTTACTTTATATTCGTCGATTCGACAATATGAATAACGCTGCCAATGCGGCGGCAGCGTTAATATCGGTTCGCATTTAGGGTTAATTTAAAGAAATTTCACGATTTGCCTATGTAATTCTGTCAAATATTATCACATTGAATAGATTTGGCTGTAATATATCAGCGGCCGCCACACTAACCACACCGGATAGGCCCCAAACCCAACTCAGAAGGTGGTTTAGCTTAGCCGCGGTTAAATCACGCGGTTAGTGCTAACCCCGATTGGTGCATACCGATTTCTCACATTTAGCCGTGGGCGGCTACCTTAGCCGCGGTTAAGGCCCTAACACCGATTGGTGCATACGGGCCCTGGGCTATTGTAGGCTTTAATGGCTTAACTTTCCTAAAGTTGCATAGTCCGATGGTTTTGAGTTTATGTAATTTTTCTGAGATAAATAGATCAACCTGATCATTATAATCGACCTTACTTTAGCTTCAAGTCCTGATTATTTTAAACATATGTTTTGAGATATTTGAAGTGCAAACATGTCAAATTAGTTTTGTCAAGCTTGCCAAAACTTTGACACCATAGGCTTTAGCAGTAACAGGTTCTATTAAATTGCCTCAGTATTCCCTGATATGTGGCAACAAATGCTTAATACATGCATCAGTATCTAAGTTAGATATGTAGAATCAATTCCAGATAATTTTTTTGGTTTTGAAAATTTGATGCTTCATCGGACTATGCAGCTTTAATTAAACAATGAAGTCCCCACTTATTTAAATAACTAGTATACAATTTAACTGTTCCTTTCCTCCAGGCATGTGAAATCAGCCTTTGTTGGGTAATTTTGTCTAAGCCAAATTGCTCTAAATGCTTGTTCAAAAAAGAATGCCAGCAGGGGTGTCGTTGTCACGTCTCAGTGGGTTGTTAACGGCCCTTGATGTCGTAAGTTCCTCCTTGCTCTTGGGAATCTGAGGCTGTCTCTTGCTCCCAATCCCACTGCTGCCAGCCATGGCTGGCTGTCCCATTCTGGCACTATCAGAATTGTGTCTGTGTGATCCATTCTGATCTTCCTGGCCACTCTGCTGATAATGCTGAATGGTGGGAATATATAATAGAATTTGTTATTCCAAACCAGAGAAAACGCATCCACTCGCCAATCATGTGGCTCTGGGTGCCAAGATACATATTTAGATATCTTGTAGTAGTTTTGTGATGCAAACAAGTCTACTTGTGCTGTTCCCCATTTAAAACAAATCTGTTCAAAAATGTTATCACTCAACGACCATTCCAAATGATCATGAAAATGGCGACTTTTCCTGTCTGCTAAGGTGTTCTGACTACCTGGAATATGTGCTACTGTTAGCCATATGACATGCTGCTGAGCCCAGTTCCAGATTAATTTGGCTACCTGGTTACAAGGTTTGGACCGAGTCCCTCCCATGTTACGAATGTAAGCCATCGCTGTAGTGTATTCTGTCAACACTCTGACATGAAACTTCGGTATACGCACGAAGCTGCATAAACCTAAATAAATTGCCCTAAGTTCTAACACATTAATATGATCAGAAATTTCATCATCCAACCAACGTCCTCCAGTTGCCTGATGGTCTCTATGAGCACCCCATCCCTCTAAGGACGCATCTGTTGTAACGATAGTGTTAGGTTCCCCCATTTTTTGGGGGGGAACCTAACACTTTCTGCATCAGGATTTCGTGGTCAATTTGATCAAATGCCTTCTTGAAATCAAGGAAGACAGTGATTGTTAGTTCACCTTTATCCATGTTGCCCAAAAGTTCATCCAGTAGAGATGCCAGAGCCCCTGTTGTAGATTTGTTTTTCCTAATCCATTTTGCTGGCAGGTCAGGTCGTTGGATGATTCAAGGAATGCTGTAACTTGGTCATGTATAATCTGTTCAATCATTTTTCCTGAAAGTGGCAGGATTGAAATTGGTCGCAGTTCACTGCAGTATCTTGGGTTATTGGTCTTGGGGATTGGGGTGACTGTAGCTACATTCTATGCATCGGGGAAGATGCCTGTTTTAATTATTAAGTTGTACATATGTGTGAATTCCCTAATTAATGTTTTCACCATCTTTATCAGGGCAGCACTGATGTCTTTTATAACAGACGATTTATGGGATGATATTTGACTTGCTGTGTCTAGGATTTCATCAGAAGATGTTTCTTGGAGATCATAGTTGTGGTTATTTAGTTTGGCTTGGTAACATTTTTGTTGGGCTGTTCCTCGGTTAAATTTACTGGCTAATCTTTCTCCTATCTCGATGAAATAGTTATTGATTTCTTCTGTAAGTAGGTTATCGGGTATCACATTGCCAGATTCTTCATTGGAAAGGCTATTAATTTTGGTCTGGTTTTCTGGTTCAATCTGTTTGAGTACATGCCAGCATTTTTTGGCATTGTTTCAATGTTTGTATAGTTGGTCTTGGAGGAATCTTGCTTTGGCTTTTCTGACTTCATTTCTTGTTTTTCTGGTCATACATTTGCCTATGAACTCATCACCAGGGTCTTTTGATATTTCAAATTTGTGTCTGAAGTAGTCTCTGTCTTGTTGTAGTTCTGTTAGTTTCTCATTAAGGTACCCAGCTGTGTTAGTTCTAATAGTGAGCTCTACTAGGGGACAGTACATGTCAGCTACTTTTGTTATTGTTGTGTTAAGCATTTCCCAGCATTTGTTTGGGCCTTGTTCCACTAGGAGCTCTCTTTGGTTGAATTCCTGCAGTGAGTTTTCCGATTCTCTCTGATCACAGTTTCGGTATGAGCGTCCCCAGTAGGTGGCAGATCTCGTCATTCCTTATTTTCTTTTTTATCATGTATATTGGTTTGGGGTCACTTATATTATAGTTGATAACTCCTGGATTGGTGCAGTGCTTAATATTGGTGAATGCTAGGTCTATTGTTTTGTCAGAGGTTCTGGTTATCCTGGTTGGATTGTGTATTATTTGCTGGAGCTCATGATCTGCAGCAAATTGATTCATTGTAGTTTGATATTGCAGTTGGAGAGGGTAAGGTCCTCATATTTCGATGTATCAGTATGCAGCTCATTTTTTGAATAAATTCCGAGTCCACCTCCTTGTTTGGTTTGACCATCTGGCCGCTTTGTTTTTCTGTCGGCTCTCATGAATTGGTAGCCTGGTACACTGGCTAGTCTATCTTCCATGTGACTGTTGAGCCATGTTTCCGATATTGTGAAGACATCAAATCCTGACTCAGGTAGGTCTATCCTTAGCTGGTCAATCTTGTTGGGGAGACTTTGTATGTTTTGATGGCCAATCTTGAAGCCTGGTTGGCCCTTCAGTTCTGTCAGAGGAAGTGCAGTAAAAGTAGGTGGCCCATCAACCACCAAACCCAGGTCCTCGCAATCGCTCTCCTGTGCACGCAACCCCCCCACCCACACCCAAGGACCCACCAACCCCCATGTGTGTAAATATTGGTGACATTCTAATGGGATTCGGAAAGAATTAATGTTTGCATACCACCACATAATATCTTCTAATCCTTCTGTTGAAATAGTCATTTTTCTTTCAAAATTACCTTTCGTATGCGCTAATGCTAAATTCTTATCTATTTCTAGTGACTTATTATGAGCTTTTCCATGTAGAATAGCTGCAGCATAGGCTATCATGATTCCTATTAAAACCGCAACCTGCCTAATCTTAGGCCTCGTTAACTGCAACAATTGGTCTGCTGTAGTGATAAACTTCTCAAGTTTTTGTCCCTAGCCGTTTTGAGAGAAAACATCTTGAAATGTTTATATTGAACCAAGTTGTTTAGCCTTGTTAAGTCTAGAATCATTCTGACATCCCCATTTGGCTTGGGTCGCGAAAATATGTTTGAAACAAATTCGCCTGTCTCATGAAAGGTTGGCTCAATAATTCCGTTATGACAAAATTCCAAAACCTGTTTATATAATGCCTCTCTCTTTTATATCAAAACGATATGGAAAAGGAATTCTTTCCTGTATGGGGTGTTGCGTAAAGGCAATCCGTATCTCTTCCACAATGCTAAGAATAGTTCAATTATCTATAATCTCTCTCCATTCATTTAAACAATTTTGAATGTTCCCTGCCTGGAAAATGCTTACAGTTGTGTGTGTGGCTACAGGAGTTTGCGTTGCAACTTCTACTTGTTCCCTGGGCGAGGGAACGGCTTCTGGGGAGTGAACTCCCTCTTGAAGGGACGATTCCCGTCGTTCCAGCCAAAGGACTGGCGCTGTCCTCTGCCTCTGGGCTGGAAGGCATAGCTCGTCCCCGACCGACCTCCTCTGCGACGGTTGCGAAAATCCTGTCGCCCTTTCTTGAAACGAGCAATGCGAGTGTCGCTAGCCTTCTTATCCTCCATATGCTTGCCACACTTCGAACCCGTCTCCACCCTTTTGAACAGGTATTGTAGCTGCCCACTGGACATTTTAGATTTGTCCAATGGCTTCCCTTTGATGGGTTTGGGCGAAAGGAACAAGGTATGCCTTGCCATCGTTGTCTACAACTTTCTTGGATCGTGCAACTTCATTGGCCGCATCCGTACAGAACGCCTTGAACACATTCTCAAAGCGTTTGTACGTCAGAAAGTTGCTCGCTGCTGTGAGCATGGCAATCCCTCCGTCCATCTGGCTGCAGAGTGAAGAGAACTTGCTCTCAGCTTGCATGCGATTCGCTATGGGCGCAATCGCCATCAACGCTCCTAGGACCGCCTTATGGACCACGCCCTCAAACTTTTTACGTTCGTCACTGAGCTTCACGTCACCGTCCATCTCCTTCACCACCGAATCAGGGATTCCTTTTATCCCAGTGAATTTCTCACCCAGCTTGGTGACCACCTCTGTGGGTTTAAATTTGTTGAAATGACCCTTAATCGTCTCCCGCATCATGGTGGTGGTGAGTACCTTCTTGGCTTTCTCCACCTGGCACTTCTTCCGCACCTTTCCACCTATCTTGGCATATTTGCCGGTGCGCTGTGTATTAGAGTCAGACTCAGTGGAGGACGAGTCCGAGGAAGAATTGGAAGAAGAGTCCTTCTTCTTACTCTTCCGTTTCTTGCTTTTCTTCCTCTTCACTAACAGTTTCTTCTGGGCTTGTGTGTATTCGTCACCAGACGAACTGACGGCCTTCTTCCTCTTCTTAGCGGAGACCCTCTCTGGAGAGGAGTCATCCCCGGAGGAATCCTCACCCGAGAAGTCCTCCCATTCCGAGTCATCAGACTCCAGGACTGGCCTCTTCCGAGATCTGGTTAGAATCATCTCCTCGATATTCATCTGGAGGAGGCGTGTCAGTCTCGCCTCTAGGTCAGACGGGCCCGCTTCTGGCCCACTGACCTCCTCAGATATCGGGTGTTCCGGCGATGCCGGCACTGTCAACACCGGTGACGAGTCGTAATCATCCGTCAACCTGCTGGGAGCTTTGGGTTTACTCTGCTTCGTAGCCATCGGAACCCTGTAACAATCGAACAAAAGTTACAAAAAAAAATCAACCAAATGTCACAAAACAGGTTAAGAAACCCCAAATTGTGCATGTAGCGGTGTTGGAGAACGTATTTACACCGTTCCAACACAAGCATGAGAGAGAATTATGTGTGAGTGTCGTAGCTTTATGGTATCGAAACCAAAACCAAACGAGGGGTAGGGACCAGTGTATCGGTAACCTACCCCAGTCTCTAGCCCATACACTTCTCCCTCCTGTGGCTCAATATGCCAACAAGTTGGAGAAAATGCTATGAAATTCGGAGGTACGCCTAAATATCACAATGGGGGAATCTTATTAGAAACCCAGGAATAAATCCTAGCAAAGTGTGGCTCCAACCACACCTCTCTCCTTTCGGCAACGGGCGGCAAAAAGAACAATGAGGGAAAAAAATTGCACTTTGTTCTATCGATGTTTCACGAATTGTAAAAACACCAATAAAAGTAACAAACTTGTACAAATTAGTTCAAAACTACACAAAAAGTTGCGGTAAAGTATCATAAAGCAAATTTACCGTCTAAAAAAATCATACTTACAGTTAGTATGTCGTTGTAGATAGAAAAACTGCCGGAGCAACTCAACAAACATCCTCCCGTTGTGAGTTGATATTGCTGGACCCGGACGTGCTTCCTTCTCCCTCGGCTACGAGTAGCCTGAGGCGTAGTACCGAGGTAAAATATATATACATATACAAGTGTGGAAAAAGATGGATTGTCCGTAATGTTTCAGTACGGCGTAATGGCATAATGAAAGGCAGAAAATCGTAATGATTCCGCAGAAATCCTAATGGTTGGCAGCTCTGCATATGCTAATAACACCCCAGCTATTTGAGACCAAAAAATAGCATAGCTTCAAAGAAATACCCTTGATTTTTTTTTCATTTCCCAAGGATCTTTATGTGCCAATAGACACTCATTAAATTAAAAAGCTCAAAATTATATATTTGTGGCCAAGGGAAACAAATTCCCGTAAAAAAAAAAGGAAAAGTTTTATTACTAATCAATAGAATTTATTTAATAAACTATATGAGGTGGTACAGACCAGCTGCCCTCAAAAAGGGTCAAATGTTTTCTTGTTTTACTTTAGTAAAAAAGGTCATGCATACTGTCTGCAGTGTAAAATTGTTGGCACGGCCAAGGATCTTTAGATAAATTCCATGACTTTCCAGGCATGGAATCCTGAATCAGTAAATTCAATGACTTTCCAGGTTTCATTTATTTATCTGTTGGTGCCCAAACCAACTAATAACGGGATATTCTTTAGGAACGCACCCTTGATCTTCTGCGCAGACGCAGCGCGCACCTCAGCCTCGATGTCCTTGAGGAGACTCTGGAAGGCGGGCACCAGGTCGGTCTTTGTGATCTCAGGACCGACCGCTTGTTGTAGCTGCAGAAAAAGAACAAATTGAAATTGCATTCACCAGCACAGGCAGAGTGCCCATTCCTCCACGCAGATTGTGAGTCACACTCTTTGTCGATGTGTATCCATGGCTATTAATCGATTAGTCAGGAAAGGCTTTTTTGGGTTATCACGATAAACCAGTTGAATGCTTTGTTTCACAAGAAACTAGGCCTGGATAAACTATTTAATTATTGCTAATGCCCTGGCTCTACTGACCACCTTCCCATGGTTACCAACAGTAGCGAGAACCCGCGGATGGTCAACCATACTCTCAGTTTAAATTGTTCTCTTTCCATTTAATCCTGTCCTGATATGACCTTAGGTGGTGCCAGGACATAAAACTTCAACAACCAACCAACCTTTCCATTTATTCTATTATCAGTACACCTTACCCATCATTATATGGCTTCAATGTAAAGAAAGCCACCCAATAACTTAGATTCATCCAATAACATACAGTCACAACCACATTGATGTATCTATTTACTAGCTCCAGCGTATTTCTTGTAATTATATTCGCTGATCTTACTAGTTATTATGTAGGTATATGCATATTTACTATATGTATATTAAAATATACGTAATCACTTTTTAAAGTATTAAAAAATTAAAGAGAATTCCAGAACCATGCAATGCCATGTAACACATATTCGCCACATGTATAATACTTCTATTATCAAACTGCAATTGCATGCAGTTTACAGTTATAACTGATAGTTTCACTTAGGCAACAAACAATTTTACTGTATGGCTGCAAGACCAGTGCTCTGGCGCTGACAAAAGACATCGTTCGATGACTGAACTACATTCAATAATCATCACTTGAGATCTCTACAAACTATGCTTCATACGCAAGCAGTGTACCTCGGAAAACTTGTCCGCAACCATGTAGCGAACCCTCCATGACTTGTCGTTGGCTGCATCGCGCAGTGTTGGCATGACAAGAGCCTCTGTGTCCTCCGGTGGAAGCAGCTTCGCAATGGAGGCGCAGGCCTCGACTGCCAGCAGGCGCACAGAGTCCTGCAACAAACCAGCAAAGAGCTGATGACTGCGCTTGTCTGATGTCACCCAGGTGAAACTGACCACAAAGACAGGAAATAACGACAGAAATCTATCACCCACAAAATAATCCGCCACTTTGATGTCTAATCTATTTGGATGTTATCAACCAGGGATGAAAGCAATGTCGAAGGGGAAAAGCCCCTGAATTTGACAGTGAGGTGGGTGGTGATAGGTCAAAAGGATGTCAGCAAAATACTCTCCAAGGAGAGTCCATAGAAAGGTTTCAAATCTTCCCGGAAGTGTGTGTTGCTGCTTAGGTAATACTGGAGAACATGTATAGAATTGTGGGAAATATCTGAAGCAAAGAAAAATGAAGGAAGGAAGAGCAGTCCTGATATGACCATAGATGTTGCTAGGACGTAAAACAACAAACAGGAAAGAAGGAAGGAAGGAAGGAAGGAAGGAAGGAAGGAAGGAAGGAAGGGGGGAAATAAACAGAGAAAGAAAGAAAACACAAATCGCATATTAGCAAAAAATCACGAAAAGTCGGGAAATTGTGGCGATCTTCTATCGTTAAAGCAATCTTTGAAAGGTGCATTATGAGGGGGGGGAAGACATATCACTTCCCAAACTATTTTTTCTTTTTTAAATTGCTATAATTATTATTTTTTAAATAACTCGCTCGAATGGTGCCAGCATTGTGTGGAAATCTGGCCAGGATGACCTGATTTCGTGAAGCCAAAATACGAACCTGTTCGTCTGCCGAGAGTGTTGTGAACAGAGGAATGAGCTCTGACTTGAGGTACTCCGTCTCAACCGCCTCCGCAAACTCACCCAGCTTGCCGGCGGCGGCTCGCCGCACCATTGGGGTGTCATCGCTACAGAGGTTACGGAAGTTCCTAGATGAAAGACAAACAAGTTGTTTGCATCATTTCCACAAAATTTGATCCGGTATTTCATGTACACAGTCAGAAGTCACATGGAATGAGAGAGAAGAAGGTGGGAAACAAGAATCAACACTAAGAACTGGCATACCTAACTGGTCCCACTGAGGTCCATTGCGTGACATCAACTGAGAGCTAGTAACCAGGTACGTGACCACTGGTGCAGTCAACAGCCCATCAACTAATACTGATTAGGCTTTCAAAAAGTGTTTCCTGTTGCAGGCAAGAGAAAAAAAGTAGGTTGGGCAGGAATAACTTTTTTTATTTAAACCATGATCCCCCTGACTGTTTGTTTATTGGAATTTTACGTCCTAGCAACATCTATGGTCATATCAGGTACCGACTTGTGTCAATACGCACTCATGGCAACTCCATAGTGCTGCCCCACTGGGAGACCTGACCGTGATGTAATTTGACATACACGAAAGCTATGCTAGCCGCCGAGTATGGCAGGACATGTAGGTTCGAATCCCACTCTAGGCTCATTGTTTCCCATTTTCATCATGTACACACAACACTGGTTCTGTGACCAGGAACTCATACAAGCTATGCTCTGTATGGTTGTTGAGCCTACGATGTGTATGTATATGGGTCACTCTCCTGAAAACTGGCCAGAAGTGTCACATGGAGAGTTAAAATGTAATATTTGAATTTTTTTAAACATTTTTTGGTTGCAAATGAAAGCTGGAAATCTCCCCTTTAAATCTATTTAAACTATAAATTGATGAGATAAAAAATAAAGGTGTAGTCCATGATTAAGCTATGTCTTATGGCAGTATAACATGTGCGTCACACGTGTAACACATGTTTAGGACACCACAGTCTGCTTAATAAAAATCTAATCAGAATTAAATAATATCATACTTAGAAGCATATTAATCAAGGCATATTATACAGAAATATGTAGTGCTTATATGGATAAGAAAAAAAAAGTAATTCCCATCCATGCTTTATTCACTGAATAATTAGTGTACAATATTTGTGTGGCATCCAGACACCACTGGTTACACGTGTGAAGGAAATTTGTAATGTTATTTCTGAAGACATCAATTTAAAAAAAAAAATTTAAGCATGCATACATGTAGATAAAAGATTCACCTGGTACTTGTAGTACACGGGTGAAAATCAGCCTTATATAAAAACGGTCGAAAAATCGGGCTAATGAAATGAGTCTTACGAGAGCCTAATTTCTCAATCTAAGAAACAACATTTATTCTTTGTATATGTCTTCATGTTTACCCGCTACTTTTGAGTTGGAAAATATAATAAAACATATACTTTAATGCAATTTAAAAGTGAAATCAACGCATTCTCTGGCCACCATGTTGTCTTTTTGCATTCTCACCCATTTCACCAACTCTGTGCCTATATGAGTAGCCATTTGATACTGGAGCCAGTTTCTACTTCCTGTTTCATACTAAACTTATTTTCGCCCGTATTTACAGTATGTTGTCCTTCACCCGTGTACTACAAGTACCGGGTGAATCTTTTATCTAGCATACATGTTAATAAATACTTCCTTTTTGATTTGGGAACTGTTTTGTTTGATATATCAATGCAATACAAGATGTTAATAAGGATTCAACCACGTCCCATATGTCATGTTACAAGTGGCTGACTGTAAAATGGGTTTTTTTGGTACAAAAACACTTCAGAACTAAAAGGACCAAAGTTGCACACAGTATATTTTATTTCCCTTATTGCTTTCATCAAATCTGAACATGACTATGAAAAGTATAAGGAAACAAATAAGTAGGAAGTTTTTTTATTGATGTTTTAAAATCCCATCCCATGCTCACCCGTGTTCAGGAGAGTGACCCATATATAAAGTGCATTGCCTGTATGTATGTAATTGTAAGCGTTAAATGATTTATGGACGTAAACCATTTAAAAGACCTACAATTCCAGGGGAACGGGTGTAGTACTCTGCACTGATCTCTTGGGCAAGGAGCCACAGTCAGGTAGGCATGGATAGGGTGATTGCATCAGGGAGCCTAGATAGTGTAATGGTTAGGACGCTAGTTCCCGAATGCTAAGTAGTGTGGATTCGATTCCTGCTCTCGGTGCACTGTTTCCTTTGTTTGCACCCCCCCCCCCCCAACGACCGTATTCAGAGTTTCAACTTTTCACTTTCTGATATTTGATTTATAGTGGTAGTTCAGAGCGATTTCCAGCACTTTTATTTTATCTCTAAGGTATTTTAAAGTGTATGGTGATCATATCATCATCACACAATTATTTATCTTTATTTAAGAATGCACAAGATTGTAAAAGATGCACGTACTGTCTGAGTTCTGCCTTGACTGAGCTGCTAGCACGTTTATAGCTGACAGCGAAGAGTCCACAAGCCGAGGTGCGTGATGTGAACCAGTCGCCACCTGCCAGGCGCTTCACCAGCGGCACAAAGTGGTTCTCAAGGTCAGTTGGTGAGTGCTGCGTCGCAATGATCCGCAGTGAGTCAACTGCTTTATCGCGGACAACTGTCTCCTCAACAGTCGCCAAACTCTCCAGTGGGGGCTTTTGAAAGATAAGCGCAAATGGTACATTCGTAAAGAACACATTCAGCCTGAAAGATCAATAAAGAACATGTTCAGTGCAGAAGATTAATGTTCTTTCATCACTGTGAATATGGAGCAGAAGGAGTGTGAACAGGTATTCTAGTGAAATAGCACCATAAAGACATCGTTACAAATTCGCACCCGCCCAATATGACCCCAGGGGCCATATATATGAACAACTTTTTATCGGCCCCGGTGTTAAGGGCCAGCGACAGGTTAGCTAACGCCGTTGTTGGGAAATGGGTCCCGGGGTATGTATGGGTGCAAAGCAAGGTGGTCTTAGCTAACCTAGCAGTTATTTATAGATTTGGGAAATCCCTTTGAGTCTGTTCCCGGCGAGCAACCCTATTTAATATCGCTTCGAATTTTGGTTTAAATTGACCAAATTTCGGTGGCGGCATTAATATCGATTCGATTTCTGGTTTAATTTGATCAAATGTCACTTTTTTTGTATGTTATTCTGTTAAATAAAATTGGTCAAAGTAAGGCCAAAATCGAAGCGAAATTAACGCTGTCGCCGCATCGGCGGCCATTTGTTTTGTTTAGATTCGACAGTATGAATATCACCGCCGATGTAGCGGCGGCGTTAATATCGCTTCGATTGTGGGGTTAATTTGACCAAATTTCACTTCTGGAGCATGTTATTGTGATAAATATGATAGCATTGAATAGATTTGGGCCTAATCGGTAATATATCGCCGCCGATGCGGCGGCGGCGATTTGTTCTGTTTACATTCGTCGATTCGACAATATGAATATCGCTGCCGATGTTGCTGCGGCATTAATATCGCTTCAATTTTAGGGTTAATTTAATGAAATTTCACGTTTTAAGTATGTAATTGTGTTAAATATGATAGCATTGAATAGATTTGGGCCCAATCGGTACCTAACACCAACATTAAATTTGCTATGGCGTGGTGTAAGTGTAGCTGACCTTAAACTCACGGTGTTTCCGTAACACTGCTCCATACATACTGACTTTTCGCCGCTAAACTAGAAATCCCCTCCAAAACCAGTTTTGGCTCACAAACACCGACACATACATACAGCCCCAGATGTTGCTAGGACATACAAGCCTAATCAAACATTGCCTCCATTTAAACTGACAGAGTCCAATGATTTATAGGTTATTGTAGATATCTTATTTTGGTTAGGTTGATTGGCATAAAATTTACTTTAGCTTGAAGTAACCTATTCAAAAGAGTTAACTTCAAAAATATATCTGAAGTGAAAACATGTGAAATTAATTTCGGTGTGCACATCGAAATACTGAACATACTAGGCTTTGGCAGTACCAGGTTCTATTACATTGTCAGTATTCCTTATTAGGCGGCAATAAAGATTTAATGAGTGCACCAGTACATAAGTTGGGTATGTCGGATCAAAGATAGGTAAATGGAGCCTAGATAGTCTAATAGTGAGCACGCGAATACCGGAATGGCAAGTGTTGGTTCGAATCCTGCTCTGGGTGCAATTTCCCTTTTATTTGCACCACCCACCCCCATGACAATGGTTAAGGATTAGATGGGAGAGAATGACAAAACCATCCAAGATATCTTAGAATGACTTTAAAATGATCAGAAACCAGCAATTATCAAAAACCAGGGAAATCGTCATCACTGGTTTATAAAGCAAACCATTAAAAAATGCCTAGAAAGTTATCAAATCACAAACATATGATAGAGTGATATTTAGAGAATTTGTCCACATAAAAAGCTGCCATTGACTGAAGCATATAGCAATGTACGTACCAGGAGACAGAAGACCCAGTCGGGGCCTCCGACAAGCGGCGTAAAGGTTCCGAGCTGTTCAGCCAGCGCAAGCAGCACCTCATCTTCATCGTAGATCGTGTCTAAAAGAGAGGTGAAGAACACGTAAAGATGGGAATGTTGGAGGATTGTATTGACGTGGGGGTGATGAAAAGGGGAAATATTGCACCTAGAGCAAGAGTCGAACCCACACCTCTTGCATTCCGAGTTAGCCTACCTAGGCTCCCTGATGTCATCACATATCCACACCCACCTAGCTACGTGGGTCCTTGTGAGAGGTCAGTGCAGACTACTACACGATCAATTACAGCAAACATAATCACAGGGGGTATGATGCCTACATACATAGGTAGGCATGGGTAGGTTTATTACATCAGGAGCCTAGATAGCATAATGGTTAGGACGCTAGCCTCAGAAAGCTAGAAGTGTGGATCCAAATTCGACTATATGCACAATGTTTCCCCTCATTAGCAACGTCGTAACCAGGACACTGTAAAGCTATGTGCTGTATTGTGTTGAAGCAGCCCTGTGTATGTACCGAATAATGATAATAATCTTGTAATAAATTAAACCAAAAGAGAAAAAAAAGGAATAAAATCAACTTGATTCACTTACCAGTAAGGAAGGGAATCAGTTCTTTGCGTGTTCGCTCGACACCAAGAGCGAGAGCGATGGTGGATAATTTCTTGATGCTGTTCAGCCGCAACTGCAATTTGTAGAGACAAACCATATACGCTAGACAGGGAGAATTTGTACCTGGACTGGACGACACACAAAGTTGTAGAGAGAAAACAGTTTGCACCCAGTTTATTGCCCAAAAGTCGCAGCACTATCTAACTTCTCATGGGATGGGGAGAGAGAAGGGTTAATTGATTGTTGATGGTTCAACGCCGTGTCAGCAACAACGGCCATATTCACAGTGAAAAGCGAGTGGTATTTATTCTGCCAGTCTTGTCAATCACATTCACATGCTCGCACTGAAATTTACACTAAATTGATAGCAAAAACCATCTCTGATGTAATTTTGAAGTAGTTAGACTTGTGTCAACTGATAGCGAAATTTAACTCACAAAAAATAGCCAAAATTACAGATGATATAACCCAGTTGTTTGCATGAAGATTTGTTTGTGCCTTACATTGGTAAAGAGGTCTTGCTATTTACATTAAAACATTGACGCAAGGCCATGAAATCTACAAACTCTAGCAAAACGTGTCTAGCCTAGAAATGTGCATTCAAATCCGACTGTATGCACAATGTTTCCCCTCACTCTGACACGCCTGCTAAACAACCTTATAGTTATACACACCTGTGCACCCGGGAATAACACTCCCACTAGTATCAGTATATTCTGAAAGTCATTTTCAGTATTTTAGAGTGACTTTCAGTATTTTTTCAGACTTTCAGCATTTGTACAGACACACAACTTTTAGTGCGATAAAAATTACACCCACATACATTTTATGGGTGAATGTTTAAAAACAACAAAAATGATCAACATATGTACATAGTTTAATATAAAAATAAAATACAAAGAGGATAGCACCTTGCAAAAAACACTATATTTTCTGTATTTAGTAGGCGCCAATTTCCGTAACAAAGGCAGAGAAAGCGTATTTCTGTATTTACCCTTGCAGCTGGGTTACAAACATAGCCACATGAATGTGCAGTCTAATATGCTAAATATATTGTTCAAATACTTATTCCTGATAGCCCACTACTTTTGGTGTGAAATAATTATGAAATGATGTAGATTAATACTTGCCTTACTATAACAACAGTACAAAAACCCATCATTATTTACAACTTCAAATCACAATAACTTTGTCCATGGTGAATTCTTTTTTTTAAACTAAGAAGTGTTTTTATCTGTAAATTAAGCTCTTTAATTCTAGACAAGCCAGATAAGAAAAAAAAAGTATTCTAAATTTGTATGCATGTGCCTACTAGTAGTAGGCACGCAAAAAAACACGCCGCTTTCACGGTACTCGCTTGTCCCATGGTGCGTGTGCGGTGCACACCCGACTATCTTTTTCCATCTCACTTGCACTCTTTATTTTAGGACTACCAGGACTGCAACCATATGGATGATATATAGAAGTGAAAACAAATCTTTATTCAAATATAGTCACTAGAATACTACCTGAAGGCAAGTTTTGATATTTTTTAACCTAGTTTATTTTGTTTCTTTATATACTTCTCCATATTAGGGTGTAATTTGGTGTCAATTTGAGTACCGGAACATTGATTTTGAGGGCGGATAAAAAGGTATTGGTAATATGTATGTGATAAAAAAATTCAAAGTCAACAGATTCCAACATACAATATATCATTGCAAAGGTATTGGAAAGTCCTTTCTAATGATACCTAAATCGTTATCCTGTGACAATTATCAAGGAAGTTGTGACACTTTATAAAACGTTTTTTTCACACATGCCAAGACTCAGGAATCATGAGATGGGTCACAGAATTCAACTGTTTTTCCATTGAAACAATGGACCAAAATTACCCATAAAAAACGCTTTATAAAGTGTCACAACTTCATTGATAATTGTCATAGGATGATGATTTATGTATCATTAGAAAGGACTTTCCAATACCTTTGAAGTGATATATATTTTATGTTGGAAACTGTTGACTTTGAAATGTTTTGTCACATACCTACTAGTAGCCCCTGGGCCTGGCCCTGCCACTGCACTGAAATATAATTTTTTGTATAGATACTTTGAAACCAGATGTACGAAATGTTAAACTTAAAGGCATAATTTCCCTGTTGGATATTTCGGTCTCTATTGAACTATTCTGCAATACTTGAAAGTTTAGTCACGGAGTTTTGAACTGCTCATTTTTCCAAAATCGGGTCTATTCTAGATCTAATTCATTCAAATAAATAAAATATTTAACCTTTTTGTAAGCAGAAAAAACTAACATTGCTGCCACTAGTTGAATGCTAGTGCTAGTTATTAAGAAGAAAGAAATCCCTGAAAGCGGAGGCAGAGGGGATGTGCTAGAACCAAAAGGAAAACTGGGGAAAAAAGGACAAATCAAAAAGGAACTGCACCGCTGCACATTCAGCAACGCCGTCAGCCCACCAAAAAACACCGATCGGCCCATCATACACGCCAATAAGGAAGCTGATAGCCTTGTACACATGACTTTTGGCCCACCTGGACATCCTCGTTTCGCAGCTCGTCGATGAGAACGGCGATAGGATAGAGGGAGTCGTCCCCGCTCGTCTCTGAGGCGGCCATGATTGTCAACTGGAAGGCCGAGCAGGAGTCGGCGAAAGTTGCACTCGGCGGTCGCCCGTTACAACGTTAGAACGTAGCACCAGAAGGCGCCACAGGAACCGCGGGCAAAACTAGTTTTTTTGTTTTGTTGGGGGGGGGGGGGTTAAACTTTTACGTCCTGGCAACATCTAGGTCATAGCAGGACAGGTACCGACTTGTGACAGTGCACACTCATTATAGTGCTGGCCACTGGGAAATCAGGCTGCCAGCACCATGACCTGATATCCCACTCAGTTACAGTATTCTGACACTGAGCTAACAGTCATTGCCCATGCCGAGCACCAAGCTGGGAAGCGACAAGTATCAATTTCGTAAGTCACTGGTTCGATTCGACCGGGAATCGAACTCCCGATATCCCATGGGAGGCCTGCACTCTACCGATTCGGCCATTGCATCTGGTCTTTTTGTGGATTTGTGAGGAGGGCGGGGACGGGTGTATGGGAAATTTCAATCATGGACAATTGATCTTCTTCATTCCACCATGCCTAATCCTTGCCTATCATTTGTGTTGAACACTGGCTAGGTAGCGACATGTATACAGGTTTATGTCATTGGTTTGATTAAGCCATGGTTCAAATCCCATGACCTACAAAAGCGCAAGGCACCTGCTTGTAATATATGCATAAAAGACATCCAGGCACGTGTGGAGAACAAAGGAATATGTCAATGAGATGCCATCAGTTGAAAGGGTGCCGGCAGTCTAGGGCCCTGGACGTGAGTAAACCATTCAGTATCCAGAAATCAAAGTGTTCAGACATTGTACTTTCACATATATATGTGAAAGTATGACGTCTGAAAACTTTGACTTCTGGTTACTGAATGGTTATATATGTGAAATATATTACTCAACTCATTTGGTCACCCCGTCTGAGTCTGTGAAAAAAAGTGTTTATCTATACTACTTTGAGAGCATGGGAAGCTCTTGAAAAGTAGTACTCATTGCACTACCTTGAAATTGTTGACAACTTTAAATGCCCCCCTAACAGACTTGGGCCTACAATTCCAGAGGGAACCTCGATAGTATAATGGTTAGAATGCTAATCCCAGAATGACAAGTAATGTACGTGGATTCAATTCATGCATGCTCTATGCGCAATATTCCCTTTGTTTGCATCACCCCCGACTCGGCCAGGGTTCGAATCCCACGACCTGCCAAAACGGGAGGCAGGGGTTCAACCCATTCTGCCATCCCGTGTGGCTGATGTTGTACGTCTTAGCCTAAGGTCATATCAAGATGGGTACCAGTATCTAGACTTGTGACAGTGCGCAGTCATATGGTGACTTTATAGTGCTGCTCCCATTAGGAGACCGGGCCACCGGCACCATATCATATCGCCCAATTTCCCATTCAGTCACATTTTCCTGATACTGAGTAAACCAGTGCATGCACCAGCGACCACCCGATGGAAAATGCATGGCAACCAGTGGCGGTGTTGCGGATTCCGAGGGACACCAGTTTCACAGGGACACTTCCATTCAAATGCATTGTTAACGGCCGTGAGCAAATCTTCATACAGAAAAAGTCAAATATCTCCCAAATTACACCATCTAGAAATAAATCGCTTGGTACACATATAGAAAACATCTTTACCAAAAACATTATATTAAATTTATAAGGTTAGGGTTCTTGAATTCTATTAATTTTGAATAAAACTAACGTTTTACACTGCGCGTACCGTCAAACTCAAGGCATTGTCAATGGCCGTGAGCAGTCTTCATACAGACAATACAGAAAAAGTGAAATATCTCTAAAATTACACCAGCTACAAACAAATCGCTTGGTACACATATAGAAAACATGTTTAGCAAAAACATTATATTAAATTTATAAGGTTAGTGACGATGCTGTTCGAGTTTGACGCGTGTGCAGGAGCGATGTGTCCCTGTGAAACTGGTGTCCCTCGGAATCCGCAACACCGGGCCACAACCGTCGGCCCACGGTGGAAAATATGTGGAAAATGCACGGCAACCAGCGGCGGGCCACCACCATCGGTCCACGATGGAAAATTCACGGCAACCAGCGGCGGGCCACCACCGTCGGCCCACGGTGGCAAATGTGTGGAAAAAGAACAGCAACCAGCGGCAGGCCACCACTGTCGGCGCGACGGTGGAAAAAGAACGGCAACCAGCGGCGGACCACCACTGTTGGCCCGACGGTGGAAAATGTGTGGCGACCATATGACCAATAGCCAACGTCGGCCATGTGCTATCTGGGTGGTGTATCCTATTAATGCTAAGAACTAGGCTAGATAGTGGCAAGTATCAATTTTGTATGTTAGTGTTTGACTCAGTCAGGGTTTAAAACTACAACGATCCATATACTTATGGGAATCTAGCCAGCATCCTTACAGATTCGGTCACACAGGATGGTTGGGGCGTTTGCAGTACCCTGCTACCATTGTTAAGGGTGTCACTGAAAGAATTGTAACTTTTGATAGCAAGTGAAATAGTTATTTTAGCAATGCTACATATTTAAGCTATCCTACAAAATGTATTAATAATATACTTGTATAATTTTGTGCTAAAGTGAAAATTTACACATCGACACCATGTATTTATGCACTTTATTTAAAATTAGTTTTTGTAGGACAGATTCTTGTTTGTTTAACTGTAATCAATTATATCTTGTTTGAATTTGTGTATGTTAAAATGATATTCTGGATGTGTTTGATTTCCATGTTACACAAGTGATTTTATCCTATTGCTCAGTTTGCACAAGATCAAAACGCTTTTTCAATGCACATGTAAACCATCATATGAACATGGATTCTGCTAATGCTATTATTTGGACTGTTTTCATTTTTGGTCGCCATGTCACATTTTGACGTGCTCGCACGCGTCCACACAAACACACACACACACAAATGAAACAAGAGCACACAAACACATTAAGGCACGTATTTTTTTTTTTTACATTCTTCCAGAAATAAATCTGAAAAACCCAGCATTTTCGCCTCAAACCACCTGTAAAAATATACGGATTTTCGGTTAAGAATTATATATTGGCAGAGAGCATTATTAGTCTTGGGCGACGGAGTGGGGACGATGTTATATAAACTAAAAGTAATAATATCCCACTCCCATTATGACATGATATAAGCTGTGTGAAATATATGTTCATATATTATGCCTGAGATTAATGAAGAGATGTTCCTATATAAGAGGCAGTACCTGATTGTTGAAATGTTTCTCTATGCATCCATAAAGAGTGCAATTGGAGAAAAGACCATTTTAACAGAGATCTATTGTAACTGTATAGCTACCTCCCCCCCCCCCCCTTCCTGGACCACTGGGCAGGTCCACCAGCCTAATTTGCATATACACACAGGGCACCACCTACAGCTTGGTTGAGTGACAGCCACCCCTACTGGGGGAGGGTGCCACCCACCCTGACTGTGGAGGTGCCTGATTGGCTGGCTGTGGACTGCCCAGTCACCTGCATCCCATTGGCCCTCTGACCACACTAGCCTCAAACCTGAGATCATTATTCTAGACTCTGCTTCAGACACACTGGAGAGAGATCACTCTACTCCTGGCTCTTGAGTGAGACACACCTACTCTTGAGCAGGAACCCCAGACACTTTGTCTGATGCTATCAAAATTCATCTATTCCAATAGAGTGTGTACACAGCTATAGGACTCCTGTCCCATGGGCTGTAGGCACTGCTTTCTATACAGGCTAAAGTGGTAATGAGATAGTGTGTGGCTAGAAGGCAAGGGGTGTGGATCATAGGTCACTGGTAGGTGGACAGGAGTTGGTGTTATTAAAGCACAACTTGTCCACTGTTTATCTGTGTGACTTGTCTTCATTCTTCCTTAGCATTGGTTAATGAGTTGATAGATAAGTGATATGAAGGGGAGAGTTTCTGTAGTATTATCTGGTGTCCCAAATGTGGCCAGGCATTCAGTAATATTATACACCGACTGCTACAAAAGTAGCGATTTTGTTATTTTTTCCCTTAATACACCAAACCTTTCTTTTCAAACACAACCAAAGAATACAACATGAAAAGCTGTTGTAACATGTTGATAACCAAAAATCACCCAAGATTCATTTACTTTGTATATTCAGGTGTAACCTGCAGCCTCTTTTTGAAGGGACTTTTTTTCTCTAACTATTTACAAAAGTCTATCTATTTAATTGAGAAACACTTATTAGATGAATGATCATGTGGAACATTATTAAATACGCAAATTTTATTTCTATACCAGACACTTAATTTAATTACAACGGGGTAATAACAATAACAGTAGTAATAACAAATAGCTTTGTCACAACCAATATCAGCCCACAAACCAGTTTGCTTAAAGTTGCATAACTTGATGGCTTTGAGTTGAATAATTATGTACATTGGTACAATCGACTTTACTTTAATTTGAAGTTACTTTTATTTTAAAGGGTTTAGTTTGGAGATATTTGAAGTGAAAAGAATGCAAAATAAACTTTGGTATCCAGAGTGAGCTACTAAACATGTCTTTACACAGTTTTTCGTGGAGCATTAGGTTTTTAATTTTTGTTCATTCAAGTGGTTTTATTCCTATGAATAAATAACATGCCAGTGTTGATGCACTGGTTTCCCAGCCCTAATGGAAATTGCCGCTGCACACTAAACAAAGTTTTAATAAAATAGATGGAGTTACAAGAAAATAAGGAAAACTTTCTATATAAATGATGGGCGAAGAATGAGATAAGACATGAACGAGAAGCATGGGAGGGGGGGGGAGGGAGGTGGCTATGTTAGACTAGCATGGTGAGGGTTAGCGGTAATGCATGGAGGGGGTGTGGGGGGAGGTAGACTAGCATGGTGAGGGTTAGCGGTAAGGGATGGTGGGGGCGGAGGTAGCTATGTTAGACGAGCACGGTGAGGGTTAGCAGTAAGGCATGGTGGGGGTGTGTGGGGGGGGGGGGAGGTAGCTATGTTAGACTATCACGGTGAGGGTTAGCGGTAAGGGATGGTGGGGGGGGGGGGGAGGTAGCTATGTTAGACTTGCACAGCGAGGGTTAGTGGTGAGGGGTGGTGGGGTGTGGGGGGGGGGGGGGGGCTGGGGGCCAACTGCTTGTATTATTATAGGAGCAGCAAACTGCAATAAATGCTTAACAAGTTAACCAGTATCCAATTTGGATATATGGAATCAAATCTGGGTGTCTTAGTTTAGAAAATTTGAAGATTTCATCAGATTATGCAGCTTTAAGGAAACATTTGGTCAATTAAAGCTGTATAAAAACATACATTTTTCTAAACTAAAATATTGATCTACATTTTACCCTATATATCCAACTTAGATACTGGTGCACTCATTAAACAGTTGTTGCTGCATAGAAGGGGGTTCTAAGTCAATCTAACAGAACCTGCTACTGCTGAAGTCTATGGTGTCAGAATTTTAATATGCATGTCAAAATTGATTTACTGTGTTTTCACTTCAAATATCTCCAAAATTAACCATGTAGAACAAAAGCCAGTTCATGGAAAATTATAACAAACAACCTGACTTATTTATCGCAAATAATGACAGAAACTCAAAACCATTGGACTATGCAACTTTAACCTTGAGTCTTTTCAAGAATACCTACATAGTTGTGCATCCAGTCAACATAAGCAACACCCATCTTACGCAGTGCTTATTATGCATATAAATATTTATCATACATCAAAGTACTCATTAAACTAGGTCGCAGTGAATGTGCCACGTGCACACTAGAGATAAGCCATGAAGTATCACATCAGAGGTGATACACAACCTTTCGCACATCACATGGTTGGACGGTGTGATACAAGAAAGCAGTTGCTTACTCCGGAAAGCGGACAAATAGTCTGGCGCATAAAATAAATGCCTACCAATGTTTCAACATTAACAAAATTGGTAGACACTTTCTGGAACTGCGATAAATACAATGCAAAGATTTTGCCAACAAAAACTCATAAAATAATTTAGCTGGGACTCGTCAGCTAAAAAGACGAACATCACTCGCATGCGAACAGCATTTATGTGATGCTTGTCCACCATAGTTGATTGACTCCTTCCAGGTAGACGCTTTTCTTTGTGTCACATGTTTGTGTTATACCAGCTGTTCAACCATTCTGTATCCCAAGATGCAACATACAAAATGGCACCATCCAGTTGTTCAACCATTCTGTATCCCAAGATGCAACACACAAAATGACACCATCCCATTATTCAACCATTCTGAATCCCAAGATGCAACATACAAAATGGCACCATCCAGTTGTTAAACCATTCTGTATCCCAAGATGCAACACACAAAATGGTGCCATCCAATTGTTCAACCATTCTGTACCCCAGGATACAACATACAAAATGGCACCATTCAGTTGTTCAGGCATTCTGTATCCCAAGATGCAACATACAAAATGGCACCATCCAGTTGTTAAACCATTCTGTATCCCAAGATGCAACACACAAAATGGTGCCATCCAATTGTTCAACCATTCTGTACCCCAAGATACAACATACAAAATGGCACCATTCAGTTGTTCAACCATTCTGTATCCCAAGATGCAACATACAAAATGGCACCATCCAGTTGTTAAACCATTCTGTATCTCAAGATGCAACATACAAAATGGCGCTGTCCATGTTTCCTTATAGTGCACCTTAATCTACTTTGTGAGTTTCTAACCTGACCTACTTCATGGGTCAGTCGTGTACTGTAAGCATCTGTGTACTGTAAGCATCAGATATCGTCCCGAACATCCCACCCACACCGCAACTAAAGCTAAATAACCAATATGCCTATTGAGACCCATAGATTCACCAGCCAGGATGAGCTGAATATATGATCAAAAAAGAAGCATGGCCAGTCATTGTTTACTTGTTAACAAAACACCGTTATGTAATGGACATAAAGACAGGGTGGGATCAACACTTTGAACCAACCAGAAGTACAGGTACTGTCCACCAAAATAGGATTTCATTTAAATTCACTGAATTAAATACCAGAGCTTGCCAACTTGATTCAGTGGTTCCTTAAAGTTGTGCAATCCGATGGTTTTGTTTTTCAGCCATATTTCTTAGATCTGGTTGATCATTATCTACTTTACTTTAGCTTGAAATAACTTTGGAGATATTTTAACTGAAATCATGCCAACTTAATATTGGTGTGTACATCGAAATGCTAGACATAGGTTTTGTTCACCCGTTTTTGACTGTCGCACAGGCCACCAGCCTGTTTTGTTCACCCGTGTTCGACTGTAGCACAGGCCACCAGCCTGTTTTGTTCGCCCGTGTTCGACTGTAGCACAGGCCACCAGCCTGGAAAAAATGTTCCATGAGTGCACGGATACCTAATTTGGCGATGTTGGATCAAATTGAAGTCAGCGTTTTGGTTTAGAAAACTTCATGCTTTCTGTGGACTAAAGCCGTGTTCACACACACAACTTTAGGCTGAACTAGATAAGGCAAACTAGATGAGGCGAACTAGGCGTGAAAGTGTGTCGAGTACACACATGCAGTACTTGGGGCGGTTTAAGGCGGAAATCAATATCTGTGCATGAGCACGTTCATACTAACCAGCGCCAGTTTCGGTTAGTCGACGTCACCATGAGATAGTGTGGGTTCGACCTAGATATGTATCGACTGAATCGTATTGTTTTGGAACGGTCAAAACTTCTGCTGGGCAGTGAAAACCTAAAAATAAATGATAAAAAAAATATCTGTGCACAGCTAGCGGTTTCATAGACCAAATTATATAATATGCACTTTTGATCGACCGGAAAATCAACAAACTCAGCGCTCGACTGCGCATGCATGTGACATGCTTAAGCCGCCTCAAGTAAACCGCTACCATCCACACAGGCAAGATAGGCCGACTTAAGCTAGTTCGCTTCAAATAAACAACCTCGTGACATGGTGTACTTGAGGTGAACTAGATGAATCGACTTAGCCCTTATTCGCTTCAGCGTCGCCGCGTCCACACGGCCAATGTGAGTCGACTTAGATAAGGCGAACTAGTTGAAGTGACTTAACGCCCGTGTGTGAACAGTTACTTTGTGGCGGTGACACCTAATGGAAAAGCTATGGCAACCTTACATCTGAATACGCGTTCGAACGCCATGGGTTTAATGCTTAGCCCAATGATTGGTACCTGCTCTTTTATTTGGTCTCCTCATAATTTTTGTTTCCTCCTTGTTTGCATAAAGTAAACAAGAGGTGCAGCCCCTGGTTCTAGCATCCAGTGTTTATCTATATAGAAGTACAGTTGATGAAATGGTCGAGAATGAAAGAAAAACACAAGAAATTGAAACGGTGGCCACTGAATGCTCTCGATTTGATTTTTGAATGTGATTGAATAAATGTTCACTCCAAAAGCAGGCTATGATAGATAAGTATTTGAACAATATATTTAGCATATTAGATTGCAAATTCATTTGGCTATGTCCATAACCCAGCTTCCCAACACTTTTATACGAGGTTGTTAAGCAGCCCAGTCACAGCGCTGCGGGAGTGACTATTTCAAACATAGCTGGGTTGTGCAATAACATCAATCACAACGCTCGCACCACAATCCTCATTAGAACACAGTTACCTAGAGCAAATATTCACCCCATTAGAAGTGAACGAGGACCCTATTTAGATCCATGCAAAAACAGTTTTTTTGGTAATACATGTGTTTCACTATAATTAATATAAACAGCTCTAGTTGGAGATTCAGGGGTGAAAGTGGTATCTGACAAAAAAAAACGGAAATTTGTGGCGAGGAATCTGTGAATTATCAAAATACCGAAAGCAGAATGTTGCTTCATTAATATTATCCTAATCCTAATATTGTCTTACATTATCATGAAATTTCTGCTAAAATATGGATATTCTCTCATAGGCTCAGCACTGTCATGGAATGGTGGAAAATTCCCAGAAGTCAGGCTTCATCGACTACTTTGCTAGCACTATCCTAGCTCCATTCCACTGATCAGTCAGCACAGACTATCCTTGGAGTGTTCCAGTGTTTTGACTGTATTATCGCGCATGCCACCAATTCTCTTTGCTTTCTCTCTGCAATTAGTCCTCGCTTTTCATTTTGTTTGGGTTTTACGTCGCATCAACATCTAAGGTCATATAAGAATGGGATTCCGACTGACCAATTTCTGTCGTAATATATCCATGGCATTTTGTAAACGTTAATTAAGGATTATCAAAAATCGTGGAAACCTGCGGAATTGCAGAAATCTGTCATCCCTGGAGATTCCTTCCTCCTGTCACCCAAATTAAAGCAACCACAGTTCTACCATCAATATTTTTCTTGCAGACAATGCTTTCTAGGGGGTCCATATCACAAGGGCATCGTTACATAGCATAAGGGATGGCGGACACACAGTGTAAGTTGACTTATTCAGTAAGCCCGCCATCTGTTGGCAGCAACTTAAACTTAAACATAAACCTACTGCCTATAAGTTTCTACCAGCTTTACCGATTCCCGCCATCCCTTTCCTACCAGCTCTACCGATTCCCGCCATCCCTTTCCTACCAGCTTTACCGATTTCCACCACCCCTTTCCTGAATACTGGGGAGACCATTGCATAATATAATATTTAACTGAAGGAGTCTGAATCAACATAGTCCATAACATGATTGAAGGTACTCGTTCCAGGGCACAACCTTTATCCATAGTGGTGTAGAGTTGCTGAACTGGAAGAGAATGTCACGTTACCAACCTGGGGATATGTGGATTATCTCCATTCAACTTCTAATGCGTTAATCTACACGAATTCACTAAGACCAAATAGAATTTGTTAAAATTGGTGATCGTCCCCGCCCGTGCCTGAAAAATCGCCCGCCCCTGATTTTAATTTCTTTAAAAAAACCTGTTAGAAATGTGTCGGGCTAGCAGCAATTTAACATTCATAAGTTTTAGATACCATTACATAACTGTATGGTCGTTTTACATGTCGGGCAGCTTCAAACACATGTCAAAATTGGCTCATAATTTCGAATTGTGGTTGATCCGAGACCCTCCCATCGCAGCAGCACATGCGCCACCTCCCCTCCTCCCCTCCTCCCCGCATTCGGGCTACAGATTCAAATGACTATGGTTTTTACCACACCCACTCTCCCTCTATTTTACTCCACTACGTGGGGGTCGGCTCCCGGACCTACCTCCTCGGGCTCCCAGGTCCTCCCTACACCATCAGCCGACATAAAACAAGTGGACTAATCTGCTGCTACTGACTTTCTTGTAACCCTCACTATTTAACCTTGTACACCTGACACTGATTTAAATAAACCCCCCTTTTCCTCCCACTCCTTGTCTCGGGCTTCTGCTCTGTATGAATCTAACCATCTACAGAGCTGTATGATATAATACATTTCAAAATGAGAACAAATATAGTGTTCATTGTTTGACTGAAAACATTGTGATATGTACACGAATGACATGTAATCCTTTTATTAGTATCAGGTGGTTCAATATTTAAAAATGTAACACTGACAAAAAAGTATTTTAAAATAAAAACCGCCCGTCCGACCCTGATTTGTGTGATCAAAAGGACGATTACCAACTTACCCAAAAAGAATTGGGCCTAATTCTACTCTAAAAAGATGAGTGTGCGAGAATGTATAAAACTTCTAGTGTGACTGAGCAGCCCATCCCATGGAACATTGTCGAGCACAGCGCTGTGGGAGTAAATGTCTACAGGAAGGAAATGCTAACTACGCTACCAGAGCTAGCGACACAATAAACCATTCGCCAATGCACCATTCTGCAATAAACCAAAATACACAAAGCCATTCATTCTTCACGCTTTCACTTCCATTATGAGATTCAGACTTTTACACATGCATATATGGCGTAAAGGCTATGCGGAAACCATCTGGCTGTCAGACATTGCTTTCAGCTCTTGGACCCGGTGCCCACCACCATCTTGGAAGACATTTTGTGTGTAGAATTCAGGTACAGTATTGCATGTCTTCAGCGACCACTGTTATTAGTGAACCCCCGCCATATGTGAACAATTTTAATCTATTTTAGTCTCCCTTGACTGTCTTTGCAGTGACAGGACACCTATTATGTGAGGACAACATTGGTCTGGATGCAGAGTTGTCCTTAGAATACAGGTAGTACTGTACAACTATTTTTATTTTTGTCATATTTGACTATCCCTCCAATGAGGAGACAACTGCTATGTGAGGACAACATTGTTCTGGATGCAGAGTTGTCCATTGAAGACATGTACTACCATAAAACTATTTTTTATCTTTTTGGATGTCCGCCCAATGAGAGGACACTTGCTATGTCAGAACAACATTGGTCTGTCTGCAGAGTTCTCCATTGAAGAGAGGTATTATTATACTTCTAATTCCAATCAGCCCTTGACATGTTCAGCTTATGGAATTAGAGGCAGTTGTTGATGAAGGTACCTTTTCAGTTTTTAAATAAGCCAGAGCTGAATAAATCGAGCCCCGATTCTCATGTGGTGGGTTATGGTATTCGAAGCCTGGCCGAGTCAAACTAATGACATACATTTGTTGTTATACCCGTCACTACCTAACCTGGTGTTCAGCATTACTGGGATAGAGCAAGGAGCAGTGGAATGAGGAAGACCAAGAGCTTGTGATTGAAATTTCATCTACTTAATCGATGGACATAACAAAATTATTAGATATGCAAATACGTCCAACTATTGGCATACTGCGATATTGTTGGGAGCTGATTTCTCTTCATTCTGGTACAATGTGGGATTAGATAACAGAAATACATCAAATATTGAGTGTAAGTTTTTTTCATTGAACAAATATTCGCTACATCTTAACGAAATCTGGTAAAATGCCGGAAGTCAGCTTTCAACTGTCCTTATTGTAACTGTTTTATCCCCCATGCCAAACTCTTTTTTTGGTTGGGTGCATTTTCTAGCAACATCATATAAGAATGGGCTTATAACCTATTGTTGTCATGCATATTAGCATTTTGTGGAGTTAATTGGGGAATATAAAAAATCACAGATGTCTTTTCTCCGGGATATTTAGAACTATGGCATAATTGAGAATGACGTCATATGTCAGCATGAATATTTATACTAGCAGTCAGCCAGACAAACAGACTGAAGTTTATATTTAGCACGTTGGCATAATTGCTACTGTTTGTACCGAATGACGTCCTGCACTCACATGATTATTTAAACAGGCCATCTGGCGGACAAATAGATCCACGTCTATATTTAGAGTGACACTGAGAGACCAGTGGAACTTGCAATACCCGCGTTAGTACACTTTTCACTTGTAACCCTTATCTGATGTAGAAAAGAACACATTCAAGTTGAATTATCTACCAAAGGAGTAAACAATTAAAACTAAATCTTATTTTATCATCACATTTTGTTTCTTATCCAACATTTTAAAAGAAAATGCGAGAATTTGTCACTAGCGGACATTCAGGAATTTCATAAATCCGGGAACTTTCGAGGAACCGCGCAAACACCGAACACGTGACGTCACCTGCACGTCACGTGACGTCTCATACGTCACTGACATGGGGGCGGCGCGACCGGAAGTAGTTGAAAGCCGAGAGGATGGTGAAGAAGGCAGCGACCAGCGTCCCCAGCACACTCGACAGCTGCAAACAAGAAGGGTCTGATCAGACAAATGTCGGAGTGTGAGGGCCGGCGGACGTTTTCAACATTTCCACCGTCGTACAAAGTGTGCGATAGGGAGAGGGGGGGGGGGGCAGTAAAGTACCACTTGTTTCGCTCAAAGTTGCATAGTTCGATGGTTTTGAGTTTCAATAATTTTTTTTGAGATATTGTTATAATCTACCATACTTTAGTTTGCAGTAACTTTGATTTTAAATGGAGATATTTGAAGCACAAACATGTCAAATTAATTTAGTCAAGCACACAAAAACTCTGACACCATAGGCTTATGCAGTAACATGTTCTAATACATTGACTCAGTATGACCTTCTATGTGGCAATAAAGTATCATTATCGAAGTTAAATATGTGTAATCAAATCTAGGTGAGTGTTTTGGTTAAACAAATTTGATGCTTAATCGGACACTACAACTTTAATAAAATGTTGATAATTCTCGATTTTCTTTTCTTTTTCTTTTGTATATTATTAGTTGATTAAAGTTGCATAGTCCGACGGTTTTGAGTTTCTGTCATGTTTTCTTTAGATAAACAAAATTGACGTAGAAGTACAGCCTTCTATGCAGAAACAAATACTTGCTCGGTGCACCAGTATCTAAGTTAGAGATGTAGGTTTAAATCTGGATAAAAGTTTTGCTCTTGAAAATTGTATGCGTTTATTGTACTATGCAACTTTATGCAGGGGAATTTCCAATCGCTGACAATTGGTCTTCCTCATTCCACCGCTTCTTGCCCTATCCTAGTAATGCTGAACGCCAGACTAGGTAGCAACAATCATCAATTTTTATGTTATTTGCTTGACTCAACTAGGGTTTGAACACGGTGGTTTGAATCCCATAAGCTACCAAAACGGGAGGTGGGCACTCAACTCATCGGCTACTCCGTTTGGGTATGTGGTAAAATGTTGATCTGTTCTACTCTAGTACTCTTTGTACTACCTTGAAAATGTTGACAACTTTTGACGGCCCCGAAGGGAAACATGAACTGAATCCACGAGTGTTTGCTCCTTGATTCAAGCTGCAGTCAGATGAAAGCAGCAATTACCAAAACACTCATCTATGTTTGATCCTACACATCCAACTTAGACACTCGTCCACTTATTAAGCATGTGTTGCTGCATAGAAGGGGACGCGTCACTTTAATAGAACCTGTACGTGTCAGACTTTTAAGATGCATGCCAACATTAAATTAGCATGCTTTCACTTTAAATATGTCCTAAGTTAGCCTTTTATCACAATCAACCTAAGTACTATATTCATCAAAAACAAAAAAAAGGTAGCAAATCAAAACCATCGGTTGATTGCTGGTTTCTTTACGCCGTGTCAGAAGCATAGGCCATATTCACAGAGAATTGTTTGTTTTTTTATTCAACCATCGCTTTTACATAATGCAAAAGCACAGAATCAAATTTGTGTCAGAACACTGTGGATTTAAAAAAAAACTCACAGTTACATAATTTTTGGCTAAAGGAAATATAATTTAGATAAAAGTTAAAGGTTGTTAATTGATCTAATTGGTTTAATGGACTATATGTGATGATATAGACCAGCTGCCCTTAAAAAGGCTAAAATGTTTTCTTGTTTTACTTTGGTGAAAACCATCGGACTATGCAACTTTTAGTATCAGTGAAAATTAGTTGGATGAAATAGACAGAATTGAGTGTTTGAGTACATTACGATATCAATTTATCAGCTGCAGGATTTTGTTAGTCAGTTCAATACATTCCTTTGCTAAAAGAAAAGTAATGGTCACATCAGTAAGAGTGCTGGCCGATTTCCCAACCGAGTCAAACCAATGACTTACAAAATTGATACTTGTCACTACCTAGCCTGGTGCTCGACATCAAAGTTGCATGGTCCGATGAAACGTTTTTATTTTTCAAAACCAAAACACGTATCTAAATTTGGCTATATATATATATCCAACTAAGATACTAGTGCATTAGCTAAGGATTGGGGACAGCCTATAAAGAATAATCAGTGAATTTATTATCTCATCCCCTTGGACACCAAATTTGAGATTGATTGATTGGTGCTTGCTTTACGCCGTGTCAGCAGCATAGGCCATATTCACAGCGAGAAATGTATTTTTTTGTTTGTTCAAACCATCCCTTTTAGATGTAAAAGCATACAATAAATTTTGAATTTTTTAAACTCACAATTATATAGTTTCTGGTCAAGCTAAATAAAATTCTAGATGATAGTATTATTATTTGTTTAATAAACTATATGAGGTGATACAAACCAGCTGCTCTCAAAAAGGCTCAAATGTTTCCTTGGTTTACTTTAGTAGAAAGGTCATGTATGCTGTTTGCAGTGTAAAATTGTTGGCACAGGGCCATGAAATCCACACAATTCAATAAAGTGTTTTTTATTGTCAGTGGGGACTGACATCCAATACATTCAGGGGGAGGATCCCCCCTTGAGCAGAAAAACGTGTGTTAGCCATGAGTGGCCAACATGGCATCTTGTTAAAACAACCTGGTCGGGTCACCCTTCCAGGCGACTCTGCGGCAGTCCGTTCACGGAGGGGGTCATTCTATGGAGTTTGTTGTTGGGTGTTCATCCCATTCGATCTGCCATAGGTTCCAGATGTATTTTTGAATGGTAGGTTTCAGATCAGAGTGGGCAATATGACAGCGCTCCAAAGGAGCAGTCAGGGCTCGAGTGGCCGCTTGATCTGCTCTCTCATTTCCTGGGATGCCCACATGACTGGGTACCCAACATAGGTGAATGTCAAATTTTTATATTGAAAGAGAGTTTAGTTTACTGAGTACTTTAACTAGTATCGGGTGCTCCAGTTTCTATTGTTTAAAGCCTGAAGGCAGGAAAAAAAGAGTCAGTAAAAATGATGAATTTAGGAATGGCTGAGGTTTTGATGCACTCTAACGCGAGTAGGAGTGCTTGTGACTCAGCAGAAAAGATGGAACTCTGATCTGGAATACGCGTACCTAATTCACGCCCGTGGATGATTGCTGCCGCAGAGACTCTGTTGTCTGTCTTTGACCCATCAGTGTAAACAGCTAGGTGGGAACTAAAAGCACTTCGCACATCAATAAAGCTTTCATGATATGAAAGTGGGTATGTTTGGGATTTCTTCGACATGGCCAGCTGGAGGATGATTTTCGGTTTCCTCAGCTGTCAGGGAGGAACATCCGAATATTGTGAGGTGCTATGTTATCTAGATTTGCCCCTGGGCCTCCAATTGAGGCTTTATCTGAGGCCTAACGGCTTTATGTATGTTGGCCTTGATTCATAGAAGCGTTCATATGGTGGCATAAAAATGTACTTATATGCAGGATTTAAAATATTTCCTTTTAGTTTTATAACATATTGCATATACAGTTTGAGTCTTCTACTCTTAAGGGAGGGCTCTCGGCCCTTGACATAAAGGCTCTGGATGGGCGAGGTTCTAAACGCCCCCAGGGCCAGCCAAAGGCCTTGATAATGTATAGTGTCTAACTGTGATATGTCTGATTTTCTGGCTGAACCATAAACAATACAGCCATAGTCCAATTTTGAACGTATTCATGTTCTATATAATTGGAGCAGGACAGTGCTGTCTGCTCCCCACTGTGTGTGGGCTAGAACTTTTAAAATGTCCAGTGCCTTAAGGCATCTGGACTTTAGATACTTAATATGAGGAATAAAAGATAATTTGTTGTCAAAGATGACTCCTAAAAACTTGGTCTCTTCGACGACTTTTATGGGATCATTTCCAATTGTTAAATTAGGTTCATGGCGTAAAGTCTGTAAAAGACAAAAGTGCATGCAAACGGTTTTTGATTTGGAAAATCATTTTCCATTGCCCATGAGGAAAGGCTATTTATGTTTAATTGGAGCTGCCGTTCTATAGTTTTCATATTTTTGCCTTTATAACATATTAAAAAGTCATCTACATAGAGACTGCAGGATACAGTACTCTTTATAGATTTCACTATATTGTTAATTTTAATGTCAAAAAGGCTAACAGATAGAGTGATACCCTGAGGTAGTCCCATTTCTTGATCAAAAGGGTGAGAGGGTAGCATTGACCCAAATTCAAAAGTTTCGGTTTGATAGAAATTTAGAAATGGAAATGGGCAAGCGCCCTCTAAACCCCATATTAAACAAATCCTTCAGGATAGCATACTTTCATGTCATGTCGTATACCTTCAAGGTAAAAAAAATACGGACACGACATGTTCTTTGTTTGTTTATGAAGGCATTTCGAATGACTGACTCCAATCAGACCAAGTGGTTGAGGGTACAATCCTCCCCCGCCTGAAACCACACTGACAGTCGGTCGCTCCGACTCCAGGATCCAGACGAGGCGATTGTTAATCGTTCGTTCGAAAGTTTTACAAATGCAACTTGTAAGCGCTATTGGGCAGTAGTTCCCGGGCTCGCTATGGTCTTTCCCCGGTTTGGGGATGGGAATAATGATAGCCTCTTGCAAGGAGGTTGGGATGTCTCCCGTGCGCCAGATATTATTAAAAAGGTGCAGAAGCTTTAATTCATCTATTGTGAAGAAACTATTGTAGTGCTCAGTGTTATTAGATTTGAAATTTATTGAATGTTGCTCCAGACGCAACTTCATCTGCGCAAAGGCCGGAAGGCAGTATTGCACAGATGAGTTCTGGGAAAATGTGGTGGCAAGAAAATTGGCTATGTCGGTTACGGAAGTTAAAAGAATATTATTATGTTTTAGGTGTTGGACCGATGATCCAGCAGCTTTCAGTTTTATTTTCCGGATCATGGTCCATACTTTGGAAAGTGGGGTGTGAGTGGTTATGCTGGAGACATATTGTCTCCAACACAGCCTCCTCGCCTCCCTAATAATTCGCTGAGCCCGAGCCCTTAGAATTTTAAAGCGAACATGGTTCTCAGCGGTAGGCCGCCGGAAGGACGCACATTGAGCTTTTTTACCCTCATTGATAGCGTTCTTACAAATTGCATTAACCAAGGATTTGTTATACATTTTGGAAATGCTGAGGTCTTAGGAATGGTTTCCTCTGCAATCGATCCCAAGATCTCTGTGAATGTTTTCATTGCAACAGGATCATTGCGGGCTACTCTCGCGAACCTCTCACGGGCGACTGACTGGAGCAGTGACCAGTCAGCTTTGTTCAGCTGCCAGCTCGGTTCCTTCTGGTACCGAGCTCGTGGACCCGGTTGCAAAATAGTGAGGTTGATCATAGAGGAGGTCCTTGTAAGGTATGTGTACTAGGAATGCCACGGCATGTGAGGCATACTGAGAGGTCACGTGCCGTGGGGAGCGCGTGATCACCGTACCGCAATAAAGCCAGTCGTTCAGTAGCTCTCGTGTTCTGTGCATCTGTTACATACATTACATGGTGTCAGATAGGTGACGACTCACACACCCGACATGGCACTATCAGGGCTTAAACCACCGGCAAAGTTACAGCTGGAAGGCAACATGGCGGGAAAACTGGAAACTCTGGCACAGTACATACAAAATATACGCAGGAGCGACAGGTGTAACCTCCAAAGCCGAAAAGGTGCAATGTTTCGTATTTTTGCATGTAGCGGGCCCGGAGGCCCAAAAGCTGTTTCACACGTTCAACATAGACAGTTCGGACTGTGAAAAGATAGGGCCTCTGACGGAAGGCATCAGGGATTATTGTACAGGAAAGTCCAATATAACTGTTGTCCGGTATCAGTTCATGACATACCAACAAACTACAGAGCCCATGGACGTGTTCATACGTGAGCTGCAGCAAAGGATATCATACTGCGGCTACCGTGATTTGGAGGACAAACTCCTATGTGACAGGCTCGAATGTGGAGTGCAGGACAATACCCTACGAGATAAGCTTCTGCAAACGTCCAACTTGAGCCTGCAAGAATGCCTACAAATGTGCAGAGTGAGTGAGCATAATACGACACTACTAATGCTTAGATCTCAACGGGCAGTTGAGGCGCACATCGATGCCATCAACAGACAGACGAAGCAGTGGACACGCCCACTCGCACGGGCGGCTGCGGCGTCATGAAGGGGGAGGTACAGGCACAAAAGACCACCCAACAACAACAACCGGAGTGCAACAAGTGTGGATACAGACACTCCTCCCGAGGAGTGTGTCTGGCTCGAGGGAAAAATTGTGCAATTTGTCAAAAAATAGGCCACTTTGCCAAAGTTTGCCGTGGTAAGCAAACATTTGCAACCCCAGTGAACGAAATTGGCATAGACATTAACAATACACCGGGAGAGTGGATGCGCAACCCCAGTGAAGACGAGGACGACTCATCTGGCTACGACTTAGCCATCGGATCGATTTCTGAAGACCCCGAGGAGGAGCCGCATCTGTGGTTCAAGGAGTTACCAGTGCGGGATCAGAAGATTCGGTTCAAATTGGACACCGGCTCGGAAGCCAATATAATTCTGAGACGCATATACGACAAACTGTTAGGGACCGAACTCACACCTACCAGGTGCCACCTAGTGACTTTCGCAGGACACCGCATAACTCCGGAGGGGGAAAGTATGATTGACATCAAGGGAAAGGCATTCCAGTTCCAAGTGACAAGAATCGGAAGTCCCATCCTAGGGAAAGACGGGTGTGTCACGTTGGGAATAATCACAAGGGTGGATACAGTCAGCACCCATGACATCAAGATGAACACAGAAGAATACGCCAAGAAAGTGTTAAACGATTATAATGTTGTATTCACAGGGTTAGGAAAAATCAAAGCAAGCGCAACTATTCACATTTATCCATCTGTCACCCCTGTGGTAGACCCTCCCCGATGCATACCTCATGCCATAAAGTCAGACGTGCGTATTGAGCTAGATAGAATGATCAAAATGGGTGTTATCATTCAACAACATGAGCCCACTCCATGGGCCAATTCAGTGATGATCGTTAAGAAGCCACAGAAGATACGCATATGTTTGGAACCGACCAAACTGAATAAGGCGGTGTTAAGGGGCCCTTATCCAATTAAAACAGTTGAAGAGGTGGTAGCAAAAACCAGTGGGGGTAGATATTTCAGCGTATTAGACGCAAATAGCGGATACTGGCAGGTGGAGCTGGATGAGCCCAGTTCGTTGCTTTGTACATTTAACACGCCGTGGGGGCGTTTTCGATATACCGGGCTGCCTTTCGGTATAAAGACGGCCGGGGATATCTTCATTGAAGAGATGAGCAGAATACTGACAAATCTGCCAGGTGTCGACGTCGTTGCAGATGACATACTTGTATATGGTTCGAATTTAGAAGAGCACAATGTCAGACTCGAGTCAGTGTTAAAGAGAGCGAAAGAAGTGAACCTAAAACTAAACCCCCAAAAATCTCACATTTGCAAGACATATGTGGGACATTTGTTAACACAAAATGGGTTTAAACCAAACCCCGAACGGGTCCAAGCCATTGTAGATCCAGTGACCCCAGAAGACAAACCAGCAGTCCAGAGGTTCTTGGGAATGATTGGGTATGTGGGAAAATTCATTCCGCACCTTTCGGAAATCGCAAAACCCCTGCGCATCTTATTAATGAAAGAAGTCGCTTGGCATTTGGGAGAGGAACAGAAAATTGCATTTGACAAGTTAAAAAGCCTACTAGTCAAAGCCCAAGTCTTGCAATATTTTTATCTACGAAAAGCAGTGACGATTCAGGTAGATGCATCCAAATCAGGTCTAGGGGCCACACTTTTTCAAGATAACCGCCCAGTAGCGATGGCATCAAAAGCATTGAACAGCACGCAGGAGAGTTATGCAGTGATCGAGAAGGAACTGTTGGCGATCTGTTTCGGCTGTAACAAGTTTGACGAATACATATTGGGGAGAGAGGTTACAGTCGAGACAGATCATAAGCCGTTAGTCAGTATCATGACCAAACCACTGCATAAACTCAGTTGTACAGTATGTGTACTAGGAATGCCATGGCGTGTGAGGCATACTGAGAGGTCACGTGCCGTGGGGAGCGCGTGATCACCGTACCGCAATAAAGCCAGTCGTTCAGTAGCTCTCGTGTTGTGCACATCCGTTACATACATTACAGTCCCGTACCCAGGATGAACATAAGTATGGGACCCATCATTCAGAAGGCTTAAAGAGCGCTTGCCTAGGAAATTCTCAACTCCCCTGCCCTTTCTGTTTGTGTTTACACTACCCACAGGGGGTGGAGACAGGAACACTCATTAAGCAATTAGGTCAATCTCATGGCCTAATTAGCCATACCCGCATTCCAAGTACCATATGTAATGTGGTCATCGCGAGATGTCAATATGCGTCATAGCTCGAGGACTTATGGAAAGCTTGTCGAAAGTATTTTGGGTTCTTTCAGCTAATATTTCTTCAAAACCCAGCCATTTTTCATCAAAATTATCCCGGACTAATGGTTTGTATGTTATAACGATCAATTTGATATATTTATCTAAAAAATAAAATAAAAATTCAAACATCAATGGACCATGCAACTTTAATAGCATAGGGCAAGGACTGGTTAGTGCAGTATCAGGATAATGTGCAGCACTATAAAGTGTGCACTGTCACACATCAGGGCTAAAATGACATTTATAGTGCTTCCTCATCTGGGATATGACACCACTAGCACCAGGACTTAATATCACACTCAGACACATTATTCTGACATTAATGATTAAGCCAATCAGTCCTTGCTCTATCCCAACGCCAGGCAAGGTAGCGATACAAATCAGTTTTGTAAGTCTCTGCTTTGACTACAACTGGATCTCCCACATGGGAAGCAGGTGCCACTGAGAAAGTCACCATGAACAGATTTATTACATACACATGTTGGAAATATTTAGACAGCGAAGCAATGCATGCATACAAACCTTCAGAATGAGCTGGTGCCTATTCCAAAGATCTAACGCTTCCACTCGAAGAAGTGCCAGACTGCACGGCAAGTAGGCTTCAGTTTGTACAGACTCCTTACAGCTGGTTGCATAATAAGAACACAAAATCACCCTTCAGATTATCGACAGTTAACAGTCGTGGCTTTGCCACCTTCGACAACTCGATAAACACATACAAAATAAAATAAGCCTTGATGAGTGTCAGTTCTTATTCACTACCTCATTGAATCTTTGTGAGTGTTAGTTCTTAATTACTCCCTTATGCCATCTTTGTGTGTCAATTGTTATTCAATACATAATCCCATCTCTGTGTGCTAGTCAGTAGGCTAGTGTCATGTTTTATTCAATAGGAGTACTATTTCTTATTGGCAACCTCATCCCATTTTTGTGAGTGTCAGTTCTGACTAGATATCTAATTCCATATTTTTGTGGATGTGAGTTTTTATTCGGTACCTCATCCCATCTGTTTGCAATTTCTTTGTGCATGTGTCATTTATTTGCTACCTCATCACCTCTTTGTGCATATGTCATTTATTTGCTACCTCATCACCTCTTTGTGCAGGTGTAATTTATTTGCTACCTCATCACCTATTTGTGTCATTTCTTATTTGCTACCTCATCTGTTCTTTGTGCATGTGTCAATTCTTATTAAGTACCTCAACCCAGCTCTCCTTATTCACCACCTAATAGCCATATCAGGGAGTATCAGTTCTTATTTGTTGTGTTTATTTAATGCCATTACCTTTTCACTAAGGTTAGTAGAAAGTAAAATTTCAAACTATTCAGCAATTTTTAAGGTCACTGCAAAACACAAGAAGTGATATTGATCTGGTTGCGGTTCGATATCGAATTGCAACCAGTTCGATATCCCACTGGGGCTGTTTTGGTATCACTTTATCAACCTGCGATGTGTCGCTGTGCATTGCAATGAATATCACTAGATAATGAAGGTTTTAGTGACAATAATACTCAATTAAGTCATTAACATTTATACTATAGCTATACATATAAGTAAATTCTGTGTACACATTCGGAGAACAAAAACAAAGTAGAAAACAATATCTCATCTATCAGGGATGAAAGTGGTCTCTGGCAAAAACACGGAAATCAGGCCGAGACCCTGGCGCCACGTAATAGGACTAGCAGAATCAATGGCAAACTTCCGAGAAAACCGGAATATTCCCCCATAGGATGAGCACTGTCAGGGAATCGCGGAAAAATGCCGGAAGTCTGGTTTCAACTCTCCTTGTTGTGACTGTATTATCGCCCGTACCTAATTCCTTCTTGCTTGGGTTTTATGTTCTAGCAGCATCTAAGTGTCATATAAGAACAGGATTTGGACAAACCAATTGCCGTCATATATATTCTGATTCCATGGCATTTTATGAACGTTAATCAATGACTATAAAATATTGCGGAAATCCACAAAACCGCAGAGATTTGTCATCCCTGATCTATTGAACTGCACACAACAGAAGTCACAGAACAATTTAGATCCTGGCTGGCAAAGGGCAACTATGCGTGATAACAAATCATATACAAATATAAAAGTGGAAAAGATTACTTTGGAGTGCTGCCACTTACCGGTAGTAAAGGTTCTTAAGGAGTGTAACATTCGAAGCCTGAGCCTCTTTCGGGACATTGATCCCATTCCAAATGTACTCTGGGACGTAGATGCCTTCTTCGACCAGGAAACCGAGGTTAAACAGTGCCTGAGAACAGAGTCATTGGGACATGGTTTTGTTGTTGCTGCAGCAGATGGGGGCGTTATGCCCGGTACACACCTAGCGTATACGATCGTTTTCCCCGCACCCACCTAGCGTATACGACCTAAAACTACCCAAAAATCGTGAGGTGTGCACTCCCCTAGCACACCTACGGATTGCGATTCACGACTAAAACTAATTTTTAGGGCTAAAACGGTAGGTGTGCGCTAGCACTACGATTGCGATTCCCGATTCGAAAAATGAATCGGCCCGACTGCAGTTTTAAGCTGATCGGGAGTCCTATGCGCGAATCCTATACGCTATGTGTGTACATGGCATTACATTCGTTGAATAAAAACTATATAATCCAATGAAACCATGAAATATTCAAAACCAAAACGCGTACGTAGATTTGATCCTACATGTCAAACTTAGACACAGGTGTAGTAGTTAAATATTTATTGTATTTTGGTGTTCATGTGTGATGCTGCTATTCTCGAAAGCAGGTGAACATCTCCTATGATGTCCCAGCATTTCGGTGTGCACACCAAAATTAACTTTGCATGTTTTACTTCAAATATCTTTAAAGTTAACCATTAAGAGTTACTTCAAACTAAGATAAAGTAGATCAACTACCAGCACTTGCTTATACCAACCACTACAGTATGTGGTGGCCTCACTTACTGGCACTTTTGTATACCAACCACTACACTACATGGTACCCTCACATACCGGCACTTTCGTATAGCAACCACTACCCAACGTGGTGCACTCACTTACTGGCACTTTTGTATACCAACCACTACACTACATGGTACCCTCACATACCAGCACTTTCGTATAGCAACCACTACACAACGTGGTGCCCTCACTTACTGGCACTTTTGTATACCAACCACTACACTACATGGTACCCTCACCTACCAGCACTTTCGCATACCAACCACTACACTATGTGGTGCCCTCATTTACCGGCACTTTCGTATACCAACCACTACACAACGTGGTGCCCTCACTTACTGGCACTTTCGTATACCAACCACTACACTATGTGGTGCCCTCATTTACCGGCACTTTCGCATACCAACCACTACACAACGTGGTGCCCTCACTTACTGGCACTTTCGCATACCAACCACTACACTATGTGGTGCCCTCATTTACCGGCACTTTCGCATACCAACCACTACACAACGTGGTGCCCTCACTTACTGGCACTTTCGTATACCAACCAATACACTATGTGGTTCCCTCACCTACCAGCACTTTCGTATACTAACCACAACACTACAGGGGACCCTCAGCTACTGGCACTTTCAGCATATACCAACCACTACATTACGAGGTGCCCTCACTACATGGTACCCTCAACTACCTAGTACCAGCACTTTTGTATACCAACATGGTACCCGCACCTACTGGCACTTATGTATACCAACTACTATAATACATGGTGCCCTCAGCTACTGGCACTTTCACATACTTGCTGAACTCACGTGAGGATCTTCTTTGACAGCTGCGTTTGCGTACATAACTACAGCCTGAGACGGGTCCCGCTTCCCTTCGCAACCATACCAGTGGTAGTCGCCCAGTTTAATCCATGCTGTCAACAAACAAGAACAGCGACTATGTCAAACCGCACACAAAACTGACACACAAGTGTCAAATTATACACCTGTAGGTTTTATCGCCTACATTATATGGGAATAGCTTGTGACACAGCACTGTCACTACTATTCTAATTAGGTATTATTACAGTACTGTGTCACTATTCTAATTA
The DNA here is from genome assembly GCA_030323885.1 of Branchipolynoe longqiensis. Taxonomy (NCBI): domain Eukaryota; kingdom Metazoa; phylum Annelida; class Polychaeta; order Phyllodocida; family Polynoidae; genus Branchipolynoe; species Branchipolynoe longqiensis. The sequence goes on from CM059202.1 coordinate 20,269,097, forward strand.
GGTATTATTACAGTACTGTGTCACTATTCTAATTAGGTATTATTACAGTACTGTGTCACTATTCTATTTAGGTACTGTGTCACTATTCCATTTAGGTATTATTATCGTACTGTCACTACTATTCCATTTAGATCTTTCTACAGGACTGTGTCACTAATATTCCATTTAACTATTACCTCAGTACCCGTCCTGCTGTGGCCTTGGGTCATGCTGGGATGTAAAACAACAACCAACCGCCCCCGGCCTTCTTAGAGGACTGGGGTTGTGCCCCCAGATGACGTTTTTCTCTCCCTCCCTTCGCACCGGTCCGCCTGACCACCCTCTTGCTCCCTCCCTGATCTCCGACCACTATCCACCGGAAGCCAATTCCGTGCCGCATGGGACCGCCTTTGGCGGTTCCCATCCAGTGCTGTAGATTTTCAGCCTTCAGTGCGCCATCACGACTGAAAACTCTCCCCAAAACAAGCAATATTACCCCAGTACTGTGTCACTAATATTCCATTTAACCATTACCACAGCACTGTGTAACTAATATTCTATTTATTACCTCAGTATTGTGTCACTAATATTCCATTTAACCATTACCACAGTACTGTGTCACTAATATTCCATTTAACCATTACCACAGCACTGTGTAACTAATATTCTATTTATTACCTCAGTACTGTGTCACTAATATTCCATTTAACCATTACCACAGTACTGTGTCACTAATATTCCATTTAACCATTACCACAGCACTGTGTAACTAATATTCCATTTAACCATTACCACAGTACTGTGTCACTAATATTCCATTTAACCATTACCACAGTACTGTGTCACTAATATTCCATTTAACCATTACCACAGTACTGTGTCACTAATATTCCATTTAACCATTACCACAGCACTGTGTAACTACTATTCCATTTATTACCTCAGTACTGTGTCACTAATATTCCATTTAACCATTACCACAGCACTGTGTCACTAATATTCCATTTAATTACACAGCATGTGTTAATATTTCCATCTATTACCACAGCACTGTGTCACTAATATTCCATTTAACCATTACCACAGCACTGTGTAACTAATATTCCATTTATTACCTCAGTACTGTATCACTAATATTCCATTTAACTATTACAACAGAACTGTGTCACTAATATTCCATTTAACCATTACCACAGCACTGTGTAACTAATATTCCATTTATTACCTCAGTACTGTATCACTAATATTCCATTTAACTATTACAACAGAACTGTGTCACTAATATTCCATTTAACCATTACCACAGCACTGTGTAACTAATATTCCATTTATTACCTCAGTACTGTATCACTAATATTCCATTTAACTATTACAACAGTATCATGTCACTAATATTCCATTTAGCTATAATGACAATAATTTAAGATGGCTCGAGCCATGTGATTAGGTCTGTGTCAAGAGTGTGCCAGTTTTTTTAATGTTTCACATCAAAGGAGGTCATATTAGTACAGAATCTTACAGACTATAACAGTGTGCAATTATGGTAGCTTAATAGTACTTCCTCACTGGTATACTATGCCATTAGCACCATGACCTGATATACCATACAGTCACATTATCCTGATTATACTGAGCTAATCAGTTCTTGCCCTATAATGCTGAGTGACAGCCTAGCTAGCAACAAGCACCAATTTTGTAAGTCATTGGTTTGACTCGGTCAGGGTTAGAACCCATGGCCTCCCACATGGGAAACCAGCCAGTGCCAGTAGATGCCGCGTCATTCTCATTACAATGGAATCCATGCATTTATTATCACATAACAGGGCTCATACCCATTTTGAGATAAAATTCCAGGACTTTCAAGGACCTTTTGGCACAAAATTCTATGACGCTTAAAGACATAATTTTTTTTAAAGTACCCAGAAACACGGCTGTAGTCATCATTGATTCACTGTATAAGATGTGAAGTGTAAATAGGGATAAAGAAACAAACAATGAACGTACGTATAATTTGAAAACAAAAATCAAGTGGCAGGATAACAAACACAAAAATCACTTTAAATACAAAACATCACTGATCAATGAATAAACATATGTGCATAACACCCCAGCTATTTATGACTAAACATTAATATGGTCACGATTTTGCTATTTTCTAGGATTTTCAAGGATCTTCAGACAAATTAAATGACTTTCCAGGCCTGGAATCCTAAATTATCAAATTCCCTAACTTTCCAGATTTTCAAGGACCTGTACGAACCTTATATAAGGACATCTATAACAAAGGCCCGTGAAAGTACTGGTCACCAATAACACTAACAGTTCAGCATTACTTACAATACGAGTCGACAAACTTTGCTTCTCGCCGGGTTGCCAGCCTGTAAAATTTCCACACGCATTCCTTCTCGATATAACTTGTAAGTCCATCCTGAAGACGAAAACAATTTAATGTGTTTTTGCTACATTCATTGATTAAGCAAATGAAATTTCAATCACCAAAAATTGGTCTTCCTCATTCCACTGCTCTTTGCTATATATCCCAGTAATACTGAGTACCAGGCTCGGTAGCGACAAGAATAAATCTTTAAGGCGTTAATTTTGAGTTGGCTGAGATTTAAATCCTATGACCTGCAACACAGGAAGCAGGCGCTCAAATCATTCAGCCAACCCTTATAAGTATTAAAAAAACTCTGATTAGCTACAGTCCATGTAGTTACTCCCGCAGTAGTTCTTGTGACAGAGCTGCTGAACAACTCATTAAAGAAAAAGTGTCGGAAGGCTGGGTTATGGAAATAACACATGATTTTGTAAACTAAAGTGCTAAATATATAGTTCAAATGTTTATTTATCATATCCCGCTATTCTTCAGCGAAAGATTAATGAAATGATGTAGATTAATACACCTTAAAAGTCTAATTGAGTTTTCTGCGGCCGCCATCTGTTTTTTTTTTTTGCATTCTCTCTCAATTTCTCAACTTGAAAGTTTAAGCCAATATCGATAAAAACTGCACCGACACGACCACCTTCACAATAAATTCCTACCGAGGCAATTATTGCTCGGATTTAAGCAGGGTTGTCACTCATCCCTACTCTGGATAGCAGTGAATCTTTTAACTATATTTCATCCTGATAATTGTCAGAAAGAAAAGCAGTGTTGGTTACCACCCGCTTTTCAATGGAAAATCCTGCGTGGATTGCGTACTTACATAGTTTTCTTCGCACAACATGGCCAGGTTGAAGTTCCCCACCTCGATTCCGGCATCTGCGGCTAACATGTAGTACATGATGGCGGCTGGCCTGCGGAGAGTGACAACACGGAGTCATGATGCAGGTTACAACCTCAGCACACACATGCAACACAATCCTGATTAGACACAATACCTAACTTTGATTAAGAAGCTTGTTTTATTTAACGATGCCTCTAGAGCACATTGATTTTCATATCGTCGGTTATTGGACATCAAACATATGGTCATTCTGACATATTTCTTTGGAGGAAACCTGCTGCCGCCACATAGGCTACTCTTTCGAATAAGCAGCAAGGGGTCTTTTATATGGACTCTCCCATAGACAGGACAGCACATACCAGAGCCTTTGATGAACCAGTTGTGGACCACTGGTTGGAACGGAAAATAGCCCAACTGCAAATGGGTAAACCTGGTAAAGACCAGAGTGAAGCCAACAACTATCGTCCCATAGCCCTCACAAGCTGCATCTGTAAAATCATGGAGCGCATGGTAAACAACCGCCTCGTCTGGCTACTGGAGTCAGGACACCACAACCTTCAATGTGGCTTCAAACGGGGCCGCAGCACCCTCGACCATTTGGTGCGCATGGAGACCTTCATAATAGATGCTTTCCTTAAGAAGGAGCACGTTGTGGCTGTCTTTTTCGACCTCGAAAAAGCCTATAACACAACGTGGCAGCATGGCATCATGGAGGATCTTCATGCGATTGGCCTTCGTGGCCACATGCCAATTTTCATCAGGAACTTTCTAGCCTTCAGGCATTTCCGCATCCGTGTCCACTCACAGGAACTAGGAGTACCTCAATGCAGCATACTGGGCGTGACCCTGTTCGGGGTCAAGGTCAATGGTATTGCTGCTGTTGTAAAGCGGGGGGGTCTCCTGTAGTCTTTTCGTGGACGACTTTGTTTTATATTACAGCGGTGCTAACATGAATGTCATAGAGAGACAGCTACAACCAAGCATAAATGGGATCCATCGATGGTCAGTTCTGAACGGTTTCAAATTTTCCAAGACCAAAACAGTCTGCATGCACTTCTGCCTGCTGCGTAGAATGCATGCGGAATTGGAGCTGACCCTGGATGGGGATCCCATTAAAGTCGTTGAGAAAACCAAATTTCTGGGCCTCATTCTCGACGCAAAACTGTCTTTCGTGCCACATATAAAGTACCTGAAAACAAGATGCCTGAAAGCGCTAGATATTCTGAGGGTGCTGTCCAGCTCAGAGTGGCAGAGTGGAGAGCGGACAGAGATGTTCTGCTCTCCGTGTACAGAACCTTGGTTCGGTCACGAGTGGATTATGGCAGCATAGTATACGGTTCCGCAAGGAAATCATATATTGGGCTGCTAGACACGATCCACCACCAGGGAATGCGCCTGGCCCATGGGGCCTTCCGCACCTCACCGGTTCAGAGCCTCTACGTCGAAGGCAATGAACCATCACTTAACAAGAGGAGAATCAAACTGGCCATGCAATATGTAGTCAAGATAAAAACTAATGCATTGAATCCTGCATACATTTGTCTATTCGAGCAACATGAGGAATCCAGGTATGAAGCCAGGCCGAATTACATCCGGCCACTGAGGCTCCGAATGAAACCTCATTTGGAGGCATTGGGCGTGGATTTGGACGTGTTGGAGGATGCCAAAGTCCCAGAACATCCCCCATGGTCGTTGAGGAAGCCATCGGTTATCATCCGACTCACGGAACTGAGGAAGTCTTGGACACATCCACTCGAGTACCAAGGACTGCATGCAGAGATTCAAGGCCAGTGTGCAGACCACCTCTCCATATACACTGATGGTTTGACAGACCAAAGCCGGGTAGCTGCTGCGGCAGTGTGCCGACAGGAAAAATTTGGTGTACGCTTGCCTGATCAGAGCTCGATTTTCACTGCAGAAGCCCAAGCACTCCTTCTCGCGTTGGAGTGTATCGAGGTGTCCAACCACGCTAACTATGTTATATACAGTGATTCGTTCTCTTGCCTCCTGGCTGTTGCTGGACTGAAAACGAATCACCCTATTCTAGCCATGGTCATTTATAAAATGAACCAACTGGCAATGGATGGGTAAGACATCCACCTGTGCTGGGTGCCTGGCCATGCCGGCATACAAGGAAACGAACAAGCTGATCGGGCTGCGAAGAAGGCCCTGAACTGTGATCTTGAACCGTGTCTGATCCCTCACTCTGATCTGAAACCACTTATAGCCACCCACATAAAATCCAATTGACAACATGAGTGGGATGAAAACATTAATAAACTTAAAGAAATTGAACCATCTGTGGGAAAACCACCACAGACTTATGCGGTAGGTCGGCGGGACCAAGTGGTCCTTAGCCGCTGCCGTATTGGCCACTCGTGGCTTACACATGCTTTTCTGCTCAAGGGGGAACCTCCCCCTGAATGTATTGGGTGTCAGTCCCCGCTGACACTCAAACACATTTGACTAAGTTGCGTTGATTTTTTGGCCCTTTTTGAGGGCAGCTGGACTGTACCAAATTAAAGTACCCCAAAACACCCTGTATTCATAGTCAATTCATTGTGTAAGATGTGAAGTCTAAATAAGCATAAAACATAACGACGAAACTATGTATAGTTTTAATATAAAAATCAAGTCAGAATAACAAAACCACAAAATCATTTTAAATACAAGACATCAATGATAAACTTTGGACACGTCGGTGGATATGGGCTTACACAAAAATATATTCATGATTTTCCATTTTCCAGGATTTTCACGGATATTTAGACAAATTCCAGGACTTTCCATGCCCGGAATCCTGAACTATCAAATTCCAGGACTTTCCAGAATTTCAAGGACCCGTACGAACCCTAAATTATATGGAAACGACAAACTAACCAGTTCTTGTGCCTGAACGCCTTGAGTCCCTTCGCCAGAACTCGGCCGAGCGCGGGGTTCGTCTCAGACACGTAGCGCGCCCAGTTGACTGCGAGGTCCGGGTCGCGGGTGGCGTTCGGGTGCCCACGCATGTTGTACATGGCAACCATGATGCTGGAGTCGTACTGACCGCCCTTCAGCGCAGCCTGCGAGAAGAAGTCAAAAGCCTTGATCTGCGAAAAGAAACAAAATATGTCAAACCCAAGAGGTCCTAGGGGCTAATATTCTTAATTACTAGGCCACCACCAAAAGGTATTCAGTCCAATTTAAAATCTGACCGTCTGCGCTGGTCTGCAGGTGGTGGTGACCAGTCGCAGCTGGCAGGAGTGTGTTTAGTAAGAATAAGCTATGTATAATAGATTTCCACCTCATTTTATTACAAAAGTCTCCAGGAAGAATCCTTGGTGTCCAGGTTCCTGCCAACAAAGCAGCATGAAGTCATCTTTGTAATGCCTGGTTCATACCCATTTTAACATATCTAATTCCAGCACTTTACAAGCAAAATTCCAGGACGTTTTTAAGACGTTTATTAAATCCTAAAACACAGTCATTCATTGTTGATTCACTGTGTAAGATGTGAAGTGTAAATAAGCATATACAATAATAACAAACATATGTTTAGTCTTAATATAAAAATCAACAAGCAGGATAACAAACCCACAAAAATCACTTTAAATACAAAACATCACTGACACGTTGGCGAATATAGGCTTTAAAGAAATATAGTAATGATTTTCCATTTTCCAGGATTTTCATGGACCGTTAGACAAATTCTATGTTCCAAGCCTGGAATCATGAATTATCAAATTCCATGACTTTCCAGTTTTTTAAGGACCCGTCCAAACCGTGTAACACGCCAGCCAAATACTGACCGGTTAAAGAGATCTCTAATTTATATGAGGTGTTATGTGGAATGTCTGTCTTAGCAATCTACATAAGAAATCAACAGCATCCCATCTTATTTAAAGAAGCACAAAGGCTTTATCGCATTCATTAGTAACTACACCAACTTCACTGCCAGGGTCAGCCCGTACTTCACCACTTCTTCCTTCTTCCTTTTCATTCTTTAATATATGTGGTGGACCATCTTCTACTCTGCTTGAGGAATAATACATACCACTGAGAGTCCTTGAAATCCCAGCGCATTCCTTTGTTTATTCCACCAGCGTCAGAATAGAAGAGACGTTGCCTGTCACTGCCCAGCCGGGTAGAGTGTACCTTCCCTTAGGGGTGTGTGTGTTGGGGGGGGGGCACTAGCCATGTGTGGAACATCCACCAGAGGACTGTTCCCGCTAGCGCGCTGTCACATGTCGATACTTCTGATCAACAGAGGTCAGCGTAGACCACCATCCGGTAGTGGGGCTCGTGGCGGACTAGTCCATATATAATGACCTTTATCACTTTTGAGTAATTTCGTCATATGCTATTGCCACTAGTACCAGCCCCCCCAATTATACGAACCATGTCCATCGAAACCTTCACCTGTCTGGTGACACTCACACCTTCGCTTACTTACCCGGTCGACACCCGGTGAGTCTGGATGTCGTCCACCGAGGTACATATGCCCAATATTGTGAGTCGCGTCTGTGTTACCAAGCTTGTGCGCCTTCATGAAGAGGTCGCGGGCTTCTGTGTAGTTTTGACTCACTTCGAGCGCGTACCATCCCAGCGCATTGTAGGCACCCGCGTGCCCCTGGTGGCAGACAACAGAAACTGTTACCACACCCAATTCTCCATTTCTTTTTAAATCTTCAAAAACTGCATAATCCGATGAGAGTATCCCTTAGATTAAAAAATTAAACGCTCACTCAGATGCTTGAAAAGGGTAAATAATGACCACGTCCATCATTTTGAAATGAACGCCAAAATCAATTTGGAATGTTTTCAGTTAAAATATCTCCAGAGTTACCTCTTTAAAATAAAAATTTATAAATTACTTCTAACTAAAGTAAAGTAGATTATAACGATCAACCAAATATATTTATCTAAATATAACAATACAGAAGTGGTATTGTTGTACAGTACTTGCTTCAGGGATACATAGACACGCCATGACCAGCTGAACCCAGCACTAGTGACACATCTGTCGTCAGGGCTGATGCAAACAAGGCAACATGCGTACAGCAGGATTCGAACACATACTTCTTGCCATTCTGGGCTAGCGTCATAACGATTAAGCTACCTAGGCTGCGTGATGCAATCACCCTACCCACGCCCACCTGTCTGTGTGGCGCCTTGTCTGAGAGGTCGGTGCAGAATACAACACATCTAACCACTCACTATTCGGGGCGTGTTTGCTGCGGGAGACTTTCTGCAGGATATCGCAAATATCCCACAAAATTACTGCCGCAATAGCACTGACACTTTGTTTGAAACTGCTGCCGTTGGAGTACAGGATCCTGGTCACAGCACCAGTGTTGTGAGGGTAATGAAAATGGTTAATATTGTGCCTAGATCACGATTCGAACCCACACCTCTTACATTCTGGGCTAGTGGGCTAACTATTATACCACCTAGGCCCCCTGATGTCGTCACCCTCTCCATGCCCACATGTCTGTGTGGCTCCTTGCCTGAGAGGTCAATGCAGACTACTACCTTTGTCACCCCTGGAAGCGTAAGTCTTTTAAATGGTTTATGCCCATAAGTCCGTTTAATGCTTCCAATTACAAACAGGCAATGCACTTACATGTACACACAAACACAGATTAGGTTCAACAATCATACATCGCATAGCTTGTACGGAATCCTAGGTCACGCTACCAGTGTCATGGGGCGTGATGAAAATGCGAAATATTGCGCCTAGAGCCAGATTCTAACCCACACCTCTTGCATTTCGGGTTAGTGTGCTAACCATTACACTGCATAGGCTCCCTGATGCAATCACCCTACCCACGCCCACCTGTGTATGTGGTGCCTTGCCTGAGCGGTCGGTGCAGACTGCTACAGCTATTTCAGCGGGTGTTTACTACTTACCAGGGCCGCTGCCTTCCTGAGATAGTGAAGCGCTCCAGTGTAGTTCTGCACCGTGCCCTGACCCTGCGAAAACATGAAAGAAGCCATCATTTTAAGGACTTGACGTGGTCTCTGGCAAAAAAAGTGGAACTTGAAGAGCGCCTTGCATTGACTAGTTCTGCATACCTTGAGTAGGACGATGCCGTAGTCGAACAGGGCAGAAGGCTCTCCGCTCTCTGCACTGATCCGGTAATATTCCACTGCAGCCTTAATGTTCCGCTTTATGCCCTGCGACCCCCAGAACATAATCCGTGCCAGGTCTCGCTGAGAATCAAAAGGTTTGATAGTTCATTAGCTTATTTACAAAAACAAAATCATTTGAGAGCATTTTCTATTCCAGAAATCTTATAATTGCTCCACTTTATGGAATAGGTTGCCACAGAAGGTAAATCATGCATTGCTTTCTAAATTAAAAAAAAAACAATTCTCCACTTTTTAATTCAGAAATAAATAATTTTCCCTAATTTAATTTTAAGTAAACTTTTTTTCTTTCAGAATTTAGATGTTTTTAAAGAGCTCTCTGACAGTATATGGGATGATAGTGGTTTCAGGCAAAAAAAAACACGGAAATCAAGCCAGACGGGATGGCCGAATGAGTTAGAACGTCCGTCTCCTGTGTTGGTAGATCGTGGGTTCGAATCCTGGTCGAGTCAAACCAATGACTTAAAAATTGATACTTGTCGCTTCCTAGCCAGGCGCTTGGCATTACTAGGATATGGCAAGGAGCAGTGGAATGAGGAAGACCAGTCGTCTGCGACTGAAATTTCCCCTGCTTAAACAACTAATGTACAACAACAAAAAGCTGAGATTATTATCCCGACGGCAAATGTCTCTTTACACCTATACAAAAAATACACCAGGCTGTGAAAAAAAGGAAATCCGTTTAAAAACGTAAAAATATCATCACTGTGTATGTCTACCTGCTGAGTAAATATTTTTTAAGCCATTATTTTCTCTAATTAATGCCCCCCCAAATTAAAATTACTTTTTTTTTAAAGAAAAAAACAGCTGTGTGCGTGTGCCTGCCTGCTGGCCTGCGCAGTTAATTTTTTTTTAAACCAATTATTTTCGCTTAAATTCTTTTTGTTTAATTTCAAAATTTAAAGAAAAAAGCTGCGTCTGCTGACCTGCGCATGCACGACGCCCTGTGCCGCCTGGTGGTGGAACCAGAGGAACAGGTCGCCGTCCTCGTCCGTCTGCTCGTTGATGCTCTCCTCGTCAGTGAGGCGCACCTTCTCCGTGAACACGTCGTCCTCTGCGTGCAGCTCACGGTCGTGACGGCTCTGGTCGCCCATGTTCTTGTAATAGACTGCGCACGCAGACAAGAAGGGCGGTCAAATGTTAGCAGACAGGTGGAGAAAAGCTCAATTTTCAGTCAACGGTGGTTTGAACGAATAAAGAAACGTTGAAATTTTGGTGAACGGTAGCTTCAATCAACAAAGAAACGCTAAAATTTTGGAGAACTATGTACGGTATAATGGTTCGAAGCCTTTCGTTACCCTGAGTCAGGTCTGATTACACATTTGTCACTTAGCGGAGCACTGCGTACCATAGGACTGTTCCAAGTCTTGCGGTATGCCATCCATGCCGTACACGTGTTTGTTGCCGAGTGCTAGAAGACTGAGACGGTGATTTTCCTGGGTGGCGTGCATCAAGTAATGATGGGACTGAAATATAAAACTTTACATTAAAACCATAAGGCTAAATTACAGACAATAGACGACATCACCGTTCCAGCGGCACGGTGCATTGTGGGAATGCGTCAGAGCAACACAAACCTGTGAGAAGCACATGGCACATGCTAATACACTGAGTGCAGCTATGAAATGGGCTAGTTTCAGCTCATCTGAGCTCTTGTTTGAAACATAGAATTCCAACTAAAAAAATATATATAATAAATTAAGATATTATTCTTTTATTCAGCATTGCATTTACATCAATATAATATGCACATCCTATGCCATGTGCATTTAGATATAGACAAATCTGGGCACTCAGACTAGTGTTAGAGCCATAGCCAGGGTCAGTTTTACTTATTTTATTAATGTTTTTATTTATATCCTATGGTTAATAACATATGTAGAACTAGAAAATTAGTAGGGTTAATCAGATATTGGTTATATATTTCTCTGAAACAAGTTTATGTTGACACATTTGGCATTTTAATATTTAGAACAAGAATTAATAATGGTGATGTGGATATCTTTTTTTCTTGAAGATAAGTCTGAATAGACTTGTTTTCATGGATAAGTCTGAATAGACTTGTTTTCACCATTAGACAGTTTGTCGATAGAAAGCCTGAGTCTACACTTTTACTAACCCAAGGGACTTTTAACCTCCCACACCACATAGACATGGTATGAGAGCAACTGGCCTTTGATGTCACTGTAAGTTATACATAGCGGTGGAAATCCAAATTGGCAGAGGTGGGGGCACGGGAAATCGAACCACCAGCCTTCAGATTAGGAGTCCGACCTAGAAAAAAGTCAGACACTCTAACCACTCCGCCACAGAGAACACCACAGCTGATTGTTTTGTGTGGAATTGTATGTTTCTTAGCTCAAAATGTTTAACTATGGCTAGTTTTGTCTTAGCTATATTCATCAGATCATTATATTGCATGTGTGCATACATGTTTATGGCAAATTGCTATGTATTTCTATTCATTTTGAATAAAATGGAAGTTTTTCCCTACGCGTATCGACAAACTCAATGGCCATTCGCATTTGCTTTGCTGCCAATGCCGTTTTCAGCGCATGCGCAGTCGGAACCGTGATCCCGTCCATACGAGTGTTTCAAGATACTGAAGCTGGGACCCAGTAGGCCACTAATGAAGCCCCTGGCCATGCTAGGGTCGGGTGGAAGCACACTGCATCAATCTAGAAAATGCAGTGTACATGTCAGACACAAGGGGCATACAAAGTGGACAATGTGTGCAAGGTGCATGTGTGGAACAACAGTGGACCTTGCCGCCTGCACACAGGGGTCAGTTACCATGGTTACTAATTAGAAGGTTTTTGGATGACCAGTCAGCACTCTGTAGTCGGGGTGTGAGACAGTGGGGGAGGTAGTGAACACACAGACAGGAAGTGGTCTTAGTGTAAAATATTTGCCATGGCAATTTCACTACAGTGTACATTATATACAAATGTACGGCAAGACCCTGCCAAGTTGTGTCATTGGGAGGCATGTGGTTATAGGTGCAAAGCTAGTTTAATGCTTAGGGTATATCGTGAATGATAGGGCTTGAAGGGGCACCAACCCCAACTTGTAGGGCGTATTTGATTAATCAACTCGGGTCACCCGAGCTACTTTTTGGCGCATGCGCACATCCTACAGACTCGGGTTGAATAAATGAACACACTTCTCCACTCTCGGGATGGAAAAAATGTTGGCTTAATCCAAAACTTGTTCTTTTTTGTTAAATAACCGATATAACTACAGCAAAATAGGATTTAAAGTATTTCTTTGCCAGCATAGTTTAGTTATATTTCCATTTCATTAATCGGATTTTTGTTGGTGCTTAAACCCCAAAACAACCCACATAGGACTTGTCCTGCTACAGGACGGTACCAGCACAAATTTGACAAGTGCGAAGGACCGGATTCCACCTTGCCTAAGAAATAACGAAGAACACCGCAGACAGTTTAATCCTCAGAACCCTCCCCCGGCTTATTCCGCCCAGGTCAGAATAGAAGTGACCTGTCACTGCCCAGCCGGGTGACATGTATCTCGTGGCTGAGGTGAAACAGACCACCATCAGGACTGCCCCTGCTAGCGTGCTGCCACCTAGCGATCCAAGAGTCAGCGTAGTTGAGACTGCCACCATGTCGTAGTGGGACTCATTACGGACAACTATACAAGCGATAAATTAAAATATAACAAGAGAAGAATTCCATCTCAGTCCTGGAGGCAGATCGAATCCAGGAGCGGTCTCTCACCGTAATCTCATCAGCTTTAATGCCAACGCCATGATTCAAGATGGATGCCAGGAAGTAGCTGGCGTCGTGGTTGCCATAGCAACTGGCCTGCTTCAGGAGCTGCACCACCTGATTCATAATCTGGAACCCATCCTTCTCCTGCAAGAACAACAAAAATACACTTTCAATTTTCTTTTTTTTGGGTAATAAATAATTTTATTCATTTGAAGTTCTCATCGCAAGGCCAGAGCACTAGTTTGTCTTCCAGCCGTTTCACATTGCAGATTCGTCTGTTTTTTTTACACACAAGCTGGATATAAAGGTACAGTGGCTGCATAGTCTGATGAAAGTATTTCATTCTACTTATCTGATATAGGTACCTGTGCACTTAATAAGCATTTATAGTGCCATAGAAGAGAATACCAAGTCAATTAGAACCTATTACTGCTGAAGCCTATAGTATCAAGAGTTTTGACATGCACACCAACATTAATTTTGCATGTTTATATTTCAAATGTTTCAAAAGTTAGCCATTTAAAATAAAAGTCATTTCCAACTAAAGTGAGATAGATTATAACGATATGGAATATTGTAGCAAGAGCATCAAACTCACATAAGTGTTTTAGAAGAAGTTGGGAAACCAAGAAGCCTAATTTCACAGGTTTAAAGTGACACTTTGGTCACGCTGCCAGAAAGGAAGATGACAGTATGGAGGAAACCATAATGCCTGGGATGATAGACGGCGAACGACATAGAAGATGACCTCAAACTCAATGGTTTGACAGTCTAAGTTTGTCCGTACTAATTCAACAGGCCGGAGATTATGAACATTAGCGACATACAGTCATGAATATTTCTGTGATAAGACGAACATGCCCTGACCGACAGACTACCACAAGCCACTTTTCTGATAACTTTCAATTAGAAACTGCAATATGTTAAATATATGATATGAGCATAATTTACTCACAAATTGCTTGATTGCGTGATTATAGATGGCCTCCCCGACATCCGTCAACTTGAACTGCCAGCCAGTATATGCTGCGCGCCTTACCCACTGTCGAGCAAAGCGGTATGCTGAAGAGCGGTGCACTGCCTGCTTGTCACATTGAGGCAGCGACTTTGCGTGCTTGAAACTGGGGAACAGCGTATAAAAGCCGCCAGGACACTTTCCTGAAATAGATAGGAACCTATACGTATTACAATACAGTGGGATGAGAAAGGCTGGAACTAGCAGGCACCACGTGGCCAGACACCAGCTTCAGACACAAGGTATGGCTACGTAAGCAGTGCCAGTTCTTAGTGTGCGGTGTCAATAATGCACCAGACACAATGCACCCAAAGCCAATCTCCATACAGTCAAACTCAAATGTGTGATCCAAGTTACGCTGGTCCCTCAGGAAGGACTGAAGCTGTGCCCAGTGTGCCAGGTCACAGCTTCAGCTTACATTGCGTAAGGTGGGCAAGGCGTGAATACCCATACACCCCAGGCCCTATACTCTAAACTCAATTTGCGCCTATAACCACATGACTTCTGATGACCAGACTATGCTGCACACAAATTGTCAGATATAGGGCACCATGTGGTGTGCAGCACACAATGTGTCCATAGTGCGGCACACAAATTGTCAGATATAGGGCACCATGTGGTGTGCAGCACACAATGTGTCCATAGTGCAGCACACACATTGTCAGATATAGGGCACCATGTGGTGTGCAGCACACAATGTGTCCATAGTGCAGCACACAAATTGTCAGATATAGGGCACCATGTGGTGTGCAGCACACAATGTGTCCATAGTGCTACACACAAATTGTCAGATATAGGGCACCATGTGGTGTGCAGCACACACTGTGTCCATAGTGCTACACACAAATTGTCAGATATAGGACACCATGTGGTGTGCAGCACACAATGTGTCCATAGTGCAGCACACAAATTGTCAGATATAGGGCATCATGTGGTGTGCAGCACACAATGTGTCCAGTGCAGCACACACATTGTCAGATATAGGGCACCATGTGGTGTGCAGCATCCAATGTGTCCATAGTGCTACACACAAATTGTCAGATATAGGTCACCATGTGGTGTGCAGCACACAATGTGTCCATACACACAAATTGTCAGATATAGGGCACCATGTGGTGTGCAGCACACAATGTGTCCATAGTGCAGCACACACATTGTCACAGATGCGGTACCACTTAGCCATGTCCGTATGTAACAATAAAACAGGACGACCTCTTCCCAAGAAATATGTCGCTATGGCAGTATACACAATACTACACAGAAATTGTTTACATGCTTTGACTGTGGCCTAGATATGTCGCTATGGTGCCATAGACGACACAGGCTATTTAGTGTTTACATGCTCTGACGCTGGCCTAGATATGACAGTATGGTACATGACACAGAACATTTAGTACTTACGCCCCCTGACAGCGGCTTCTATATGCTTCCGATGATACTGTATGCGGTAAGTGATCCACTGCAGCAGACTGTGGCACCGCTTCGCCTTCTCACCGATGCCCAGACCAAACATTGGGTTATTCTGCTGAGGGTATGGAATCTGAAACACGCACAAAGGAAATGACACAGGTTATGTTCAAAGATCAGAATAGCACCGGAGCCTGGTAACCCAGCAATCCTTCCTCTCAGAACAGCTCTCTGAAAAGGTTTTTGTTTGTTGGATTTTTATGTCATATCAACATTTAAGGTCATATCGGAAAGGGTACTGACTTGTGACAGTGCGCACTCTTGGCAACTTTATAATACTGCCCAGTGGGAGACCAGGCCACTGGCACCATGACCCAATTTCCCACTCAGTCACTTGGAATTCAAGGCTGTTTTTGATAGGAATTCAAGAATATTTTCATTTCGATCTCAGGGAAAAAAAAGAAAGAAGGCAAATGGTGATTTCGAACTAATTTAGATCAGTGGGGACAGTTTGATGGAATTCAAGGCTTTTTAAGACTAATTACCAAAATAGGCTAAATTCAAGGCTTTTCAAGATCTTGAAATGGGGTAAATGAAATTCAAGACTTTCCAGGCACCGTACGGTGTGAAGGAATTCCGACTAAAATGCATAAGTAGGCAAAGTGAATAAAAGAGGGCTATTGCGAATCAGCTCTAAACGGGATAGCACTAAAGCCTAGGACACTAGGTCACAAATGCTGTGGTCGTCGCATGGTGCTGTGGTGTGTCTTGCAGTTTATGCAAATGTTACGGCGATGCGGTCTGCAGTTTATCTATTCGCAAATCGTAGTCACCGCAAGGCATAGATCCCCATACTCAGACTTTTTCTTTCTTTTTTTTTTGTCGCCGCACAACCACAGACAAGACATTTAAAAAAATGTTGGTATTCACAATTTCTATGCATTATTTCACAAACATATTATTCTGTTAACAATAGAAATTAGTGGGATTCCGACATGCGGCGTTGCGATTTTCCAAAGTTAAGATAACTTCAACATAAAACATCCGCAACCCCTTCCGGCGAGCAAAAAACCGTACGGTGACCATAACCCACCGTACAGTCTAGCCGATGCGGTGACTTACGGCTGCCACAGGCACGCCATAACACATTTGTGACCGAGGCATTAGTGTGGTAAACCTGCAAACCTCATACAATGTTATATATGTACACACATGGGAGCTGAACCAACATACATTTTCTGGTTTCCTCAGAAGACGCCGGTAGACCTTCGCATGACCTACATAGCCCTTGAAAGATGGGGTGATCTCTGAACCGCCAATAATATGTAGCGAAGGTTCGCTGTCGTACCAGACAGGCGACCGAGTTACCACTCTGAAATAAGAACACCGCAATGATTGATTGATTTGTGGTACAGTATGGGACCACGACAGGGATTTGGGCGATAATAGACACAAACAGTGGAACACTCTCAAAGGATAGCCTGCACAGAATGATCCGAGAAATGGAGCTAGGATAGTGCTAGGAGAGCATTGGGTGAAGTCTAACTTCCGGCTTTTTCCCACGATTACCTGACAGTGCGAAGCCAATGAGAAAAATTCCATGTTTTCGTGGAAATTCACCTGTATTCAGTCAAGATGCCAGCGTTGGCTGTCACCAGCCTGATGCAGAGTTAATTTATGTAGGTCAACACCCCATCGTATTTGGCATGCCGTAGATGAAAGAGTTGCCTACCGTATAACTGTGTGGTAATTCGCTTTCCAGTTTTCTCCGTAGTTGACGGTGACGAACCACTGATAAAACAGAACATGTCGCTAAATGAGATGGCTGGACGAGCTAAGCGCCTGCTTTCCGCCGAGCCAAACTAACAACTTAAAGATCTATACTTGTCGCTACCTAGCCTTGCACTTGGCATTACTATGATAGGGCAATGAGCCGTGGAATAAGATAGATAAATTTTCTGTGATTAAAATTTCCGCTGCTTAATCAATGGATACATTAATATCAGGTATGTTTAAGTCAGCATCTACCAACACAAATGTTGGCCTACCTTCTCATCGACATGGACTCATAAAATAGATTTTACTTGCATTTATTCTAAATCAAATTAAGCCCTCTTGAGTGGTGAGGTATGAGGTTTGAGACCCCAGAGCCTCTGGGATGTCCATTGCCTGAGTTTTTTTTGTTTTTTGTTTGTAAATGGAAACATTATACCTAGAGCGGAACTCGAACCCACAATTCTGCCATTCCGGGGCTAGTGTTCTAACCATTAGACTATCTAGGCTCCCTGATGCAATCACTCTACCCACACCTACCTGCCTATGTTCCATTTTACCTGGAGAGGTGAGTGCATCTCACTACACTCAACCCCTTCAAATTGTAAGTCTCATATACAATTACAAATATCCATGAAGCGCACTCAAGGTACTGTAGTTGTCTGCACTGACCTCTCAGGCAAGTAACCACATAGACAGGTAGGCGTCGATAGTGTGGTGCTATCAGGGAGCATAGGTGGTGTAATGGTCAGCGTATTGGCCTGGAATGCAAAGAGATGTGGGTTCGAGTCCCACTCTAGGTGCAATATTTCCCATTTTCATCACCCCCACGACAGTACATACAAGGGGATGGTTCATCACTGTATAGTGCTCAACAGTATCCTGGTCATGGCACAAATGTCATGGGGTGTGTTTTTTTGCAAATGGGAACATAACGCCTAGAGCAGCACTCGAACCTACACATCTACCATTCCTGGGATAGCGTTCTAACCATTAGACTGGCTATCCACTTATCGATGCCTACCTCTGTATGTGGTATTCTGAGGTTAATGCAACTCACTACACCTGCATAGTCCGGATGTTTTGAGTTTCCGCCATTTGTCTTTTTCTTACATAAATATATTAGGTTCATTATAATCTACTTTATTTTAATTCGAAGTAACTTCTATTTTAAATGGTTGACTCTGGAGATATAACTTACATTTATGGGCAAATCAGTGTAGGTTTACTAAATACCAGCCTAATAATTGGGATTAAATCTACTAACTTGCATATTTACTATATATATGTATTTGAAAACATGTATATATATATATATTTTTTTTCATTTAGAACAAAGGAAAGAAGGAAAAAATGTTTAAAGAAAATTCTATAACCATGCAATACATATTCACTGAATGGATGATACTTTTATTGGACTGGAATTGTACCCTTACTACAACAGCTGATATTTCATTTATAAAATGTATAATACTTTTAGTATCAAACAGGATTTGCATGTAGTTACTATTACAACTGATAGTTTCATTTATGTATCTAGGAATTGTACTGTACGGTCGGAAAACCAGTGCTCTGGCACTGACAAGAAATATTATTCAATGAATAAAGTACACTTTAGTTAAAAAGAAAATGTACGTCAAAATACTAGAGATGGTAGGCTTCAACAATAACAGGTTCTATTAAATTGAATTAGTATTCATTCTATGTAGAAATACATATTCAATGAATGCACTAGCATCTCAGTTCGAGATGTAGGATAAAATCTCGATAAGTGTTTTGGTTAAAATAAATTAATGTTTTGATCAGATCATGACTGCCCTCTGATGGCAACGGAAAGAACTAATGTGGGTACCAGCTCATTGTCTAGCCTGCTGTATGGCAAAGATCTTTCACCACCAATCCGCTCTCTGATGTCAGCGGCAAGTTCACTACATAGCACGCTTTGTCGAAGAGATGTAATCGTGAGGGGGAGAAAGTGCAAAGCGACACTCACCTGACTGCCGTTCAAGGCCACGACAAGTCGCACCCACTGGCGCTTGGGCAGTGAGAAGGGCGTCAGGTGAGCAATTGCCTCACCGGACTCACAGACCAGCTGCAGATGAAGCTGACCTGTATGAAGGTGGCAGCCAATGAAAGAACAGACGGCATTAACCGACACAACCGCAAAGACCCAAAAGGCTGTCTCTTTCAAATGTCAACTTGTGGAATGAAATTCACAAGAAAAATATTATCTAACTTATAAGCACTTAAGCCATTATCATTAGATATGTAATGCAACTGCTTGTAATTATTGTTGTACTATGTGAAGATGGGAGTTGGAGCGACCTGGAAACCTGTTGTCTATGCAGTCGAGCACCCAACCACTTTACTCCTTCCAGCATCTAGCCGCTTCCCACTCTCTCAGAGCATTCGCTTTTGAATGTTTTTCCAATAAAAGCTATTGGTAGTTTTTTTTGTGATCAGCTAGAGTGAGACACTCTCCAAACTAATAACGTCTTGTATCTACATTTTTGCAATATCTTAATAATATAAATATTATGGTGATTTCTTGTACTGTTGATTTTATAAAGAAATGATGTAATACAAAATAATATTCAGAAAGCATTTTATTTTAAACTTGAGAATCCAGAACATTGACATGGGTGTGAGCTTTGATTTGAAAGGTCATGCAAGGGTCATAATGCAATGTTTACATACAGAACTGGTTCAAGGCCAGGCAAAGGTAATACAGGAACACAAAAAGGTCATAGCAATGTCACATACAAAACTGGTTCACGGTCAGGAAAAGTTCATATAAGGAATACAAAAGAGAAAGGCCATAGCAATGTCACAAAAACTGGTTCAAGGCCAGACAAAGAACCTGCAAAGTTCAGAAAAAGATTATACTATTTAAAGGCAGATATACAAAACTGGTTTAATGTTTGACAAAGGTCGTACAAGGGTCACAAAAAGGTCATAGCATTGCCACATACAGAGATCAAGCGAGCAGGTAAAAGTCATTCTAGGGCAGTTCAAGGTCATTTAGAGGGTTGCGGAGGTCACCTACCAAGCTGATTGATGTAGATGAGCGGTGTCATATAGAGGTCGTCCCACTTAAGGCGTTGGAAAATGCTGCAGAGAGGGCGGCCTGATGAGCAATACTCCATTATGTACAAGTACACCACCATTGTCCACCTGCACCATGAGAAAAAGGTTCTTACTAACTTTGGTAAAGGACCATTCATTTGCAAGTGTTCACGAGCGAAAAATCCATACACTGGGGAAGGTAACGATGCTGTACAATTTCATAGCTTACTTTTGGGGAGAAGCCATGTTGGTAACTTACTTTGGGGAAGAAGCCATGTCGGCGACATACTTTGGGGAGAAGCCATGCTGGCAACTTACTTTGGGGAAGAAGCCATGTTGGTAACTTACTTGGGGAAGAAGCCATGTCGGCAACATACTTTGGGGAAGAAGCCATGTCGGCAACATACTTTGGGGGAGAAGCCATGTTGGTAACTTACTTTGGGGAAGAAGCCATGTCGGCGACATACTTTGGGGAAGAAGCCATGTTGGCAACTTAATTTGGGGAAGAATCCATGATGGTAACTTACTTTGGGGAAGAAGCCATGTCAGCAAAATACTTTGCGGGAAGAAGCCATGTTGGAAACTGACTTTGGGGAAGAAGCCATGTTGGTAACTTACTTTGGGGAAGAAGCCATATCGGCAACATACTTTGTGGGGAGAAGCCATGTTGGTAGCCTAACTTTGGGGAGAAGCCATGTTGGCAACTTACTTTGGGGAAGAAGCCATGTCGGCAACATACTTTGTGGGGAGAAGCCATGTTGGTAACTTACTTTGGGGAAGAAGCCATATTAGTAACTTACTTTGGGGAAGAAGCCATGTCGGCAACATACTTTGCAGAGAGAAGCCATGTTGGTAACTTACTTTGGGGAGAAGCCATGTTGGCAACTTACTTTGGGGAAGAAGACATGTCGGCAACTTACTTTGGGGAAGAATCCATGTTGGTAACATACTTTGGGGAAGAAGTCATGTTGGCAACATACTTTGCAGGAAGAAGCCATGTTGGCAACTTACTTTGGGGAAGAAGCCATGTCGGTAACATACTTTGCGGGAAGAAGCCATGTTGACAACTTACTTTGGGGAAGAAGCCATGTTGGTAACTTACTTTTGAGAAGAAGCCATGTCGGCAACATACTTTGCGGGAAGAAGCCATGTTGGCAACTTACTTTGGGAAAGAAGCCATGTTGGCAACTTACTTTGGGGAGAAGCCATGTTAGCAACTTACTTTGCGGGAAGAAGCCATGTTGGCAACTTACTTCGGGGAAGAAGCCATGTTGGCAACTTACTTCGGGGAAGAAGCCATGTTGGCAACTTACTTCGGGGAAGAAGCCATGTTGGTAACTTACTTCGGGCAAGAAGCCATGTTGGTAACTTACTTAGGGGAAGCCATCTTGGCAATCCGTTCCTCTTCAAGCTCCCTATTTGTATACTTCGGGAGAGCGCGAATCACACCGTAGTTATTTCCACTTAGCGCCACGGGGTACCGCACCAGCGTAACCACCTCTGTAAGTCAACATGCAGAAAGCAATGCAAATATTGTTTGTTTGAGTTTATGTCCTGGCAATATCTAAAGCCCCAGTCACACCATGGCTTGCACCCATTTGCAATCACTTTGGACCAAAGAACCTGCAGCACTAAAAACCTCCTTACCACCTCAGCGACCTATGAAAATGGTCGCCGACCTCCAGGTGACCATTTTGGTCACAAGGAGGTTTTTAGTGTAGTTGCTGCAAACTCCTTGCGACCACTGAGGATCACTTTCCGACCTCATTGTGACCAACCCTTTTTTGAGGTTGCAAGCAGTAGTGTGACTGGGGTATAAGGTCATATCAGGACGGGTACCGACTTGTGACGGTGCGCACACATTGCAACTTAATAGTGCTGCCCCACTGGGAGCCCAGGCCGCTGGCACCAGAACCTGATTTCCCACTCAGTCACATTATCCTGATACTGAGGTAACCAGTCCTTGCCCTATCTTAATAGATAGTGTAGCTAACATAAGTGCCAATATTTGGAATAAACTGCCAGCTGCAACACAAAATGCAGAAAATATATCCGTGTTTAAGAAACCATTAGAAAAATTATGTAACCTTGAAAAACAGATGATGTTTAACTGGATTAACACAAAGTATAGTGAAAGCTGGATGTTGGACTGTTTGCAATCTACAAACAGTTACAAGCCATAAAAAAGAAGCAAAAGATCCAAAATTTTAAAGATTTGAATAAAATTGGACTGGTGCTGCCCAGCGGTGAAAACAAGTACTTATCCATTATGAGCATGGTAAATAAATTCATCACTCACTAGAATATCACTTTGTGTATGATTATTCAATAGCAAGTCTTTTCAAACAGCAAATATATCAATCTCACTCACCTGGTTGCAATGCGCACTGTGGGCGGTACGGCAGGCGAAACGCCAGGAGGCGCCACCATGTGTAGCAGTGTGTGGCCGGTGCCTCGGGCCGGTCGTAAGGTACCGGAAGTCGCACAGCATACTGCGCACGCGCAGCCGCAAGCCGAAAGTTGCTCTCATTGCAGCGCGGAGCAAGCGCATAGGCAGTTTCATCCACCACCCAGGCACGCAGCAGCGCATGCGTGACCCCCACCGACACTGGGTTCCAGTGCGACGGCCGGAAGCCGAGCACCGCGCGCATGCTCAGGATGATGCGACGCACTTCGGGTTGCTTCCGCATGCAGCGCCAGGAGCAAGCGAAGGCGCAGGCACCAGCATGCCGCGCAGTCCAGACAGCCAGCTCCAGCCCGACGCGCTTCTGTGCGCCGACACATGCGTACTGCACCTGCAGTGTGATGCCGTCGCCCACCACTTCCGGTGGGTCGACGATCTGGATGAAACCGGCGTTCACAGTGTTCACGGCGGCGGCGCCGGATGACTTGTTACCAGTGGAGGTGCCGGTGGATGTGGTGGTGGTGGCACCGTCTGGTGTCAGTGTCAGCGACATGGCGGCCGGTGGCGATCCCTGGTGGGAATGTGTGGAGATGGTGGCGTCAACCGCCAGGAGGCGCTGTGGGGCCGGGGAGGCGGGCCGCAGTCTGCCGCCCTCATGAGCCGGCTGTACGGAGACATGGGAAGCTTGTTTTATTTAACGACACTTCTAGAGCACATTGATTTTTTTATCATCGGTTATTGGACGTCAAACATATGGTCATTCTGACATATTTCTTTGGAGGAAACCTGCTGCCGCCATATAAGGTACTCTTTACGATAAGCAGCAAGGGGTCTTTTATATGCACTTTCCCACAGACAGGAGAGCAAATACCACAGCCTATGATGAACCAGTTGTGGACCGCTGGTTGGAACGGAAAATGGCCCAAACTGCAAATAGGTCCACTGAGCAGGATCGGTAGGATGATTGACACCTTCACAGGTGGACACTCTAACACCCGAGCTACGTCCCACTCTGACATGGAGACCAGCATGTCAAGTGATGGACATGTGAAGAGAGCGATATGGAAAGAGAGGATTGATTGATTGGTGGTTGCTTTACACCGTGTAGGCAGCATAGGCCATATTCACGGCGAGAAATGTTTGTTTTTTCTTCAAACCATCGCTTTTACATGTAAAAGCAGACAGTCAATTATGTGCCAATAGACACTCATTAAATTAGAAAGCTCACAATCATACATTTGTGGTCAAGGGACACAAATTCCCATAGAAAAAGAAAAGTTTCATTAATAATTGATAGAATTTATTTAGTAAACTATATGAGGTGGTACAGTCCAGCTGCCCTCAAAAAGGCTAAAATGTTTTCTTGTTTTACTTTAGTAAAAAGGTCATGCATACTGTCTGCAGTGTAGAACTGTTGGCACAGGGCCAAAAAATCAACACAACTTAGTAAAATGTGTTTGAGTGTCAGCGGGAACTGACACCCAATACATTTAGGAGGAGGTTCCCCCTTGAGCAGAAAAGCATGTGTAAGCCATGAGTGCCCAATACGGCAGCGGCTAAGGACCACTTGGTCCCGCCGACCTCCCACATGAGTCTGGTGGTTTTCCCACAGATGGTTCAATTTCTTTAAGTTTATTAATGTTTTCATCCCACTCATGTTGCCATTTGGATCTTATGTGGTTGGCTATTAGTGGTTTCAGATCAGAGTGAGGGACCAGACACGGTTCAAGATCACAGTTCAGGGCCTTCTTCGCAGCCCGATCAGCTGGTTCGTTTCCTTGTATGCCGGCATGGCCAGGCACCCAGCACAGGTGGATGTCATATGCATCCGTTGCCAGTTGGTTCATTTTATAAATGACCGTTGCTAGAATAGGGTGATTCGTTTTCAGTCCAGCAACAGGCAGGAGGCAAGAGAACGAATCACTGTATATAACATAGTTAGTGCGTTTGACATCAAAACTAGTAATTGCTAACACCTTATTTGAACATCCAAAGAGAAGACTATATACATGGAAGAGCCCTGGTGATGTATGTCGGAACCAGATCGATTACATTCTTGTCAACCAACGATATCGAAATTGTATCAAACAGGCAAGGACATATCCAGGTGCTGACATATGTTCGGATCATAATCCAGTAGTAATCAGTATGGTAGTGAAATTGAAACAGCAGAACAAAATTAAAAACAACATTCAAATGGATATGAACATGTTAAAAGATGCAAAATACAGAACTAAGTATAATGTCTCTGTTCATAACAAATTCAGTGTACTGATGAATGAAGAAACTCCTCAGAGAGAGTATAACAACATTGAAATGGAATGGGAAGCTCTCAGAGAAAGCATGGTCAAGTCAGCAGAGGAGGTGTTACCAAATAAAAAACGAGAGACAAAGCAATCATGGATGACGCAAACCATACTAGAAAAGATGGCAGAAAGGAAGAAAGTGAAAACCACTGATCCACCTAAATACAAACACCTGAAGAATGAAATAGAAGATGAATGCAAAAAAGCTAAAGATGAATGGTGGAATAAGAAGTGTGAAGTAGTGGAACAACTTGAGTCTCAACATCGTTCAAGAGAGATGCACAAGAAAGTGAAAGAGATAACAGGTCAAGGATACAGACAGAGAAGCAGTAAATGTATCAAGAACAAAGACGGCAAAATGCTCTTTGAAGAAGATGAAATAAAGTCCAGATGGGAAGAATATGTAAACGAACTATACAATGATGACAGAGGGAACCCACCCACAATTGAGAAAGAAGATGGGAATATTATATTAGTATCAGAGGTTGAGAAGGCTATCAATGATCTAAAGGCAGGTAAGGCTCCTGGAAGTGACCAGATAACATCAGAAATGATAAAAGGACTAGATGAAGTGGGGATTCAAATCATTCATAAGCTAGTAACTGACATCTATGAGACTGGATTTATACCATTGAATATGAATGAATCCATATTTGTACGACTCCCAAAGAAGCTAAAACCAACATTGTGTACTGAGTACAGAACACTAAGCCTGATGAGTCATATGTTGAAGATGATCCTGAAAATAATTTTACTGAGAAACAGACAGAAAATTGAAGAACAAATCAGTAACGTACAAAGTGGGTTTATATCTGGAAGAGGTACACGTGAAGGGATTTTCAATATGAGAATGATTTGTGAACGTTATTGTGAAGTGAACCAGGATGTTTATGCCTGCTTTATTGACTATGAGAAGGCCTTCGACCGAGTCAATCATGAACTGTTAATCAAATGTTTACAAGATATTGGTGTCAATGGCAAAGACATTAAACTAATTGTGAACTTATACTGGACACAACGTGCATTTATAAAAATGGAGCAGGGCCTATCGGATGAAGTTATGATTAAACGAGGAGTTCGACAGGGGTGTGTATTGTCACCATGTCTATTTAACCTGTACACAGAGATGATTTTCAGACACATTGAAGATTGCAAGGGAGTGACAATAGGTGGCATGAACGTCAACAATCTTAGATATGCCGATGACAGTGTAATACTAGCAGACAGTGAGAAAAACCTACAAGATATAGTGAATAGAATCAATAAAGCTGGAATACTATTCAACATGAAGATGAATGCCAGGAAGACCAAAACAATGGTTATAAGTAAAAAGACAGATAAACCAAATGTCAATATAACCATAGATGGCACAAACATAGAACAAGTATCCGAATTCATATATCTCGGACAAAAGATTACAAATGATGGGAGATGTGAGGAAGAAATTAAAAGAAGGATAACAATAGCCCGAACAACATTCTCCAAAATGTATAGAGTGTTAACATCAAGTAAGATATTAATACAAACAAGGAAGCGTATTCTTCAGTGTTATGTGTGGTCTACTCTAATGTATGGGGCAGAGACATGGACAATCTCTAAGAAAATGTACAAACGTTTAGCAGCATTTGAGATGTGGACTTATCGAAGGATGATGAAAATATCATGGACAAAGAAGATCACCAACAAAGAAGTTCTCAGAAAAATTAAAAATAAGAAAAGCTTGTTTGCCACTATACAGACAAAGAAACTTATTTATTTTGGCCACATCATTCGTCAGAGTTCAATATACCGTACATTGTTGGAAGGGAAGGTGAATGGCAGCAGAGGGAGAGGGAGACCAAGAACATCATGGTTTACAAATATTTCACAGTGGACAGGCTTGAATTATTCACAGTCTATCAGAACAGCACAACATCGGGACAAGTGGAGAACCATTGCATCCAACCCTCAACTAGAGGATGGAACTATTGATTGATTGAGTCCGGTTGGATACCTCAATACACTCCAACGCGAGAAGGAGTGCTCAGGCTTCCGCAGTGAAAATCGAGCTCTGATCGGGCAAGTGTAGCCAAATTTTTCCCGTCGGCAGACTGCCACAGCAGCTACCCGGCTTTCGTCTTTCGAACTATTAGTGTGTAAAATTTTCCGGTATTTGAGATATGGGCTATGGAGAACTACTCTATAATAAATTGCAAATAGTCTATATTATGGTAGATGGTTTGTAAAACCAAAGGCATGTGAGGTATGTGGAGTTGGTGATCCATTACTAATTAAAGATAGAAAGTGTATATCAATATAGATAGTGAGAGAGGGTCACTTCTTGACATGAGAGAGGGTCACTTCTTGACTTGTGAGAGAGTCTTTGGAACTCTCCTCACATACCCCCTCCCTTCCAAGTGTTATTTATGGATCACTGCACACCAGACACAACAGGGCAATGTAGCCAGATCTAACCATGCCTTGGTTACAAGGATATTGAACCCTCATTGGTGGATAGAGGAATGCCTGTTAGTGATTGGAAGACTGAATCATGCGATCACCACCATCTTGTTTCTTGAAACTATATATACAATAAATGAGGGAGTCTCACTCTCCTACCTTTCACTCTTTATCTACTTTCCTTCCTTGCCTGTAGTGATTTCCTATTAGCACCACTCAAACCGCCAGCCGTCGACTTTACAAAAGTATATGGAGAGGTGGTCTGCAAACTGGCCTTGAATCTCTGCATGCAGTCCTTGGTACTCGAGTGGGTGTGTCCCAGATTTTCTCAATTCCCTGAGTCGGAGGATAACCGATGGCTTCCTCAACGACCATGGGGGATGTTCTGGGACTTTGGCATCCTCCAACATGTCGAAATCCACGCCCAATGCCTCCAAATGAGGTTTCATTCATTGCCTCACTGCCTCGGCATGGCTTCATACCTGGATTCGTCATGTTGTTCGAATAGACAATTGTGTGCAGGATTCAATGCATTAGTTTTTATCTTGACTACATATTGCATGGCCAGTTTGATTCTCCTGTTGTTAAAGTGATGGTTCATTGGCTTCGACGTAGAGGCTCTGAACCGGTGAGGTGCGGAAGGCCCCAAGGACCAGGCACAGTCCCTGGTGGAGGATCGTGTCTAGCAGCCCAATATATGATTTCCTTGCGGAACCGTATACTATGCTGCCGTAATCCACTCGTGACCAAACCAAGGTCCTGTACACGGAGAGCAGAACATCTCTGTCCGCTCCCCACTCTGAGCTGGACAGCACCCTCAGAATATCTAGCGCTTTCAGGCATCTTGTTTTCAGGTACTTTATATATGTGGCACGAAAGACAGTTTTGCGTCGAGAATGAGGCCCAGAAATTTGGTTTTCTCAACGACTTTAATGGGATCCCCATCAAGGGTCAGCGCCGGTTCCGCATGCATTCTATGCAGCAGGCAGAAGTGCATGCAGACTGTTTTGGTCTTGGAAAATTTGAAACCGTTCAGAACTGACCATCGATGGATCCCATTTATGCTTAGTTGTAGCTGTCTCTCTATGACATTCATGTTAGAACCGCTGTAATATAAAATTGGCAGGTGGCCATGAAGGCCACTTGCATGAAGATCCTCCACGATACTATGCTGCCACGTTGTGTCATAGGCTTTTTCGAGGTTGAAAAAGACAGCCACAACGTGCTCCTTCTTAAGGAAAGCATCTCTTATGGTCAAGGGTTGGACAGGTGGTGTCCTGACTCCAGTAGCTAGACGAGGCGGTTGTTTACCATGCGCTCCATGGTTTTACAGATGCAGCTTGTGAGGGCTATGGGACGATAGTTGTTGGCTTCACTCTGGTCTTTACCAGGTTTAGGAATCGGTATTACTGTCGCCTCCCGCCAAGACGACACCCGACTCCGGGGATGACACCCGACTCCCCGATGTTGTTGAAGAGTTGAAGCAACAGTCTCAGCGCAGGTTCAGAGATATGTTTAAAAAATTGATAATGAATTCCATCAGGTCCAACTGCTGTGTCATGCAAGCTTTCCAAAAAACACCTCAACTCACCCATACTGAATGGGGAGTTGTAGTGCTCCTCGCCATCGGAGGAAAACTCCAAGAGCTTTCGCTTTTGGCGTTCCTTGACGGCCAGAAAGCCCGGAAGGCAGTTTGCCAAAGACGAGTTTCCAGCAAAGGCGCGAGCCAATTCTTCACTTATTTCATCGAGTGATGTGAGAATGGTGCCGTTGTGTTTCAAGTGCTGGACTACAAAAGAATCACCTCCCCTTCATCTGATTCTCCTGATCATTGTCCACACATTGTCCAACACTGCCTCCGCGCTTCTTTGATTGTTCTGCGAGCGCGAGTGCGCAGAATTCTAAAGAGCGCCAGATTTTCAGTAGTCGGTCTCCTGTGGAATTTACGTTGAGCTTTCTTTCGTTCCTAAAGCCCCTGTCACATTACGGCGTATGGCGGTGGCGTATATAAAACCTACCACAAAAATTTGAAAAATATTGCGTGATGACGTATGGTGACCTTTGTGCACTGACACGTCTTTATGAGTGTACGAGTAACGTATGTGTAACCTATGCGTAACCTACCCCTAGCATATGATAGCGTATGCGTGGCATACTTTGATGTGGTTTGACAGTTATGAGTGGCAGGTTGAGCATATACGTAATGTATGAGCGACCTATGCCTAGCATATGAGTGTATGAGTAGCGTATGAGCGACTTACGTGTGGAGTGTCAAAAAAGTGTATGGTATCTCTCCGAGGTCGGGGGTGGGTGGCCGCCTGGGTATAAATACCCTGGAGCAGCAGCTCTCCCCTCACTCTGCCACCATGCCTGCTAAGAGGAACACCACTACTGCTGCTGCTACACCAGCCTCCAGGGCTGCTCTCACCACTGGAGGAGGACTAGGTCGTGGGAGAGGCAGGAAGAAACATACTTTGCCATCCTCACCATCACAAGCCTCCTCAGCTGCCTCCTCACCTCACCACTCTCCAGAACACCACTCCCAACAACACCACTCTCCACCACACCCCTCTCCATTGGAAAACTGGAGATGGAAGTGGAGACGCAGACGACGCGCCAGTGGCGTCCCCTCTCAGCTCTCCATCTCCTGCTTCTCGGGGCAGCTCATGTGCATCGTCCGCCGCCTCCACCTCCAATGCCTCCGCCTCCACCAGCGCCTCCGGCCTGTCCTCTGCCAAGAGAAGGAGGGCCAAGAAAAGCGACTGTTCTCTGTCGGTCTTCAAGGAGGGTCAGATGCTGGACTTCCTCCAGGAAAACCCAGTCATCTGGAATGTAAAGCTCACTGACTACCGCCGCATGGACAGGAAGGGGAAGATGTGGGAGGACCAGGTGATGCTTCTGGGGACGACAGCAGTCCATCTCCAGAAGTGGTTCAAGTCACTCCGGGACACCAACATGCGGCTGCACAAAAAAAAGAGCGGGGACGGAGCATCTGTCCTGACTGAGAGGGAGGAGTGGATCATGCGGAAGTTCGGTTTCCTGCGGTCCCTCGTCCGTCACCAGCCAGAGCCCTGCAGAAGTGTAAGTACATAATCTTTTATCCTTCTGACTAGTGTGGGCGTTAGGATTCTCGTAAAACCCCGATTATTCTGGAGAAGTCGACAAACCGATATATGTTATTTACGTAAATCATCTTGGTAAATCAAGTTATTTGTTTAATGTTATATATTTGTTGTTTTTCTTTAATGTTGACTTGTTGTGTTGTTATTGTTAAATCGAGAAGTCGACGATCGATATGTTATTTGCATAATGAATCTTTATAAATCAATTTTGTCATTTATCGTTAAATTTTGTTTCTTTATTGTTGACTTGTGTTGTCTTTTGTGGAAAGATTGATTTGCGTTCATGTTACTTATGTTATTTTATTATTTTGTCTTGCAGGTGCCCGCTGCCAGCGAGGCTGCGTATTGGGATCTCAGCCTCAAGGACAATGTGGCCACGGATGTGACCTGGGGATGGAGGAGGACCTTCCCGCCACTCCTCCCGCTACAGTCCAAGAGCGGGGAAAGGGGAAGGGGAAGTGGTCAGCCCCAGACGACGCGAACCTCCTCGCTGCCATCCAGAAGAGGTTTGATGAGTCTGGGGACATGCTGAAGGTGATGCAGCCGCCTTCTACACCGGCGATGACGAAGCACATGGCCTTTGCGAACTATGTCCGCGACATGATCCTGACCATGCCAGAGGAGCGGTTTGTTGAGACATGTGGCCCAATCAACTGGATCGTGTCGCAGCATTTGGAGGGGCAAGGCCAACAAGTCGTGGCTCCTGTGGCTGTGGTGGCTCATGTGGCCGAACCTGCTCCTGTGTCTACAAGTGAGGCATACCAGCCTCAACCCCACCAGTGGACTCACCAGCCACCACCGGCATCACCATGGGCGTCTCCACAGGAGTATGTGCAGCGATATATGACGCAGCCGCATCTTCCACCTCACCCGCAGCTGCATCTTCAGCCTCAGCCTCAACCGCTCCACTTGCATCAGGAGCTGGTCCCGCCTCAGCCTCAGTTGGTGCAACGGACGTCTGTGGCGATGGCGCAGCCGCCTGCCCAACTCCGAACACTCGGCATGGCGGGCCACACCAGGGCTTATCCAGGACTCGTTGCCCGGCCAGGTGGTGCTGCCACTATCTGTGTGGACTGGCCGTCGCCTTCCGGTGGCGGTGCCGTGGCGAGCTCGACACCAACACGAGTCGCCCCCACAACGGGAACTTTGTCGGTGTCGGCCAGCCCGACGTCCGACGGACTATTGAACTTGTCGGGGCTGTCGGAGATCTCGGGAGTGTTGGGGGTCTCCAACTTGGCCCTCTTCCCCCTGTCAGCCACGACGTCACCAGCTGAGGGGGGCTCGGGCGAGACGCATGACAAGTGATCATTTGTAGATATGTGTATATATATGTGTAGATATGTAGTTATAGTTTGTATTTTTTGCAAAATGTTTTGTTGTATTGTTTATCTTTGTATCTTTGTATGTGTGTCCGCGTTCAATAATGGCATGCCATAATGTAATTGTTATAAATTAAAGTACAATTAAAGTAACATTGAAAATAAAGAATAATTATTATGAATAATAAGGACACAAGTCTCTACCCTCTCTTACACTTTCTGCCCCCTCTCTCACCTCTTCCCATCTCTTCTCCTCTCTTCCCCTCTCTCCCTCCCTCTCTCTCTCTCTCCCCTCCCTCTCTCTCTCCCTCCTTCCCTTTCTCTCCCTGTCCCTCACCCTCCTTTTCCCTGTGTTCTTAACAGTGGTTATGCTTTCAAAAGTGTAATTCATTTAAAAAGAGAGCAAATTCATTACAAATACATTAACTAGATAACTTTAATTAGGGAGTGAAAGAATATAACAGACATGTAAATTGTGTTTTGATAACTAAAAAATTATATCGTTTATTTTAATAGACATAAAAACATATTACCATCTCACATACACAGTGCATACAGACAGATACAATGTTTTGTCAGATCATGCTGTCTTGCCATGACACCGCTCCGGCGGGTGAGACGACCCAGTCTTTAAGTATATTGCGCTGCTCCTTTCCTAGCTTGGACGCGGTGTTGGGGTTAGTTGGAATGTCAATGTCTGGCAGGTTTGGGCATCTCGCCACGCTCCTGGGACAAAGTTGTTGGTGCCAGTCTCAGGATGATCCAGCTGCAGGTTCTGTAGCGCTGGGTCGCTCATCCTCATCAGGTTGTGCAGAACCATGCACGCATTGACGATGACCTTCACGGTGCAGAGGTGGTGCTGCATAGTGGTCAGCAGCACTTGGAAGCGGTTGGCTAGAATGCCAAAGGCATTCTCCACCACTCTCCTAGCTCGGGACAGCCGGTATTTGAACAGTCGCTCCTCATTGTTCAACCCCCTCTTGCCGTACGGCTTCATCATGGTCGACCGCAGGGCGAAGGCATCGTCACCGATGAGAAAATATGGCACATCCTTTTGGCCGTCCACGATTGGTTCAGGGTGTGGAAAGCTGATGGTGCCACCTTCAGTGCCCGCCTTCAGCTCGGAGTCGTTGTAGATCTGGGCATCAGACGCGGAGCCCAAACCCCCAAGATCTGCCCAGATAAACTTGTAGTCCACGTCTACTAGTGCCAACAGGACCATGGAATAAAACCCCTTGTATTTGTAGTAGGGCGACCCACTGTTTGGAGGTCACCGGCAGGCGATGTGCTTCCCATCCAGAGCGCCACAGGTATGGGGGAAGTTCCACTTCTCTAAGAATAGGTCCGCGATGGCACGCCATCCTTCTGGAGTCGTCGGACATGTCATGACCTCGTCCATGTACTCGGCGATGATGGCCTGACAGACTTCACACACTATGAGCGACTGTGAGTTGTGGGGGACCCTCCACCCAAACTTCATCGATGAGTATTTGGTGCCAGATGCCAGGTGCCGCAGAGTAAATGCGATCTTCAGCGCAGGCTCGAGCGGTACTCGGAATGTGGTGCGTTTTTTTTCAATCCTCGGTCCCACTCGCACCACAATCTCGTCAAACTGGGGAGGCATCCACATGAAGTTCATGAACGACGCGGTGATGCCGCTGCGTAGCTCGACCATTAGCTTGTCGTACAAGCCAAACTGTGGCCGCTTCCCAATCCAGGGTCTGACCCACACTGTGCGCCGCCGCTGCCTCCTCCTTCTCCCCTCGAGACAGGCGGCCAGAAGAACCATGAGGTAGAGACCTAGCTCATGCTGATAAAGGGCAATTCTGTACCGATGCTGGAACTGTAGTTGGAGTGCCTGCACATCCATCCTGTCTGAGCAGCAGAGCCGGACTGACAGAAGAAGCCCTGCGGCGCCTTTATATACTGAGATCATAGGTCGGGCATACGCTTTGTATACGCTTTGTATATGCTAGGAGTACGCTCAAATACGTTACACGTAGGTTAGGCGTACGCTACATACGCTATAGATACGCCGAAGACGCGGTTTCAGCGTAAGCCTAACCTATGCCGGCATACCCCTAACCTATGCCGGCGTATGCATAGTGTATACCCCTTACGCCACCATACGCTGACAATTTTAAGCATGCACAACATTTTTCGGACGGACGCGCGTATGAAGGGGTAAGCCGGGCATATATGGCGTATGCATAGCATACGATGGCGTATATGACGCAAACCGTTACACCGGCATATGCTTACGCCATACGCCGTAGTGTGACAGCCCCATTAATAGCCCTCCTACAGCCGTCATCCAACCATGGAGGCATCAAACCCTTGGGAGTTGCCGAGGTCTTTGGAACAGTTTTCTCTGCGATCCATCTCAGCACCTCAGTGAAGGCATCGATGTCACTGATGTCTGGAGTGAACTCCTCGCGACATAGGGTCTGGAAGGTGGGCCAGTCGGCTTTACGAAGCCGCCAGCTCCTCTCTCGCTCTATGGGAGATGCCCCCCCAATCCCCCACAATTAACAATAATTGGGAAGTGGTCGCTCCCGCAGAGGTCGTCCCAGACCCTCCACGAAAAGTCCAGCGCAGGAAGCAGGCGCCTTAAACAGTGAAGTTGGTCATCCGGGTGCGTGTGTGTATGTGTGTGTGCTTGGTTAATGTGTATGACTTGCCGGCTGCGACTGGCCACCCCTTGCCCTTCCTCCCCCCCATCACCCCCCGAAAAAAAGGACAGACACCATGTGGCCTCAGGATCGATATGGGCTTCAATTACATGCCTGTACTAACGGACCCACCAATTAACTAATCGCCAACAAATGTTTTTTAAATTTATTTCTTTGTGTGAAGCTTAAAGCTGCATAATCTGATGAAAGAATAACATTGCTGAAATCAAATTAGACACTTGTGTAATTATTAAGCATTTATTGCTGCATAAAAGGAATTTAAAAGTTGCATAGTCCGATTAGTTTGAAATTCGGCCATTTATTTAGATGAGATAGATGAGGTTGATTGTTATAATACATCTTACTTTAGTTTGAAGTAACTTTTATTATAAATGGCTCACTTTGGTGATAATTGAAGTGAAAATATGAAATTAATTATGACATGCACATCAAAATGATGGACAACGTAGGCTTCAGCAGTAGCAGGTTCTATTAAATTGATTTAGTAGTGCCTTCCTTGCAGCAACAAATGCACCAGTAACAAAGTTGGTATGTATAAAGAAATGTGGGTGTTTTGGTATCATCAGACTATGCAGCTTTAAGTTAAAGTCAATTGTCCCTGAAGTCTGTCATGTCACGGATTCTGACATACACACACAAATTGTTTTGCACATTTTCAGTTAAAATATATCTGAGGTCAACCCTTCAAAGTAAAAGTTACTTCAAACTAATGTAAAGTAGATCATGACAATCAGCCTCATACTACACACTTATCTCTATTACAGGGCGTCAAGTGAGGCAGTGGGTCAAGGAAATAGGAAAATAGGGATTTCTTTGTTGAAAAAATAGGGATAAAATAGGGATTTCCCCCACAAAATAGGATATTGGAATAAGAGCAAATGTACCAAAGTAGTGCATAGAGGCCGTCAAAAGAGCAGCCACCTCAAAAAGTAGGAAAACTGGAAACAAACGATTGAAATTCAAATTTTAATGTATGGCATGATCATACTGTGCTACTTGGTCAAGTCTCATTCTATTTGATTTGTAGTCTACCGCATTACCGAGTTTAGTAGGCAACCTCACTTAGTAGGCGCCCCCCTATTTTTCTTTTAAAATAGACATTTCCTGACAAAAATGTTGCAATTTAAGTGACTTTCTCAAAACCTGGTTTCTAATAATCGAGAAGAAATAGTGGAAATAGTATGACGAGCAGAGACAAATTATGGTGTTTTGAAAAAATAAAGAGGCAATGGGTCAAAAGACAAAGAAAATAGGGAAACAAATATGATTTAAAAAAAATTAAAATAGGGCTAAATAGGGCGTCATGAAAAAAGCTGGGGAAAATAGGAAAAAAGTGGGACGCTTGACAGCCTGCTATTATCAGCCTCATATCAAACACATCTTAGAAAATATGACAGAAACTTCCCATATAGATACTATATATTAGATACTGGTGCATTCATTAAACATTTATTGTTGCATAGAACTTTTAGGAGGAATATTAATTCCATTTAATAGAACCAGTAACTACTGCAAGTCAGATAAGCCTACAGTGTCTAGCGTTTCGACACACACACACGAACAACACTATCTTGCATTTGAGCCATTTACAATCAAAGTTATTCTAATTTCTAAAACAAGAACCGAACTTATTTATTTAATGTGGCAGAAATTCAAAACCATCGACGTATACAACTTTTATAATGGTTGTGTATTGGGGGTGGGGGGGGGGGTGGCTGAGTTTTAACAAATGGGGAAAAAGAAGCCATATGTCCAATAATCCATTCGAATGTCAATACACAGACAATGGTTTAACATGTGGTGCTTAGGTGAGCATTATATTCACAATCCCAATAAACACCATTCAGGTCAACCCAAGTTTTCAAAGTTGTTAGTTGTACAAATGGTAATTACTTAGTAATAATATTACTTTTTCTGCCCCCCCCCCTCCCCACCGACCAAAGTAAGAAGTAACATTTTATCATGGCATTTATCGTTGATTGATATTTCCCCTGCTTAATCACGGAATGTAACCAAAAGACAAATAAATTAATACTACATCAATGGTATTTGCCAATGCTTTTTGATTTTTAAATTAATCTTTTTTATTAGTCTTTGATAGAGATGCTTAGTCCGATGGTGTTAAGTGTTTGCCACATATAATATATATGGGTCGTTCTCAGAAACTGTGTACCACTTGAGGTAGTCTACTTGAAATGCATATTTCAAAGAAACCCATTATTGGAGTGTCAATATTTAGATTTCATCATGTAGCACAATAATGTGGGAGATATTTTAGATCAAAAGTAAATGTTAATATTGTGTATTATGTATCTTATTGGGATGGATGTAGCTAAATACATAGAAAATTACATCACTAATTTGTGACATTGTCAACAGCATTGAAAATAAAGTGTCACAAACTTAATGAAAACCTCTGAACAACAGCTCATTTCACTTCAAATGGTCATATACAATGTCTTCATTAAGTTGAAGACATTTATTTCTAAAAAAAAAATTTTAATGATGAAATAGTTAACCTTTTCTGGAGTCATTAACATCGTAACATTTCGTTTCCACTTGCAAGTACTATGAAACTCTGTATCAAACACTGAGTACAGATACAGTACAGGAACAATTTTCACCATTTGACACTCTATGCATGGACCCAGTTATGGTATAGTAAAAGATAAATCCTGAAATTGCCCCTAAACATTGAAATTTGAGCCGAACATTTGTGTAAAATTGTTGTTTCCACTTTGACTGTTACCGTGCTAATATTTTTTTGCTTTTCTCTTTAATATTCACAAATAAGACAAAACCATAGCAATGAGGTTTCAAATTATTATTACTACTGTTTATAAAGCAAGTGGCATGTGAAATGTCCTAAAAATGTCAAGTTTTGTGTGGAAAATATTTGATTTTGGAGTCAGATTGGTTTCCATGCTATACTGCTATTTATTGGGTGTGAGCATCATTTGACCTACTTAAAAATGCCAGAATATGTTTATTTTCAATTATTCAGATGCAAAGGGACATACACATTGAGGAAACTTGTTTATAGGACTTTGGCAGCGTTTTGATTTTGTGGTACTGATGTCACACTATTGGTACACAACTTCTGAGAACGACCCATATATATGATATATCGATTGTTAGATTGTGAAAATAAATATATTAGGTTCATCAGTATATTCTACCTTACTTAAGTTTGAAATGACATTTATTTTAAATGACTAACTGTGCAGTTTTTGAAGTGAAAACATGTCAAGTTAATCTTGCTATGTACATTGAAATGCTGACAACCGTAGACTTCAGTATTAACAGATTCTATTAAATGTATTCAGTGTTCCCTTCTAAGTGCTATTCACTACAGGAATATATGCTTAATAAGTGCACCAGTATCAAATTCGGATATAAGAAATTAAGCTGATACCTGGGTAAGTTCTTTTGTTTAGAAAATTTAATTCCTTCAACGGATTTACTCAGTCTTAAGGCGGGTAAATATTAAATAACAGACAACCAGTCTTTCTCATTCCACTACTCCTTGCCCTATCCTAGTAGTGTGGAATGACAGGCTAGGTAGTGACAAGTATAAATTGTTAAACCATTGGATTGATTCAGCCAAGGTTCGAACTTGGATTCAAATCCAACGACCTGTCATATGGGAGGTTGGTCCTCAACTCATTCGGCCATTCTGTCTGGTCCCTGTTGGTTCTAGTACACAATGGCCTTTTCCAATAGACAATATTTTAAGTCATTAGATAGACTTGGCCAGGATTCAAACTCTCGACCTTCTGCCTGTGCTCTTACCTATTCAACCACCGGTAAGAGAAGCCAAAGACCATATAATACTAAGACGGCTCACTCAGCCTGTACTGTGTAATCAAAATGATCAAACCCACCACTTGGTGCGCTGGCTGTTCTTTTGGTTAAACAGTTGCTATATTATATGTATAAATGTATATGAATGTGAAAGATGGGTGATGATGGCAATGATGATGATGATGCTGATGATGTGTATTTGTTCATAGCAATTTCATATTGATATGTATTCATACGTATAACTATCTCATGTATAATATAATTGTATGTGTTTACATGTGAAACCCCAACCAGCAGCCGGGCTGATCAAACCCACCACAAGGTGGCACTGCAAAATTTACATTACCATGGGAGAGATAGGGAGTGAGCCGTCTTAGTATTATAGGGTCTTTGGAGAAGCATACCCACATCTCAAACTCTAACTTCTAATCCACAGAATTAAAAAGAAATTACACTCCCAACTTGTCAAACCGTGACTTAGTTTCTCCCAGAGACTATGCAAATATTAATCTAACACATGTAACAGTTCTAAGATATCCATCATTCTAAACACAATTAATCCATTAAAGT
Source organism: Branchipolynoe longqiensis (assembly GCA_030323885.1). Lineage (NCBI taxonomy): Eukaryota > Metazoa > Annelida > Polychaeta > Phyllodocida > Polynoidae > Branchipolynoe > Branchipolynoe longqiensis. The sequence goes on from CM059202.1 coordinate 20,308,087, forward strand.
GGACAGCTATACCTCGTCCGCAAACAAACAAACAAACTCGGAATAGTTCAGATTTGTGCCACAGGGTGGCCTAATGCGCCGGCGATTTGTATATTAGATATTGGGAAATAGCGGTGCTTGCCAGCAACAGACTCAGAGGGATTTGCTGAGCCTGTTGCCGGCGATTAGCGCTATTTGACAATATCGGTGGCGGCGTTAATATCACTTCGATTTTGGGTTTAATTTGACCAAATTTAACTTTTTGAGGATGTTATTCGGTTAAATATGATAGCATTAAATAGATTTGGGCCTAATCGGTACCTAACACCGCCGGGCACCAGCAAGTCTTGTTATTGCTGAGCCTGTTGCCGGCGAGCACCGCCATTTGCCAATATCACGGCGGCGATCTGTTTAGTTTACATTCGTCGATTCAACAATATTAATATCACCGCCAATTAGGCGGCGAAGGCGTTAATATCGGTTTGATTTTAGGGTTAATTTAATTAAATTTCACTTATTACGTATGTAATTCTGTTAAATATGATAGCTTTGAATAGATTTGGGCCTAATATATTGCCACTGATACCGGGAACCAGCATGCTTGTTACTGTGTGAGTGCTCGCTGGCAACAGGCTCAGAGGGATTTGCTGAGCCTGTTACCGCCGAGTACCGCTATTTGATTTCAGCCAATCACAGCGCAGCTTTTCCATTGCAAATGGTCGCTGCCTATGGGGGCGTCCATCTTGGAGACAACAAACTGCCTTTGCAGTTCAGACTTGGTGGTCCTGATCCCCTACTCTCCCCACACATACTTGGTTATTTAAACATAAAAACTAAACAAGGTAGTGCTTGGAGAGCATTTGTCGGAGTACGCGCAGTGTCCCAGCGAGCTATATCTGGTCAATTTAAATAAATCTACACAACAATGAATGCTAAAACTCCCAACACATAACGAAAGCTGCAACTAGGGTGATGCGTGTATATATTAAAGTTGTATTTTTCACATATATGTCTCCCAACACATATTTCATTATATGAACAGAAATATTAACCAAATTCTGTCATAGAACATTTCTAGAGTAGAGTACAGAAAGGACAATCCTAGTCCACATCAGCATCATTTAAATAATATCAAAGTTGCATGTTCGAATGGTTTTGAGTTTCTGCTACATGTATTTAGATAAATATATTAGTTTGATCGTTATAATCTATCTACCTTACTTTAGTTTGAAGTAACTTTTATTTTAAAAGGTTAATTTGGTTGAAGAGAAAATATGCAAGTTAATTTTTCTAGACTTCAGCAGTGACACGTTCTATTACTAATACTAGTATTACATGGATCATTATTCCTTCTAAACAACAATAAATTTTTAATTGGTGAACTATTATTATCTAAGTTGGATACCTAGAATCAAATCTAGGTCGGACTATGCAGCTTTAATAAACCTAGATCAGAGAAGCCCAACCCTGAATGCAGTTATTGGAGACGGCAGAGAACGGAAACAAGCAACCGGGATATGACAGAAGTAAACAGAATATACTAGAACTGGTTTTGCAGCCAGCGTTGTTGGAATGTGTTTTTTTTCGTGTGTGCATGTAGGGTTTGTTTTTGTGGTTTTTTCCCCCAATTGTATTTAAGTGGAGCACAAGGCGCTTGTTGTGGTAACTTACTCGATACGGTTCGGTGAGTAGGAGGAACAGGGTCAGGCACTCAGGGTTAGGACAGGGGGGGGGGGGGGCGGCGGATAATGGGATAGAGAAATGGGGGAGGGGGTGGAGGTTATGTGACAGAAGAGTGGGTAATATAGAGATGTGGGAGAGAACAGATTAGTGGAGGGAGAGGAACTTCAGGAAGCTAAGAAGTAAAAGGAGAATGAAGGAGGGAGGAGGGAGACTGGCAGACACTGAGACAGGATAGGGGCAAGTTGCCCGGGCTCTTCTCGCCTAGCCACCGTCAACCTCCCCCGACCAGTCCTGAGTCCCCGGAGCGACAGAACTAGCCACTTCACGGTTAAACCAACACCCCGATCGACCTCATTTACAGACAGGGATCGGCCTTAAATGTGCCTTGTTACGTTCTCTGAAGATGTCAGTGTGCCGCCTACCTTTGCCGATAAAACAAACGCTGTCGTAAACAGCAGAAGTAAGTTGAGCGTCCATAGAACCTCCATGGTTTTTTTTGTGGTGTTTCTTCTCACCGCCGCTCACAGATGGTGGCGCCACGTCACGCTGGCTTCCGGAACTAATGGACTACGCTGAGAGATCTGCGCGGGTAGAGCGAATAATGACAGGTGGCGCCACGGTATATTAGTTGTTGGAACTAACACCAGAGAGCGTGTATATAAACAGATGAGAGGGACAACTCCCGCGAAAATCGGTAACATAGGGTACAGTGGCGTTCCTGGGGCCATATGCATGACGCGGTGTTAGCGTCGTTTGGTGTTAAAGCCTGACACCGTTTAGCTATCTCCAAAATGGGGAATTAGGTCACGCAGTATGTAGAGGCGCCTAACACTTTCATTATAGCTAAACGTGAAGTTATTTATAGATTTGGGAAATCTCTTGCCTTCTCCACCCACCGGGAACCAGCAAGCCGATTCGGCGGCCGGGAACCGGGGGCCGTATGCAGGAGTCAGTGTTAGCGGGGTTTGGTGTTAGAGCCTGTTACCGTTTAGCTATCACCGAAGTCGGGACATGTGTCAAGTCGTATGCAGGAGCGCATAACACTTTCATTATAGCTAAACGTGAATTTATTTATAGATTTGGGAAATCCCTCTGCATTTGTAGCCATATATTAGACTCAAATCTATTGAATGCGACCATATTTAATAAAATTACATGCGCAATAAGTGAAATTTTATCAATTTAACCCTAAATTCGAACCCTCCTTAAGGCTACCGCCGCATTGGCGGCGGTATTAATAGTTATATTTTCGAATCGACGAAGGTAAAGTAAACAAAAAGCCGCCGCCGCCAGTATGGAAAGCGACGTCGATGCGGCGGCGGCGGCGATTTGTTTACTTTACGTTCGTCGATTCGAAAATATAACTATTAATATCGCCGCCAATGCGGCAGTAGCCCTAAGGAGGGTTCGAATTTAGGGTTAAATTGATGAAATTTCACTTATTGCATATGTAATTCTTTTAAATATGACAGCATTGAATAGATTTGGGCATAATGAACTCGCTAAACCTCCTATGTATCAGGGGTAAGGTAACACCGGTTAAGGTTTTGGTGTTAGGCCTATCACTCATACTCATACTCATACTCATCCGCTTCTGATTTTGTTAGGCTTATAGCCTGTATCAGGTCGATGCATGTCAAAATTTGATTTACTAGGATTAAATGCATCAAGTACCGGATGTGTGCAATATTGCAGCCCCCTCCAATGCTTATCCAGTCTGCCTTTGAAGGCGTTGACGGAAGGCGCTTCTATGACATGTTCAGGCAATGCGTTCCAGGCATTTACTATCCTGTTACTGAAGAATAGCTGTCTGACAGGTTTTATTGCTCTTTCCTTCTTCAGCTTGTATCGATGACCTCTAGTTTTACAGTTGGCCAGCTTCAGGTATCTAGCATCAACCGCATATCTTCCAGTGACGTGTTTGAATGCTTCTATTATGTCTCCCCTGGCCCTTCGGTAGTATAAGCTGGGTAGGTTGAGAATCCTGAGACGTTCTTCGTATGGTAGTTCTCTTATGGTTGGTGATAACTTTGTAGCACGTCTCTGTACACTCTCGATCATTGACATGTCCTTCTTGAACTTCGGTGTCCAAGCCGTGTTGCCATACTCAAGGTGCGGCCGGATCAGTGACGTGTACAGTGTCTTCACCGTGTCATTGTCTAGATATGTGTACGAGCGGCGTATCATGCCTAGAAGCTTGTTCGCTTTGGTCACCTTTTGTTCACTGTGATATGAGAAGGTGAGTCCGATATCCATGTATGCCAACTCATGCATACCATTTTTCACCGCTAACCGGGAAATTCCCACTTACCACCGTTTTGGCTCGCTACCACCGACTCCTGCATATGGCCCCAGCAGCCTTGTTACTGGTGAGTCTGTTGCCGGCGAGCACCGCTATTTCCCAATATCGCAGCCGATTCGGCGGCGGCGGCATTAATATCGGTTTGATTTTAGGGTTAATTTAATCAAATTTCACTATTTGACTATGTAATTCTGTTAAATATGACAGCATTGAATAGATTTGGGCCTAATCGGCCCCTGGGTCTCGAGTTGGCTCTCGAAAAGTGCACTCCGCCGGTAACCAAGCTAACTTGGCTAGGCTTTACCATAGATGCCTCGGAGATGACAGTTACACTGCCACAACAAAAGATTGAAGAGGTCCTACAGGAATGCGCAGCCTGGAAAGACAAGAAAATAGCTTCACGCAGACAGATTCAAAGCAGGCAAGCTCCAAGACCCAGTGAAGTGTGTAAAACCCACGACTAGGTTTATGAACCAGGTACTCGCCGCACTCAGACAAGCGACCGTGGTAGGTTATCACCCATTCTCACCACTGCATGATCTTGAAGGATCTAGATTGGTTTAAGAAGTTTGCCTCCTTCCCGCAGCCCCCCACCCCCATGGGAGATCGAATGTGACTCCACTCTGGTAGGGGCGGGCGCCTTTTACCCGATAACTTGCTACTCGGTGTCCTACCCAGACAAAGTATGTAATACCCCTGTCACACTATGACGTAACGAGCCAATGTAAGCCTGACGTGGTCACTTTTCGTCATTACGTTGACGTATGTTGGGTTACGTTATGATGATGTCAGAATGACGTTAGACTGATGTTGAGCTATGTCACGTTACATCGTGTTATGTCGGCGCGTGTCAAGGTTTTGAACCTGTTCAAAACTTTCGATGTAACTCAAACGTAAGGGTTTACATTCGCCGTACGTTCTGTACACGTTCGGCGAACGTTAATGACGTTAAACGGACGTTAGTCAAACGCTGCTCACTACGTTGACCCACATTAAAGCCGGTGGAAACATCCACGCGCCGAAATGGGAAGACCGGAGAACGTAAGGAGAACGTACACCAAACGTACATCCAATGTACGTTCAGCATTTCGGCACCGTGTCATGACGTATGTAACGTCACGTAACGTAAAGCAACGTAGTTCTGGCGATGGAATAACGTACATAATGTTCCTTGAGCGTCATTACGTTGTCCTCTCTCGTTGAATGACGCTATTACTACGCTTTACCGACGACGTTACGCTCTAGTCAACTATGCTGCATCCAAGTTCAACTTGTGCCCAAATTTGCATACTACACCGAGAAGTTCAACGTTTTTCACGTTCTCCCTACGCTGATGTCATTACGTCATAGTGTGACAGGGCCTTTACAAGCTTAAAGCAATAACTCAGATCGAGGCATTCAATCTCGTCTCGCACTCTCATCTCTAATTTCGTAGGCTGAAGATAGCTTATTTGTTTGCTTCTATCTTCCAGGCTACGCCATAATACACCACCTGCAACTGCTGGGCACCTACAGCAGGGCTCTAGCCGAGGGCACGAACGCGTAACGTATCTCGACGTTCCTCGACGTAATGGCCAAATTTCACCTACCTCGGTTTACGCTACCTCGTTACGTCGTAGTGTGACATCCCCATTATAAGGCCCTGTTACGTCGTGGTGTGACAGGGGTATTAGCTAACCGCAGGAGGGACGGAAATAAAGATGGCCGCCCTTATCATTATGCGCTTACCTAAATTTGGTACTAACAGGCCTGTCACACTACGACGTAACGAGCCAACGTAAGCCGACGTAGGTGACTTTTGGTCATTACGTTGAGGTACGGCGGGTTACGTCATGCTTACGTTAGGCAGACGTCGAGTTACGTCGAGAGACGTTAGGTTACGTCGAGTTACGGCAGCGCGCATCGAGGTAAGTACGACAACGTTCGACAACGTGTGGATTTTATGTCCACCGTATGTTATGTATGCATTAGGCGTACGTCGATGTCCATTAGACGTAAGTTAGTCAAACACTGCTCACTACGTTGCACTACGTCGACCTACTTTAAAGGCAGTGGGAACGTACAGTCCAGGTAATGACAACGTATGGATAACGTACGCCTAACGTATGTCAAACGTACATTTAGCATTTCTCCACCGTGTCATGATGTATGTAACATACAACACATAGTTCTGGCGATTGAATAACATATATATAACGTTCACCGGCGTTCTGTGAACGTACCGTCAGTGTAATTCGAGCATTTTTCGCCGGGAGGTACGTTAGCCATATGTAGGTCATACCTTGGCCATACGCTGTGTATACGGTATGTATACGTCCAACTTTGCCCCCAACGCTGAAAAGTTCAACGCATCTCAACGTATTGGGACCATTTCAGCTGTTGGGCGTACGTTGACGCAATATGTTGTAGTGTGACAGGGCCATAAGCTGAATAAAATGCCATTTTTGTACCATTTTTAGGGTTTTAGAATTCAGGAAACCCATTGATACCATAACCATGCTTTAAAGTTTGTTTGTTGTTTTACATCCTAGCAACATATAGGGTCATATCAGGACGGATGATTTGAAGTGTTAATTCCTGACAAGTCTGATTTAAAATCATCAATTCAACTCCAATCACGAATTATAACTAAAATGGAATTAAGTATCAACTCTAAAGTGTGCCTTGACATGTGGCTGTTTCTCACCAATTCTTTTCACTATTATTCGTCAGTATCTTCACCATGAAATGGGCAGGAGTTTGTACAAGTCTTTCCGGCAGATGTGGAACACAGGTGTGCAATAGAGGCCGACTTTATGGCATTTGCCACTCTTGCTGCATTCTGTCTTGCTACCACATGATATGATGGGCAATACCTGTTTTAGCGCAATAGGTCCGTTAGTCAAAATGGGAGTGAGCATTCCATCTTTTACCTCCCATCCCCAACTTGTTGGATTTATGTAAGCTACATTACCAAGACAGTCTTAAGCCGTGTTCACACAGGCAAAATGTGAAGCGAATTAGACAAATCAAATCATATGATGCGATTTAGTTTGAAAGTGTTTCGCGTTCACACAGCCAGTGCTTTGAATCGGTTTAAGGCGGAAGTGGATATCTGCGCATGAGCAAGTCCAGACTAACCAGCACCATTTTGGGTTCGACGACGCCGGAACCAGAGAGTGTGGGTTCGACCTAGATATGTAATGACTGAATCGTATTGGTTTGGAATGGTCAAAACTTCTGCTGGGCAGTGAAACCCTAAAAATAAATGATAAAAAAAATATATGTGCACAGCTAGCGGTTTTTAGACTAAATTATATTATATAGTGTGAGATGCTTAATCCGCCTCAAGTAAGTCAGTTGCGTTCACACAGGCGAGATGGGCCGATCTAAGCTAGTTCGCTTCATATAAACCACCTCGTTAGGTGGTTTATATAAGGCGAATCATATGAATCGATTCAGCCCTAATCCGCCTCACATCGCGTTCACACGGCAAAATGTGAGGCGAACTAGGCAAGGCGCTTTATATGAAGCGGATTAAATCGCCCGTGTGAACACGGCTTTAAACTGTGAAATAGGCTGGGTTAGTGTGGTATCTCGTTGCTGCAGAAGTTGGTGGGAGCATCTCAAGTTGGAATGTGCATGATGTCTTGCTGACTTTTTGCATATACTGCCTGTACCTCAAGTTATCATGTGTGGTTACTGACTGTTTTGCATTATATAACTTCAGTAGGAACAGCTCGACCAGCCTGGCAATTTTATCAGCACTGGTATTACTGTTAGTAGGGCGGATATGTAACAATTTTTACTTGAGGTGTGCACTTCCGGAAAGAAGCATGAAACTTTGTCCTAGGTTTTTTTTGGGTATGCTGATTAAAAAAATTGTGGGAACGACGACATCACTCCAATGGTTCCCGCCCAAAATTAAGAAATTCAAAATGGCCAACGCAAAACACGCTTTTGCCCATAAAACGATTCTAAGTCCCCCGATTACCATGATCTTGATGTCTATACCTATATTTTTAAGGTCAAGGAATCCAATAAAACACATATGAAGACCCATAACATACATCTTCATGGTGAAACTTTAAAAAAATGCTCATAACAATACTTTTTTAAACACCAACTTTCTTTAAATTTGACATTGTTGTTTTACTTCTTCATGGTAATTGAGGATTTAAAGCAGAAGACATTCAGATGATATTGGTGATCTTAAATTTCTCACAGTATGCTAATTAATTTAAATCCTTTCAATGATTTCGCATTTCAGAGTTTATTAAGAGTTTAGATACAAAGACGATACCTGGCACAGACATCAATACTAATGACATTTCTTCTCAGCAGGGTCATAATCACAAGGAACAAGTACATTTAACCCCTTATAATTCTTATTGTTCAGAAACTAGTGGCATTCATGTCGTGATGGTCATCTAGGCGATCACCATGTCCAAAAGGCTTAGACTTGATACTCGGGCTTCCGCTGCACCAGTTCAACCGACAAACTGGGACATATGTGCTCTGTGCCAAGAACTTGGTGGAACTCCCATAAACACATCACCGCTGTTTATCACTTTAAGTGCTTGACATCATTCTACAACATACATATATCTCAACAAAGAAATTCGACTGAGAAGTGTCACCAAATCATCCAACAGATCACACTTTGTTCCAATCCAGAACAGATACCTGTGCTCACTGTTGATCAACCATTATATGCGATCGCCAAAAGAATTCAGTGGAAATGGCCGGATGAGTATGGGGAAAAACAATATGTTGTACTGATGGGGGGGGGGGTCTCCACATCGAAGTGGCCATGTTGAAAGTCATCGGTGATTGGCTTGATGGAAGTGGTTGGACCTATGTGATGACTTCAGCCAATGTTACAACTGAGGGGTGTGCCGCTGGACTACAGAAAGGTTCATACACATCCAGAGGTCAATGGGCCCATCAGGTAACAGCAGCAGCTTTGTTCATTCTGCTTCACAGGTCATATGATGAGTATCAAAAAAAAACACCAGAGGGTGAACAACTACACTTTGATGAGTGGTGTAATGAGATGGTTTCGGAGCATCCTCAGTTTGATTACTGGTTCAAAGTTCGGAAGTTGGAACTCCTATTCCTACAGTTCCTTAGATCGCAACGTCAACAAAACTTTGTTCCATACATGGAATCACTTGGAAAGATTATTCCATGGATGTTCGTTCTTGACCACTACCACTATGCTCGCTGGATGATGGTTCATGTAAGAGATTTACGTACCCTGGAAGTGAACAGCCCTACCATACATGCGCAGTTCCTCAAGGGCAACTTTGTTACACAGAAAACAATGCTCAAGTTCTTGGCACTAGCCCATGACCAAGTTCATGAACAGCTTAATGCAATGGTGAAAGGAGATGCAGGCGTAATAGGTGTCACAGAAAAATGAAGCCGCACTGACATGCTGGATGGTGGCAGGTCCAGAAACAGCTAGACTTTTGAAAGAGTATGATGACAAACATTCCATGAAAAAGAAGGACACAGATCGCCATCATGAACAGATACCAAGTCAAAGACCCTATAATACTAGGACGGCTCACTCCCTATCTCTCCCATGGTAATGTAAATTTTGCAGTGCCACCTTGTGGTGGGTTTGATCAGCCCAGCTGCTGGTTGGTGTTTCACATGTAAACACATACAATTATATTATACATGAGATAGGTAAATATGAATACACATCAATATGAAATTGCTATGAACAAATTCACATCATCATCAGCATCATCATCAGCATCACCATCATCACACATCTTTCACATTCATATATACATTTATACATATAATATAGCACCTGTTTAACCAAGAGAACAGCCAGCACACCAAGTGGTGGGTTTGATAATTTTGATTACACAATACAGGCTGAGTGAGCCGTCCTAGTATTATAGGGTCTTTGACCAAGTATACAGAAGACGTTCCTAGCTCAAGTCAAGAGTGTCACTGATGTGATGGAGGAACTTGGCAACCCCTTTGCAGATACAAGCACGGACCTCTACATGCTTGACACCAAACGGATAATGCCTACTAGCGTGGTGAATACAATAAAGACTGCAGAAGACATTGGCAAAACACAATACCAGAATTTTGTTGCGGGGCGTGTCAATGCCAATATCACTGCATTCAATGACACCATACACAAGAACAGTCTACCTCTGTTAAATTCTAGTTGGGAAAGAAACCCTCGAAGACCGCTTCTAAAATCTCCAACCTGCATAATGATGTTCATCTCTTCTCACGGATGTATATATCATGCCAAGCTAAAGACAGTGATATGGATGCCTTCTTCATGCATGAAAATCATGCCTGGCCTCCATCGTTGGTGTCAAATCACACAATGCATCAAACAAGCAAATCTGACTTGATGGAATGTTTGGAATCATTGGTACCTCAACTGGAATCTCCACCAAATTGTAAAAATATACGGATTTTCGGTTAAGAATTATATATTGGCAGAGAGCATTATTATTCTTGGACGACGGAGTAGGAACAAGGTTATGTAAACTAAAAGCAATAGTATCCCTCTCCCATTGTACATGAGAATTGGTGATGTGAAATATATGTTATATATAATGCTTAAGGTTAATGAAGAAATGTGTTATATAAGAAACAGTTAAGGTTGATGAAATGTTCCTCTATGTATTCATAAAAAATGCAATTGGAGAAAAAGGAAATTTTTGGTAAATATATATATATATATTTGTAACTGTTGCAACTACCTGTTCACCCATGACCATGGGGCGGGCCCACCATAGTCTCATTTGCATATGCACTCAGGGCACCACCTGCAGCTGAGTTGAGTGACAGCCACCTCCACTGGGGGGTGGCTCCCACCCCGGCTGTGGGGTGCCTGATTGGCTGACTGTGGGACTGCTCAGTCACCCACATCTACCTTGGCCCTCTGACCACACTAGCCTCACTTTGAGATTAATTCATTATTCAAGATTCTGCTTCAGACACTGAAGAGAGATCACTCTACTCCTGGCTCTTGAGTGAGACACACCTACTCTTGAGCAGGAACCCCATACACTCTGTCTGATGCTAGGCAAATTCAGATATTCCAATTGAGTGTGTACACAGCCATAGGACTCCTGTCCCATGGGCTGTAGGCACTGCTTTCTATACAGGCTAAAGTAGTAATGAGACACTATGTGGACAGAAGGTAAGGAGTGTGGATGATAGGGCACTGGTAGGTGGACAGGAGTTGATGCCAATAAAGCACAACTTCTCCACTGTTTATCTGTGTGACTTGTCTTCAATGTTCCTTCGTATTGGTTACTGAGATGTTAAGCTAAGATTCCTTACACACGGTATGCGATCTGCGAATGCGAATGCGAATGCGGCAAAAAATCGAAACGCCTTGAAGTCAATGGGCTGCAACCCTTACATACGGTATGCGAATGCGAATGCGAATGCGAATGCGAATGCGACAACTCGATCGGTCCCTGTAGCGATCGGTCCGGCATGCGGCATGCGACACGGGGGTGCGAATAGATTAGCATCAGTCGCATTTGTCCATTGATATAAGGCTGGAGGAGGCGACTGATAATTACGGACAGCCGGGACAGGGTGGTGTGAATAGAAAAGCATCAGTCGCATTTGTCCATTGATATAAGGCTGGAGGAGGCGACTGATAATTACGGACAGCCAGGACAAGGTAGAGCGCGGACCTGTTAGGAAGCAGTCTCCAAGGCTTCTGAGTGGAAACATATGGTAGTGGTGGTGGTTCGGGTTGCTAAAAATGCTACCAGAGCCACAAAAATATGAATACTTATCTATAATTTGGTTATAATAAAGGTAGGAACCCCCACGAGTAGAAATAGCACACATAAAGACAAAATAATGGTTTTGTTGACCGAAAAGGACGGTCCTAACATGGGGTGTGAATAGAAAAGCATCAGTCGCATTTGTCCATTGATATAAGGCTGGAGGAGGCGACTGATAATTACGGACAGCCAGGACAAGGTAGAGCGCGGACCTGTTAGGAAGCAGTCTCCAAGGCTTCTGAGTGGAAACATATGGTAGTGGTGGTGGTTCGGGTTGCTAAAAATGCTACCAGAGCCACAAAAATATGAATACTTATCTATAATTTGGTTATAAAGGTAGGAACCCCCACGAGTAGAAATAGCACACATAAAGACAAAATAATGGTTTTGTTGACCGAAAAGGACGGTCCTAACATGGCTCAGTTTAGGATGTTAGGACCGTCCCAATCGGGAGACTGACAGGAAAATGCTACCATATGCACATAAATATGAATACCAATGAATGTACACATGGGTGCACACTTTTATATGCTGCTTACCGCATGCCGCACGCCGCATGCCGTGTGTAAGGAATCTTCCCATTCGCATACCGCATGCCGCTTGCCGCATGCCGCATGCCGCTTACCGTGTGTAAGGAATCCTAGCTTTAGTCGGTATTTGAATAACAGCATCACAGGTGATATGAAGGGGAAGAGTTTTATAGTATTATCTGGTGTTCATGCGGCCGAGTAATATTATAAAATGTTGATGTCAAGATCGTCGATGGTGCTGCCCTTGTGCACACACTTGATCCAAAGAAGTCAAAGGACTATTCACAACTGGTGTTCTTGCCCTATTTAGAATGCATGCTACAAGACATTGTTCGTTTGGATGTTGTTTGGGATGTATATAAGGAGGACAGCCTAAAGGCACAAAAACGACAGAAGCGTGGAGCTGGTAACCATCTCCGGGTTGCCAACAACACTAACATTCCTGGTAACTGGAATAACTTCCTTCATTGTGATTCAAACAAAGATAGCCTGTTCCAACTTCTAGCCAATGCAATACAGGAGTTTAAAGTCGACGGCTGGAAGCTGTGGTTGTGTAGGCAGGCTAAATAGGAAATCACTACAGGCAAGTATAGAGAAGGAAGGCAAGATATAGAGTGTGCAGAAGGAACCAGAAGGAGCTTGCTTGTTTTATTATTATATAGTCTCATGAATCCAAGATGGCTGTCACACCTGATCAGCTCCTCCAATCAGCAACATGCATTCTTACATCAACCAATGATATTCAAGAACCTTGTAACCAAGGCATGGTTGTTTAGGTCTACAGTGCCCTGTTGTGTCTGGGTGTGCAGTGATCCATAAATAACACTTGGGGGGGGGGAGGGGGTCTGTGTACAGAACTCCAAAGACTGTCACATTTCAAGAAGTGCCCCTCTCACACTATCTATTATAATACACAATCTCTATCTTAACTTAGTAATGGATCACAATATCCTATATGCCTTTGGTTTTACATACCATTTACCATTATATAGACCATTTGTAATTTATTATAGAATAGTTCACACCATCCTCCAATGTCTTAATTATCGGAAAACTTTACACCATCAACGTAAGCTAGTCATCTCCACACATGGCAAGAACGCTGTTTCATCTCCCATAGCCGACCTCTCTGACTTGTCCTGCACTCATGAAGAAGAAGACACACAGCTACTGTTTCATGCTTCCCATTCGTTCCATCAAGGATTTACCAAGCTGACGATACATGCAACAGATACCAACGTGGTGGTTCTTGCAATTGATGTGTCAAGTGTCTTAAAGGATTGTGAAATATGGGTAGCATTTGGTCCTGGTTCTAAACTACGGTATGTCCCCTGTCACCTGATTTCAGCTGAATTAGGCAATGATGCATCATGGGGTATTCTCTTCTTGCATGCGATATCAGGATGTGATACGTTTTCCACCTTCTATGGAATTGGAAAGAAAACAGCTTGGGCTTTATGGTGTAATATGCCTCAGCTCACACCTACTTTCCTTCGTTTATCTCGTGCGCCAACTCAGATATCCCCAGACGAAATGGAGCAAATAGAAAGATATGTTGTTCTTTTTTATCAGCGAACATCAGCACTTAGCCATTTGAATGAAGCCAGAAAGCACTTGTTCACTCATAACCGTAAGATGGTAAACATTCCTCCAACATTACATGCCCTAGAACAGCATGTGAAAAGGGTTGTTTTTCAGGCAGGGCATTTCTGGAGACAGTCACTTATATGAGAACACAATGTTCCATCACCAGATTTATGGGGCTGGGAGAGAGCGAAAGATGATTCTCCATGGACTCCAAGCTGGACCACTCTTCCAGAGGCAGCCAAAGGTTCTCAAGAACTGTTCAAATGTGGATGTAAAAAGGACTGCACTAAAAGATGCAAGTGTGTCAAGGCAAATCTGCCATGTACACATGTAAAGTTTCCCGCTAATTAGACATTGGAGGATGGTGTGAACTAGTCTATGGTAATTACAATTGTTATATAAAAAGGTAAATGGTATATAGAGCCAGAGGCATTAGGTATCATGTGGTGCTGGTGATCCTTTACTGATTTTGATATAAACATTATATAGTTATAGATAGCGTGAGAGGGGCACTACTTTTAGTGTGACAGAGCCTTAGGAGCTCTGCTCACATACCCCCTCCCCCCAACTGTTATTTACGGATCACTGCACACCCAGACACAACAGGGCCCTGTAGCCATAAACAACCAAGGCTTGGATACAGGCAGGTTGGATGTTCATTGGTTGATTGGAGAATGCCTACTGCTGATTGGAGGAGCTGATCAAGTGTGACAGCCATCTTGGATTCATGAGACTATATAATAATAAACATGAGGGTGTAAGCTCTCTGTCTTTCTGTGTACTTTCTACTCTACCTTTCTCTTGCCTGTAGTGATTTCATATTTAGCCTACCTACACAACCACAGCTGCCAGCCGTCAACTTTACACACAGTTGTGCTTTTGTTCGGGACAGTGTAGCTGAGAGTAAGAAGCTTGTAAGAAGATCAATAATTTGATAATGTTTTAAAGGAACACTTTTGCCATAACCAGTTCCAGCTGTTCTGAACAAAACATATTCAAAAAGAGGTAACTGATAACTTCATAGCTGAATAGTACTGAGAATATAGGCTACTGGAACAATCTGCAACCCCTGGTGGTAATTCTTGGAACTTGTTCAAGTCATTTAGTTCTATGGCATATGTGTCCCTTTATCAGAATGTACGACACACAATCAGATTCCTTAACATTGGTACTAAGATGGTAAACGGTACACTTACATATAAGCTGTTGCCAAAAAATTGAGCGTTTTTTAATATTTTCACCATGAACATGTATGTTATGAAAGTTCAAATGTATTTTATTGGGTTCCTTGACCTTAAAAACATAGGCATAGACATCAAGATCATGGTAATTGGGGCACTTAAAGCTGTTCTATGGGCAAAAACGTGTTTTGTGGTGGCCATTTTGAATTTCTTAATTTTGGGCGGGAACCATTGGAATGACCAGGTAGGGGCTACGACTTGGATTTCAAAATGTCTTGAAAAAGCAGGACGTTCTGAAAAACCAAGCCAGTTTACATGTAGAAACCAATAGGGGTGACCTGTCACAGTCTGCAACTACTTTAATATTGAAGATGGAACCTAACAAAATACATCATTAACATGGCTATAAGTAGCTCTTCAAACTTCATGTGAAGAAAATGCTCATGTGTATAGTATGTTCATAATATTCAATTAAAACTACATTAAAATAAAGAGATAATCTTATTTTGCCTATAACATTGTGCTGTTTTTATTCTGGAATTAGTCATTTTTACTGGTGAAACACCATGGTCTATTTAAACAAGTATTTTTCTTAGAATCAAAATCCTGGACATAGTTAATGAGAAATAACCAACAATATGAACAAATCATGATGAATAGTATCATATATGCCATTACTCTAATGTACACAGGCAGATGGGTTGTTGTTTTAGCAGTCTACTTACACAAGGATGGCCTCTGGAGCTGGGTGTGGGTGTTGGGTGTGTGTGGGTGTGGGTGTGTGTGTGGGTGTGGGTGCAAAGTGAGATTTCTCTCTGTGTGGTATATCCACCATGCAGTATATGTGTATGTGCATATACAGACAGACATATACATGTATATATATGCATATACATATATGCTCATATATATGTGCATGTATGTGTATATATGTGTATATATGCACATATACACACATACATACATGTAGGTATGTATATACACATATATATGTGTATATATGTGTATATATGGACATCTATATGTGCATATATATACATATATGTATGGATATACTGGTACTGGTAGTACCCCTATCCTCAAACTTAAAAACAAGGTTTGGCAACAGTCATGGCTCAATGACCATGACCCACATCCCCACTAAGTTTTTCAGTTAGTCAGTTTACAGATGCATCCCCACCCTAGCTTCTTTGTGTTGGTGTAACCCTGCCAGCCATATAGACCAGGTTAGTGGTAGTCATGCATGGTTGCCCCAGCTGACACCTCCCCCCCCCCCCAACCACACACACAAAGTAAAACAATACCCACACAGCAACACTGGTCTGCAATCCACACCCCCACCAGCCCACCTCTAGCCACACCATGCTGGTCAATGATGATGTGGTGATATTTATTTAAATTTTATTTTATTTATATTTAAATTGATTTATTTATTATCCTTACTTTTTAATTTTTTTCAGATTATTTCTATCCATACTGTTTGCTCATTATTCACATGCTGTCAGGACCTCCCACCAATTGGACCCCTCTGGGTTTAGCAGTTCCTCTGTAGCTCAGATGGCAGAGTGTTGGTCTCAAGATCAGAGGGTAACCGGTTCGAATCTTGGAACTGCAATACTTTTTTTTAAAAGAATGTCATACTACTTTTTTTTGTAATGCATAATTATATCAATATTAATAAATATGCCTTTACCTAACTCGACATTGCTCGACGTTATCTGACTGGGCTTTACCCGGCTCTACTTTACCCGGCTCAGGTTTACCCGGCTCTGCTTTACACGGCTCTGCTTTACCCGGATCAGCTTTACCCAGGTCAATTTTACCCGACTCGTCTTCACCTGACTCGACTTCACCCCACCCGACTTCACTCGACCCGACTTCACCTGACCTGACTTCACCTGACCCGAGTTCACCCGACCCGAGTTCACCCGACATGACTTTACCCGACTACACTTTACCCCGCTCGACGTTACCCACCTCGACGTTACCCGCCTCGACGTTACCCACCTCGACGTTACCCGCCTTGACGTTACATGCCTCGATGTTACCTGCCTCGACGTTACCCGCCTCGATGTTACCCGCCTCGACGTTACCCACCTCGACGTTACCCGCCTCGACGTTACCCGCCTTGATGTTACCCGCCTCGACGTTACCCGCCTCGACGTTACCCGCCTCGACGTTACCCGCCTCGACGTTACCCGCCTCGACGTTAACCCCTCTTACGTACCCCCGTCCTCCATTCCCCGGCCTCGCGATTACCCCCTTACCCGTCCCCCCCGCCTCGACGTTACCCGCCTCGACGTAACCCGCCTCGACGTTACCCACCTCAACGTTACCTGCCTCGACGTTACCCGCCTCGACGTTACCTGCCTCGACGTTACCCACCTCGACGTTACCCGCCTCGATGTTACCCACCTCGATGTTACCCGCCTCGACATTACCCGCCTCGACGTTACCCACCTCGACGTTAGCCACCTCGACGTTACCCACCTCGACGTTACCCGCCTCGACATTACCCGCCTCGACGTTACCCGCCTCAACGTTACCTGCCTCGACGTTACCCACCTCAACGTTACACGCCTCACGTTACCCGCCTTGACGTTACATGCCTCGATGTTACCTGCCTCGACGTTACCCGCCTCGACGTTACCCACCTCGACATTACCCGCCTCGACGTTACCCGCCTCAACGTTACCCGCCTCAACGTTACCCGCCTCAACATAAAGTCCAGGTGGGTAACATCAGGTCGGGTAATGTTGGGTCGGGTATACTCGTGTCAGGTAAACTCGGGTCAGATAAAGTGAGCTGAGGTAAAGTCGGGTCGGGTAAAGTGTGGTCGGGTAAAGTGTGGTCGGGTAAAGTTGGGTCGGGTAAACTCGGGTCAGGTAAACTCGGGTCAGGTAAAGTGAGGTGAGGTAAAGTCAATATTTTGATTTCATGTTGTAGCCAATTGATCTGAGAGATAATAAAGATAAAATTGAGTGCCAGTATTGTGTATTATGTACGTTATTGGGATGGATGTGACTGAATCAGTGAATTATGCCACCAATTTGTGACATTGTCAACAAAATTGAAAATAAAGTGTCACAAACTTAATGAAATCTCCTGAACAACAAGACGTTTAATTTAAAATGGTCATATTCATCCTCCTTAGTTGGAGACATGTTTTTATTAAATAGTATAAAAATTAGGAAATAATTAACCATTTCTGGAGTCATTAGCAGAGTAACATTTTGATTCCACTGTGAAACTACCCATCAAGCACTGAGTATAAACACAACACAGGAATTACTTTCACTATTTAACCCATGACACATTGAGCTGATTATGGTATAGTTATCCTGAAGTTACCTCTGAACAGTGAAATTTGACCTCAATGTCTATGTAAAATAGTTGATTCCCATTTGGAATGTTACCATGCTAATTCAAAATCACACCATCAAGTTAATTCAGAATAGAATAGTGGCCTACTTTCATGTGAATAACTGTGCACAAACTGTGGGAAAGACAAATGAGCAAGAGTGAGCAGTTCATCATGTCTGTTATTTGGTCAAAGTGTGATTTTCTATTTTGTTTCTTTTGTTTTACATGTTTGTATGTTAATAGGTACTCCAAACTGATTTTTTTTCTTTTCATGAAGTTAATTTGCAAATGGTACAGTTAGAAAGATCTATCATTCTGATTACAAATATATATAATATGTCAGTCAAATTTTGGGATATTTTGAAAATTCCAAAAGTATATTTCTTTTGGGTCATTGGAGCTTCTAAGAAAAAGTAAATTTTCATGTTTTGAAAATATTAGGACTCTAATATTAGAAGGGTACCAAACTAGTACCAGTCACTATTAATATACAATATTCACAACGCATGCGGCATCTGATGGCGATGACAAACACTACGGTTGTGGGACCATTGCCAGAGGGCATACATGTGAATATCGTGTATTAAATGTGAATAAAGCAAGCATCCATATCATAGTTCATTGCGGTGGAATTGGGGTTTTTGATAGAACTAGTGGTGTATATTTTCCACAACTCACAGACACTTTTCAATATAATAATCTAATTTGTTGTGGTCTTACCTATGCACATAGATACTTTTCCCGTATTTTAAGAGGAAATATAACCTCGTTTTTGAAGGAGATCTCATATGGAATGCATTGGAAGTGGCCATTTTTCGGATGGAAGAGTATGATGATAGATAATAATGACTTGAATGACTACCCTCGCTCCCTTCCATCTTCCCTCCCACCTATTCACCCCACCCCACTCCATCTGATTTGAATACTCCTCATCTCCATATCACCGCATCTGACGCATCATATAAAGGCTGGTGATCTCCATCCACCTCTTGTCAGTTCACCTTTCATCATGTTCATGCAGAAGGGAATTCTGAAGCATCCGAGAACGATTCCAATATCTACAGCGACTTCAGCAGAGTCAGCACAAGATATGTCAGTAGCGATCCCGAAGCCTATCAATCTCAAGATAACGAGTATGTACTTCTCCTCAGATAGTGAAGGGGTGGAAGAAGAGGAAGAGGATGGGTAGCTAACAATTATCCTGGCCTCCTCCTCCCCGTCTATACTTGAGGATGGAGTTGACTCCTTTAAGTTTAGAAAAATTGAGTTGAAGAAGAAGGAGGAGGAGGAGGAAGAGGAGGCCGACTGCGTTAAGTTACTGGGAAGTAAGAAATGATGCAAGATCGCTTCGTTCTTAGTTATTCCTCGGGGAATTGATATTTCGCATTTTGATGCCCCCAACCTACCGCTGGTGTATCAAGTATTTGTGGAACGTGTGAGAGGAGCTGGAGCAAAACTTGGTATAAAGATTTCCCTATGGACTTGTTCTGGAGGCGATGACTTTGCAGCAGAAGCAGCAGCAGGTGTCAAGTGGTATGACACCCAGGGGGAGGCAATGCCGACAACAGAAACAGCTAATCCAGATGGTGGAATTCTGTTGTCGAGCAGCAATCAATATTTTATGGACTTCGACGAAAATGCCATCCGCTTGAGAACATAGATGACATGATCCGGGCCCTCAAAACAGCTAACGTAAAAATTATCAACAATACACATGCTCAACCACGTTGCCATAGAAATGCTTCTCACATATACCCTCATCTTATTCTAATCATTTTCAACCCTTTACCTTTACCTCCAATGGTTTTTTTCTTTGATGATGATCTATTACCTACTGGATCATTTCATTATATTAGGAGAACAGTACCATCATTTCACTACATATACAATCATGTTTTACACAATATTCACAATAAATATCAACGATGATATATAGCTTATCTATTTATGAACTACTTAAAACAATTATTATCTTAATATTGCTAGGTGATTAGGTTGATTTCTGATTCTATATCAAGGATCGCTTTGATTGTTGTTATACGGACCCCGTTTCTCTCCGCTTTGTCTCATTGTGAACTGTTGTTTGGTTGTATTGTTGTCATCTGTTTGTTACGTCTATCGTGGTCATGTTTAGGCATTTGAGATTTAGGGTGTTGTTCTAGTGATTAGTACCCTAGCCTGTTTACTGGCTTGACTGCCCTTCTGTAATGTGTCGTGTAACCTATTAGTGTCGGTGTTGTTCGTTGGGCCTGTTTGCTCTGTGTTGGTGTTTGTTGTTGTGTGTTTGGTGTGTGGGAAATTTTGAACACGTGAGCTCTGTTTCTCCGAATTGTTTTGTCATTGGGCGTTTTGAGTGTGTAGTCTCTGTATCCTATAGTGTTACTCTTGATCGCCATTCCGTCTTCCCATGTGCTGTTATGTGTCAGGTATTTTACTCGATCACCCTCCTCTAATTTTGCGTTTGCTCTCCCAGCTCGTTTGTCATAGTAATGTTTTTGTTTCTCCTGGCATTTTTGTATTTGTTGTTTTGATACTTTACCGTTTTAGCTTTCAATTTATTAAGGGGTATTGGTATCTTCGATCTTAATGTTCTGCTCATTAATAATTGAGCTGGTGATGC